>BTPG01000001.1:225111574-225126624 GCA_036245525.1 Semisulcospira habei | reverse complement strand
TGATAAATGTATTGTAAACATAAGCGTAAAGCCCGTGCAGCTAGCTTAACGGTGAGCGATGTACAGCGGTTGCACGCTTTTCGGCAAGTAGCTTTAACCGAATAGAGTTCGAACGTACAGTCTAACTGCGAAGTAGCAGAAGGATATTAACGGTGTCAGCTCAGTCGAGTTAGCTAAGCTCAGTGAGGGTCTGGGTCAGGGGTGCGGCCATTGTTTGGGGCCTTGACAAGCTGTGTGAGGGTTGTTGTTACCTATCCCTGCAATACCGACTGCCAGTGATTCCTAGTTCTGGGTGTCCGAGAGACTTAAGTGACGGACGGGCTGCTGCTCGACAGAAGACTCATGCCGGTTCGGGTTCGTGTCTTGTTTGTCTCGTCCTGCCGGAGGACTCACAAGTGAAAGGTAAACTATTCGTGATATTTACTCAGAGAGCTGTCTGTACTCTCGCGGGTGTTTAAATGGGGTACATAAGTTTGGGAAGAGTGGTGTTCATTTATTGTCTTTTAGTAATGCTTTATCAAGTTTTTGACCATGTTTTTAGGTTAGGTGTAATGCAGTGAGTTCGGATTTATTTATGTTATATTTCGTGTTGTCGCCGAGTGGGTTTATTTAAAAGACCAAGTGCGGTTTTTTTTTGTGTCTATTAATAGAATCCTAATTTAAAGGGAAGTGAGGCGGCCGTGTTTGTCAAAATTAGATTAAAGTGGTGGTATATTTTGTCGAGATATAGGGATATTTATATTGGGTCTTAAATGTAATTTAATAAGAATTGTCCTGTGGGGTGTTTATTGGTGATTATTTCATATATTCATATGTACATCTGAATATTTTGATAATGTTGGTTTTTGGGCAGTGGTAATAAATGAAGATAAAAGGTTTTATTAGTAAAGTTAAATTTCAAAATTTTAAAGTAAACATAGTATAATAAAATAATGTAAACATGGTGAATATTAAATGTACATAAAAATCATTTTTATCATGATTTTATATTATGTAATATGGCCAAGGCGGGTATTAGTGTACCAGCAGGAAGATAACCTCTACAGGGTGAGATGAGAGACACAACTCACATGGTTTGTGAATAAATGCAGGAAATGCGTGCTATTCTAGAATTAACTGTGTATTGGCACTTTGACTGACAGTGAGCCTTTTTCAGTGCACTTCTCAGATTTCTTCGACTTCTTCGACTTTTTCGATTTCGTCGAGTTCTTCGGCTTCTTCGATTTCATCTTCCATGATCATCAACGGTGACGCATCATCAGGAGCTGTACCATCGTCTGCGCGGTGGCCTTGGTCAGGAGCTGGAATGCCCTCGCTAACCAGTCCGGGTTGGCAAGTGCTCTGACATTGGGCTACAGCAGGCTGATTCAACGTTCCGCGCGTCGGTCGCAGACGTTCGAGGGGCGACGGCAGCAGTATTGCCAGAGCAAGTACTCTGGAATCCTGAGTCAAGCTCCACCGTTCCTGTACCGGTGCAGAGTGGGCAAGCGCGGCAACAGTGCTCTTCGGGGTATTGGTAGTAATATTACATTATGAGCCACCCTGTCTAGTGGGGGACAGAGAGAACACTGTACAGGAACAAAGTACCCGCCTTGCATAGCCATGGTCAATTTTCATCTGTCAATTAATCATTTCCATGTGTTAATGTGTTATGTGAGTGCATGTGTGTGTATGTGTGAGGGTGTGAGGCATTAGTGGGTTGGGGTGGTGTTAGAGTAAGTGTAAGTAATAAAAGAGTCGATTGTTGTTTATCACTGGTGTTGTGTGATTTATTTAGAGTGGGTGGGTTTCTCGAGTGTTAGCGCTTGCATTGTCCACGGTACCCTGGCTCTGTCAGGCGTGTCGTGACATATTTGGTGGCAGCGGTGGGATATGAATTAGGGGGAGGTAACTGTTTAGGTCGTTAGGTAGATTGGGGTATTTTTGTGCGCCAGTGATCGTGTGTTTATGTGGTGTGGTACGAGTGAGATTTAGCGGGCGGTTGGCGGGAGTGGGGGGGCGTATTGCGCCAGGGGCCACGGCCAGAGTGCAGTACGCAGTACGGGGGGTGGCGTGAGTGGTCGCCTCTCATTACTCAGGTACCGAGTAGTGAGGACCCTTCGGCTCTTGTCACTGTCTAGTCTTTATTCGTTGTTTGTATTCTGTGTATTTATTTGTTTTATTTTTCTTTGTGTAAGGGGTCCTGCTGGGGAGCAGTTGTCATCACTGCCCTCCGTGACACCCACCGCAGGATGCCCCCTAAACGGGAAACCAAGGCCACCCGGGCTGGGCACGGTGCCACGTCGGGGCACGACCCTGGGTCCGGAGGTAGTGGTGCAGAGGATGAGGGTCCAGGAGAAAGAGGAGCCACTTTGGCCACTCCCTCTCGGAAGGAAACCGTGGTGAGTACCCTTACCCGTACTCTCACTGCAGCAGGACTGACACCCAGTAGGGATCAGGGAAGTAAAGAGGGGTTAGGGGTGGGGGTAAACCCATATGAGCAGTATCAAGTGCTAGGAGAGGGCTTAGGATTTAGTGGGGGAGCCCTAACCCAGTTCATCCTGTCCGAAGTTAGGAGAGAGGAAGAAAAACGGGAACGTGACCTAGAGCGTAGGGCGTTAGAGAGACGGCTCCAGATGGACCGTGAGCCAGCAAAGAGACGGCTCCAGGTGGACCGTGAGGCGGCTGAGCGGGCTAGGCGGGATTACTTAGCATTGACCGAACGTAAGCTGGCTGCCGCGGAACAAGCACGGAAAGAAGAGCTCGTGCGGCCGAAACGCGGCTTAAATTACAGTTAGCAGCATCGGAAAAGAAGTCAGTTACGGAGGCTAGTCAGCATTACTCGCTCAAGATGCGTCCGTTAGAGGATAGGGAAGATGTGGAATCTTACCTTCAGCTCTTTGAGAGAGTAGCCGAAACCCAGGGGTGGCCGAGAGAGGTATGGGGGATCAGGTTAGCACCTCTATTGCAGGGGGGAGGCCCGTGATGCATACCTTAGGCTGACCGTAGAGCAAGGGAAGGATTTTGTGATGGTGAGGGAGACCTTACTGAGAAGATTCAGGCGTGACGCTGAATATTACAGACGCCAGTTTCGCGAAGCCAAAAAGGAAGGTCCCGAAACGTTTTCACAGTTGTTCGTTAGGTTAAAGACCTCGGTCAAGCGCTGGTTCACTTTAGCCCATAAGAGCATAGGGGACGTAGAGCAAGTGCTAGACATGTTTCTGTCTGAGCAACTGTATGCTATTATGAATGCAGACCTTGAAATGTTCGTTAGGGAAAAACGCCCCAGAAACGGTGAAGAGGCCGCGGAGCTAGCGCAGCTCCATCTCGACACCAAACGGGCAGTCTCGCGTCCATTGGGTGGGGGGCCGATTCGTCCGCCGTTCAAGAAGGACAAAGGGTCGAATAAAACCCCTGAGGCCAAAGCAGGACATAGGGCAGAACCAGCTAGTTCAGGCAGAGGGACTGGTGAACGGCTGTGTTTTAAGTGTAACAAACCAGGGCACTTAGCAAGGAACTGTCAGAGTAAGGCGTCAGTTAACCAAGTCACCATTGCCCCCGAGACGGTAGCCGTAATGACAGAGCCCGTGACCGTAGGGATGCGGACGATCCGGCCCTACGACCCGTGGAGTAAGGGATTAGCCCAGGGAAAAGAAGTTCGTATCATGCGTGATACCGGCGCAGATATGGGTGCGATCGCCGCCAAGTGGATAGAACCCAGGGATTTTACAGGTCGGTTCATCGACGTCAATCCCGACGACCATACTAAGTCCGATAAGTATCCGACTGCATGGGTTGAAATCGATTCACCATTTGTGCTAGGGACGATCGAACTTATCGTAATGGAGCGCATGGGACCGGACGTAATCCTAGGGAACTGGGTGACCTTTTCAGATGGGAAGCGTAGTCCCGTATCCATCGATGCCAGTGAGTGTGCTATGGCAGCAGCGGTCCAAACTCGAGCTCAGATTCAGAGGGAAAAGGAGGGAGAGAGCGCGCTTAAAGTCGTTAAGCAGGTCGATCTCAATGTGACTCCTGCCCAACTGATACCAGGACGAAACTCTAGCTCGCGCTAGAAAGTTAGCCGAAGAGGGCCGAGCAATTCCGTCAGGGAAAAGTCTGATAGAATTTTGCAGGAGGAAGGGAATTCTGTATCGGGCCTATAGCAAAGGAGGCAGCCAAATGTCCCAGTTAGTCGTCCCGAAGCCTTTGAGGGAGACTGTAATGCGTTTAGCGCATGACCCACCGATGGGGGGGGGGGGGGGGGGCATTTGGGAGGCAAGAGAACCCGGGAACGCATTTGTGGTGCTTTCTATTGGCCGGGGCTGTGTGCTCAAGTTCGCAGGTACTGTGAGTCATGCGAACAATGTCAGAAAGTAGTACCAAGGGGGAGAGTACCACGGGTTCCTATGCAACAGCTTCCGCTAGTAGAAGAACCATTTCAGAGAGTAGCGGTAGACATTGTGGGGCCTATTGCTCCAGCTTCCGACAGGGGAAACCGGTTCATTCTCGTGACCGTCGATTACGCCACTCGATACCCCGAGGCAGTACCTTTAAAGGGGATCGAAGCAGAAAGGGTCGCTGAGGCATTGTTAGAAATCTGGTCCAGGGTCGGAATCCCGTGGGAGGTACTCACCGACCAAGGGTCCCAGTTCACCTCACAAGTGATGTCTGAAGTCAACCGTTTGCTGTGCATACAAGACAAGTGTACTACGCCTTACCATCCGCAGGCAAATGGCCTAGTAGAACGTTTCAACGGTACCTTGGTGTCCATGTTGAAGTTAGCTAGCGAACAACCTAGATGTTGGGACAGATACATTCCCTCATTGCTGTTTGCGTACAGGGAGGTTCCTCAGGAATCGACGGGGTTCGCGCCGTTCGAGTTGTACGGCAAGACTGTAAGGGGGCCCATGTCAGTTCTACGGGATCTGTGGACGAAAGAGCAGATGGGAGAAGAGGTGAGAGATGCAAGCCAGTACGTAGTAGATTTGCGGAATCGCATTGAAGAGACGTGCAGGTTAGCGCAACAGAATTTGAAGCTAGCTTCGAAAAAGCAGAAACAGCACTTTGACCGCAGAGCCAAACCACGCAGTTTTAGTGCAGGAGACAAGGTTTTGTTGTTACTTCCAGTTAAACACAACAAGCTGGAGATGGCTTGGCAGGGGCCATTCGAAGTTCTAGAGAGAGTCGAAGAGTGTGACTACAAGGTACGGGTGGGCAGTAAAAATAAACTGTACCATGCAAATCTGTTGAAAAAGTTCCAAAAACGAGTGTCAGTAGCTACAGTAGTGATAGATGAGGAGGACGAGGATGAGGAGGGTGAGGTATTCATGGTGGTAAAGGAAGTACCCACTATTCCTTTAGTAGCGTCTGAAGGACCCTCTGACGTCCATCTTGATCCTAGCTGCCCAGAGATCCATTCTAGTATAGAAGCTCTGACTGTCCAGTTTAAGGATATTTTGACAGATTATCCGTTGAGGACGACACTAGACTCGTGTGAAATTCGTTTGACTGATGAAGCGCCGGTGAGAACGAAGCAATACCCCCTACCTCATTCTCAACTAGAAGTAGTCAAAGCCGAAGTAGATGCTATGCTAGAAATGGGAGTAATCGAGAGAGCCAATTCCCCATACAGCTCACCGATCGTATTGGTGAAGAAGAAAGATGGCACTGTTAGGTTTTGTGTGGATTTTAGAAAACTGAATCAAAAGGTCGTGTTCGATGCAGAGCCAATGCCTGACGTGGAGTACCTATTTTCCTTACTGTCCAAGGCTAAATACTTGAGTAAGTTAGACCTAGCTAAAGGCTACTGGCAGGTACCCATGTTAGAGAGCGACAAACCGAAAACCGCTTTCACCACACCGGCAGGGCTATTTCAGTGGAAGGCAATGCCTTTAGGGTTAAAGACGGCAGGGGCAATCTTTTCCCGAATGATGAGGAGGTTACTAGAACCTTTGCGATTGACAGAAGTTAGCAATTTCATGGACGATGTCATGATTGCTTCCTCCACTAAAGAACGCCACTTACACTGTATTGCCCAGCTCTTTTGTAGGTTAAGAGAGGTCCAGTTGGCGGCCAGACCTACAAAGTGTTACTTGGGGTTCAAGCAATTGGAATATCTGGGGCATACAGTGGGTAACGGTCAGATAAAACCAGAGGGAGACAAGATGCAGCGGATAAAAGACGCACCACGACCACAAACAAAGAAACAAGTGAGATCGTTTCTTGGGTTGGTAAATTATTACCGCCGGTTCGTTCCTAACTTTGCAGCCATAGCAGCCCCACTAACCGACCTGACCAAGGGAGGGAAGACGGGACAGATCGGTTGGAACGATGCATGTGAGACAGCATTTGAGACGCTGAAGGGACTGTGTTCGGGTCCTGTGTGCTCATTGCCAGACCTTGATCGTCTCTTCGTGTTGCAGACGGATGCGTCCGAAGGGGGTGTAGGAGCCGTATTATGTCAGGACCATGGTAGCGGTTTACAGCCTGTTGCATGCGCGAGCAAGAAACTGTCCAAAGCAGAACGTAACTACTCCACCATCGAAAAGGAGTGTCTTGCAATCGTGTGGGGAATCAAAAATTTCCGTCAGTATCTGTATGGTAGGACATTCGTCGTACAGACAGACCATAGACCATTGCAGTACTTGCAACAAGCTAAATCCACAAACAGTCGACTGATGAGGTGGGCTTTGCAGTTGCAGCCATTTTCCATTAGAGTGGAAAGCATAGCCGGTAAAGGAAATGTTCCTGCTGACTTTTTGAGTAGGACAGGGTGGTAGAAACCGTAAATGTGGAAGCAGTATTGGGACAGTCATACAGGAATCAAACCCGGGTGTTTGATCTGGGAGGGGGGTATGTCACGTAACGGATGTGACATGTTTTTTTTATTTTTCTCAAGTCTTTTTTTTTTTTAATAAATCGAGGTCGCCGACCTCTGTAAATAGCCTTAGGTTAGAAAAGTTGATAAATGTATTGTAAACGTAAGCGTAAAGCCCGTGCAGCTAGCTTAACGGTTGCACGCTTTCGGCAAGTAGCTTTAACCGAATAGTGTTCGGAAGTACAGTTTAACTGCGAAGTAGCAGAAGGATATTACGTGTCAGTCAGTCGAGTTAGCTAGCTCAGTGAGGGTCTGGGTCAGGGTGCGGCCTTGTTTGGAGCCCTTGACAAGCTGTGTGAGGGTTGTGTTAACTTCCCTGCAATACCACTGCCAGTGTTCCTGGTTCTGGGTGTCAGAGAGACTAAGTGACGACGGCTGCTGCTCGACAGAAGACTCCTCCGGTTCGTGTTCGTCTTGTTTGTCTCGTCCTGCCGGAGGACTCACAAGTGAAAGGTAACTATTCATGATATTTACTCAGTGAGCTGCTGTACTCTCGGGTGTGTAAATGGGTACATAAGTTTGGAATAGTGTGTTCATTTATTTCTTTTAGTAGTGCTTTAATCAAGTTTTTGACCATGTTTTTAGGTTAGGTTGTAATGCAGTGAGTTTCGGATTTATTTATTTATATTCGGTTGTCGCCGAGTGGGTTTAGGACCAAGTGCTTGTTTTTTTTGGGTTCTATTAATAGAACTAATTTAAAGGAAGTGAGGCGCCGTGTTGTCAAAATTATTAAAGTGGATATTTTTCGAGATATATATATTTATATTGGGTCTTAAATGTAATTTAATAAGATTGTCCTGTGGGGTGTTTATTGGTGATTATTTCATATATTCATATGTACATCTGAATATTTTGATAATGTTGGTTTTTGGGCAGTGGTAATAAATGAAGATAAAAGTTTTTATTAGTAAAGTTAAATTTCAAAATTTAAAAGTAAACATAGTATAATAAAATAATGTAAACATGGTGAATATTAAATGTACATAGAAATCATTTTTATCATGATTTTATTTTATGTAATATGGCCAAGGCGGGTATTAGTGTACCAGCATGAAGATAACCTCTACAGGGTGAGATGAGACACAACTCACATGGTTTGTGAATAAATGCAGTAAATGCGTGCTATTCTAGAATTAACTGTGTATTGGCACTTTGACTGACAGTGCGCCTTTTTCAGTGCACTTCAACTCTCAGATTTCTTCGACTTCTTCGATTTCGTCGAGTTCTTCGGCTTCTTCGATTTCTTCATCTTCCATGATCATCAACGGTGACGCATCATCAGGAGCTGTACCATCGTCTGCGCGGTGGCCTTGGTCAGGAGCTGGAATGCCCTCGCTAACCAGTCCGGGTTGGCAAGTGCTCTGACATTGGGCTACAGCAGGCTGATTCAACGTTCCGCGCGTCGGTCGCAGACGTTCGAGGGGCGACGGCAGCAGTATTGCCAGAGCAAGTACTCTGGAATCCTGAGTCAAGCTCCACCGTTCCTGTACCGGTGCAGAGTGGGCAAGCGCGGCAACAGTGCTCTTCGGGGTATTGGTAGTAATATTACATTATGAGCCACCCTGTCTAGTGGGGGACAGAGAGAACACTGTACAGGAACAAAGTACCCGCCTTGCATAGCCACGGGCAATTTTCATCTGTCAATCATTTCCATGTGTTAATGTGTTATGTGAGTGCATGTGTGTGTATGTGTGAGGGTGTGAGGCATTAGTGGGTTGGGGTGGTGTTAGAGTAAGTGTAAGTAATAAGAGTCGATTGTTTATCACTGGTGTTGTGTGATTTATTTAGAGTGGGTGGGTTTCTCGAGTGTTAGCGCTTGCATTGTCCACGGTACCCTGACTCTGTCAGGCGTGTCGTGACAGTGATGTATGTATGTTTTATGTGTTGATGGTCACATGGACGCTCGTCAGCTATGCCGCAAAAAATTCCTAATGTTTATGCATATGGCAATAAAGTTTATCTTATTTTAATAAAAGCATCATGTGTTCATAAACGGAGATTTGTTCCCCGTCCAACGACGAAAACAACTTATCCCAAGCAACGGATCCGCTCAACTCGCTTACATTGTGCGAAATAATATCAATAGGGAACTTGAGTGTTCCGAGAGCGTGAAGATCCAAATATCGTATGCGTCACCACCAGATCATCCGGTAAGTTAATGCGTCAACAAATTCTTTGCGTTTGGTTTCGGGGCCTCGGTTCTAGAGCCTAAACAAAACTACTGAGGTCCCGACCCGGGTTACTAAACGGCCCGCGCGTAAGACAGTGGGGGTGGGGGCGGGGTGGGGGGGGGGCGAGCGCGGGGGAAGGGAAAGAGGAGGAGGAAGGAGACAGCATGTATTAACACTGTGATATCCGCTTCATTAGTTCTTGAAACTGCCAATCCTCTAATGTACTGTTAGTCACAGTTGCGGTCGGTGTCCTCGAAACTGCAAATAACAAGATAGCATGCTACAAGGGCGGTGCCAGAATAGCTTTTCTCCTCAGGCGCGTATGTTTGGTACTCGATGAAAGCACCTGCGCAGTTTTAACTTCGAATAGACGAGCTGTACTGGGAATTTTATATTTTCCTTCCTTGTTCCACATGTACAACAGTAGCTGACCTAATTTCTGCGAGCGTGTACAAGCATGTACCCACACGCGTCTGTGTGTGTTTGCGTGCGTGTGTGATGATTGTGCGTGCGTGCCTACTTGCGTACGTGTTCTTGCGTGCGTGCACGCGTCTGTGTGTGCGTGTATGTATAAGAGAGAGGTCACCAAAATCTCTGAATCCATCAAATGACACAACCCTTTTCATCCTGATGCGCTTTTGCTTGAAATACATTTGAAAATGTTAGTTCAAGGGTGGTGCCAGAATAGCTTTTAAGCGTCAACTTATACCATTGGGGAAAATTAGTCATCAAAACAAAACACTTATGAACCACCCAGATCTCCGGCACAGTTTTTGAATGACCTTGAAAAAAATGTTTTATACATTCTTGTGTTCTGAAAAGAGAGCAAAAATAAATAAAGCTGTTGCCTGTTCAGCATACGACGAATGTGGCTTGCTAATGTTAAATGTTCATTCATTTTTGACGTTTATGAAGATCAGTTGGCTTAGAAGGGTCTTTGGTGTATCATGTGACTCATTGGTACGTCACATTTTGGTCAGCTGCTATCCTATGCAGGTGTTTGGTGGTGAATATGCAACAGTTCTAATGCTTTATTGTGATACTCGCTTCTGGGCCGAAGTTGCCAAATATTACAAGATTGTTTGTAACAAGTGTGTACCTGAAAATTTTGATGCAGTACTCTCAGAATGTATTCATTATAACAAGAACATTATTAGAGACATAAAAACGGTTCATACCCCGAATGGCGACAGAAATGAATTTTGGTTATTGGAGATCTGCTTGATGAGAAAGCGCTCTGTTGTCTTTCGAGTCATTCAAGTTGCTGTTCCCTGATGTGTCTACACATTTCTTGATGTACTCTGGTATCGCCAATGCTGTCAGGGCCTACTTAACATCACTAGTAGTAGAGCCAGTTAAGGAAGGAAATGGTACGAGCAATAAGGCCTGGAACACTATCTTACAGGGTTGTAAAACAATCTATTCAACATTGGTCAAATCAAGGTCAAGGCCTACTTGTATTCAGAAGGGTCTCGATGCTTCGAAATCTGGAAATGTACTTTTTCAAAACCATTCAAAACCACACCTGACTCCCAGCTTAAATGGTACCAGTTAAGGTTATTGCATCGGTTGTTGCCCACAAAGCGATTTTTATTACTACGTAAATTGTCTGAACCTGCAATTTGTACCTTTTGTAAGAATGAGGACGAAACTCTTTCTCATCTGTTCTGGGACTGCTTATATGTACATATATTCTGGTCTGACATGGGACAATGGTTGCGAGACAATTGTGTAAACTGCACTAATTTGAGTTCACAAAGAGACTTATTGTCTTTGGCACAGTTAAACACTTTAGGTCAGACACCCCCTACCCCCACCACCGACGTACCTCCGGTGTTTGACCTTTTGTTGTTTTTATTTAGGTTTGACAGAAACTTGTTGTTAGGCACTCTGACTCCCCATCCACCACCCCCCCCCCCCCAGCCCCTCCACCCTCCCCTCCTTCTCGATGAAAAATATCTTCTTCACTACTGCCAAATGTCCAGTCACTTGTTCTCTATGCGCAAAAGTCCATCGAGCCTACGTCAGATGCCGCTGACCCGTGCACGGCCAACGGCGGCTGACGTAGGCTCGATGGACTTTTGCGTATTGGGTTCTTATCGCATTTTTAAAAAACTCGTGGGGCGTGGACAGGATTAGCCGTCCTCGTGGACCCACACCGGAATAAACTGATCAGTTTGAGGGTTTGACCCCTTCACTGCCGGAAAACGAACACCACCCAGCTGCAAGAGGTACAGATCCTCATGAGCACCCCCCCCCCTCCGCAGTCGCGGGGGCTCATGAGGATCTATGCCTCTTGTTGAAACCACTTTGTATCCACGTTCATTTGACAGCTTGGGCTTTTCCGCACTGAAATAACGAAGATTTTCAGCGACACAATCTGCGTCGACTAGCAGTGATCGAAGAAGTTAATTTTTTTTTCTAGCAACAGGTGAAATTCTTATGAGTGCATGGGGCTTATGAAATCTGTGTGTTGTAAATGGACGGTCCTCCCATCCCTGAGTGAAATAACTGTGTCGTTATAGGTAGGTTAACCTACATCTTGTCTATTCTGAAGAAAAAAAAATTCGCACTTTTCAAAGTGTGTTATTTTAACCTTGTTGCGTATTACTTTCAATTGCTAGTGTCTTTTTCAGCAAAAAGTATATTCACTCTTCCATTATTCTGTTTCCTGCCTACAGTTACAGACTCGTTTCTTGAACATAATGTGTTTATTTCGGGTTTATTTTACCTTCCTTTCTGTTGGTATTCAGGCTCTTTATCTCCCTACATTTGTGAACACCCCTCTCCCCCCCCCCTCCCCCCGGTCTGTCTGCCCTGCGGAACTTGGGTGGGGTTAACAAACATTTTAGTTCCCATGGTCATCCTGGTCAGCCCCACACTTTGGGGTTTTCTCTTTTCTTTTCTGGGGCATCTGTTTCTCTCTACCCTCGTCCATTCACCTGTGTCTTCCTGTTTAAACTCTCCCTGCTGTCTGCGCTGCCCGCAGTCCTGATAATTTATTAGATGTGTGTTGCTAAATGGTCTGCTTGACCTAATAGATGATGAGTTACATGTTGCAGTTAATATGTATATTCTAAATATCATTTCCTTGTACGTATTTTGCAATTGTAATGATTTTTTACTTTCTTTTCTGTTAACTCATTGTGTCCCAGGTACGAAATACCCACATTTTGGGGTTGTCCTTTGAGGACTGCAGTACATTGCATGAGCTAGGTCTACCATGATAGTTCAAGGTGGTGCCAGAATAGCTGGGCGCCTATAGGCGCCAAGCTATTCTGGCACCACCCTTGAACTATCATGGTCGATCGATTTCTTGCTGGGGTGTGTCGGGACTGAATAAGTTAACTAGGGTGCGATAAATTAGCATGAAGGTGTACCGTCCCTACTCCCTAGCATGTCTAGATTTATTTAGCATTTAGACCGGCTAGCGACATACATTCAATATTCCGTTCAGTTTGTTTGTTTGTTTGTTTTTGGGGTGTTTTTTTTTCCACAAGCAGCGCACATGCTGAGAAAGTCTTGTTGCTGTCGGGACGTAAAGCAACGTACAACCTTTGGTAATGGGTTCAGACCGCTTGATAATTTCAAATACAAGTTACTCCCACTCACCGGGTTGCAGGACACTTTTCCAGGCCAGCAGCTGCCACTCAACTATTCCTCTGCATTGCAACGGGAGGTTTTGCGTATGGCTTAATAATAGCTCCAAACAAAGCCGGTGGAACTATGACAAGCAGGAACTGACTATTGAAAATGACGTGCTACTCGATCCTGATTTCCGAAACCTTATTAGCCTGAGCTGACCCTTCGCACCACGTGAATGTCCTGTGTTTGTCTTGTACTGACTGCTTTGTCTTCAGAGTGAATTGGTGTGTTTCACGTGTGCGCGCATGTTGGGTTCATTTCGTGGCGCTTTTATCCGATTCTCAGAAAAGCGCCTATATAATGACCGGTGTTGTGGTTGTGGTTGGTGTGGTTGTTTGTTGGTTGTTTGTTGGTTGGTTGTTGGTTGTTTGTTGGTTGTTGGTTGTTTGTTGGTTGTTTGTTGGTTGGTTGGTTGTTGGTTGGTTGTTGGTTGGTTGTTGGTTGGTTGTTGGTTGGTTGTTTGTTGGTTTGGGTTGGTTTGGGTTGGTTTTGGTTGGTTGTGTTTGGTTTGGGTTGTTTGGTTTTGGTTGGTTGGGGTTGGGTTGGGTTTGGGTTGGGGTTGGGTTTGGGTTTGGTTTGGGGTGTTTGGGGGGGTTTTGGTTTTGGGTTGGTTTTGGTTTTGGGTTGGTTTTGGTTTTGGTTTTGGGTTGGTTTTGGGTTGGTTACTCTAGACATCATAATTATGCTCGCTAGGAGTAAAGAGTTAATTTAGGTCATTGGGTTGTTGTTGTTGGTGTTGTTGATTTAATTTAGGTCATTGGGTCTGAGTCTACGTGCCTTAGCTTCAAAGAACCGTCCGAGTACAATGACCGCGATGTGGGTTCAGCAAGAGACATAGATCCTCATGAGCCTCCGCATGTGCGGGGGCTCATGAGGATCTATATCTCCTTTGTTTTGGACTCTGTTCATGCACTTTTCTCGGCAGTAAAGTGGATATGTATGCAAAGTCCGACCGCATGTCAATGATTCTGCTCATGCACTGACGGATTTATTTTTAAAGCATTGACTGCTTGTACCTTCGATGCACAGTTAGTGCCAGGGTCATCCGCTCACAGAAAGACAAGTCCCCCAGTAAGCAAAAGACCCCTGGGTTGACGTCGACCCGAAGACCTTTGCCTACTGGGGCATACATGTGACTTTGTAAGGTTAACTGCTTCAGCCCCGACGAACCACAGCAAGACATGGATTGGGCATAATAGTTCAAGGGTGGTGCCAGAATAGCTTGGCGCCCACAGGCGCCAAGCTATTCTGGCACTACCCTTGAACTATCATGCTCGATCTGTCGCTAGAATTGTAATACTGTCCTTCAGAGGATAACTCCAAAATTTGGGGATTTCGGTCCTGCGGTAGAATGTGTTAAAATACAGGATAAAATAGTAGGCATGTAACTATGGATAAGGGAGCTCATTAACATATACTTACCCATTCATCCCTGACGCACTACAGCAGCAGATGGGTAGACCATCGATAGTTCATAGGTAGTGCCAGATTAGCTTGGTGCCTATCGGCGCCGAGCTAATCTGGCAGTTCCTTTGAATTATCATGGTCGGTCCATCTCCTGCAACGGGTGTATAGTCATTAGATGACGCCTCCAAAATTTGGAAAATACGGCCGTCGCGCTGAATGAGTTAACAGCATACTCGAGCTGAACAAAATGAACGGTGAAACAGTGGAATCCCTCGAATCCCACGTCACTGTCTTGCTGCTGCGATATTGGCCTATTCACTGTAACTTATCATTAGTGGTGCCAACGACGAGTAGTTATAATGACGAGCAAAAGAAATGCGACATGTTTGGAATCATCGGAAACACTTTAGTGTTTCCGATGATTCCCAAAATGTCGCATTTCTTTTGCTCGTCGGTATATATGCCTTATTCAATAGGGAAGGTGGGGTAAAACCGTTCCAACTCAAGCGGGGATGAATCGGGGGCAGTAATCTAGTAATATCTGCGCAGCAGATGCAGACTAGAGCAGTGCTGAACAACATATAATTTTGGTCCCCTGCGAATTTGTTATATCCGGAGTATACTGTACATGTGTCTTTTATCGCATGCCCACTCTCACCCACTGCGCGCACACACGCACACACACACACACACGCACGCGCACACGCACACACACACGCACACACATATACACACACACACGCACACACACGCACACACACACACACACACACACACGCGTATGCACACGGCATATACTGCTTTCTGCTAAGAAAGCCGCCCACTCTCAACCCCTGCACACACACACACACACACACACACACACACACACACACACACACACACACACACACACACACACACACACACACACACACACACACACACACACACACACACACATATATGTATGCACACGGCATATACTG
>BTPG01000001.1:225104074-225106574 GCA_036245525.1 Semisulcospira habei | reverse complement strand
TGGCGCCGACAGGCGCCAAGCTAATCTGGCACTACCCTTGAATTATCATGGTCGATCCATCTCCTGCTGTAGTGCGTCAGGGCTGAATGGGGTAATACCTCTTCACCGACAGTGGACATAGACTGTGTTTCTGAATTATTATTTTTTAATCATTCGAGACGCGCCGCATCCGTATACGCGGCATAAAGCCGCCTATCCGGATGCGTCACGTCTCGAATGAGTTAAATTAGACACCAAAGAGCTCCTGCCGCTCAAGCAACACGGACAAAAACTGTTTTTCATCAAGAGGCATCGATCCCCATGCGCCCCCGCAACAGCTGAGGATATATGCCTTTTGCAGTTGGATCGTTTTCACTAGTCGTCGGCAATAAAGCATACACATTATCTATACTGAGGAGAAAAAGAAATGCGACAGTTTTAGAATCATCGGAAACACGAGAGAGAGAGAGAGAGAGAGAGAGAGAGAGAGAGAGAGAGAGAGAGAGAGAGAGAGAGAGAGAGAGAGAGAGAGAGAGAGAGAGAGAGAGAGAGAGTATTACTTGGAGACCCGAGAACAACATTCGAACGCAGGCTTTTCTCCGCAACAGCCGTCTGTACATTCGAAGGTGCCAGTTTGGACGGTTATCATCTGACCAGTAGTAAAATCGTACTGCTTTTCGTACGATTTGCACAGCTCTGAAAGAATCAACGAAAATAAGGGGAGATCATGTGGGCTATCTACGACAGACACAGTGGGGGAAGTGGTGAGGGGGGGGGGGGGGCATTAATGAATATACAAATCCAGCCAGCCAGCCAGCCGTCTATCCATTCATCGTTTAGTCAGAACATCTATAGATTTATGAACCAAAAACTCCAATGATGAAACATGAAATCATTTAGACATTAACACCAAACAGCCAGTAAATGAAATCTCAAACACTTTAGCAGACTGACATCCTCTTTACTCCCATGTATATTATTAACCCTTTTAGCGCCGTGGCCGCATTTCCCAAAATTTTTTAAGTGTTACTTAACGACTATGTACCACTTGCAGGAGGTGAATTGACCAGGACAATTCAAGGGTAGTGTCAGATCAGCTTAGCACCTTCAGGCGCCAAGGTGATCTGGCACTACCCTTCAATTATCATGGTCAATCAATCTCCTGCTGTAAGGTGTTGGCGCTGAAAGGGTTAAATAAGACGAGAAAGAGGCATAGACCCACATGAGACCCTGAAACTGCGGGGTTTCATGTGGGTCTATGCCTCTTGCGGTGCGGTAACAATTAAAGACCGTGACATTGTCAGGTTATATTGTTTACCAGCGGCAGATGTTGTGACCTGAAACGAGATGAGGAGGAAAGCAAGCGCCCATTTCGAAAAAATCACAAGCGACATCTTTAGCCACTTTCACTGACTCAGTTCTGAAAAAAAGGACAATTTTCTATTGAGTTTTGTACACACCTCCTTCCTTGTGCCTTTCCGCGGTCAAGTGTTCATACAATTATCTTGTGCAAAGTCTGGTTAACCCTTTGCATGTCGGTAACGGTTGTAGCGATTCCTATATGAATCATCGCGACTAAAACCGCTACCGACACGCAAAGGGTTTTAACAAAACACGCGAAATTAAAACGTGACCTCCTTTCAGCTCACGTGCAATGACACAAATTTATTATGACGACTGGCACTCTGACGTCACATATTGCGCAATTACGTCATTACGTGCAAACATTTGCCCAGCATCGAAAATGTTAACTTCACATTGCAAACTACATTTCTGCGTCAAAAAAAAGCAGTGAAGGCGTGTGTTGACAGCGAGCTCACACTGGATTGTTGACATCAACAAAATGTGAGTAAGAAATAGATTCTTACATTGGTGTTCAAGTGATATTACAAATCTCCCTTAAATGGTCCAAAAAAAAAGGCTTATCCTACTTCCTTTCGCTTGTAGGTTAAGGGTTTTAAACCACTCGAGTGAAATGTTCAGTATCACCTAAACACCAATGTAATAATATAATTATATGTGTCATTTCGTAGCATGGTGACTATGCATTTTCATACACAGATGCAGTTCTGATGAACACACTAACACAGGAAAACGAAAGTTAAAAAAAAATGTCCAATCAATGAATCAATAAATGAATTAATGAATTAATCATTGAATAAATTAATGAATCAATCAATGAATCAATCAGTGTGTCAATCAATCAATCAATCAATCAAGAAAAAAATGAAACTATTTTCTAGATTTATCGATGGGTTCCTGAATTACATGTATTTATAGTGTGTGAGAATGACGTAGCTTACAACTGCAAATAGATTATGCTCTCAGTCTGAGGGGCTACAATTAAATTAAATTAAATTAAGTTAAATTAAATTAAATTAAATTTTTTAAAATGAAATAAATACAAAAAAGAAAACTAACCAAAAATCTACAAACAAACAACAACAAAAAAGCAGCGAAGTATCTATATTAAAATTTTACAACAAACAACAGGGTTATGTATGGTAAATTTTATACTATG
>BTPG01000001.1:225049074-225099074 GCA_036245525.1 Semisulcospira habei | reverse complement strand
GCAGAATAGCTTGGCACCCATAGGCGCCAAGCTATTCCGGCACTACCCTTGAACTATCAAGCTCGATCTGTCTCTAGCATTGTAATACAGTCCTTCAGAGGGCAACTTCAAAATTGGGAGATTTCGGTCCTAGCGTAGAATGTGTCAGATCTCCTCCCTGCCCTCAGGGACACTACTCAGTACGAAAAAAGCTATAGGGCCGACATCGGGCCGGTGCTCGAATTACCTTGCAGCTAATCACTATTATGGCCGATCCCTATTGTTCGCCAACCAGTTCTAAACCTCTGAACCATCTACTGCCGTAGCCCATAATCTGTTTACATAGTGTACTGTGGCTGTGGCGCAAAAGTTGTGTAAAACAAACTTAGAACATTTTATAACTTTGCATTCAACACAATCCTCTATAATCCATCTGTCACACATTGAATTTCTTGACGAAGGGCCGACCTCGGCCGCAGTGGGCCCGCGCACGACTGGGCGCGGGCCCACCAGAGCGGAGGTCGGCCCCGAGGGTCCTCTTCTTACTGGAACGTTCCCAGCTTGTTGGTTGTCCCCGACAACTGCACACCAGTTCAGAAGGAAGATCGACTACTACAGCGCAAGGGCGGCGCCAGAACAACTTGGCGCCTTGAGGCGCTAGGCTAATCTGGCACCACCCTTGCACTATCATATGGTCGATGCTACAATTGTGAGAACGGCCACGTGTGCACAAAACTGTCTTGTGAAAAGTCTGGTCAAGAAAGAGCTACGGGCACACGCGATGTTGAACCTTGGCCTACTTTCAGTTCATGAGCATGATTTCATATGACGAATGAAATGCTGGCGTCATGTATTGCGCTATTACATCATCATGTAGGAGCATTTGTCTGGCATCCAAATATTGATGTCAAATTACAAAGTAAATTTCGTCAAGATATTTACCAATGGTGGCTATGTTGTGACTAGGCGAGCGCCAATAAGTGAATAAACAATTCATATCGGATATATGCAAAGAAAGGGTGAATGAGAAATAGATTCTTACATTGACGGTAAGGTGATACTGACCATCTCACTTTCGTGGTCTTAAAACCTTATCCAACTTGCATTGGCTCGTAGTTTAAGGTTTTAAAACCACTCAAGTGAGATTATCAGTATCACCTAAACACCGATGTATGCATCTACATATAACATTTAGTCATAGCAAAAGAAGGCTAGTAAAGTCGACGTACTCTCAAAATGGTATTGGGTTTTATTTTATCATAGTAACTCCAAGCGTGTTTACTAAGAATGAAACTGAAAAAAACGGGCAAAGTTAAGATTTTATGTAGGCAAACAAAATGGGAAAATTACTCTGTTTTTGTCTTCCATTCCTGGTCGAACCTGAAATTCTGAACCCTGTAAAGGAAAAATACAGCAAGTCCATTTTTGTGTGTGTGCAAAGCTAGATTGTCATTGAAATCAAATGATATTCTCGCTTTTCATAAAAATGGACTTACTGGTCGAACAGGAAAATTTGTACCCTGAAAGGCAAATGACAGTAAGTTACTTTTGCGAAAAGCGAGATTTTCATTGTAATATTATGAAAATCTCGCTTTTCGCAAAAATAGACTGACTTTCTTTTGCGGTTACAGGTAGGACTGCTCACCCCCTCATATGTCTGGTCTAGAAGCTGGTCTATGATCTTGAACTTCATGTTCAAGAGCAGCAGGTTCAAAATGACATATTATCACGCATAATACTTTCGCCCACACTTTTCACACTTTTGTTCTGAAAGCGGATATTTGCGTGTTGGTATTAACTCCTCCCCCTCCCCCCCCCAACTCCCCCCCCCCCCGCACCCCCCCCCCCCCCCGCCCCGCACCCCCCGCACCCCCCCCCCCCCGCACCCCCTCTCACCCCCCCCCCCGCACCCCACCGCCCCCCTCTTTCGCTGCCGAGAAAACTGAACATCAAATAACTGCAAGAGGCATACTGAATTCACTTTGCATCCATTTTTCTTTGAGGGCTGGGGGTCTTTGACGTTTGAAAACAGAATCTGCGTACAATGGCAGTGAAGGTATTAACAGCCTACATTCTAACGGCCATTCCGTGTCTCCCCCTCCAACTGCACCCCCCCCCCCCCGCCCCCCACTCCCCAGCCCATCTCCCCACCCGCATTCAAATTCACCCAACCCGCACATCTCTCCCCTGCCCGTCCCTCTTTCCCCCCCCCCCCCGCCCCCGCGTCCACCATCCGTGCACCCCCTGAACTGCCCCCACCCCCGGGGTGGTGGTTAGGGCGCCGGGGGTTGGGGTTGGGGTTGGGAAAGGGTTGTGATAACCTTTCTCCCACTTGCTATAATTTATCAACAGGACGGGGCGTGAGTGGCTTATCAACATCGGTGAATGGGCCCGCGCAGATCCACTGTGGCCGTGGTAGGCCCGGAGACGTGTTGATACTGACACCCAAACCCTTCTTCCCTTCCTCCATTCTCGACCCGGTCTATTCTCTCACCCTCATTCCCCCCCACCCCCACCCCAACTGCACTCCCCCCCCCCCCCTCTGTACCCACTTGACCCCAACCCACGTCGCCGCCACACCCCTGCAGTGTTATTTGCTGGACTGACTGACGCGATTGCTTTCTGTCAGACGAACTGATCAGGATTAATATGTCTGGAAACGAGTTCATGAGTAGGACAATGTCTCTTGGTCTGGCATATTTGAGCTATCGAGGTCACACTCCTCCGACAAAAAGTCGACCTTCTGCAAGAGTCATAGATCTTCATGAACCCCCGCGTACGCGGGGGCTCACGAAGATCTATGACTTTTGCTGCGGAGTTTTACTTCCGCGTTCCTGGTGTGGCGTATGTCATTAGCAGAACTGTCTGCATGACTTTTCCTTGAATGTGGCAAGTGTAGATGTGCGATTCTAATCGCTGAAGGTCTGTTGATCCTTTTTATATATTTCCTTTTCACAATTTATTTATTTATTTATTTATTTGTGTGCTGTTGTTGTTGTTGTTTTTGTTTTGTTGTTGTTGTTATTGTTGTTGTTGTTGTTGTTGTTGTTGTGTGTGTGTGTGTGTGTGTGTGTGTGTGTGTGTGTGTGTGTGTGTGTGTGTGTGTGTTTTAGCAGGGCGTAGGTGGTGGGAGGTAGAGTGCTAGGTGGGGTTGGGGGAGAGGGGGAGCCGAGGGGGAGTGGGGAAGAGGTCCGACAGTGGCGCAGTAGGCAAACAAGTAGCTGAGCATCGATTACTCCACTTTAAGCCCTATGCTATAATTTTTATTTTAACCTGTACGTTTGCTGGACGTGTCTTCAGATAAAATACCCTCAGTAGTTGCATGCCCGGCTTTGAAAGATGTGCGAGATAAAATAAATTACTATGTGCACAAACACTTTAAAATAAAAGTATACTGACGAGCAAAAGAAATGCGAAGTGTTTCATATGACTCCAACGATGTCGCATTTATTTTGCTCGTCAGTATACGTTAATGCTGCAAGAGAGCTAAACTGAACGCCTGATATACCTCCCCACATAAGTATCCATTGATGCTACATAGTGTATTCAGCAAATAAATAGCTCAAGGGACTCTATGTCTCTGTTACAGATAATAATAATAATAATTACGGTATTTATAATGCGCTTATCTTATAATAATTATACCTCTAAGCGCGCACTCACAGCACGCGAACGCATGCGCACGCTTTTGACGACTCACGTACCACAAAATACATTACGACAGTCAGCTTGGGGTGGGAGTGTGGTGGTATAGTGCTAGAACTGTTAAAAGATGTGAGTTTTGAGGGCGGACTGGAAGGAGGAGAGAGAGTCTTTCTGACGGAGAGAGAGTGGGAGAGTGTTCCAGGCGGATGGACCGTATACTGAGAAGGAGCGGGGGCCGAAGGTACAGATCCACAGAATGGCTTGCTGAGTGACTGTACAGATACTAAATAAATCGTTGAATGCCATTTTGTGGGCGATTAACCCCTTCGCTGCCTAGAAAACACGAACTCGGCCCAACTGCAAAAGGCATAGATCCTCATGAGCCCCCACGACTGCTGGAACTCATGAGGATTTATACCTCTTGCTGAAACCACTCGTTTTCTTTGGACAGTTGTGGCTTTTGGTCGTTCATTGTACACAGATTTCAGAAACAAAATCTGCGTCCATTGGCAGGGAAAGGGTTCATATGACGCTAATTTCTGTAAGGAATAAGCATATATTCCCACCAGCCCCTGCAAAAGCGAGTGCTCATGAGAATCTATGTCGTTTGAAAGTGAAATGATTGACTTTGTCTCATGCATGGGCATTTGAACTGGTCTTGTTAATCTGACTATACAAAGAATCAAAGACGGTATACTTTCGTCCAGCAGTTCACTTCGAATGACATTCTCAGGATGTAAAATGACTTTGGTATCTACAAGCAAGAGGCACAGACTTTCAAGCGCCCCTGCAACAGCATATGCGCATGAGAGTCTATGTCTTGTTGATCTTTAGGAAGGTTCGTTGGTTGACTGTACAATTCATGTACTTTCCGTACGCAGTACAGCTTTGATTGACAAACGGAGTCTGGACACGCGTAAAGTTGATTACCAGTTTTCACCCATCAGTCTCTGCTAGGGATTCCTGACGACTTGTTTTAACCAATCACAACAACAATTTCTGACAATCGCCGTGTTATTCGTCGACGTTTTCAGTGTACAACGAACAGCATAATTATTCAGTGTATGTTAGCGTTATCATATCTGCTGTTTTTAATAATGAGAATGCCCGCACTGTCTCACAGAAATACAAAATCATTTGGACGTTTATACCGACAGTACGATAAATTAAATGTTTACGTCGAAATCAGGAAATAACGGACGATCAAACCATTTTCAAGCGACTATTACTACTGCTACTACACTTGTTATTATTATAATATTATTATTACTATATTAAAAATAAAATAATAATACCGTTATTATATAGGCGCTTTTTCTCAATTTTGGGGAAATCGACTCAAAGCTCCGCGCCTGAAACCCAACACACACACACTCACGAAACAGACACGGATTTACGCCATTTAAGACAAACACAGTACAAACACAGTACAAGACAAACGAAGGGCCAGTCAGCTACTGAAGTTACAGAGATTTTTGATCGCTTGTATTTGAAATTTGTAAAGTGGCCTGAGACCGGTACCAAAGTGTGGGGGGGGGGGGGTGGGGGGGGGGGGGTGGAAGAACCGGAGTACCCGGAGAAAGAACCTCCGACGGTCCGCCCGAATTAACGGTGACACTTACCAGAGGAGAAAAGTCCAACGCCGGAACCCGGTATCGAACCTCGCACCTTTGGCATTGGTGGCAGGCGCCTTAATCACTGCGCCACGGACCGCCCCGCATATTATTAACCTTATTATTATTCTATTTATATTATTATTATTATTATTATTATTATTATTATTATTATTATTATTATTATTATTATTATTATTATTATTATCATTTACTTACTTATGCCTGTCACCCCTCCCAGGGTATAGGCCAGCGACTCCTGTCCTGTGCTTCTCCTTCGATTTTACTCCATGTGGTTCCCAGTCTCTTGATGTCTGCTTGGAGGTCTCGACGCCAGGTGTTACTCGGCCTGCCTATTTTCCTCTTTCCCTGGGGGTTCCATGACAATGCCTGCCTAGTGATACTGGAAGCTGGCTTTCTCAGACTGTGACCAATCCAACCCCATCTTTTTCCCTGGTGAACTGCCCTTCGTGGATCACGCGACATGTCATGCCATCGTAGCTGCTCTTGATCAGGCGGACGAGTTTTGTGGGTACACCGTAGTGTCGTAGGAGTTTCTACAGAGTCTCTCGGTCCACAGTGTCAAATGCATTCTCGTAATCCACAAAGTTGACGTACATCGGGGAGCTCCACTCCAAAGACTGTTCCACGATGATGCAGAGAGTGGCGATCTGGTCTGTACATGATCGGTTTTTCCTGAATCCTGCTTGCTGGTCTCTCAGCTGGGGGTCAACGGAGCTCTTCATTCTCTCCAGGATGATCCTGTTGAAGACCTTTCCTGGTACTGACAGTAAGGTGATTCCTCTGTAGTTGGAACACTTGCTGAGGTCGCCTTTCTTGGGGAGCTTGATTAGGTACCCCTCCTTCCAGTCAGCCGGCATCACCTCTTCCCAGATCTTTCCAAACAGTGAGTGCAGCATCTCTACTGTTGTCTCTAGGTCTGCTTTTAGAGACTCCGCTGGGATGCCATCTGGCCCTGCTGCTTTGCCGTTCTTCAAAAATGCCACTGCTCTTCTGATCTCTTCCCGGCTGGGTCTGTCACAGCTGATGGGTAGGTCGGTCTCTGCTGGCTGGATGTCTGGGGGGTCGGGTGGCCTGGGTCTGTTCAGTAACTCTTCAAAATACTCGGCCCATCTGTCGAGTTGGTCTGCTCTGTCTGCAATAGGCTTGCCTTCTTTGTCTTTTAATGTTCTTTTTGTATGGCCATACTTGCCCGACAATCTTCTGGTAATGTCGTAGAACTGTTTCATGTTGCCGCTGCCTGCTGCCTTTTCTGCCTCTGCTGCTATGCTGTCTGTGTAGGCCCTCTTGTCTGCCCTGATACTCCTCTTCACCTCGCGGTTGGCTTCCGAGTATTCCTCCTGTGCCCTTGCTTTGGCTGCTCTCGTGCGACTGTTGTTGACAACTGCTTTCTTCTGCTTCCTCACTTCTATCTTCTTCAAGGTCTGTGCTGTGTGGTCTTTGTGATGGTGTTTCCTGAACCCTACAGTGTCTTTGCAGGTTGCGTTCAGCGCCTCTCTAACTGCCTTCCACTGCTGCTCTGTGGTGACCGCCTCCTCTTCACATACTAGCTCCTGTAGCGCTTGAAACCGATTGGACAGCACCAGGTTGAACTCTTCTCTCACTCCAGTCTCTCTCAGGATGCCTACATTATATCGATGTCTTCTTGTTGTCTCTGTGCGGCTTTTCTTTAACTTGAGCTTTATTCTTAAGGTAAGCAGATGGTGGTCTGAGGCGACATCTGCTCCCCTCCTCACTCGAACATCTTGAAGGGATCTTCTGAATTTCTTGCTAATGCAGATATGGTCTATTTGGTTCTCTGTAGTATGGTCAGGTAAGACCCAAGTTGCTTTGTGTATTCTTCTGTGTGGGAAGATGCTGTCTCCAATGACAAGTCTGTTTAGAGCACAAAAGTCTACAAACCTCTCCCCGTTCTCACTCATCTCCCCTAGTCCCTGTCTCCCCATCACATCTTCGTATCCGGTTTTGTCCTCCCCTATTTTGGCATTAAAATCGCCCATGACGATCGTGATGTCTCGCTCCGCACATTTGTCCACAGCACTCTGGAGTCGGTCATATAACTCTTGTTTCTCTTCCTCGTCACTGTCATTAGTGGGCGCATAACACTGGATGACGTTCAGCTTGATCTTTTTCTTGGTTCTAAAGGCTGCTGTGATAATTCTTGGCCCAAGAGGTTCCCAGCCTATCAGCGCTCTCGGTGCCACTGGTGACAGCATGAATGCTACTCCTTCTGTATTGGAGGCATTCTCCTCTTCATGACCTGAATACAGAATCATCTCCCCACTTACCAGCCTTTTCTGGCTAGACTGCGTCCATCTGGCTTCGCTGATACCTAGAAGGGAAAGGTTGTACTTTCGCATTTCCGCTGTTATCGAGGCGGCCTTGCCGCTCTGGTACATGGTCTTGGCATTCCATGTGCCCATGATTGTGTCCCTGGATAGAGAGAGGCGGCTCGGTCCTGTGGCTTCCGAAGACTTCCGGCTTTCACCACACGACGTCATAAATCTTCTGGTAGAAGAACCTTCCTCCTCCAGGAAAGGAATTGCTGTTTGTCTTTTCGTCGGCGTTTTTGTAGCTATTTTCTTATTTGCAGGGTGGGGAAGCTACCCCCACGCCCAACCCCCTTACTAGGAGGACCAGGGGTTTTCTGTCGGGGGCACCTTCCCTTAGACCATGTTGGTTCACGGCACCTTATTTCATTCGGTGCACCCCTCTAACGAGGGACCCACTATCCACCACCCAGGGGACGCGCCTCAACGCCATTTGGTCCCAGCGCGAGGTATTATTATTATTATTATTATTATTATTATTATTATTATTATTATTATTATTATTATTATTATTATTATTATTATTATTGTTGTTTTCAATTAGGTAGAAACTGGGAACAGAGGCCGGCGGTGGGGTGAAGGGTATCAATTACCAACCCCCAACCCATCTCCCCGCAAAGCAGATTATAGGGTTTTAAGGTTAGAGAATGCTATGCCTCTTTCCCAGCATTACAAAATGAGATGAAGTTTGATTATTGTTCTATTTTGTCGAGACTGGACGACCATCTCCCTCCCTCCCCCACTTCCCCCGAGGCCTACCACCGTTTTTTTTTGTTTTTTGTTGTTGTTGCTGTTGTTGTTGTTGTTGTTTGTTGTTTTTTTTACTCATAAAACAAAAGATACTTAAAATCTCGATTACCACCCTGTTTCCTGAACAGAATTTCGTATGGCCGCCTGTCTGACCAAGAGAGTGCAGCACGCGACTTCATACTTTGTCACGGGAAAATACGTCTGGATCACTCCAGCTCTGCCGCAGTTTGGCAAAAGCCACCTAGTAAGCAAAGGTCCTCGGGCCCACTGCGACGTCGTAGGTCCGAAGGCGTTTTGCTACTGGGGCAGAATATGTTCATTTTTGAGAAAAGCGATATTTTCATTATCAAACAATGAAAATGTCGCTTTTTCAAAGTGGTACATATTTATATTGCAAACTAATAGTGAAGCTGTCATACAAGATTACAAATCTACAAGCGACATGAATACTTTTTATGAAGATCTGTTTCTTTTACTTTTGTCTTTTGTAAAACACTGATTCACTCACTGACTGATCACTCACTGACTGATCACTGACTGACTGACTGACTGACTCACTCACTCACTGACTCACTCACTGACTCACTCACTCACTCACTCACTGACTCACTCACTCACTGACTCACTGGCTAACTGACTCACTGACTCATTCACTCTTTCACTCACTCACTCTCCCACCCACCCACCCACTCACCCACTCACCCACCCTTCACCCATTCACCCACCCACTCACTCACTCACTCACTCACCCACCCACCCACTCACTCACTCACTCACCCATCCACTCACTCACGCACCCACTCCCCCGACAAGGAAGGTCGTTGGTGGAAGTAAGGATGCCCATTGCCCATACTGGTTGTCTGCCTCGACTGGAGGGAGTGAGATAGCTGCTATTGTAAACAAGTCTCTGTTTGTGTGTGTATGTGTATGTGTTTGAGTATGTGTGTGTGTGTGTGTGTGCGCGCGCGCGCGCGCGCGTGTGTGTGTGTGTGTGTGTGTGTGTGTGTGTGTGTGTGTGTGTGTGTATGTGTGTGTGTGTGTGTGTGTGTGTCTTTGTGTGCTTATGTGACAGCGACTAGAGCCCGCGTTTGAAGACGGACAAGCTTGAACTTTTAGGACATTGTCCATAAAAGAATAATCTCGAGACCTTTTATTTATTTTTTTTTATTACGATGCTCATTGGCGAGAAAATGTCCGTTTCACAAAAACTGGTTGATCCACACTGGAGTCCGTATTTTTTTTAATTTTTACTAGATATTTGCTTATAGCTGGATAAAAAGGTACATGGTTGAAAAAGTTTATTAACCAATATTATACCTCTAGAACTTTTTGAGTGGTAATTAAATATTTTTAAAAATATATTTTATCGTTTTGGGTATTAATTTTACGAAATATATGCGTTAATATTAAAACATTTGAATTTTTTTTACGCAAAAAACGCCCAATCTTCTCATTAATAATCGCATGATTTTTTTTGTATACGGTGTTTACATAAGCCTACAGTTCGTCTCGGCTGTCGGGTACGATTAGGCCAATTGTTACCTGCACCACTTTTTCGGAGTCGTTTGTAAAACAGCTAACATAACTTTAATTTTTCTTTTACCAAAATAAAACTATATTTGCATTAATACCCGCTTGATTTTTCAATAATCAGTGTTTGCATAAGCCTGCTGTTTGTCCCGACCCTTGTGTAGGTTTAGGTCAAACTGTGACCTGTAAGCTCTAGGCATGAAAATCATCAAGAAAATTTCAAAGTTGATTCTCTGATACGTTAAATGTTAGTACTGCGATGAGTGACGTATAACATCGAGTCGTCACTATGAACACGGCGTCGTGGGACCAATGATGCCATGACGTGAAGCTTGAAGTGACATCATTTTGCTGCTCTTGCTATTATTTTTCTTCATAATAGCTTTCCTACGCCAGACCACAGAGCTTACGAATGGCGGGAATCGCCGTGGGTCCGTCTTTAATTCTGTGTGCCAGTGTGTGAAGATCAGAGGGTGGGTTAGAGTAGAAGAAGATGGATTCCTGTCGCTACACGAGCCCACAGAGCGTACTAATGGTGGGAAGCGCCGTGTATCCGTCTTTATTTGTGTGCGCCGACGCGTGTGTTGATCAGAGGTTGGCTTAGAGAGGCCCGAGGGAAATGGATCAACATAATAAGCCTAAAAATATGAACAACTCTGAATGTTCCTAAAAGATAAACGCATCTGAGCTCCAAACAGTACAGTAGACTTTGAGTATGAACAGATCTACATGCTGCAGAGGTTCATTAAAGCGACCAGTTCCAGGCAAAAAGGATTAATAGTTCGCAATGCCTACTTTATAAAATAATAATCTTAGGAGTG
The DNA here is from genome assembly GCA_036245525.1 of Semisulcospira habei. Classification (NCBI taxonomy): domain Eukaryota; kingdom Metazoa; phylum Mollusca; class Gastropoda; family Semisulcospiridae; genus Semisulcospira; species Semisulcospira habei. The sequence goes on along the minus strand of BTPG01000001.1, from coordinate 225,088,385 downwards.
TTTTACACTAATGCTGGGCAAGAGGGCTAGCATAACTCAATCAAGGCGCTTTGCATCAATAGCTGCGAAAATGTGATAAAGCGTTGCCTGCGGCAACGCTTTACGACACTTCCGCAGCTGTTGATGCCGGTTCCTTGAATACGTTAACCTATGAAGTTTGAATAATATGTAAAAAAACAAAAAAAAACAACACACATTATCGTCTTCTTCTGCCGTATACGGAGAAAATTTCCACCCACTCGTACCAGAAGCAGTAATTATACGTATGTTTGTTAATACTATCCTCTTCCTATTACTACAACTGCTACTACTACTACCACTCCTCCTCCTCCTCCTCCTACTACTACTACCACTACTAAAAATAAGAAAAAGAAGAAAAAGAATAGAAGAGGAAAAAGAAAAAGAATACAACAGAACAACAACAACAACATAATAATAATAATAATAATAATAATAATAATAATAATAATAATAATAATAATAATAATAATAATAATAATAATAATAATAATAATAATAATAATAATAATAAAGAGCACTTGTACCGAGCAAAATCTCCAGAAGCTGTGTGCTCTCAAATGCTCGCATTGTTTGTGGGCTGGGTGGGGGGGGGGGGGGTTGAGGGGGGAGAGAGTCTCAGCTGAGGCAAGACTAATTGAGAAATTGTCATATCCGTTGCAAATTTTAGCAATCAAAGTCCGCCCTGGAACATCGATCCCTTCAAGATCTGCTTCACTCATTCGCAATTAGGTTTCAACTTCTTGCTCTGCTGTTTGGTTGCTTTCTTACTTGGTTAACCCTTTGTGTGTCAGTAGCGGTTTTAGTCAAGATGATTCCTGCCAGAATCATCGCGACTAAAACCGTTACCGACACACAAAGGGTTAACATCGTTCGGTTTTCATTATATTTGACGTTTCTGCCCCCCCCCCCTCCCCCTCCCGCCCCCCCCCCCTCCGTCTCCCCCCTCCATATTTTGGTTTGGCTTATTTCTGGTGTGTTTGTGGGGGGTGGGGGGGGGGGGGGGGAGGGAAAGGGTGGAAGAGACGCGGGAAAGAGCTACTGGGATTATTTTACGAGGCAGTTATTTATGATCTAAGCCAAAATAAAATGTTTGCGTCCTTTGGTTTGTTATTTGTGTAGTATAATTACAGACATGAACAACAGAATAGCTGTCCCTGTGTGGAAAACAAGCACACACCCTATACCGGTCTATACTAATTTCATAGGATCTATATTGTGAAGGCCTTAGTTGCCTGCTCGGCGTTAAACCCAAATAACTAACTATATTGTGAACAAATATTTGGACATGTCAGGATTGCAAAGTACCCAGTCAACGTCTGCACATATTTTCGTTTGCGCCCCCTGTTGGCAAAAGTGCATATCATGGTATGACATGGTCTGCGCTATTTAAACTATGCGTCTCTTTGTTTGACAAGTCAGTAGCGAGAGAAGTTAATAGGATCCAACAGCATATGCGGGGGCTCATGAAGATCTATTTATCTTGTTGACACCACTAACTTTGTATCCATGTTCCTTTACAGCTGTTTTCGTGTTGATGTAGCAATACGTTAAGAAATAAACTCTGTGATTTCTGACAATGGAGGGGGGGGGGGGGGAGGGAGGGGGGGGGGGGGTAAAACTAAAGTTATGATTTATTTATAACCTCCTCTTTTGATTTCAAAACTGAGAATGCAAAAGCTCTTCTGTTCCTCTGATGCGCAAAACATCTCCAGTTAACCCCTTCCTAGCCATTGTGCCTACATTATTTGTTTCTGAAATCTTTGTTCATTTAACAACCAAAAGCCAAAACCGTCCGAGAAGCATGACTGCAAGCTTGTCTCAGCAGGAGGCATACATTCTCATGAGCACCCATAACTGCGGAAGCTCATGAGGATCTATGTTTCTTGCAGCTGGATTTTATTCACTTTTTATTGTCACTGAAGGGTTTAAAATCCGCATCTTTTCGACTTGAGAAAAGCACGGAAAAAAATAATAGGGTGTTTTGTCCAGAACTTCCTTTGACCCATATCATAGAAAAGCTTCAAATGTGTACACTGCCATAATTATGCAAGCTACATTATAGTACTTACAGATAAGGATATAGACTAATAGCTTTAGTTCAAGGGTGGTGCCAGAATAGCTTGGCGCCGAGGCGCCAAGCTATTCTGGCACTACCCTTGAACTATTTTATTCAGATTTATTTCACATAGTGGTGTATTCCGAATAATAAGGGTTAACCCACTCCACAGTTTGTTTTTAGTCTCTACTCCCTACAAACAATTAAATTACGCGTGGAAAATAGAAGGACAGTCAAATATAACTTTGTTATTATCAACAAAGAGATGTTTTTTTGCGTGGTGCGACATCGGCGCATATTGACCAATCAAAACAATGAAAAAAAGCTGACGCATGAGGTGTATGCTGATATGTGATTTTAGACATTGCGACTTGCAACTGTAGAGTAAAATATCATGTACTTACCAGCACACCGACTATAGTTTAAAAAAAAAATCTTTCTTCCTCAAAACACCAGACCAGCTTCGGAAAGCAATTATTGGGCGGGCTAATTTCACAAATTCTCAAAGAGGCAAACATTCTTCTCTCGAACTCCCGTGGTCATTAGGAATTCTCTGGATTATTCTTCTTAATATAAATGTCCCAGTTAGACTCGCTTTCAATTTGTGACCTTCACACTGCGCTGTGACGTTACATGCATTTTGAGTTTTACGTCATTGAAGGCCACGAATCTGAGAGATGTCTCATTTTGCAACACCAAAAGAAGTGAATTGCAAAATAATAATAATAATAATAATAATAATAATAATAATAATAATAATAATAATAATAATAATAATAATAATAATAATAATAACGTCAAGAGAATGTTTAAGGTCGCGATGATCCAAATAATAGGTCAAGGTCCCAGTTAGCCTCGCATTCGTTCCTTCATTAACCCCTTCATTAAAAATTTGAACCCCGCCCAACTGCAAGAGGCATAGATCCTCATGAGCCGCCGCAATAGCGGCGGCTCATGAGGAGCTATACATCTTGCTCACATTTCTTTTGTGTCCACAATTCTTGATTTGCTGGTGATCTTTGGCGTTGAATTGACCAAGGTTTACAAAACACAACCTACGGCCCCTGGTAGTGACGGGGTTAAGAGTAATCGAAAAATATGATAAAGCCTAGAGTGTCCTAAGCTAGCAGTAGAAACTCACAAAAATCAGTGTCATTGCTGATCGAAGGAGCTGACTAAATATTGATTTACCCTTCGGCAGTCCGTAGTGCTTTTTGTCGAGGCGATTCCTGCTGGACAGCAAAAGGGTTGATGGAAAACATCGCCATACAAATTTCAAAATGTAGTTATTTTATTTTATGAAAGATATTATTTTTTTAAAGTTTTATTTTACAAAGAAGAACCGATCAGTGTGTGTTTGTGTGTGTGTGTGTGTGTGTGTGTGTGTGTGTGTGTGTGTGCGTGTCTGTGTGTGCGTGTGTGTGTGTGCGTGCGTGCGAGTGTGTGTGTGTGTGTGACTATGTGTGTGTGTGTGTGTGTGTGTGTGTGTGTGTGTGTGTGTGTGCGTGCGTGCGTGCATGTGTGTATTGCATGTGTGACTATGTGTGCATGCGTGCGTGCGTGTGTGCACGCTTGCGTGAGTGCGTACGTGCATGTGTGCGTGCGTGCGTGTATGCTTTTAGCGTTAGCTTGATTCATTTGCAAGTTCTGCTTCTTTTCTTTGTAAATCCTACATGTCTTTCATTTATTAATGTGAATGTATTATAACCTTCCTCAAGCCTATATAAACGCGCACGCAGCTCATGAGTCAGCTGAATCCTAATCATCCGAACAAAAGCATAGATGAACCTTCTGCACCAGACATTTTAAGCGCCTAAGGCGCCCATGATTGTTATTTGGCGTGATATAGAAGGTGTTTTATTACCATTAGTATTATTAATATTATCATTTTCATTATCATTATCATTATTATTCCTCGCGCTGGGACCATATGGCGTTGAGGCGCGTCCCCTGGGTGGTGGATAGGGGGTCCCTCGTGAGAGGGGTGCACCGAATGAAATAAGGTGCCGTGAACCAACATGATCTAAGGGAAGGTGACCCCGACAGAAAACCCCTGGTCCTCATAGTAAGGGGGTTGGGCGTGGGGGTAGCTTCCCCACCATGCAAAAAAGGAAATAGCTACAAAAACGCCGACGAAAAGACTAACAGTAATTCCTTTCCTGGAGGAGGAAGGTTCTTCTACTAGAAGACTTATGACGTCCTGTGGTGAAAGCCGGAAGTCTTTGGAAGCCACAGGACCGAGCCGCCTCTCTCTATCCAGGGACACAACCATGGGCACATGGAACGTCAAGACCATGTACCAGAGCGGCAAGGCCGCCCAGATAGCAGCGGAAATGCAAAAGTACAACCTTTCCCTGCTAGGTATCAGTGAAGCCAGATGGACGCAGTCTGGCCAGAAAAGGCTGTTAAGTGGGGAGATGATTCTGTATTCAGGTCATGAAGAGGAGAATGCCCCCCATACAGAAGGAGTAGCATTCATGCTGTCACCAGTGGCACAGAGAGCGCTGATGGGCTGGGAACCTCTTGGGCCAAGAATTATCACAGCAGCCTTTAGAACCAAGAAAAAGCTCAAGCTGAACGTCATCCAGTGTTATGCGCCCACCAATGACAGTGACGAGGAAGAGAAACAAGAGTTCTACGACCGACTCCAGAGTGCCGTGGACAAATGTGCGGAGCGAGACATCACCATCGTCATGGGCGATTTTAATGCCAAAATAGGGGAGGACAACACCGGATACGAAGAGGTGATGGGGAGACAGGGACTAGGCTCGGAGATGAGTGAGAACGGGGAGAGGTTTGTAGACTTTTGTGCTCTAAACCGACTTGTCATTGGAGGCAGCATCTTCCCACACAGAAGAATACACAAAGCAACTTGGGTCTCACCTGACCATACAACAGAGAACCAAATAGACCATATCTGCATTAGCAAGAAATTTAGAAGATCCCTTCAAGATGTTCGAGTGAGGAGGGGAGCAGATGTCGCCTCAGACCACCATCTGCTTACCTTAAGAATGAAGCTCAAGCTAAAGAAAAGCCGCACAGAGACAACAAGAAGACAGCGCTATAATGTAGGCCTCCTGAGAGAAACTGGAGTTAGAGAAGAGTTCAAACTGGGCTGTCCAACCGGTTTCAAGCGCTACAGGAGCTAGTAAATGAAGAGGAGGCGGTCACCACAGAGCAGCAGTGGAAGGCAGTTAGAGAGGCGCTGAACTCAACCTGCAAAGACACTGTAGGGTTCAGGAAACACCACCACAGGGACTGGCTGTCGGCACAGACCTTGAAGAAGATAGAAGCGAGGAAGCAGAAGAAAGCAGCGGTCAACAACAGTCGCACAAGAGCAGCCAAAGTAAGGGCACAGGGGGAATACTCGGAAGCCAACCGCGAGGTGAAGAGGAGTATCAGGGCAGACAAGAGGGCCTACACAGACAGCCTGGCACAGCTCTACGACATTACCAGAAGATTGTCGGGTAAGTATGGCCATACAGAAAGACCAGTAAAAGACAAAGAAGGCAAGCCTATTGCAGACAGAGCAGACCAACTCGACAGATGGGCCGAGTATTTTGAAGAGTTACTGAACAGACCTAGCCCACCCGACCCCCCCCCCCCCCCCCGACATCCAGCCGGCAGAGACCGACCTACCCATCAGCTGTGACAGACCCAGCCGGGAAGAGATCAGAAAAGCAGTGGCATTTTTGAAGAATGGCAAAGCAGCAGGGCCAGATGGCATCCCAGCAGAGTCTCTGAAAGCAGACCTAGAGACAACAGTGGAGATGCTGTACCCACTGTTTGGAAAGATCTGGAAAGAGGAGGTGATGCCAGCTGACTGGAAGGAGGGGTACCTAATCAAGCTTCCCAAGAAAGGCGACCTCAGCAAGTGTTCCAACTACAGAGGAATCACCTTGCTGTCAGTACCAGGAAAGGTCTTCAACAGGATCATCCTAGAGAGAATGAAGAGCTCCGTTGACCCCCAGCTGAGAGACCAGCAAGCAGGATTCAGGAAAAACCGATCATGTACAGACCAGATCGCCACTCTCCGCATCATCGTAGAACAGTCTCTGGAGTGGAGCTCCCCGCTGTACGTCAACTTTGTGGATTATGAGAAAGCATTTGACAGCGTGGACCGAGAGACTCTGTGGAAACTCCTACGACACTACGGTGTACCCACAAAGCTCGTCCGCATGATCAAGAGCAGCTATGATGGCATGACATGTCGCGTGATCCACGAAGGGCAGTTCACCAGGGAGCTCCAGGTCAGAACTGGTGTCAGGCAGGGGTGTCTGCTGTCTCCGTTCCTCTTCCTACTGGCCATAGACTGGGTCATGAAGATGATCACAGAGCACAGACGAAGTGGAATACAGTGGACACTGTGGACACAGCTTGACGACCTCGATTTTGCAGACGACTTGGCATTACTGTCCCACACTCATCAACAAATGCAGGACAAGACCATGAGGCTTGCTGACATCTCGTCCCAAGTGGGCCTCACCATTCACAAACAGAAAACAAAGACAATGAGGCTGAACACAACCAGGGAATAACCAATCTTGCTTGCTGGCACCCCTTTGGAGGAGGTGGAGTCCTTCACCTATCTCGGGAGCATCATAGACAAAAAAAGGCGGCACTGATGCAGATGTCAGAGCACGAATCGGTAAAGCCAGAGCAGCCTTTCTCCAGTTAAAAAAAAGTGTGGAGTTCCAAAGAGCTGTCACAACACACCAAAGTCCGGATTTTCAACTCCAATGTAAAAGCAGTTCTCCTATATGGAGCAGAGACATGGAGATTGACAAAAACCACAGTCAACAGAGTACAGACCTTCATGAACAGTTGCCTTAGAAGAATTTTGAAAATCCACTGGCCAGAGAAGATCAGCAACGTCAGACTCTGGGACAGAACAGAGCAGATAACAGCAGAGAATGAAATTGGGCGAAGAAGATGGGGATGGATCGGTCACAGCCTGAGAAAGCCAGCTTCCAGTATCACTAGGCAGGCATTGTCATGGAACCCCCAGGGAAAGAGGAAAAGAGGTAGGCCGAGAAACTCCTGGCGTCGAGACCTCCAAGCTGACATCAAGAGACTGGGAGCCACCTGGAGTAGAATCGAAGGAGAAGCACAGGACAGGAGTTGCTGGAGGTCTCTCGTCGACGGCCTATACCCGGGTAGGGGTGACAGGCGTAAGTAAGTAAGTATCATTATTAGTAGTAGTAGTAGTAGTATCATTATCTTTTCTTTATCATTATTATTGTTGTTATTATTATTATTATTATTATTATTATTATTATTATTATTATTATTATTATTATTATTATTATTATATTGTTGTTCTTGCTGCTGCTGTTGTTGCTGTTCTTCCCTTCCCTTTTCCTTCTGTTTGTTCTCTTCTTCTTCTTCTTCTTCTTTTTTATCCGATGGCAGAACTGATAAAATTTTAAAATTGCCTCAGGAGTGACGCAGGTTTGATAGACGAGGAAACAATCAACTCCTATCCTTGAGATGTCAGGTTCCATCCATCTCACTCTCGGTGCTATGCTGAATATTCTAAGATAAATGGCTGACGCGGTTCTTGATTTCTGGTGAAAGAAACACAACACCACAAACACAAAAAAGTTCACATTACCAGCCGTAGCAGGCTATTTGCCTGTTTCTAGCAGCGGTTAAGACAGATGTGAAAAATGTGTTGCATTTGAGGTATGAATTATTAGAGCAGATTCTAGCAGAACAGTCGTAGAGCTAATTCCGAAAAATAAGGACGTAAATCGCCGAGGAACACTGAACACAACTCAACTTCAAGAGGCATAGACCCTCATGAGCCCCCGCAATTGCGGGGGCTCATGATGATCTACGCCTCTTGCTTACACCATTTTGCATCAATATTCCTAGAACGGCTGTTGATGGTTTTGTTGTTATTGTTGGTTTCCCTTGAATTAACAAGATTTGATGTCACAGTCTGCGCCCAGCAGCAAAGAAAGGTTTAAGAATCATGGCTGTTTGCTAGCAAGAGGCATATATTCTCATGAGCCCTGCATGTTCAGGGGCTCATGAGGCTCTATGCCCCATGGTCATGAAAACGAGTGCCTGAAGGAATGATACAAGAACAAAAACATTTTCAGAAACGTTCGTATGCTGTTGATATATAAGCGAGAGAGCGCCTGTTCCACGGGTATAAAAATGAGAATGGAGATGGACACATTTTAAAAGCATGTAAATCACCCCAATAAGTAAGATCTCTCTCTCTCTCTCTCTCTCTCTCTCTCTCTCTCTCTCTCTCTCTCTCTCTCTCTCTCTCTCTCTCTCTCTCTCTCTCTCTCTCTCTCTCTCTCTCTCTCTCTCTCAAACACACACAGATCCGTGCACATGATTGTAAATAACGAGTGTTATAACAAATGAGGCCAGCGGTTGAAATTTGTAACCAGTTTTCTATTTTCTGTACACGTAATGGAACATCTTTCGCTACGGAATGGCCCAATAAACAAACGACTTCTTAGCCGACAGTTTAACTGCCATAACGTTTTTAACTCACCCTCTTCCTACGCTTCCTCTTCGAAGCGTGCATCTTTAAATCAACTTATTTACGAGACGTAGACAGTTATTAGTGCCCCTGAACAACCGGTGATCACGGTTTTCGCGTTTGAAACCACTGCGCACTTGCGGCCATTCTCGTGAAGAACTGGTCGCACACAAGAAATGCGACGAAAAATGCACACTAAGAACTGAGAACTAACAAGAGACATAAATCCTCATGAGCCCCCGCGAATGCGGGGGCTCATGAGGATTTATGTCTCTTGCAGATGGGTTAGCGTTCGAATTGCCCCGGCAGTCATCGGGTTAAACGGACGAGCATATAAATTATGTTACGTCGAGCTTGTGAACTGAATTATCTTTCTGCGCCAGTGACGCAGTTTACAAACAAGTTCGTGACGGTCGCATTAATATAGACACACGAACAGGAAGCTCTTAAGCGCATTCACTCTCCGTAACACACCTCCACCTGTGTCTGCCCTGGGGGAGGAGGGAAGGTGTGTGTGTGTGTGTGTGTGTGTGTGTGTGTGTGTGTGTGTGTGTGTGTGTGTGTGTGTGTGTGTGTGTGTGTATGGGAGGGCTTATACTACTTTTTTTTTTAGCTCCCAGGTCACCTGGTCAGCACTACGTGGGTGGTGTGTGTGTGTGTGTGTGTGTGTGTGTGTGTGTGTGTGTGTGTGTGTGTGTGTGTGTGTGTGAATGGGGCATATGTTTCTGCTAAACTTTGTCCATTCACCAGCATTCTCCTTTTTTTAAATTGTCCATGTTGTCTGCCCTGCCTGTAGTCCTTGATATCGGATGTGTGTTGCTAAATGGTCTGTTGCACCTAAGATCTGTTATGTTATGTGTTTACGGTTTGCATTTTTATATAAACAGTATCATATCCTTATACAATACTTGTAATGATTTGTTACTTTCTTGCTTTTTTCTTTTTTAAACTAGGTTTCGACAAATTAGCAATGAAGGCGCATCGTCCCTAGCATGTCTTGGGTTTATTTTGTATATTAGTCCGGCTTGCGACATACAATCAATATTCTGGTTATTTATTTTTTTTTTTTTTTTTCACAAAGAGCGCAGACACGCTCTGACACTTTTGCTGACGTGATTTTAGGCAATACACGACCAACCAATCTGTGACACAGAGCCGAATTAACGAAGGAGAGTGTCCCTCATCAATAATTAATAGATGAGTATGCGTTTTAACCCATTCACTCCCGAGAACACGTAAAGACGATCCAACTACAAGAGGCACAGATCCTCATGAGCCCCCGCAATTGCGGGGGCGCATGAGGATCTATGCCTCTTGCTAAAGCCACTTTGTATCCATTATTCACATGACGGCTGGAGCTCTTTCGCGTTGAACTAACATAGATTTTAGACGCACAGTGTAAGCACAGTGACGGAGAAGGGGTTAATGCTGATCCGCTAGTCCGGCAATAGGAGGCAAAGCTCGTCGAAGTAAGACGTCAGCCTAGACCAGAAGGTACTTAGCGCACCCCTTATTTCCTTGTGTGTGTGTGTGTGTGTGTGTGTGTGTCTGTGTGTGTGTGTGTGTGTGTGTGTGTGTGTGTGTGTGTGTGTGTGTGTGTGTGTGTGTGTGTGTGTGTGTGTGTGTGCTTTGACCAAAGTAGATAATGCACAATTCTCTCCCCTGACAGTGCTTTTTCCTACTCACTTTGTAGTTTCTTCTAAGACGTCAGCCATTTGTAAAGATTAACCTGTCCTTCATCCTCATTCACAGGAGAGCTTCGGTTTTAGCAAATCAGCCGAAATGCTTCGCCGGAAGAGAGCGAGTATAGTTCCTAGCACAAGTCCAGCGAGTATTTGTATGTTCCTAATCCGAACATAAGCCTCAAGAACGCTCTGAGCTATGTTCGCGAAATGTGGGAGCTCGTCCGGTATTTTTGTTCCAGATAGACCTTAACCTCTTCACTGGCGAGAAAATCGGAACACCCCTTAACTCAAGAGGTATAGACCCTTATGAGCCCCCGAAGTCGCGGGGGCTCATGAGGATCTATGCCTCTTGCTGACACCACTTTGAAACCCTGTTCCTGGGACAGCCTAGGGAATTTTCGTGTTCAGTTATCGAAGATTGAACACAGTCTGCGTCCTCCGGCACTGAAAGGGTTACGGACTGAGTCTGATTTACTGGTTTATTTTGGTACCATGAACTCACTCCAGGCGCCCAGCATCAATAGCTGCGTCCTCTGGCACTGAAAGGGTTACGGACTGAGTCTGATTTACTGGTTTATTTTGGTACCATGAACTCACTCCAGGCGCCCAGCATCAATAGCTGCGTCCTCCGGCACTGAAAGGGTTACGGACTGAGTCTGATTTACTGGTTTATTTTGGTACCATGAACTCACTCCAGGCGCCCAGCATCAATAGCTGCGTCCTCTGGCACTGAAAGGGTTACGGACTGAGTCTGATTTACTGGTTTATTTTGGTACCATGAACTCACTCCAGGCGCCCAGCATCAATAGCTGCGTCCTCTGGCACTGAAAGGGTTACGGACTGAGTCTGATTTACTGGTTTATTTTGGTACCATGAACTCACTCCAGGCGCCCAGCATCAATAGCTGCTTCCTCTGGCACTGAAAGGGTTACGGACTGAGTCTGATTTACTGGTATATTTTGGTACCATGAACTCACTCCAGGCGCCCAGCATCAATAGCTGCGTCCTCTGGCACTGAAAGGGTTACGGACTGAGTCTGATTTACTGGTTTATTTTGGTACCATGAACTCACTCCAGGCGCCCAGCATCAATAGCTGCGTCCTCTGGCACTGAAAGGGTTACGGACTGAGTCTGATTTACTGGTTTATTTTGGTACCATGAACTCACTCCAGGCGCCCAGCATCAATAGCTGCGTCCTCTGGCACTGAAAGGGTTACGGACTGAGTCTGATTTACTGGTTTATTTTGGTACCATGAACTCACTCCAGGCGCCCAGCATCAATAGCTGCGTCCTCTGGCACTGAAAGGGTTACGGACTGAGTCTGATTTACTGGTTTATTTTGGTACCATGAACTCACTCCAGGCGCCCAGCATCAATAGCTGCGTCCTCTGGCACTGAAAGGGTTACGGACTGAGTCTGATTTACTGGTTTATTTTGGTACCATGAACTCACTCCAGGCGCCCAGCATCAATAGCTGCGTCCTCTGGCACTGAAAGGGTTACGGACTGAGTCTGATTTACTGGTTTATTTTGGTACCATGAACTCACTCCAGGCGCCCAGCATCAATAGCTGCGTCCTCTGGCACTGAAAGGGTTACGGACTGAGTCTGATTTACTGGTTTATTTTGGTACCATGAACTCACTCCAGGCGCCCAGCATCAATAGCTGCGTCCTCTGGCACTGAAAGGGTTACGGACTGAGTCTGATTTACTGGTTTATTTTGGTACCATGAACTCACTCCAGGCGCCCAGCATCAATAGCTGCGTCATCCGGCACTGAAAGGGTTACGGACTGAGTCTGATTTACTGGTTTATTTTGGTACCATGAACTCACTCCAGGCGCCCAGCATCAATAGCTGCGTCCTCTGGCACTGAAAGGGTTACGGACTGAGTCTGATTTACTGGTTTATTTTGGTACCATGAACTCACTCCAGGCGCCCAGCATCAATAGCTGCGTCCTCTGGCACTGAAAGGGTTACGGACTGAGTCTGATTTACTGGTTTATTTTGGTACCATGAACTCACTCCAAGCGCCCAGCATCAATAGCTGCTTCCTCTGGCACTGAAAGGGTTACGGACTGAGTCTGATTTACTGGTATATTTTGGTACCATGAACTCACTCCAGGCGCCCAGCATCAATAGCTGCGTCCTCTGGCACTGAAAGGGTTACGGACTGAGTCTGATTTACTGGTTTATTTTGGTACCATGAACTCACTCCAGGCGCCCAGCATCAATAGCTGCGTCCTCTCGCACTGAAAGGGTTACGGACTGAGTCTGATTTACTGGTTTATTTTGGTACCATGAACTCACTCCAGGCGCCCAGCATCAATAGCTGCTTCCTCTGGCACTGAAAGGGTTACGGACTGAGTCTGATTTACTGGTTTATTTTGGTACCATGAACTCACTCCAGGCGCCCAGCATCAATAGCTGCTTCCTCTGGCACTGAAAGGGTTACGGACTGAGTCTGATTTACTGGTTTATTTTGGTACCATGAACTCACTCCAGGCGCCCAGCATCAATAGCTGCTTCCTCTGGCACTGAAAGGGTTACGGACTGAGTCTGATTTACTGGTTTATTTTGGTACCATGAACTCACTCCAGGCGCCCAGCATCAATAGCTGCGTCCTCTGGCACTGAAAGGGTTACGGACTGAGTCTGATTTACTGGTTTATTTTGGTACCATGAACTCACTCCAGGCGCCCAGCATCAATAGCTGCGTCCTCTGGCACTGAAAGGGTTACGGACTGAGTCTGATTTACTGGTTTATTTTGGTACCATGAACTCACTCCAGGCGCCCAGCATCAATAGCTGCGTCCTCTGGCACTGAAAGGGTTACGGACTGAGTCTGATTTACTGGTTTATTTTGGTACCATGAACTCACTCCAGGCGCCCAGCATCAATAGCTGCGTCCTCTGGCACTGAAAGGGTTACGGACTGAGTCTGATTTACTGGTTTATTTTGGTACCATGAACTCACTTCAGGCGCCCAGCATCAATAGCTGCGTCCTCTGGCACTGAAAGGGTTACGGACTGAGTCTGATTTACTGGTTTATTTTGGTACCATGAACTCACTCCAGGCGCCCAGCATCAATAGCTGCGTCCTCTGGCACTGAAAGGGTTACGGACTGAGTCTGATTTACTGGTTTATTTTGGTACCATGAACTCACTCCAGGCGCCCAGCATCAATAGCTGCGTCCTCTGGCACTGAAAGGGTTACGGACTGAGTCTGATTTACTGGTTTATTTTGGTACCATGAACTCACTCCAGGCGCCCAGCATCAATAGCTGCGTCCTCTGGCACTGAAAGGGTTACGGACTGAGTCTGATTTACTGGTTTATTTTGGTACCATGAACTCACTCTAGGCGCCCAGCATCAATAGCTGCAGAAGTGTCGTATAGCGTTGCCTGCGGCAAGAGTATACGACACTTTCGCAGCTATTGATGCTGGGCGCCTTGAATGATTTACACATGCCGGATATAATTTAGTCTCCACATTATTTTGCCAAAGGAAAAAAAAAAAAAAGAAACGCACGAACACTATGACGGTTTCTGATTTCGGGCCTTACGCCGAAAGCCGAAATGTCCAAAATCACAGCCCACAACATTATTGAAAATCTAGACTCTAAAACAATATGTTCAGCACAACGCCATACAAAGTATAAAAAAAGGGGGGGGGGGGGATGTAATGATAATCCCGCAGCGAAAGTACGTCAGATCTTATGTTGTGTAGGTGACATGTCGTGAACTGGGCGATTAATGCTCGGTTTATTCGCATTCTCAGTGACGTAGGAACCTCTAATGAATCTTCAGGAGCAGTATTTCCCCCTATCTCCACCCCACCCCTAATTATTTGAGAGAGAAAAAAAATTGAGAGGTAATTACATTTTTTTCTGCGCATTTTACCCCCACACACTATAACAATATATGGATCGACCATGATAGTTCAAGGGTGGTGCCAGGATAGCTTGGCGCCTATAGTCGCCAAGCTATTCTGGCACCACCCTTCAGCTATCATGGTTGATCTGTCTCCAATGAAATTTATCTCCCTACTCAACTGTTTTCTTCCTAAGTTAGGTTATTGTCATGAGGCCGTGTGTCCATGCAAAATGATGGGCTTGATCAGATAGCATGCCCGTTAAAAGTCTTGGTAAATCAAAGTGGTATATTCGCAGTGCGGCCGAATTGAACAGTGTTCATGTCGTACTCCATAGGCAATAGCTCCTGCCCCTGCCCCCCTCACCCCCCACCCCCTAACCCGCCCGATAGGGCTGTCCATTATCACTCCGATGCCGTGGACGTTAAAACCCGAACTAACCAACCATCCAACCAACCTGCAGTGTCTCTCCCGTACCCAGCTTTTTTTTTTTTTTTTTTTTTTTTGTAACGTCGCTCACAAACACTCCTTAAAACACTTGCCCAAAACTTTTATCATGCTTGATTTTCGACACTTTTATGTTTGACACTTTTAGATCCCCAAAACGACTACAGACGCACATTTTTCTCCAGTGGATAGAGCGACTAAGCGATAAGCAAAGCCCCTCGGGCCCACGACTGCCGCAGTGGGCTCGCGCACGGACGTGCGCGAGCCCACTGCGGCAGTCGTGGGCCCGAAGAGGTTTTGCTACCAGGGAAATGGCTGTAACAGCTCCACTATAACATAAATCTTTCCTGTAGGTAGACTTTTACACACTTGACAGTATCAACATATCTGGTGCTTACCTTGTGAGTGGTTTTCGTTTAAAGAGAATTATGCTTGTCCGCGGCTAGAGGCATGAACGTGCACGAGTTTTCTGTAGGATTATGTCTTTTGCTGCATACAAAAATGGTCATGATTTTGAACAAGCAAGACTCCGTCGATTTTTTAGATTTTGTCTCGGAATTTTGGACAAGAGTGTACACGTGACCTATACAGTCTTGTCAAACTGGGCCTTAATTTACTGTGAGGAGTATAAGTATTGCTCATTTATGGGAAATATGTCGGGCTTTCAGTCTAAACTCTTTTTATGCAGCATTTTGAGTATCTTAACTCATTCTGCCCGCGACACACCACAGCAAGATATGGCTTGACCATGATAGTTCATGGGTGATGGCAGAATAGCTTGGCGCCAATCGGCGCCAAACTATTCTGCCACCACACTTGAACTATCATGGTCGATCTGTTTCCTGAGTTGTAATGTAGGTCTTGAGACGATAACTCCAAAATGTTAGTATTTCGTACCTCTGGCACAATGAGTTAAAAAGTGGTCACGTTTCTGTAGTGTGTCTCCCACATCTCACTCAAGTGCTGCATCCGCGGCTATGTTATTTGAAGATATCTCGACAGCGTGTAGGTTGACAGATTAAAAGAAGCTTAATTAACCCCCTCACTGACCAGCAAAAATAAACAACGATTCAACTGCAAGAGACATATGTCATCATCAGTCCAGGGACTGATCATGAGGATTTATGCCTCTTGCCGAGACCAGTTTGCATCTTGGACGGTGTTGGCTTTAGTTTATTGAATGAACGAAAATTTCAGAAATAAAGGAATATGAAAGGGTTTAAGTGCATCTCAAGCCTTGTTTTGATAGTTTTATGACCAAATAATTGATATGACTAGAACTGAACTGAATGGCCTATACTCAATATGATATAACTTTTTTTTTTAAATCCAGAATAATCCCACATACCACACTCACTCTACGGTCATAACACGTTTCGGGTATTTCCGGGCCGGACTCGGCCCGGAAATACCCGAAGCGAGTTATGACGTGGATACTGCGGGTTCTTAAGAGGATCCACTCGTCTTGCTGGCCTAATTCACACTCATTTTCATCCGAAGTAGGAAGAGGGGGCATGTAGTTTTATTGTAAGCACTGAATGGATGCATATTGAACACAGTTCTTTTGTTATTGAAATTGGGCCCGATCAGTTGCGGTTCATGCAATACGTGCAATATGCCAAACTGAATCACAAATGGGTGCAATGCGTGATCACAATCAGTTCTTTGTAATTACGTCTGTCATGTCTGATCCTTACCTCACGATTCTGGTTAATGGTAAATCTGTTCTGCTCTAAATGTGTTCTGCACTTTATCAGTATTAATTCGTTGACTGTCGGTAGAGCTTTTTTGTCGCGAAAACTCCTGCAGGAATCATCACGACATAAAGCGCTACCGACAGCCAAAGGGTTAATTTATTAGGGTGTATTGAGCTGGAGTTGCCATTTGTGGCAACCTAATCTAATGAAAATAAACATGAAATAAACAAAATAAATAAATAAAATAAATCAGGGGTGGGTGATTAGTTGTTGTTGTTTTGTTTTTTTTTTTTTGTTCTCAATTTTGTTTGTTTGTTTTTTGTTCTCATATTTGTTCCTCAAGCAGACCATGTCAGCCATGGCCTGACTTCCACACACTGATCACGACAAGTACCCTCAACAGCATGCGCCTTCACTCTGCAAACCGCTTAAGATTCTCATGAGCCTCAGCAGGTTGAAGGATGCATGCACTTGTTCTTGTGCGTAAACACCAGCAAGCTGTGCATCTTGTTTCTGTTTGAGAGACCATCTAGCGATCCACCGAAGACTTCAAGAAATTGTAGCCTTATCTCGTGATCGTTGCTCATTTCAAACTGAACGCCCGATGACCTGTTCAGTGTGTGGGATTTAACCTGATCACTGCCGGGAAGAAAGTGTACACGATCCAAATGCAAGAGACATAGATCCTGCGACTGCGGGGGCTCATGAGGATCTATGCCTCTTGCTGAGACCAGTTTGTATTCATGTCTCTTGGACGGTGTTGGCTTTGGGTGGTTGAATGCACCAAAAAGATTACAGAAACAAGATGCCGTACGACTGCTGGCAGGGTTAAGGAGTTAAGAAGGTCCAGCAAGAGGTAAAAATCTGCATGAGCCCTCTTCATATGCGGGGGAACATGAGGATCTATGCCTATTGGTTATGGACAGCCTTTGCAGTAAGACTGACGGGCATGGACTTTCAATTTCGGGGCAACATTTACACACACACACAAAAAAAAAAACCAGTAAAACAAAATAAAAACCTTCATCACGGCGAAATGGAAAACAGACAGTCGCATCGTAAATAGAAATAATCGTGAGAGTGCCGCACATTTTCGTTACTATAAATAAACAAATAGGAATGCGCCTTAAACAGATGCAATGCTAGCAGCTAGTGATGTACATACACGTCGAAAGAGCATTAAACTCATTGGAAGTGCCCCGCATCAACAGCTGCAGAAGTGTAGTATAGCGTTGCCACCGGCAACGCTATACAACACTTTCGCAGCTATTGATGAGGGGAGTCTTGACTGAATTAACACTTACGCTGTTGGTAGAGCTTTTTTCCCTACAGAAATCACCTCGACAAAAAGCGCCATCGACAGCCAAAGGGTTAACCCCAAGGAATCCCCCGTACACACAAAAACACCAGTACTACACATTCCTGGTCTATGCATGCACAAGGGGGGTTAATAATTGACGTACATGGACAATATACTATTCTGTTGCAATACATAACCAATACGTAAATGTTTGTTTGCTATACACAGTCCACACGTAGATGTTTGTGTGATCACGCTTCGTGGGAACATGCGTAAAATACTCGTAGTCATAGTTATTTTCAAGTCCCATTAGATACTATGTAAAGGTCGTATATTGTTAGCAAAATTAGCAGCTCGTGACTAGATTAATTGCCACGTGTTGCAAGAATGAAAAAAATAAAAAAAAACCTCGTGGAAACCACTCGTAGAATTTAAGACATTCAGTAGAAATGTCAGAGAAAAGATCATTCTTGATTTCATAATAACATTAACTTACCTGCACGCCGACAATTTATCATTCTCAGGATGCGGGCTTGTAACCTTTGTTGCCATTCAACTTCACGCAGATGTATCGATCATTAGTCACGGTATCATTAACCCCTATTTGCTGCCAGTGACCACGGATTTCGCGCCAGAAAACACTGCACACTGACAGGCGTAATAAACACAAATGAAATTGGACCGAAATTGGTTGCAGAGAACACAGGACTAACAAGAGACATAAATCCTCATGGGCCCCCGCGTCTGCGGGGGCCCATGAGGATTTATGTCTCTTGCAGCTGGTTAGCGCTCACCTTGCCCCCGACAATTAAAGGGTTAATCACGATAACCTTAAGATGGTCTGATGTCTAAGACGTAGAAACGTAACATTTGACGACGTAAACAACATGTAGACCTTCCCCAGACGGGGAAGGTTAATAGTTCGTAATACCTACTGAATAAATGTTCGTTGCGATATTTTCATGTAGGCTACACAATAGGATGTACTCCACTTTTCTTTGATTGTGGAGTTTGAGTGACGTCATTAAACCGTTGCTGTTCTTCTTATTTTGTACGTAGAGGAGTTTCCAATTGGAGAAAGGGAGGTAACGACGCTTCAGTTACGTGTACATATTGACGTGGCTCGTGAAAAGATGGGTAAAGAAGAGATTAGGTAACCTCCTCCGTGCCACTGGACTCACATTTATTTCTAATATCCTTGATCATTCAAAGACCGAAAACCGCATAAATCCAAGGAATATGGGTACACGTTGGTCTCAGCCAGAGGCATGAGCGGGTTCTAATGAGGATCTATGCCTCTGGCAGTTGGATAGTGTTCACTTTTCCTCGGCAGTGGAGGGGTTAACGCTGGCCGATTTTGCCGTGAATTTGTCTTGGAAAATTGAGCTTTCAATGAACTCAACCCTCGCTTTTGCGCCGCACGTAAATAAATAAATTTTAAAAAAAAACAGCCGAGGAAACTAAATAGTTTGAACATTCGCCATGATGAGTTTAGTCCCCTAGGGAAAAGGGCGAGTTGAGTTCAGAGGTCAGTTTTCCGGTAAAATTCAGACTATGTTCAGAATAGACCACCATGAGCCCTTGCTGTCAACAAGTGCAACAAACAAAAAAAAAAAAACAAAAAAAAAAAGAAGAAGAAAAATAAAAGAAGTAAAATCGGATTGCGATCCCGACCGTGCAGTAAACAAAAGCAACACCACGTGTAGTCCTCAGGCCCGCCAGAGTGAATCACGGGGTGTTTAGATTAGTGACTTAAACTGCAATAACACCAATAACAATAAAATAACAACACCAACAACAGCAACGATAACAACAACAACAATACAGAAATAACATCAACAGCAACAATGAAACAACCACAACAACAACAACAGCAGCAGCAGCAACAATAACAACAACAACCAGCAACAATACAACAACAACACAGACTAGAGCTTAGAGGGATGCAAACAACAATAAGAACAATAGAAGCAAAAATAACGACAGCCTAGAGCCTAGAGGGAAGCTATCAACAATAAGAACAATCACAACAACAAAAAATAGCAATAGCAACATAACAAAACAACAATAACAACAATAGCAATGCCAACAACAGCAGCAGCAGCAGCAACAACAACACAGCCCAGAGCGTGATATGTCTGGCACATGTCACAGCCATTCAGATATTTCGACGAGTCATAACTCTAAATACATCATGAAATGTTTGTAACAGTATAAGGTTTCATATCTCAGTCGAGAAAAGGCCTTTATAGCGATGCTATAGTATGTCTTTCCTGCAGAAATAGCAGCTGGTCATGGGTTTAAATAGCTCAACTATCAGTACTTTTCCTAAAATACAACCCTCGTGACTTTAACCCCTTAACTGTGAGCGCAAGGCGAACGCTTCCCAGCTGCACGAAACAATAACCCTCATGAGCCCCCGCAGTAGAGGGGGCTTGTGAGGATTTATGTCTCTTGTCAGTTCCATGTTCTTTACGCCTGGTTGTAATAACATTTACGTCTGTGCATTTTCGCATATTTCGGTCAATGTGTGGTGGTTTCAGACGCTCGATTCGTGATCAGTGGCACCGAAGGGTATAAACATTTATTTCGGAAGCAAATTGGCATTTTACTTTTTGGTGAATAACACGCTTTAATTAAAGCGCCACTCCCGTAGCAAACTTGGGTTCTACTGCTTGGAAAACAGTACGATTTATATCAATTTTGTCCTAGTTAGCACGAAAGATTAACGAGAAATTATAAATCTTTAAAAGGTCTTTTCGCATTTTCTTGCCCCTCATTTCTCGTTATTTATCCGAAAATAGAGCTCTCGTGAACTCAAGCACTATTTCCAAAGTAAACTGACATTTTACTTTTTGGTGGATCGCATGCATTTGTATCAATTCTAGTTAACAAGCAAACTTAACCCGCAGTAAAGTACAAGTAAAGGTCCTGTCTAACTTGCTATGCCTGTACTCATTCTTAAAAGCCACCTACTACTGTTTCTAAAGTCTATCGTTCATAAGGGCCATTCTTTGTTTCTAATGTCTACAGAGGCTTGGATCCTGCATGTGCAAGATACATAAATCTTCACGAGCCCCCGCAAGGCGGGGGCTCGTGAAGATCTATGTATCTTGCAGTCGATCAAAATTTACAAGTGATGCTTACCGAGTTGATTATGGAGAATAATAGAGGCCAAAATATGACTAATGACCTAGCATATTCTAGACATCAAAAATATAGAATGGCCTTTATGAGGCAACTATACATACGCTTTAGCGACATTCAATCAATCGCAGCTTTTTTGTGATTGTGAAATGAGATCCATGCACTGAATCAAGGCGGCGCATTAAGCTGCAGGGCTTCATCTATTCTGGTCACGTAAACAAAGCGTTCCATTTTATTTTTTACCTCTATTGCGTTTCTTGTGTACTTTAATATTTGTTGTTTGTTTGTTTGTTTTTCTGTTTGTTTGTTTGTTTGTTTAATATGTGTATGTTGCTTTGTTTGTTTGGTTTTTATTTGTTTACGTAAGTCAGTAAAAACAGCATATCGTTTGTTGGTCGCGTTGTTGGTGCACTAATTGGTTGGTTGGTTGGCCGGTCGATTAGTTGATTTGTTGGTTGGTTCGTTCGTTCATTTGTTCGTTGACACGTTAGTTAGTTTTGTGTGTGTGTGTGTAGGTTGGTTGGTTGTTTTGTTCGTTCGTCGAGTCTTTCGTGCACTTCTACGTTCGTTTGTTCATTTGTTCGTTTATTTGAAAAATAAAATCATCACAACAGAAATTATTACAAAAAAAGCAACGCTCACTAAGGCGTCTAAAATGGTCGTATTCATGATGATAAAGATGACGACTACTTTTTATTGTAGTTCAGTCCCTCCAATTTCTGACACTGTGATTGATCAGGATCTAAAAATCGCAGGAGTTTCAATGCCCCAATGCCTACCTCCTAGAACCATTGCCGTACCTGTAATTTTTAATCAGCTGGCCTATCCGCGGTTCTAGTATCTGCCCTAGGTCTTTCGTCTGAATACTTAGATCAGGGCTGTCCGGCACCTTACGTCATAAATAACCGGAAAACACAAAGAGCAAATGGTGGTAGACGATAGGGAAATAAAATAATTGTACCTTATTTCGGCATGACTCAAGCGGTGAGCACACTACACAAGTGCTACACAAATGTGTCGCTAGTCAAACTCTCAACTGAGACAGCTCGAAACTTTCCACTGTGCTCCATGTCAACACGTATGCTGTTTAGAAAACAAAGATTGTTTCCACTCGCGCAGTAAGAGAGAAAGAGAAATAAATAAATAAAATGTGACATATCTATAACATTTCAGTTTTTGTTGAAAATATCGAGTCATTGTTGAATGCGTGTATGAGCTCAGTACCAATTGGAGAAAGATGCCAACAATACATTTATAATGGACCGTGTATCTTGCCACGCAGTTCTGCGCTCTAAATTTAGACGTTTTATCGCTTGAACCCAGTGAGAAAAGTATGCACTTGATTGCTACAGATTCTGGTCTTGTCTCTGGCTGCTTAGAAGCAGCACCGCAGGTAAACGTTTTAAATTACAGCAGCAAAAAGCAAGCACATTTGCACTACCGGGCATGGTAGCCTATTCACAAAGAATCGTGACCCGGTGTATTTCCAAGAAAATACAGTCTGGTAGGGTATGGTATGGTATGGTATGCTGTCTCCAAGGCGCACATATCCATCCGTCTGACGTCAGAAATATTTGGCGTTTTACTCCTGATGTCAGGAGGCTTCAAATAGTGCGTAATTTAGACTGAACGACAATGGCGTTGAACCGTCTGTGTTGGGTTACTTCTCGGGTTACATCGTGGTTTGTAGTCCTCTGAGGCTGATTATCAAGCATATGTGCCTTCGGCGCGTCGGTCTGATAATCATCTTCATCGGACTACAAAGTAACCCTCGAAGTAACCCAACACAGACGGTTCAATGCCTAATTATCATCACCTTTATTCAGGATAAAAAGTTTTAGGCATAGCAATGGCTATCTTCCAAACTGTCCTGCTACTCTACAGGGAGAGAAAGAGAGAGAGTCTCTCTCTGTAGAGTAGCAGGACAGTTTGGAAGATAGTCATTGCTATGCCTAAAACTTTTTATCCTGAATAAAGGTGATGATAATTAGGCATTGAACCGTCTGAATACCCTGTCAATAACACAAGATGAAGTCATTAACCGTATTAACACAAGGTAGTCAGGCACCGCGCCAGAGTATGTAGTATATAAATCAGGCATGTTTATTTGGCTTCGAGTCTCTCTATATCTACCATTCTTTCTAAGGAGGCTGTCTCAAGAAAGAATTGGCAGTCACCTTTTTGGTCTGGACTAATTATCATCACCATAACGGCGAGTGTGTGTGTGTGTGTGTTTTCTTCCTGCTACTCTGAATACCCTGTCAATAACACAAGATGAAGTCATTAACCGTATTAACACAAGGTAGTCAGGCACCGCGCCAGAGTATGTAGTATATAAATCAGGCATGTTTATTTGGCTTCGAGTCTCTCTATATCTACCATTCTTTCTAAGGAGGCTGTCTCAAGAAAGAATGCGGTAAGGGCGCGAGGACCTCTCGAACTTTAACTCATTCGAGACCTCCAGCATCAATAGCTGCAAAAGTGTCGTACAACGTTGCCGTCGGCAACGCTGTACGACACTTTTGCAGCTATTGATGCTGGGCTGCTATAACGAATGAGGAATTCTCTGTTCAGCGTCATGCACTAGTGACTGTGATAGGTGACGGGTAGTGTTTAACTTAGCTTGGCCTAGGCAATATGGTACACCTTCGGACTGTCATAATCCATCGATCTACCGCGTCCTTTTTCGTATCATTGAGAAAAACTGCCCACAGCTGTCAGACGTGTTGGATCGCAAGGAAAAAGGGTTCAAGCGTCTTGATTAACGATGTGTCGACGGGAACGCGTCCAGAAACAAACACGACCCGACTTGAACGTGTAGATAAAGAATACCTGCAGCTGAGTCTAAATAAACTTCAGCCGAGGCACGCTCATCTTGTATAGCGCTGGGCAGGTTCGATAATATTATTCTACATGGGCGACTGCTGCGTTTGGGTTGCGGCCCACGCATTTGCTTAACCCATATAAGCCTGAATTTTTATTTTGTGAGAAAGTAGTGTAACAATGTTGTTTTTGGTGCATTTTGAGCATATCCAGCAGAGATTGTTTGATAGCTGTCCGATTTTTATATGTAGGACATGACATAGTACCGTCCCAATAATGGGACGCTAGGACTGAGAGGGTAGGGGTTTTTGCATTCACTTTCATGAAGATAACATGACAAGAAGCGTTCTCTTTGTAACTTTACTTGGCAACAAAGTGTTTCAAACAACAAAACAAAAATCTGGACATGAACATTAATTGATAAAATAATTAGTTTTAAGTTTTAAACCTTAACAGCACAAAGACTAGCAAAATAATGGTCACAATCAATGCACTTGGAGCACCGTCTCATCGTCTTCTTCCCACACGAGGCACAGCGCAGCTGGGTCGGCCACAGCTGAACCATGTGGTCCTTTCCATCAAACCTCACAGCAGGGGAAACCCGCTTGTCCAGGGTGGGAGCCGCAGGGTCGTCCAGCTCCCTTGGTCTTGGGGGTTTTGGCCAAATAAGTACGGACTATGGCCCGACGGATGCCCAAGAGGTCCAGTGGTGCTTCATTGCCTGTAGGCGTCGCCCTGTACAGGTGCCAGGCCTGTTGCACGCAGAGGTCGAGGCAGTATGCGAACAGGGCCCACCACCACTTCTTTGACCTGATGCTGGTTCTGTACTTGTCGACATTTTGATCCATTCGATCAACTCCGCCCATAGTGCTGTTGTAGTGCTTGATCACAAAGGGCTGGACTATCTCGATCCTCTTCCTCTCAGCTCTTGACCAGCGTTTGGCTGTTTGAACAGGCTCCGCGCCAACCATGTTGGACACAGTATTCACAACACTGTTGTCGTTCCATCTGACCACGACAAGACCATTTCTGGTATCCTGCATATAGTCATATGTCCCCCTTTTCGTCTTCCCCGTCTCATTCACTGGCATCAGAGGGCAGTCTTCGGTGCGATTTCCGCGGATGGTTCCGGTACAACCGATACCTTTCTTTGTGAGATAGTCGACAAGGGGCAGAGACGTGAAGAGGTTGTCGAACGTTAGGTGATATGAGTCGTCTTGTTGAAGTTCACTGATCAGGTCAACGACCACGGAACCCCCCATTCCAAGACCTGGTACCTCTGTCTGTCTCCCTCTTGCTCCCTGGTAGGGGTCAAACTGGAGCGCATATCCCAGTGGGGTTGTGAGGACCCAGACTTTGAAACCAAAGCGGATGGGTTTGCCACGAATGGATTGTTTAGAACCATGTCTCCCATAGTAGGGCACCATGCTCTCATCAATGCTCAAGTTTTGAGTCTTGATGAAGTATTTGAGGAACCTCTCATTCAGCATGGACATCAGAGGGCGAACTTTTGCCATCTTGTCTTCTGCATCCAGGCGGGCATTGTCGGAGAGGTGCAGGTAGCGCATTATGTCATCAAATCGGTCTCGGGTCATTGCTGACACAACAGCTACATTCCTGACATCATCATCCTGAGACCAATACATTCTGCGCCGAGGCACAGTGTTGTACCCTGAAAGCAGAAGGATGGCCAAAAATGTCCTCATCTCCCCAGAATTGACCGGGAATGAATGATTTCCTTTTGACCTCGCATAAGTGATACTGAACTGGGCAATCATTTCAACAACGTCGTCATCAAAAAAAGAGTTCATGTGGATCACTTCGTAAGAGAGCAGCATCATAAGGTTGACTATTCTACTTGAAACGATCCTTCATCCTGCCACTGAGGTCCACTCTTCTCCATTCACGAACAGTCTTCTGCTTTGCCTTTGATCCAGTAGCCGTTCAGCTGGTCTTGCTGGATGCTGAGGCAGCTTTGGGTGGGGTTTTCCTCTTCCCAGTCCTGCCATCTGAAGTAGATGGAGTTGGTGCTGAAGGCTGAGAAGTCCCAGGTTCCTGGTCTTCAGCAACAGCATGGGCATCTCCAGCGGGGGAATGAACCTGAGATAACAGAATGGCAAACTGAATGGTAATAACGCCTGGGAAAAAGAATGGTCAAAATCTCAATGTAATTTCAAATCAGTATGACAACGCAAAAGAAGAGAGCATTTTGATGTAATGTTTGCCTACTTTGAACACTGTTGCTTCTCATCATCTGTGCTAAGTGATGGGGAGGAGGATGGGGGTGCGTAAAGATTCAGTTTAGACCACCTGTAGATCAGAACTTACATTCTCCTGTGTGTTGAGCTCTGCAGCATAGTGCGTCCGAATCCCTTGTCTCAAAACCGTGACTTCTGCTGCAGCAGAGAGCTGGCGGCCATTTAGATTGTCAACCGTCCCTCCATCGTCCTCCTCGGCACTATCTTCATCCGTCAATTCATCAAGTGGGGGAGGATCGATGTAAATATTGGCTGTTTCAAAAGTCCCGTCTTCCTCTAACATGCTGATCACATCATGGACAGTGTAAGTCCTGAAAAATATCAATAACAACAAATTCTTCATGTGAAAAAACCCCTACCCTCTCAGTCCTAGCGTCCCATTTTTGGGACGCCACTTCAGCACCTTCTAATATAAATATTTAGAACTTCTATTAAAAACTGAGAGACACATTTTCAGATTACATGTAGAGGACCATTTTATCTTCAGTGACCTCATCAAAAAGTTGATCACAGGAAAAATTATTCACTCACCTTATACTTGATGCCATGCTGAACCTCAAACGCAGTCAACCTGTGATTACAAATGGCTGCTGTGCGTGGTAATCAAGTGAGATGATCCTCATTTCAGGTTGAATGGAATGCGGTAGTGTCCCTGTATCTATTGTAGCATGCATTGATGACAGTAGTCTTCATGTTTAGGTCTGAAGGGGTTGAAATTGTAGCGTCCCAAAAATGGGACGCCAGGCTTATATGGGTTAATGCTCCCTTCCCTGCCACTGTACGTACGTTGTTGTTGCTGAAATCAACGACCACATTCATTCAACGACCAGACGCCAAAACCGTGCAAGAATCATGGAGACACATTGGTCTCAGCAAGAGGCACAGATCCTCATGATATCTGAAATCTGTGTTCGTTCAATGACCAAACGTCGAAACCGTCCAAGAAAAATGGAGACACAGTAGGACTCAGCAAGAGGCATAGATCCTCATGAGCCTCCGCTGTCGCGGGGGCTCATGAGGTTCTATGTCTCTTGCGGTTGGATCGTTTTCACTTTTTTTCCCCCTCGGCAGTGAATCGATTAATGCCCTATATTGTACGAGACGCAGAGCCTCAGGAGCCACTTCGCCTTTGAACGTCGCATTTATTTTGCTCGTCAGTATAGTTTCTCAAGAGACACTTTCGCATTCGTCTACAAGATTCAGAAACATAGATCCTCATGGTGCCGAGCAAGCCTCACCCTGCGTGAACGGCTGCTGTTTTTGACACACAGACCCTCGATCTGAAAACCTGTTATCCTGTTATCTGCAAGAGACAGGGGCTCATGAGAATCTATGCCTCTTGTTGACTTGGTTCAAAGTGTTCAGCAGTCGCGTGCCTCTATTTCGGATTTAGCGTAGAACTGGGCGAGTTACGACATCCGTTTATCAATGAGTCTGGATCATTGTCATTGATATGCGTGGCAGCTGAACGCAGTGGCAGATGAAGAGGATCATGTGGAATGTGTTCCTCTGCAATGTTGACTACCTCAGACCGAGAACTCTGTTCGCATTTTCTTAAAAAAAATTAGTACAGAGGTAGGTGATGAATCCTGATGTCTTTTGAATTAGACCTGCTGTACATCAGTGCGAGATCGTTGTCACTGATACACGGTGGCAGAGGAACGGTTTTCATACAGGTGTGGCAACAAATCTCTCTCTCTCTCTCTCTCTCTCTCTCTCTCTCTCTCTCTCTCTCTCTCTCTCTCTCTCTCTCTCTCTCTCTCTCTCTCTCTCTCTCTCTCTCTCTCTCTCTCTCTCTCTCTCTCTCTCTCCCTCTCTCTTATGCCCTCCTTCCTACGTATAGTAGTACCCTCAATCACTCCAGACTCTCTCTGTCCCCCTGTTCCGTCGTCCGCCTGTTTTCCCTTGTCCTTCCGTCCGCGCAATTAGTCTCTTGACTGATTGCCCATCACCAGTGTAAGACAAGGCCCGCCGATCGCCCAGGCCTCCTAAATCCAACAATGACCGGTGTCCAATCTCCATGCCCACACCCTGCCTCTTCCACCTCTTCCAGGCGTAGATCATCATGTCCCCAAGCACAGTGGAAAAGGCAGTTTCCGGTCCCATCGGAGTCTTACAGAGGCGTGGGTTGTCATTGAGCTTCCTCAAATTGCGGGCTTTCGTGACGATTTACGTTAACCGCTAATGAAAGGTCTTTGCCAACAATGCAAAATAACTCGTGTCCGCCGAACGTCCGCAGCGAAACGTCTTAATCTGCAGACAGAACAGATCTTCGTCGGCTTGGGTACGTGACATAGATCGTAGTGTGTTTCTGCAATCTCCCAGAAAACACTACGATATCTGTCAAGCGTGATTTTCCAAATAAAGATGTATGGCAAGAACGGATGGTGCACTTTTGGTCTCTACGATCAACTCGGCAAGATGCGTAGATTTTGAAGAGCGTCTGCAAGATACATATAGATCTTCATAAGCCCCCGCAGTTGCGGTGGCTCATGAAGATCTGTCTATCTTGCACATGGAGGATATAAGCCTTGTGCAGATGAATCAGTGAACTATCTATTTTCCTCGACTGAAGGAGGGAAGTTGGGGTTTGTTCAAATGACGGCTCGTGTCCACAATGACCGTAGTGGTCCATTTCCTCCTCCACATTATGCACAGACTGGACAAAAGTCGGCAGCTGACGTTAGTAGACGTAGGTTTGAATCACACAAGAATGGTCGGAAGAGCGCACGCGCATGCGCACACGAAAACACACACACACGCGCACGCACGCACACTCGCACACTAGTACGCACGCACACACACACACACACACACACACACACACACACACACACACACACACACACACAGACTCACGCATGTGCGCGGGCGCACGCACATACAGCTACACACACGCATACACACACGCACGCACACACACGCACGCACACACACACACACACACACACACACACAAACACAGAACTGATGAAAAGAAAATTAAAACACGCTCAGAAAAGACAGTTGCACTACAAATATGTGTTATATAACTGTCTTTCATTGATGAAATGAATTCAACGAAGAAAGAAATGAAAAAAACACGCTCAGAGTGACAGTTACAATACAACTGTGTTGTAACTGTCTTTTCTAAGCTATCAAATGTCACTGACTACCTTTGAAATGTCAACGACTGTTCGTAAATCAGCCGACATAACTATGAACATTTGACGTTTGCACTTGTCCTATTTTTAAGAAAGACAACTCGAACTTTCAGTTCCCACTTGTCACTTCTGTTTCCGTTGTCTGCGGATTCAAATTCTGCTTCGGACTACGTACTCTGAAAAAAAAAGAAAGATTGTGTACACATAAGCCAACATATGCGGAGCAATCCAAAAACTGAAATTCCTTCAAAAAAGGAAGAAACACCCTCAGAAAGGACAATTTAGTACAACACACACTAATACATTGTGTTGCACTTGTCCTTTGTATGCGTGTTTTCTTTGTTTTCGGAGGAATTTCCCCTTTTGCTTTTCTAACACGTTTGGCAGTCATCTTTTTGGTCTTTATTCTGCAGTCAAAACACTATAGTAATGGCATGAGGAGCTTTGCCTGTCAGTAACGATAGCTAGGAATGTCATTCCGCGCAGAAATGAACGAAACAAAACGACCAAATTGTTGTGTAAAACATTTGAGACGTGCTGCATCCGGATACGCGGCTTACGCCGCGTATCCGAATGCGGCACGTCTCGAATGAGTTAATAGCTGCTGGGTGTATTAACCTCTTCACTGCCGAGAAAAAGTGAGCACAATCCAACAGTAAGATGCATAGATCCTCATGAACCCGCTCGAATGCGGGGCCTTATGAAGATCTATGCCTCTTGCTGAGATCAATTTGTATCCATGTTTCTAGGACGGTTTTGGCTTTTGGTCTTTGAATGAACACAGTTTTCCAAAAGCTTTTGGTCCCGGCGTTGAATGAACAGAGATTTCAGAAATTAAAATTTACGTACGGTGACTGGGAAGGGGTTAAGAGTAGGATTCATGAGAAACATTAAACGGCTTTTTTCAAAGTACACTAAAATGCGCGTCTGCCACCTTAAGCCGCAATAATCAACCTGTCAATCACAGACTCCATTTTGTGTCACAAATCAAGCCGTAGACATCGGAAACCGCCAAAGGTCAAAATCACCCTGTGACGAATACTGAGCCACTTCCTTTGCATGAGCTAAACAAATACAAATACAATCAGCAAGAGGCACAGATCCTCTTGAGCCCCCGCAGATGCGGGGCCCATGAGGATCTATGCCCCTTGCGGTCGGTTTTAGTTTGCTGCAAGAGCGACCAAGAATCTATCGCGGATCTAATCCCCGCTCAAGGGGACGCAATTACCACCAATGGCGAGTCAGTTCTGCAGAACTGCCGCCCTTGTCCGATCAATTCTTGCCGCCCGAGGGCGCCACCGGTGCCGGAAACGGAAGTGACAAGTGGGAACTGAAAGTTCTAGTTGTCCTTCTTTAAAATAAGACAAGTACAAACGTCAAATGTTCATAGTTATGTCGGCTGATTTACGAACAGTCGTTGACATTTCGAAGTTCGACGGTGACATTTGATAGAAATGAATGTTTGCAGCAACAGTCGCTGATGCCGCCTGCAAATTTTAATTGTGAAAAGCTAATGCAGGGGCTATGCCAAGTCAGCAGGCGTACTAGTTTTCATATCGTTAATAGTACTATCATTTTATTTCTATGCTACCATTATACTACAACATGTTTGGCTACAGTTGCTAGGCGTCATTATAGACAATCAGTTGTCTTGGCATGCACATGTAAACAGTGCATGCAAAACTGTGTCTAGAAATCTGTTTCTGCTTTCCAAACTTATTTATTTTTACAGATTCACAGACGAGAAAACTGTTATTCACCGCTCACATTCAGTCTTACATTGAATACGCATCTACAGTCTGGGACGGGTGTAGCGATGCATGCTTAAAGTAGCTTAATTCCCTCCACCGGAGGGCAGCCAAGCTAATCCTTCCTAACAGCAGGGACCGCACTGACGAGCGACTGAAAGCCCTTGACATGCTTTCGTTACGTAACCTCGTGTTAATGTTTAAAGTCAGCATCTTATATCTTTCGGATATTATTTTTCGATAGTCAAAGACTAAACACGAAGAACGGTTTGCTACAGTTACCACTGGAAATGACAAGCAGGCACAAGTTTCAGTATTTTTTTTACTCGCGCTGCACGTCGTGGGTAGAAATGAACTCTTTCTGTTTGTTATATACTGTGCACAAAACATAGGGGATATATAGATTCTTACATCGGTGTTTAGGTGATACTGAAAATCTCACTCGAGTGGTTTTAAAATACCACTGCCCCAGTAGTTAAAGGTTTTCGGACCGAAGCTGGTAGCAATGGGCCCGCGCACGACCGTGCGCTGGCCCACTGTGGCCGTCGTCAGCCCCAAGACATTTTGCTTACTGGGTATATCTTTGAAAACAGGTCTTAAGCGCCGAATAACCCAATCCAGCTTAATAACACAGATGTGAATATGGTAAGCAAGAGACAAAGAACATCATGAGCCCCCGCGTCAGTGGGGGCTCATTAGGTTCTTTGCATCTTGCAGTGTTTGGTTGAGTTGCATTTCCCGGGACTGAATGGGTTAACCCCGTGGCGGCCAGTGGACGCAGACTGTAATTGTGAAATCGTTGTCGACTCCAAGCCAAAGAGCCGCAGCCGTCCAAGGAACATGGCCATAAAGTGGTGTGAGCAAGAGGCGAAGATCCGCTGAGCCCGCGCAACTGCGAGGGGACATGAGGGTCTATGTCTCTTGCAGCTGGATTGTTTTCAGCTTTCCTCAGCAGTCAAGGGGTTACTATTGCTGAGAACGTTCATTATGATAGTGACATTTTAACTGGGATCGTGACCAACTTCTTAACTCATTCTACCCAAGACACACCACAGCAAGATAAGGATCGACCATGATAGTTCAAGGGTGATGCCAGAATAGCTTGGCGCCTATGGGCGCCAAGCTATTCTGGCATCACCCTTGAACTATCATGGTCGATCTGTGTCCTGCACTAGAGTGCAGCTCTTCAAAAGACAACGGCAAAATTTGTTGATTTCGGTGTTGGGGTAGAATGAGTTAAACTCATTGTGCCCGAGGTACGAAATACGCACATTTTGGAGTTATCCTCTGAGGACTGCATTACAATTCAGGAGACAGATCGACCATGATAGTTCAAGGGATGTGGCAGAATAGCTTGGCGCCTATAGGCACTTTCGTGTTTCTGATGATTCCAAAAATGTCGCATTTCTTTTGCTCTTCAGTATATTCCTGATTAGACACTAAATGCATTCATGTAAGTGTTCTCTGAAAAAAAATTGCCCAATAACAAAGTCAGAGGCGACAATATGATGCCCAAAAGAACCAACAACTAGGGAATATTAAGATTTCAATTTGAATGGTTGAAACAATTTTAATAGCAAAAACAACGTTATGAAGTGCTGCCTAATTATCTGACAAAATACGACCAGTTTAAACAACGGCACACATGGTTGAGAACACCACTATACTAACCAAAACAAAATTAAAGCGATAAACAAAAAAAAAATGTATGTGACTTTTACCATAGGACCCCAACGCCATATTTATGACCTGACCAGCACAACAAAACCAGTCCACCACGAAGAGCACTGAACAGGGTCTGAGCAAAGTTTCATCCCAGCTGGATTCAAACCCGCGACCTTCCGGATCACAGAGTGAACCACGTAGCCACCCAGCTTTTTGTGAAAATGCAGGTCAGGGGTGTGACTAATCGGTAGTATACCACATCATTTCGCCGATTTCGAAAATTCTCAACCGTTCAAGATGAAATCTCATTTTCTTACACACTTCCTTCTTTGCTGCCTTTGAGCGGAAAAAGTGTATCACACACACAGACTAGGCGTGCGCCAATAACCAACTCATATCGGATTTATGCAAAGAAAAGGGTGAATAAGAAATAGATTCTTACATTGATGTTAAGGTGATACTGACAATCTCACTTTCGTGGTCTTAAAACCTTATCCTACTCGCTTTCGCTCGTAGGATAAGGTTTTCAATCCGACATGAGCCTAATGTGTTTTCGATGATTCCTAAAAATGTCGCATTTCTTCAGTTTGCTCGTCATTATATGTACTTTCGTTTATTTTGTTATAAAGAGGTATAAATTCGCGTCTCTTGTCGTGTTATACAACTCTTCTCAAAACTATAGACGCAGACACGAAAATAAACAGCTATTTATCTTTGATTAGCCAGAAGAGCGACAACTCTTGTCTGTATGTCTATTATGGAAAATTTCATTCGTTGATTTTTCTGTACTTTTATGGAGCCTGCCGTTTCTATCAGCGTCTACGCGAGGTTTCTGCATGGCATAAAGGGAGTGGAGGACTTTCATTTTCTTTCGCACGTTAAAAATAATAAATAAATAATTCTGACTGAAATGTCTCCAACTAGATAGAAACCCAACAAAAAAGAGAGGACGTCTGAATGAAACACCCTACCCAGCCCACACAACCAAACCGACGTGGCACCGTGCGGTAAATGAAAAAGAAACCTTTGGTAATTGTTTGCTGGTCTGTGATTTTGGACCTTACGGCTTGAAGCCGTAAGGTTCAAAATCACAAACCAACATGGGTTGCACACTATCACTCTTTCGGCGAATGTCAGGCATCTGCCACAGGCATAATGAAATTCAAACCCAATTGAAACTCATCTCAAGAATGCTGAATTATCCCAGAAGGAGGAAACTTTAGTGGGAAATTTGTCCAGACGATCGTGGGTGTTTTGTGCATGGCAGTCAAAGAAGATGTCCTAGGTTGACAATTCCAGAACTGGATATGTCTACAACTTCTCGATCTGCACCGGACGCAGAGACTGCGATGGACAAAGATGGTGACCGAGGAGTGAGTGAGTGAGTGAGTGAGTGAGTGAGTGAGTGAGTGAGTGAGTGAGTGAGTGAGTGAGTGAGTGAGTGAGTGAGTGAGTGCGTGCGTGCGTGCGTGCGTGCGTGCGTGCGTCGGTGCGTGCGTGCGTGCGTGGGTAGGTGGGTGGGTGCGTGGGTAGGTAGATGGGTGCGTGGGTGGGTGGGTGGCTCAGTGAGTAGGTCAGTGACTGGGTCAGTCAGTGAGTGGGTCAGTGACTTAGTCATTCAGTGAGTGGGTCAGTCAGTGAGTGGATCAGTGGGTCAGTCAGTGAGTGGGACAGTGAGTCAGTGGGTCAGTCAGTGAGTGGGTCTGTGAGTCAGTGCGTCAGTGAATGAGTCAGTGAGTCATACATAGATTCTTATGACACCTCATGCATTGTCTTTCACTTATATCCTCATGAGTGTCCTGACGAACGGAAGACCTACTAGAATCATCGGAAACACTAGAGTGTGTCAATGATTCATAGGACGTCGATCGCATTTCCTGTGCACGTCAAATGCATATCTTGTTCAGAAGGATGCATGTGTCTCGTCTGCTGTCACATTAGGGACTTGTTCGTGAAGATCAGCTCTGTCTCCCTTCCTAGTGGGCTTTTGAGGATTCAGTTCACTGCTATCGTTCTCTTGCTGACTGTCGGTATCGCTTTAAGAGTCGAACGCTCTACCACCGAGCCACCCAGCTCTCCGTCCGAACTGCAAGGAACCTGCATATAGATCTAACGCTCTTGCTGACGCCTCTTTGAACTCTTGTTCTGTAACTGGCCTATCGTTTTTTTTTTTTTGTTGTTTTTTTTTTGTTTTGTTTTTTTGTTTTTGTTGTTGTTGTTTTTTGGTTTTTGTTGTTGTTGTTTTTTTGGGAGGGCGCGAAATTAACCCCTTCTCTGCAACTGTACGTACATGTTTGTGTCTGAAATCATTTAAAGACCAAAAGCCTTAACGTCCAACAAACATGGATCATGGATACAAATTGGTCTCTGCGGCAAGAGACATAGATCCTCATGAGCCCCCGCAGTCGCGGGGGCTCATGAGGATCTATGTCTCTTGCAGTTGGATCGTGTTCACTTCTTGTCGGTAGTGAAGGATTTAATAACAACAAACGCGTCAACTGGCATATAAGGGGTTAACATGGACTTTTATTCTACAGGTTTCTTATATTTCCACAAGATGCAGTGAACAAGACATTAATGAGACAGCGAAGCGTCACCAGAAATCACTGCCCGTAAAAAAAAAAGTGTTGACAACAAAGTCTCTGTTAAAAGACATTGCATAAAGATGAAACACTCCACATTGAAGCCGAATTTATTTATTTATTTATTTTATTTAATTATTATTTTAATTTTTTTTCATTTTTACGGAGCATGAATTAAAATTTAAATAAAATTTAAATTTGCTACCATTTTTTGTCTCTGCTTTTCAATTAATCACATACAAATGAGTTCCTGTCGAAAACGAAAGCATTCAAACCTGCTATATTCACTAATTAAATCAAAATGAAACCCAGAAATGTAATGGATGTTAATCAGGCCTTTTATAGCTAATATTAGTTCACAATATCTTCTTTATAAATGTTGTTGTGTCTCCTACAATAATAACCAGTAGCAAACCGTGGTCAGGCCAACAAGAGCTGCGGTGAGCCCGAGCACGGCTGTGCACACCGTGCGCGGGCCCACTGCGGCCGTCGTGGGTCCGAGGACGTCTTCTTACTTGGATGCCGTACAGAAGGGTTAATTTAACATCTGTTTCACTGTGGATTTTGAACGTGGTAAATTTAACCCGTTCAGCCCTGACGCACTACAGCAGGGAGATGGGTCGACCATGATAATTCAAGGGTAGTGCCAGATTAGCTTGGCGCCTGGCGGCGCCAAGCTAATCTGGCATCACCCTTGAATTATCATGGTCGATCCATCTCCTGCAACAGGTGCATAGTCGTTAGATGACGCCTCCAAAATTTGGGAAATACGTGCGCCGGGCTGAATGAGTTAAATACTGTTCCGCGCTTCTTCTCCCTTGTCAGTGAGTTCTCTTTCACGCGTGTTTGCTCACATAGACTGCGAAAGTAATTATAGGTCGATCATTCTTGGTCGAGGCAACAATACAGTTGTACTGACGAATTTTAGCAACAACAATCCTCCTGGGTAAGCAGCTTTAAAGTTTTCGCCGTTCAAGTGCCAGCTGACGTAGACTGCGTTTCTGCAATCCTCGTGGAATCAACATAAAAGAAAGTCCCTAGATGTACTAGGACATGGATTCAGAAGTGGTGTCAGCAAGAGGCGTAGATTCCCATGAGCCCCCGCAATTGCGGGGGCTCATGAGGATCTACACCTCTTGCAGTTGGGTGGTGTTCTAATTTCATCGGCGAAGAACAGGTGCATGAAATAATTATATAAACAAAAATAAACTAAAAGTGCGGTCATACATGACAAATTAATTATATTTTGCAGTGTTGTTTGTTTGTTTGTTTGTTTTTATTTTGTTTTGTTTTTTGCTTTTTTTTTCAAAACCCTGTAGTTGAAACGCGTTGGCGTACATCCATCGACTGATCGATCTGCATTGACAGCTTACAGTGAGTGCCCGAACAACTTTGAGCTGACGCGTATCTACATTTGCGGTATCATTATTTAACCCTTTGCGTGTCGGTAGTGGCTTTTGTCGCGATGATATGATTCCTATTCGAATCATTGCGACAAAAACAGCTACCAACACGTTATGATAATAATAATAATAATAATACCGTTATTATATAGGCGCTTTTTCTCAATTTTGGGGAAATCGACTCAAAGCGCCGCGCCTGAAACCCAACACACACACTGACTCACGAAACAGACACGGATTTACGCCATTTAAGACAAACACAGTACAAGACAAACGAAGGGCCAGTCAGCTACTGAAGTTACAGAGATTTTTGATCGCTTGTATTTGAAATTTGTAAAGTGGCCTGAGACCGGTACCAAAGTGTGGGGGGTGGGGGGGGGTGGAAGAACCGGAGTACCCGGAGAAAAAACCCCCGACGGTCCGCCCGAATTAACGGTGACACTTACCAGAGGAGAAAAGTCCAACGCCGGAACCCGGTATCGAACCTCGCACCTTTGGCATTGGTGGCAGGCGCCTTAACCACTGTGCCACGGACCATGAGTTAATTAGATAAGTAAATGTCTTTTAAACCGATGGCTGTCGTTGGCGCTTTCTGACGAGATGATTAATTGCACGTTATATGGCAAAAATCAGCATGTCCATTTTGGAGAAAAGCGACTCAAACAAGGACTTCATGTTTTTTACCATAAAAAAGCAAAATTACGCATGATGCAATCAGTGGGTTTGAACCTCACGCCATCTAGCCGTAGATTCAAAATCACAGGCTATTACAGTAGAAATGATAAATGTATTGTGATCTTTTATTTTGGACTTTACGGCCCGGAAGGCTGTACTGCCGAAAGTTCCAAGATCACATACCAATCACAAATATAATAATACCGAGCCATTTTGGGGCTGGGTTGGTCACCTTCATTGCGATAAGTGGTCGAAAATTGAATATACCCCTTCATTGCTATAGGTGGACCAGAAAAGGGTATTCCCCTTTTTTTGCTATAAGTGGACAAAATTTGTTTATACACCTTCGTAGCTATAGGTAGACGAAGATTCGGTATACACGTTCATTGCTATAGCTGGACTCTTCGTTGCTACAGGTGGACGAAAATTGGGGATAAACCTTCATTGCTATAGGTAGACAAAAATTGGGTATACCCCTTCATTGCTATAGGTGGACGAAAACTCTTAAATGGTTCTAGATGCCTCGCATCAATAATAATAATAATAATAATAATAATAATAATAGTAATAATGTATATTTTTAAAGCGCCTATACTTTCGATAGAGGATTTATATCTCTTGCTTTACTAATAATGTTCAGTTTTTGTTTTTTGTTGTTTGTTTTCTTGTTGTTGTTTTTTATCTCTCTCTCTCTCTCTCTCTCTCTCTTCTCTCTCTCTCTCTCTCTCTCTCTCTCTCTCTCAGAGCAGCAAAGAGGGGGTTAACGAGAGTTAAAAGTTGGACCGGTGTCACGCTGGCATTTTCAATCCCCTTGAACACATCACGCCAAATTGACGCGAAAAATCCTATACGGCTTCCAGCCATCTCCCATTCCCACTCAATCTCACCCGGTGTTTTTCTTTCCCACACAAAATTCGATTTTAATTTGATAGCAGACACCCTTACATCTTCAAGAAGCGTAAATCCTCATGAACCTTCTACACGTAGCAGGGACTCGTGAGGATCTGCACCTCGTTCTTATTGCGCTTGGGGCTTAACCCATTACATTCTGAGGTGATTTTTGTTTATTTGCTTATTGTTGTATGAAGGTTACATTACAGATTAGGAGGCAGATGAAGCATTTTAGTTCAAGGGTGGTGCCAGAATAGCTTGGCGCCGCAGGCGCCGAGCTATTCTGGCACAACCTTTTAACTATCACAGTCACATTTATTTCAAGCAGTAGTGTATCAGGAGGAAATGGGTTAACAAGAAATATTTCAGCTTTCTTTTCATGCAACACCGTCTGTTGCGTAAACAGTGTTGGACCAAAGCTGGGAAACGTGTGCTGGGCTGTGATTTTGGACTTTTAAAAAAAAAATTGCTTATTGTTGTATGATGGTTACATTACAGATTAGGAGGTAGATAAAGCATTTTAGTTCAAGGGTGGCGCCAGAATAGCTTGGCGCTGCAGGCGCCAAGCTATTCTGGCACCACCCTTGAACTACCATAGTCAAACCTATTTCAAACGATAATATATCAGGATGAAAAGGGTTTTTTTTTTAATTTTTTAAAAAACTTATTCACTGAAAGCGTTTCAGTGCCGGAACTAGGTTAGACCAAGTCAAGCTTGCCAGTCTGAGATTCAGTCACAAACCAACTCCCTTCAGTCACATCGTACATCTGCGTTCCGTCTAAATCTGTATTTACATTCTAGACTGCTACCCAGACGGAGGAAACTGCCGGTTCCTGCCCCCCTCTTCCTCTTCCCCCCCCCCCCCCTACCTGCACGCCCACAACTGGTTTCAGCAGAAGCCATACAAGGTAGGAGAGAGAACCGATTTGTGATGAGATTAGTCTAGCCACATTTGTCCTGTCTAAAGGATAAATTAGTGAGAGAGAGAGAGAGAGAGAGAGAGAGAGAGAGAGAGAGAGAGAGAGAGAGAGAGAGAGAGAGAGAGAGAGAGAGAGAGAGAGAGAGAGATGAGAGATATGATGATGATGATGATGATGATGATAAAACGTTTTATTGACAGGATAAAGTTTTAGGCGAAACGCCTCTCTTTCAAACTGTCCTGTTAGAAAAGAAATATTAACAGCAAAGAGTAAGAGAAACACAATAACACAATAAATCGAAACATGAAGAAATAAACTGGAAAAAAAAAGGGGAAAAAAAAGAAAGAAAGGAAAGCAATGCAAATAATGAGAGAGTGAGAGAGAGCGAGCGAGCGAGAGATAGAGAGAGAGAGAGAGAGAGAGAGAGAGAGAGAGAGAGAGAGAGAGAGAGAGAGAGAGAGAGAGAGAGAGAGAAA
>BTPG01000001.1:225002573-225027573 GCA_036245525.1 Semisulcospira habei | reverse complement strand
ACTTGCTCAATTGGGCTGCCGTTTATAGACAGACTGAGAGAGAGCGGGCATAGCTGGTGCTTTTGACGTGTGGTTATAACCATGCATTCTGTTTTTGACGGATTCAGGGACATGGAGTTGGAATGACACCAGTCGGTGACCTCGCGCAGGCTTTCCTGCAGACGCGTGTTAATTGCAGCTACATTTTTGTGAGGAGTGTGTAGTGTGCAGTCATCAGCAAACATGTCACAAGAAATATCGCGGCAACTAATATGTAGTGGAAGGTCATTGATAAATATGCAGAACAGCAATGGCCCGAGGACAGAGCCCTGAGGCACGCCGCTTTTGACGTGACCATACGAGGAGTAGGATCCATTTAACAGTACTCTTTGCTTCCTTCCGCTTAAATATGAAGTGAACAATGAGACAGCACCTGCACTGCAAAGATATGCTTGAAGTTTTGACAAAAGAATGTTATGATTTACAAGGTCAAAAGCTTTCTTAAAATCAATAAAGATCGACCCAGTTATTTGGGAGTTATTTATGGATGCTAGCCACGCATCAATAAGTCTTGTTAGTGCCGTGTGGCAAGAATGCTTGGGGCGAAAGCCGGACTGAAATACGTGCAATAGACTACGACTCTCCAAATATTGATAAAGGTGTTTGTGCACGTGTCTTTCAAGAGGTTTGGAAAGGCTGGATAATATTGAGATGGGTCTATAGTTATTAACATCAGACAGATCTTTTGATTTAGGCAAAGGGATAACCTTGGCTTGCTTCAGAGAGACAGAGAGATAGAGAGACAGACAGACAGACAGACAGACAGACAGACAGACTGCTGAATTTCGGTCTAGCGGATCCTTTTTAAAAAGATAAGAGGATTATCGCTGTTACGCAACCGCCTTGGAACAGATATGGTGATCCTTTCCCGTAATCTGATTGGCGGTCTTCCTTTCTTTTTATACATGCGTTTGTCCTGGGCTGTGATTTTGGACTTTGCGGCTGTAAGCCGCAAAGTCCAATATCACAGCCCAGCACACATTTACCAGCTTTTGTCCAACGCTGTTTACACAACAGACTGTATTGCATGAAAGGAAAGCTGACATTGTTTGTTAACCCTTTTCCTCCTGAAACATTACTGCTTGAAATACATGTGACTATGATAGTTCAAGGGTTGTGACAGAATAGCTTGGCGCCTGAGGCGCCAAGCTATTCTGGCACCACCCTTGAACTAAAATTGTTCATCTATTTCCTGTACTGTAATGTAGCCTTCATAGGACAATTAGCCAATTTGTTTTATATAGCAGCCTCAGGACGTCATGGGTTAATATATACTGTGTTCAGAGAGGCGAAATAAAGGCGTGTTTTTTCTATATAGTTACGCGACTGTAGCGCAGTGGCCTAGGCGACACTGCAATGAAGCTGCTGAGCAGCAGGAAAATGGTTGGTTAGTTTGGGTTTAACGTCCACAGCACCGAGGTGATCATGGACGGCCCTGACGGGCGGGTTATGGGGGACAGGGAAATCTATTGCCTATGGAGTACGACCTGAACACTGATCAACTCAGGCGCTCTCCAACTGTGTCTCTTTGATTTACCAGGACCTTTCAACGGACATGCTATTGAACAAATCTGTTTTTCCCCCTGGATTGTGAGTCCAGCTACCGGGGTCGGGCGGGATTCGAACCCACGACCCGGCGATTCCCTTCGCTCTCCTGCTACGACGTTTAACCGCCGTTTAAGCAGTAAAATCCTTTCGTGCGTGCTTTTATGTATTAGCGAGACAAGCGACATCGCGCCCCGACTTAAGGCAAAACTGATGCGATTTGTTGTCGATTTCTGAAAGCCACGCTACCTTCACAGTGGATTCGCAGCGGGATCGCTGTCGCGCCTATTGACACTGAAATCGGGCCTCTATCGTGTCGCTGTTGCGCCGCTATAATGGAAATGCCCTTTACGACGTACTTATCTTCTAAGACGTCGCTGTTCGCTGGCCTTACAGTTGCCTGCTCGACTTTGTGTTCGCTGGCCTTACAGTTGCCTGCTCGACTTTAGTTCAGTTAAGTCAAGATGGGATCTCTGCGCTCGGAAAGGCATAAACGTGCTCCACCCCACCCATCAGAAGTACGTCTTCCCAGGGATCCTTTCGATAT
Source organism: Semisulcospira habei (assembly GCA_036245525.1). Classification (NCBI taxonomy): domain Eukaryota; kingdom Metazoa; phylum Mollusca; class Gastropoda; family Semisulcospiridae; genus Semisulcospira; species Semisulcospira habei. The sequence continues at coordinate 225,025,442 of BTPG01000001.1, read as the reverse complement.
CGTACCAATACTGATCTGAATTGCTGTGGATCTCTCATGTCCTTTCAAGTCCGTTCAACGTCCGCTGCCTTTCTCCACAACTCTGCTCGGGAGGCGATCGGCTGTGTCGTGCCCTTGGCTCTGTTTCTGGTTTAATTCTCACGTCTGATCTTCCCATCCGTAGTCACTGTTTAACCTCTGCATTGCCAGCGAGGGTGTTTGCTTGATCATTGCCCTGACTCGAATTCAAACCCTAATAACTAACGTGTTAGATCTGCTATATGTACCCACTTCATAAAATTTCCCATTCTTTGACACATGTACTGATATATTGTATAACAAGCAAATTAATATAATTTCCTTCCCACAATCCCTTGCAGACTAGAAAGACGCAATCTTGATGCTTGCCTCTGTCAAAACAATCGCTAAAGATGCTCATACTGTCACATCAGCAAGCTCCTTATGTTCACTAGTAATGAAATACTCCTTAGTATGTTCGTACGCTCGAAATTTCTTTCCCATTCAGACACATAAACGGAGAATAGACAGCAGCGAACACACTAATCGAATCGCCATACTATTGAGATTGACGACACTGATGTCCGCTAGTGATAGTGACAACCTTAGAAGAGGAGTAAATAAACAAACCTGCGGGCATTTTCCGTCATTATCCGTGTTCTACACAATTACAAGAGACTTTACTCAACAACACGCACGATTATAGAAAGCACCGATGTCTACACAGTCAAACAAAATCTCCGCGTTGAGTCAGTCGACAGTCCAATACATGACACACTACAGGTCACCATTTGGACAGACAAACACACATCGGAAGTATCACACCCAGGTTCATAAACAGACATAGTTATTAATGTTTGTGGTCGCACCTAAGGTAGCTTATCGGCCTGTTTTCTGCAAAATCGGAGGCGTGCGAGAGGGAATTTGCGCGATGAAACATGTTCAGCAGTGTCAGATTTGCTGGGTTCTGTATGATTGAAGCATACATTAGGTGTTGGACGGTAAAGTTCCCTTCAGCCTATGCACATGTAAACATTACGTCACGTCACCTCCTTTGCAACATTTCAGAAAAGTCTGACGTGAACTTCAGACTATGCGGGCCCTAGATTGTGACGTTAAAGAGGTTCGTGGTGACGTGATTTTTCTATTACGTGTGGTACACTCAGTGTCACTATCAGTGGCGCTAAAAGGGTAAGTTCCCTATATTTTACCACAAATCTAAAAAAACAAACAAACAAACAAAAAAACCGTGAAAATATCCAGCGAAGTAAACACAGCCAGAATGACCCTGGGCGTAAATCTACCCAGTGTAAATGTGTGCTGTCGCTATTCCATTGAGACATTTTTATTTGAGTAATTCAAGCCTTTGTCGATTTATGCTGGGTGGAATCATGCTGTGAAAATTCACGCTGAGTTTATTTAGTTCTAAAAATAAATGGAAAATCAGAGGAACACATTTGCACTGGGTAGATGCTGAGTACATTTCAGTTAGTAGTGTCAAGCTGGGAAGTTTTATGTCCAAATATAGCGAAATTGACCACTTATGCGCCAATGGCGGTAATGGGAAGGACTCGGGTAAAGTTTTGTTTTGGACTCGGTACATACATTATATTGTGCAACATTTTGTTTGATACAGTGCCGATAAAAGACAGATGTGATTACTTTGACCCGATCAAAATGTCCTCGTCTTACGACTCGGAATTTTGATTCGGGTCTCGTAATCACATATGCCTGTTATGGCACTATATAAAGCAAAATGTTGCTCAGTATAATATGATATAATACTTTTCGCATAGTGTTCGACAGTTGACCCATCCATTTGAGAAACGTGGATGTAAAATTTAACCAGCAAGAGACATAGACCCTCATGAGCCCCCGCGATTGCGGGGACTCATGAGGGTCCATGCCTTTTGCCGTTAAACGGACGTTCTATATTTGCCCCTTCCAGTCTGGTAGTGTCCGTTCAAAGCGTCCTAGCGGCAGTTAAGGGGTGTACCCGGTTAATTTTATACAGGACATTACGGGTGATTTTCACCTCCGGTCTGGCTGAACGGTAGGGGGAAATGCAAGGTGCTATAAAGCCTGTTTATTGCCCGTCATCATGCAAATGGCAAACATTACCCACTGTAGGTTGTTGGCTGGCAGCACCGTTGGCCACGTTACTGATTTTGGCACGTGCTGATCACTCACAGTTTTGTCACTATGACAATTTTCAAACGTAAGAATCTCTGCCCCCCCCCCCCTTTTTTTTTTTTTTTTCTTTCTTCACTGACTGAACGCAACGAAGAGTGAATTCCCAAATGCAATAGGTATAGATCCTTATGGGCCCCCGCTGTTGCGGGGACCCATGTGTATCTATGCCTCTTGCTGACTCCTCTTTGTATAGGTGTCCTTTTGTCGGCTGATATTCGGTCTCTGGCGCTGAAATTCACGAACATTTGCGATATAGGAATCTGTGGCTAGTCGCAGTGAAAGTTTTATTTGAACTTGTGCACTTCCAAAACCGGACAAGAGGCTTGCATTTCAGAGTAATCCATGCTAAGTACTTCATACGAGTCGCGGGAGACTGACCAGCTACGAATAATTTAAAATAGTTATTTGGTTGAGCAGATGAGTAATGCCATCTCGCGACGAAGGGTATAAATCTGACCAGCCAGACTAAAAGAAATGTCATAAGACAAGATGTAAATATAGTTTTAAAATATAGCATACTAAAACGTCGTACAAGTCGGTTTGAATGGATGTGGTAATGATATTAAAAAGCTTTAATTCTTTCACTGCCGCGACAAGGCGAACTCTACCCATCTGCAAAAGACATAAATCCGCATGAGCTCCAGCAGTCGCGGGGGATCATGAGGATTTATGTCTCTTGTTAGTTCCATATGTGTGTACGCCTGTTTATAGTCAAACTTGCTTTTTATTTAAAGTTCTTCCAACAATTTTTTTTTCAGTCCTCTCAGACGTGCAATTCGTCATCACTTGCGGCGAATGGATTAAAAATGTGCAGGTCGACTCGAGACTAAAAATCATCGACCTTGATAGCTCATGTAGCTTCAGTAGCGGCAAGATCTACAGACAAGATATACAACCATAGAATAAGGATTAGGTTAGCATGCCATCCTGATCAAGCTGTTTTAAGTAGCTTATCCGAGAAACGTAAGACAGTCTCGTAATAAATAAATCAGCGCATTATATAGGCGCTTTATCCCGACTGAAAATCGTCTCAAAGTGCCGCCGCGAACTGAACCCAACGAACACGCTCACGTGAATCAAGCACACATTCACTCACACGCTGGACCTAAACACAGAACATTTACGTGGTGCTAAAGGCAAACTCAAGCTAGCTGCTGAGATTTTTTATCGTTTGTATATGCAATTTGATTAATTCGGCTAAATTTGATACCGCCTTGCTGTGGAGGAAGAGCGGCAGTACATGGAGAAAGAACCCAACCCGGATTAATGGTGACATTTACTAGAGGAGAAACGTCCGACGCTGGAACCTGGTATCGAACCTCGCACCTCTAACATTGGTTACCGCTGTGGCACGGACCGCCCTTTTCGTCTATAATTGTAAACTCTGTTTGTGTGTGTGTGTGTGTGTGTGTGTGTGTGTGTGTGTGTGTGTGTGTGTGTGTGTGTGTGTGTGTGTGTGTGTGTGTGTGTTAAATGCACTATAATTTTAACGAGTATATATTGTTATTCATGCATTGTTTATGTTACTTTTATACTTTACGGAACGTGTAGAACGTAGGACGTGGGGCGGTCCGTGGCGCAGTGGTTAAGGCGCCTGCCACCAATGCCAAAGGTGCGCGGTTCGATACCGGGTTCCGGCGTTGGACTTTTCTCCTCTGGTAAGTGTCACCGTTAATTCGGGCGGACCGTCGGGGGTTCTTTCTCCGGGTACTCCGGTTCTTCCACCCCCCCCCCCACCCCCCACACTTTGGTACCGGTCTCAGGCCACTTTACAAATTTCAAATACAAGCGATCAAAAATCTCTGTAACTTCAGTAGCTGACTGGCCCTTCGTTTGTCTTGTACTGTGTTTGTCTTAAATGGCGTAAAATCCGTGTCTGTTTCGTGAGTGTGTGAGGGTTTCAGGCGCGGCGCTTTGAGTCGATTTCCCCAAAATTGAGAAAAAGCGCCTATATAATAACAGTATTATTATTATTATTATTAGAACTTTTGTTTGAGTGTGTGCATGTGCACAGATGAGGTAATGTTTTACATGTTGATTATTACACGGTTCCTCCATACCCGATAGGGTTGAAAGCAATCAGATAAAATCTTGTGTGTGTGTATGTGTGTGTGTGTGTGTGTGTGCGTGTGTGTGTGTGTGTGTGTGTGTGTGTGTGTGTGTGTGTGTGTGTGTGTGTGCGTGCGTGCGTGCGTGCCTGCATGACTGCGTGCGTGTGTGGTTTTTTTTTTTGGGGGGGGAGGGGAACGGAAAGGGCGGAGCCCAGATGCACCTAATTTGTTGTCGGCTACTGCCGCTCATTTCTTTCGAAAAGTGGGGGCCAGAAACAAGGGAGGTAATTTGTGTAATTTGAGGCCGCGCGGAGTAAACTGACAGAGATTCTCTGCACTCTGCATTCATTCCCTCGATAAATCACCGGCGCCACTGATGTAGAACATCGGCTTCTTTGCAATATCTCCTGCTGCCGTGAGATGACCATGCAGCTCGGCGTCAAACCCTAATAACTAGCTAGCAAACGGTAATTCCGATTTCCCCACCCAGCCACACGCGCATCAGAAACGAGAAATACACAAGCAAACAAGCGGCATAAATCCTCATGAGTCATTGCGGCCGCAGGGACTCATGAGGATCTCTGCCTCTGCTCATTGACAGCCGGGTGGATTTCACTGCATGATAATTTGTTTGTTTGTTGGGACTTCGAAAATCAGCATCGTGTTTCCTTGCACCTGCAGTGCAGACCATTTCATAATGCAATCAATTTCGCATTACGGGCATCATGGGGGAGAGGGAGGGTGAGGGGGGGGGGGGGGGGTAGGAGGGGGAGAGTCAGTAACATTATGCGTGGGATGGCAATTTGGTGCAACAACCACTAACCAACCACTACCCTATATCCAGTCACTGACATCTCCGACATCCTGCACTTCTCAATTGTTAAACATTAAACTACAAGTTTAGGGTTTAACGTCTTGTGTCCACCACGAAGGAGATTTCAAAGACGGGGCACGTACAAATGTTGACCCATGATGACGAGAGTCGCCGGAACGCTCTACCACCGAGCCACCAAGCTTCCCTCCTCGCAATTGCGGCTGTGTGTGGGCGTAGGTATAACCATGAGAGAAAATAATAAAGAAACTAATGAACAACAAAGGGAATGGGGAAAAACCTATTCAGGTTGCCCCAATGCATGGTTTACCGAGCAATTCTTTTATTCCTAATCATCAGAACAAGCTCATCAACTTCTTCATTGCCGGCCTTCAGCAAACAGCCGCCACAACTAGAGAACCAATTACAATCAGATGTTAGTTCCACTTCTGTACATCTTCGTCGTAGTTCCGGGAAGTTTCGTCCAAATATAATCAAGGTGAGATGTAGACGCATGCACATTGCAGTGCATTTTTCCCTTTCCTTTTGCTCCAGCTTCTTTCCGCCCTTTGCGAATCCACCCCAGTGAGCAAGATACATATTATTCTAGGGCCGACATTGGCCGCAGTTGGCCTGCGCACAGCCATGCGCGGGCCAACTGCGGCCGACCTCGGCTCGAGGAGCTTTTTCTCACTGTTGGCGTAAGGTCTCCGACCATTCAGTTCCAACACTCAAAAAAGTTTCTTAAGTTTGCCTGATGTAAATGGAGTCCGTACTTGTATGATCACCAAGCAGCATTTCTTGCTGAAAAGACATACATAAATCGTTTACGAGTCTATTGCAAAGATCTTGAAGATGAGTGGCGAAGTGACTCATATGCTCTGTCCTACAGCCATATGCGTATAGACGACATATTATCACACAGGTATTAGTCTGGCAAGAGGCACAGATTATCATGACCCTGCACTGCAAGAGGCACATGAGAATCTGTGCCTCCTGGAGCTACGTGAATGATATTGCTGCCTTTTGGTTCAAGGCTATGACTACTTACTTACAACCGTCTAGTCGGCAGTTCCTCGAACCCGCAATCATCTTATGGGAATCCGGGTTCTCGGCAAAGGACGTATGACTCTCCATTACGCTTTCTCGTTTATCTCCCTTCGCCCGGCTCAGCTGGCGCTTTTCCACTTTTTCGGCCTTTTTATGTGCTCGCGGAGTTCCTAACAATTTTGGCTAGTACTCAGTGTTGTATTCTTAAAAAGTTCATGTTTACGGTTCCTTCATTGGGGTTTCACCTCGCATACCGTGAGATTATCGATCCTTTACACACACCCCACTACGCAAAAGTCATCGGGCCCAGGGACAGCCGCAGTAGGCCCCCGCAGCGCCCCGTGCGGCTGTCGCGGGCCCAAAACCGGTTTGCTACAGCGGACACGCACACATATATATATATATATATATATATATATATATATATATATATATATATATATATATATATATATATATATATATATATATATATATATATATATATATATATATACATTATTCATTACTTATAACAAAGGCGTCGCCCAAGCCAAAAAATGCACTCAATCAGAGTAGCTCCAAGGGACATAATTTTTCAATAAATTCTGAGAATGCTGTGCTAATGCCATGGAAATCCAGGCTGGTAAGCTTGCATTGGACTGGATATTCTGGTAAGCTGGTAAGCTTGCATAGGACTGGATATTCTCCAGCGGGTTGCGGGGCGCCTGGGGGTAGTCCCTATTACTTTATGTAGTAGGTGTTCAGTGGAAGGCTCAAAAGATCTAATAAGCGATGCAGTCACAAAAGGACAGCTGATGTCCTGATCACACAATGCAAGCTTACCAGCCTGGATTTCCATGGCATTAGCACAGCATTCTCAGAATTTATTGAAAAATTATGTCCCTTGGAGCTACTCTGATTGAGTGCAATTTTTGGCTTGGGCGACGCCTTTGTTATAAGTAATGAATAATTGTACCACGAAATTGCCTAGGTGTTGCCTTTTCAAAATTAGTCAGTCTTCTTCCACTGCAACACCCCATAAAGCTTTAGGGATGCAATCCACGCTGGACTAGTGGTTGCTACCAGTCAAATTCTGGAGGCGGCTTCTAGTATATGCGTTGTGTTTGCAATTTCAGGTTACGCCGTATGCCTACCTGATGAGACCCACCTTGGGTCGAAACCGGTCGTAGGCGGCAAAATCTTAAATCTATCCAGCAGGTCCAAGATCTGTTTGGGAATATTCATGCACTAGCCTCCCCACTCGGGGGGAGGACTGGATATTCTCCAGCGGGTTGCGGGGCGCCTGGGGGTAGTCCCTATTACTTTATGTAGTAGGTGTTCAGTGGAAGGCTCAAAAGATCTAATAAGCGATGCAGTCACAAAAGGACAGCTGATGTCCTGATGACACAATGCAAGCTTACCAGCCTGGATTTCCATGGCATTAGCACAGCATTCTCAGAATTTATTGAAAAATTATGTCCCTTGGAGCTACTCTGATTGAGTGCATTTTTTGGCTTGGGCGACGCCTTTGTTATAAGTAATGAATAATTGTACCACGAAATTGCCTAGGTGTTGCCTTTTCAAAATTAGTCAGTCTTCTTCCACTGCAACACCCCATAAAGCTTTAGGGATGCAATCCACGCTGGAATAGTGGTTGCTACCAGTCAAATTATGGAGGCGGCTTCTAGTATATGCGTTGTGTTTGCAATTTCAGGTTACGCCGTATGCCTACCTGATGAGACCCACCTTGGGTCGAAACCGGTCGTAGGCGGCAAAATCTTAAATCTATCCAGCAGGTCCAAGATCTGTTTGGGAATATTCATGCACTAGCCTCCCCACTCGGGGGGAGGACTGGATATTCTCCAGCGGGTTGCGGGGCGCCTGGGGGTAGTCCCTATTACTTTATGTAGTAGGTGTTCAGTGGAAGGCTCAAAAGATCTAATAAGCGATGCAGTCACAAAAGGACAGCTGATGTCCTGATGACACAATGCAAGCTTACCAGCCTGGATTTCCATGGCATTAGCACAGCATTCTCAGAATTTATTGAAAAATTATGACCCTTGGAGCTACTCTGATTGAGTGCATTTTTTGGCTTGGGCGACGCCTTTGTTATAAGTAATGAATAATTGTACCACGAAATTGCCTAGGTGTTGCCTTTTCAAAATTAGTCAGTCTTCTTCCACTGCAACACCCCATAAAGCTTTAGGGATGCAATCCACGCTGGACTAGTGGTTGCTACCAGTCAAATTCTGGAGGCGGCTTCTAGTATATGCGTTGTGTTTGCAATTTCAGGTTACGCCGTATGCCTACCTGATGAGACCCACCTTGGGTAGAAACCGGTCGTAGGCGGCAAAATCTTAAATCTATCCAGCAGGTCCAAGATCTGTTTGGGAATATTCATGCACTAGCCTCCCCACTCGGGGGGGAGGACTGGATATTCTCCAGCGGGTTGCGGGGCGCCTGGGGGTAGTCCCTATTACTTTATGTAGTAGGTGTTCAGTGGAAGGCTCAAAAGATCTAATAAGCGATGCAGTCACAAAAGGACAGCTGATGTCCTGATGACACAATGCAAGCTTACCAGCCTGGATTTCCATGGCATTAGCACAGCATTCTCAGAATTTATTGAAAAATTATGTCCCTTGGAGCTACTCTGATTGAGTGCATTTTTTGGCTTGGGCGACGCCTTTGTTATAAGTAATGAATAATTGTACCACGAAATTGCCTAGGTGTTGCCTTTTCAAAATTAGTCAGTCTTCTTCCACTGCAACACCCCATAAAGCTTTAGGGATGCAATCCACGCTGGAATAGTGGTTGCTACCAGTCAAATTATGGAGGCGGCTTCTAGTATATGCGTTGTGTTTGCAATTTCAGGTTACGCCGTATGCCTACCTGATGAGACCCACCTTGGGTCGAAACCGGTCGTAGGCGGCAAAATCTTAAATCTATCCAGCAGGTCCAAGATCTGTTTGGGAATATTCATGCACTAGCCTCCCCACTCGGGGGGAGGACTGGATATTCTCCAGCGGGTTGCGGGGCGCCTGGGGGTAGTCCCTATTACTTTATGTAGTAGGTGTTCAGTGGAAGGCTCAAAAGATCTAATAAGCGATGCAGTCACAAAAGGACAGCTGATGTCCTGATGACACAATGCAAGCTTACCAGCCTGGATTTCCATGGCATTAGCACAGCATTCTCAGAATTTATTGAAAAATTATGTCCCTTGGAGCTACTCTGATTGAGTGCATTTTTTGGCTTGGGCGACGCCTTTGTTATAAGTAATGAATAATTGTACCACGAAATTGCCTAGGTGTTGCCTTTTCAAAATTAGTCAGTCTTCTTCCACTGCAACACCCCATAAAGCTTTAGGGATGCAATCCACGCTGGACTAGTGGTTGCTACCAGTCAAATTCTGGAGGCGGCTTCTAGTATATGCGTTGTGTTTGCAATTTCAGGTTACGCCGTATGCCTACCTGATGAGACCCACCTTGGGTAGAAACCGGTCGTAGGCGGCAAAATCTTAAATCTATCCAGCAGGTCCAAGATCTGTTTGGGAATATTCATGCACTAGCCTCCCCACTCGGGGGGAGGACTGGATATTCTCCAGCGGGTTGCGGGGCGCCTGGGGGTAGTCCCTATTACTTTATGTAGTAGGTGTTCAGTGGAAGGCTCAAAAGATCTAATAAGCGATGCAGTCACAAAAGGACAGCTGATGTCCTGATGACACAATGCAAGCTTACCAGCCTGGATTTCCATGGCATTAGCACAGCATTCTCAGAATTTATTGAAAAATTATGTCCCTTGGAGCTACTCTGATTGAGTGCATTTTTTGGCTTGGGCGACGCCTTTGTTATAAGTAATGAATAATTGTACCACGAAATTGCCCAGGTGTTGCCTTTTCAAAATTAGTCAGTCTTCTTCCACTGCAACACCCCATAAAGCTTTAGGGATGCAATCCACGCTGGACTAGTGGTTGCTACCAGTCAAATTCTGGAGGCGGCTTCTAGTATATGCGTTGTGTTTGCAATTTCAGGTTACGCCGTATGCCTACCTGATGAGACCCACCTTGGGTCGAAACCGGTCGTAGGCGGCAAAATCTTAAATCTATCCAGCAGGTCCAAGATCTGTTTGGGAATATTCATGCACTAGCCTCCCCACTCGGGGGGAGGACTGGATATTCTCCAGCGGGTTGCGGGGCGCCTGGGGGTAGTCCCTATTACTTTATGTAGTAGGTGTTCAGTGGAAGGCTCAAAAGATCTGATAAGCGATGCAGTCACAAAAGGACAGCTGATGTCCTGATGACACAATGCAAGCTTACCAGCCTGGATTTCCATGGTATTAGCACAGCATTCTCAGAATTTATTGAAAAATTATGTCCCTTGGAGCTACTCTGATTGAGTGCATTTTTTGGCTTGGGCGACGCCTTTGTTATAAGTAATGAATAATTGTACCACGAAATTGCCTAGGTGTTGCCTTTTCAAAATTAGTCAGTCTTCTTCCACTGCAACACCCCATAAAGCTTTAGGGATGCAATCCACGCTGGACTAGTGGTTGCTACCAGTCAAATTCTGGAGGCGGCTTCTAGTATATGCGTTGTGTTTGCAATTTCAGGTTACGCCGTATGCCTACCTGATGAGACCCACCTTGGGTCGAAACCGGTCGTAGGCGGCAAAATCTTAAATCTATCCAGCAGGTCCAAGATCTGTTTGGGAATATTCATGCACTAGCCTCCCCACTCGGGGGGAGGACTGGATATTCTCCAGCGGGTTGCGGGGCGCCTGGGGGTAGTCCCTATTACTTTATGTAGTAGGTGTTCAGTGGAAGGCTCAAAAGATCTAATAAGCGATGCAGTCACAAAAGGACAGCTGATGTCCTGATGACACAATGCAAGCTTACCAGCCTGGATTTCCATGGCATTAGCACAGCATTCTCAGAATTTATTGAAAAATTATATATATATATATATATATATATATATATATATATATATAATATATATATATATATATATATATATATATATATATATATATATATATATATATATATATATATATAATTTTTCATTAAATTCTGAGAATGCTCTTGCTACGCTAATGCCATGAATTCCAGGCTGGTAAGCTTGCATTGTGTCATCAGGACATCAGCTGCCCTTTTTGTGACTGCATCGCCTACTAGTTCTAGAAAGGAGAAGGTTAGTGGGAGAGAAGGAATGACAGAGGGTTACTTTATGTAGCAGGTGTTCAGTGGAAGGCTTAAAATGATAGGTCTGTCATTCCTTCTCTCCCACTAACCCTCTCCTTTCTAGAGTTAGTAGGCGATGCAGTCACAAAAAGGGCAGCTGATGTTCTGATGACACAATGCAAGCTTACCAGCCTGGAATTCCATGGCATTAGCGTAGCAAGAGCATTCTCAGAATTTAATGAAAAATTACGTCCCTTGAGCTATTCTGATTGAGTGCATTTTTTGGCTTTGGGCGACGCCCTTGTTAAAAGTAAAGAATATATATTCATTCATTCTTTACTTATAAGAAAGGCGTCGCCCAAAGCCAAAAAATGCACTCAAGCAGAGTAGCTCCAAGAGTCTTAATTTTTTATTAAATTCTGAGAATGCTGTGCTAATGCCATGCAATTCGAAGCTGGTAAGCTTGCATTGTGTCATCAGGACATCAGCTGCCCTTTTTGTGGCATCGCTTATTAGATATTTTGAGCCTTCCACTGAACACCTACTACATAAAGTAATAGGCCGGACTACCCCCAGGCGCCACGCCATCCGCTGGAGAATATCCAGTGTTTCCCCGAGGGGGGATGCTAGAAAATATTCCCAAACAGATATTGGACCTGCTGAGTAGATTTAAAGTTTTTGCTAGCCTGGAATTCCATGGCATTAGCACAGCATTCTCAGAATTTAATGAAAAATTATATATATATATATATATATATATATATATATATATATATATATATATATATTATATATATATATATATATATATATATATATATATATATATACACTAGTCTCTCTTGGCTTGACTTCGCGAACGAAGATTTTATAGGAGTTGCCCACGACGTCTGCAGGCTTGTTCGTGGCTGTGGAGGCCAATCCGCGAGACAGGCAGGTTCGACCGCAGTGGCTGCAGGGGAAGGTATGGCCAGGGTTCTGAGCTGCGGCATCTCTGTTTTTTCTCCTGAGCCGCTTGTCCTTAAGGCTAGCTCTGTGAGAGTCCTCAAAGGAGACAGCTGCCTTGTAAATGGTGGAGCGCCAGGTGTCACGGTCCGCAGCAAGCGAAGCCCACTGGTGGTAGTCGATTTGGCAGGCACTAAGTGACTTCTTGAGACAGTCTTTGTATCTCTTCTTTGGTGCCCCTCTGTCACGGTGTCCAGTAGCAAGCTCGCCGAACAGGGTGATCTTTGGTAGGCGATGATCCTCCATCCTGGAGACATGCCCCGCCCAGCGGAGCTGTGTCCGCAGCAGCAAAGCCTCGATGCTCACAGTTTCAGCCTGTTCAAGGACCTCGACGTTGGTGACATAGTCACTCCAGTGAATGCCCAGGATGGTACGCAGGCAGCGCTGGTGGAAGCGTTCGAGGAGTCGTAGTTGGCTGCGGTAGAGGGCCCAGGACTCGGAACCATACAGCAGGGTGGTGAGGACCACAGCTCTGTACACGCTGATCTTGGTGCCTGTTTTCAGCTGTTGATTGTGCCACACCCGCTTGAAAAGTCGCCCGAAAGCGCTGTTCGCTTTTGCCAGCCTGCTGTCAAGCTCCTTGTCCAGCTTGGCGTCCGACGTGATAATGCAGCCAAGGTAAGTAAACTGGTGCACTGACTTTAGTTCAGACTCGCCAATGGTGATGTGAGGAGGGCGATACACTGTCTTGGGTGCCGGCTGATGGAGGACCTCTGTCTTTTTCAGACTGACCTCGAGTCCAAAGAGCTGGGCAGCATCTGCGAAGCAAGACGTGATGCGCTGCAGGGCTCTCTCTGTGTGTGCAACGAGGGCAGCATCATCAGCAAAAAGCAGCTCACGAATCAGTTGGTCTAGGGTTTTCGTGTGGGCCTGCAGTCGTCTGAGGTTGAACAGGCTGCCATCGAGACGATACCTGATGTACACTGCATCGTCATCATCAAGGTCCACTGTGGCCTGCTTCAACATCATGCTAAAAAAGATGGTGAAGAGGGTCGGTGCCAGCACGCAGCCCTGCTTTACGCCGTTGAGAATAGGGAATGGTTCTGAGAGGTCATTGTTGAGTCTGGCCTGGCCTTGCTGGTCCTCGTGTAGCTGGACAATCATGTTGAGGAACTTTGGGGGACAGCCAAGTCGCTCCAGGATCTGCCACATGCCTTGCCTGCTCACAGTGTCGAACGCTTTTGTTAGGTCGACAAATGTTACGTACAGCCCTTTGTTCTGCTCGCGGCACTTCTCCTGTAGCTGTCTCAGCACAAAGACCATATCGGTGGTGCTCCTGTTTGCTCTGAAGCCACACTGGCCCTCTGGGAGTTGGTCTTCAGCGATGGCAGGTACCAGCCGATTCAGGAGCAGCCTTGCAAGGATTTTCCCAGCAATGGACAGCAGGGTAATTCCCCGATAGTTGGAACAGTCAGACTTCTCGCCTTTGTTCTTGTACAGGGTGATAACGACTGCATCACGGAGATCTTTTGGTAGTGTTCCTTCCTCCCAGCAGCAGAGAAAGAGGTCATGGAGCTTGTTGTGCAGTGCTGTGCCTCCATGTTTCCAGATCTCTGGCGGTATTCCATCAATGCCTGCTGCTTTGCCACTCTTGAGCTGGTGGATGGCTGTGAGGGTCTCTTCAGCAGTGGGCGGTTCGTCCAATTCAACCTTTACTGGGAGGTGTGGGATTTGTATGACGACTGCTTCTTGAACAGTGCGCTCAGCGCTGAAGAGGCTCTGAAAGTATTCCGACCAGCGGTTCAAGATGGAGGTATTATCTGTGAGGAGTGCCTGGCCATTCGCGCTTCGCAGGGGACTTTGTACCAGGTGCCTGGGGCCATACACTGCTTTCAGTGCTTCGTAGAAGCCCCTGTAGTCACCATTGTCAGCACAAAGCTGGGTCCTCTGTGCAAGTCTGGTCCACCACTCATTCTGGAGATCTCTGAGCTTGCGCTGGAGACTGCTGCAGACGAGGCGGAAGGCAGACTTCTTCACAGGGCAGGAAGGCTGGGCTAGGTGGGCCTGATGGGCGGCTCTTTTTTTTGCTAGGTGTTCCTGGATCTCTACATCGTTTTGGTCAAACCAGTCTTTGTTCTTCTTTCTGGCGAAACCCAAGACTTCTGCAGAGGATTTTGTAATAGCAGTTTTCAGTTGTTCCCAAAGTGTTTCAGGGGAGGAGTCTACTGGGTCCGCTGTGTCTTTGAGCCTGCGCTGTAAATCTGTCTGAAAGGCGGCTTTCACATCGTCACGCTGAAGGCTGGCAACATCAAGCTTTTTCTTGGGGGGCCCCCATTTCTTGGGTTTTGGCCTGAAGTGGAGCCTGAGTTTGCAGCGGACAAGGCGGTGGTCAGTGTGGCACTCTGCGCTGGGCATCACTCTGGTGAGGAGGACGTCACTGCGGTCCCTCTGACGCACTAGGACATAGTCGATAAGGTGCCAGTGTTTGGAGCGAGGATGCATCCAGGTGGTCTTTCGACTGTCCTTTTGCTGAAAAGTAGTGTTGGTGATGACCAGTTGCTGCTCCGCACAGAACTCCAACAGTAGGCGGCCATTGTCATTGCAGTTCCCCACGCCATGCTTGCCGAGGACTCCTTTCCAGGCTTCAGAGTCCTGGCCCACTCTGGCGTTGAAGTCGCCAAGGATGATGACTTTGTCGTCTGCAGGGGTACTCTGTAGGAGGCTGCGCAGGTCAGTGTAAAATTTGTCCTTTTCAGCAGGCTCTGCCAGGAGGGTTGGGGAGTACACACTGAGAAGGGTGACGTGTTGCTGGTGTCTCAGTGGGAGGCGCATGGACATGATGCGGTCTGAGTGGCCCGTTGGTAGGTTTTCCAGCTTAGTCGCAATGGATGTCTTGACCATGAAACCCACGCCTGAGAGCCGTCTTTCTGATGCAGGCCTGCCTGACCAGTAGAGGGTGTACCCAGCACCAAGTTCTTGGAGGCTGCCTTCGTCCGGAAGGCGTACTTCGCTGAGCGCGGCGATGTCGATGTTTAACCTCCGCAATTCATGGGCAATGAGGGCGGAGCGACGTTCAGGGCGTCCGCTGTCTGCTTTGTCGAGCATGGTTCGGACGTTCCAGCATGCTACGTTGAGTCCGGTCGTGGTCGTCATGAGAGTGGATCCGTTATTCTTTCTTGTTTTTTGACCGCAGTAGAAGATGCCCGTTGACCGCGGCTAGCCAACTGGGGTTGCGAGGGGACGAGCTTTGGTTAGGCCACCTTTTCTAGGCCCCTCTCCGTGTGGAGCAAGCAGTGCTGTCCCTAGAGAAGGCTGCTTGGTCGTTCAGGGTGTGCCGAGTGATGTTGTCATCCCGAGGTCAACATCAGGCGACCAATATCCTGAACCGCCTGCATGCAGGTTTGAGACTGCGGCTTCCAGTGACATCTTTCACCTGCCGTTTCGCCCCTCGCCCGTCGCTACAGGACTTGGAATGGTCAGTGTCATGGTCCGTGGACGTTTCCTAAAGCCTGCGCGGTGGAGCTTTTTGGTGGAGTGCAGTGTGCGCAGTACTGGCTCCACCCTTTAAACCCTTGGTTCATCTGCCATGGCCTAGCAAGCTGGGGCGATGGCATCGAGGTCCTCGGGTCGTAGGTTTTATATCAGACTGTCCTTGTCCTAGTCTCTGGCTCAAAAGCCTTCCCCGGAGACACGGGGGCTTTGATGTCAGGGGTTTCCTCCCT
Organism: Semisulcospira habei; assembly: GCA_036245525.1. Lineage (NCBI taxonomy): Eukaryota > Metazoa > Mollusca > Gastropoda > Semisulcospiridae > Semisulcospira > Semisulcospira habei. The sequence goes on along the minus strand of BTPG01000001.1, from coordinate 225,009,513 downwards.
TAGCCTTTCCGCAGCCAAGCGGCCAGGCCTGCAAGGCAGCAGGCGACTCGTGGAGGGCGGGGTCGTCTATGTCCCGTGCAGATGTGAACATCTGCCCACTGCACTAGTCTATATATAATATACACTAGTCTATATATAATATATATATACACGCCCGCTCTCACATACACACAAACACAAACGTATACACACACTCACACACACGTATGCACAAAGACGAGCGACCACAGACGCAAATATGATGATAGAAAAGATTGTGTATGCAGTGGTCTAGAAACTGAAGGGGGGGAGGGGGGAGGGGGGAGGAGGAAAGAGGGAGGGGGCAGGGGAGAGGAGGGGGGTGGGGGTGGGGGTTGGAAGCCTGGCTCCTTAATGTAAAAGCAGGAGTGTGGCAGAGTATCCTCTCCCCCCCCCCTCCCCCACCCCTTCCCCGGATTCTAATATTTTCGGAAGAGCAAAAAAATAAATTAATTAATAAATAAATAAGAAAAATAAAAAAGGTCATAATATTTGTATTTTGGGGGAAAATATATTTGTAGGGCGATATTGATTTGCATGTTTTGCAAGATTTGATTGTCATAATTTTGAGAATGAGAGAGAACAGATCGAGGAAATGCTAGTTAGTGGACCTAAACACATGCAAAGTGAAGTGATTGTGGTGACTGAAGAGGATGTGCTTAGCGTACTTAAACATACCAACCCAAACAAAGCGGCTGGGCCAGATCGTGTTAGATCAAATTAATGTGTTAAAATTATGCGCTGAACAACTGTACCGATTTCTTGGCTATATTTTTAACATGTCACTTACCCAGTGTATCGTTCCCTGTTCGAAGAAGACCTCTTGTATTGTCCCTGTTCCAAAAAAGCAAACTGTATCTGTGATGAATGATTTAAGACCACTTGCTCTTACCTCGTATGTCATGAAGGTTTTGGAGAGGGCTGTTCTTTCACATTTTCAAATTACAGGGTTCAGATTATAGACCCCTTTCAGTTTGCTTACAGAAGGCAAAGAGTTGTTGATGATGCCATTTTGCATGTTGTAAACAACATCTACTCTCATTTAGATAAACCAGAGACTCCATTCGACTGATGTTCTATGATTTTTCGTCCGCTTTTAACACCATTCAGTCACAATACTCGCCTCCAAACTAGTTCACATGAACATTAATGACTCTACCATTCTTTGGGTTTTGGACCATCTCACTAACCGCCCACAGTACGTCAGAATTAGTTCGAATCTAATCTCAGATGTACTTTTTTTTACCAACACCGGTGCACACAAGGGACTGTCCTGTCGCCTTTTTTGTTTTCTTTGTACACAGCAGACTGTAGAGCTACTCATGACGACTGTGTCATGGACAAATACGCTGAACCAGATGGATCCAGTTTGGCAAAGTCCCACATTCCACACTATAGGACAGCTAAGACTGAAAAGCAATCGTGGCGTTTATGGGCGCGGTACAAGGTTTAAAAACTAAGAAAATGTTGTTTTTAGAAGCGTGTCGGGCAAAAGTTTTTATGAAAACTGTTTTAAAAACCTCTTTTAAACTCAACTTTTCTTAATGTTAAAAGTGTTTTTATTGTACATTACTTAACGTCCCGACAGCAACAAGGCTTTCTCAGGACGTGCCTGCACTGCTTGTGAAAAAAACAACAACTAAACAGAACATTGAATGTATTATCGCCAGCCGGTCAAATACATTAAATAAACCTAACACATGGGGCCTACATAAAGCTAAGACCATTTTAGCAACACACACATCCAATATCAAGAGCTACAGGCAGTGCAGACAGTAGGGAGAGTTTTTAAAAAGTCAAATACAGGTGAATGGACAAAGGGCCGACAGAGACACATGCCCCAGAATAGAGAGAAAAAACCCACCCTGTGGGGGCTGACCAGGGTGCCCCTGGGAAATAAAAAGTAGTTAACCCCACCCAAGTCCCCCAGGGCAGACCCGGGTGGGGTTTAAAAAGTGTTTTAATTTACAAGCATGTCGTAACTGATATGCATCTATTCCAACGTATAGTGCTGGATATTTTTCCCATCCTCGCCTTCTCTCGGGCTTCGCTCAACACTCGACTTTCCAGTCCTTTCCTGAAACACCCCCAAACCGGTCTGCCCTCAACACTCGACTTTCCAGTCTCCTTGCCACCGGGTCTGCCCTGGGGGACCTTTTTAGTTCCCAGGGGCACCCTGGTCAGCCCCACAGGGTGGGTTTTTTCTCTATATTCCGGGGGCATGTGTTTCTGTCTACCCTTGGTCCATTCACCTGCATTTTCCTTTTTTTAAAACTCTCCCTACTGTCTGCGCTGCCTGTGGCTCTTGATATTCGATGTGTGTTGCTAAATGGTCTTAGCTTTATTTAGGCCCCATGTCGTAGGTTTTATTTAACGTATTGGACCGGCTGGCGACATACATTCAATATTCTGTTGAGTTTTTGTCACTAGCAGTGCAGGCACGTCCTGAGAAAGTCTTGTTGCTGTCGGGACGTTAAGCTATGTACAATCAATCAACCTTCCTTCAAACGGACAGCATTCACACAAATAATACTTTACTATTACATCAGAAAATGGCCCATCCAAGCCTGCACTCTTTTAACTGCACTAAACGACTGACTGGTGCAGACGACGCATGAAAACGACGCTGACTCTGTGACGTCATTTCCATTCAATCAATTTGTGCATACAATCCAAAAGGAGATGCGGCATTGATAACATCGACAAACCTACAAAATAAAGCAACAGGTTCAACCAAAAGGTCGGGCAGGACAAAAGACAACAGCAGCCTCACCCAAAGTCTAAACGTCCTCTCTTACAATGCGCACACTCATACAATCACTTCCACTTCTTAGCAACCGGCGCCACGAATATAATTATAGGCTAAGTCAAACTAAAACAGAAGATAGTGGCGAAAAAACCCTTTAAAATAGAAACAAAAGAACGACGTTTCAGATCAAATATTCTTCATCTGACATGGAAACAAACGTAGAAAACGTATAAGGCTAAAGTCCCTGGTGAACGTAATACATGAATCTCAAATCTGCCACTAGACATGACCTTTCTCCACATCACCCCGGAAGTACATTACAACTCAACACTTTTTTTTAACAAAACAACCACACCCCTCAAATAACAAACCTAAATTCTGTAGAAAACATAAACAATTTACTCCCTAAAACAACAAAATAATCCCCCATGACCCATATCAGCTATGAAGTTATTTATAGCTAGCTGAGAAGGGTGATGTAATACATACACGCCATCATTTTCAGGGTTCTGTGTCACAAACACACACACACACATTGCTGGGAGGGACAAGTTTTCAAACACACACTACCACCGGCGTGTCTGTTAAAAACACAAAAGTGCATGTGTTAACACGCCAAAATGAGAAAAACGGATTTTTTTTATTACTTTTTTATGAATCTTTACCACCGCAAGACAATGCAGAAACAAACCCTCAGAAAAAAATGGGTGTCTGACTTGGAAACCCAGAATTAATACACATAACCCAGTTTCCATAAGGATGGTAAAGAGACAGTCACTCTACCGTTTTAGGTCTTTCGTCTACACCCACACAGACACAGCACAACGCACACACTACACACACACATACACACACACACACAGCGTCACCATGCTTTGACACAGCTGTCAGAACAAACACCCGTGACCCTTGACCTTTATGATATCATAGAGTTGACTGAACTAGTATAATATACATTATTACTTAGGAAGGTCTTATCATCAGCTACCTTTGTGCCAAATTTGATTGAAAATTTTGCAAAACTGTTGATGATACATGCAACTACACATTTCTTTCCACAAGAAAGGCCAAGCCATTATGGCTCACGTGGACAACCGATATAATACTTTTTGTGTGACCTTTGTGACCATAAGTAAAAAGGATCTGGCTTTCTGCGCACCAGCAAAGATCTATGTTTTCCTCAAAATGTAAGTTTTTTTTCACACATATGTACACCCCCATAACCCTTGACATTTGCAACATGAGTTAAAGTAAATTAGTATGCACATGATGGGTCTTACTCTTATCATCAGCAACCTTTGTGCCAAATTTAATTGAACATTTTTGTGAAAATGTTGATACCTACAATGTTATCAAAAATCGGCATTTTTACACACATTTGCAAGCCTATGACCCTATCCGAAGGGTTATTCCAATTCCAAATCAGTATGCATAGAGTAGATTTTAACCATCAGGTATCTCTGTACTGTAGCAAGTTTGGGTTTGAAGACTTGTGAGCAGTATTTGAGATAAAAAAAAAAAACCCTCCTCCTTTCCCAACCCAGGCTTGGGACTCTGGCTATGGCGGAGTTGTAATTCCTTTGCAGATATTATAATCCAAAACGCACATAAGACTGAAATTTTAAACCCTTTCGCCGCCGCCACAGGTGTTAAAATGTATGCATTTTCCCCAGTCATTACTACTTCATTTAAAAAAACAACATGGAGAATGAGAAAACAAAATTTGTACACTGACACCACTTTTTTTCTTCATATAGACTCACTCAATCAAAGTTTTATATCTGGCCTGATGCAAGAAGAATAGACAAAATCTGTGTTCTCAACACAACACAACAGACAGTTTTACACACAAGGCAGGTCACCAACACAGTAACAAACACATGATAACATGTCAAGAAATATATTAAGAAAATGTTTCAAACTCACAACTGAAGCATAGGTCGGGGTGTCTTGTCAGAGCTCTACAGATAATCCACTGCCGGGCGGATAACACACTAACTCACAAGCATAGTCGTCGTCCATGAAGAATACACAACACCTCTCTTCTACATGAAATTCTGCTTGCGAGAGTGCTCGCCACTAGGATCGTTATCAGAGCTATCATTGCAAATTTCCACACACAACAAAAAAACCTCATAGGTCAACTTTTGGAGGCTCCTCGTTCGAATCAACATCAGTTTGTGATCGTAGAGGTTCAAAACGACGCAAAAACTTCCTCCGTAGAATAGTCTCTCGTGTTGCCGCTCACGTTTGCGCCCTATCGAAGTTTCAGCCATCACGAAAAAGCAACCGCTCCAAAAAAGTCAGAAAAACTCCGCAATTTCTCTTCGCCTCAAAGAAAGCACTCAAAGTTGGCGCTGGAATCTATGTAAGGAGGGGATTTCCCTGTCCCATGATGCACTCTTAATGGACCAAAACCTACCTCATAACATTAGAGTCACGATCAAGTGCAGGCCACGTGAACACAAGTGCCGTTTTTGTACTGCCCAGTCTCTCTTAGCCATAGTCAGATCCCAGGCATCCCCTAATATTTCAAAACCCCCTAAAGAGCAGCGCCCACACAGCTGCACATTTGCCATAGCACAAAATAACCAAAAGAACAGCACATTGACAGTCCTCATTTCTTGGCTCTGAACCTGATTCCTTACCAACAACCCCAACACTCCAATCACCGCTGAAAATCAGCGTGCCCGCTACAAATCACTACGTCAACGGCAACATCAACATAGGCCCTCACAATTGTCCACTGTATAAAGCTCAGGATGGTATGAATCAAAGCACCGAACATGTCTCCTCTCAGCTAACCCATAAATTTCCAGCAAATTCCAACATTCAGATGCCCTACTAACAAATTTTCAAACAAGACAAAAATTATTTTTAAAAAAACACCGGTCCTCTTACTGCCTGACCTGAAAGACAGAACTCTCCCACACTGAACACCATTCAATCTGCCATCAGTGCAAACCCTTAGACACTAGCTAAGTCAAACCCAAAGCGTACAACCAATTGAATGTTGCTGCAGTCTTTATGTTATGGCCCATTATGTGAAGCGCGTTCTTGTGGCGTTCACAATGCTGTTGATGTGCCATGAAAAACAGACAATATATGGTCAGAAATGCCTCCAAAATAGTGGCATGTACAATCAAGTAATAATATCTGATCTTTAGAAATGTTGGATTTGAGACACAGACACATGAAAAGGTTTTTTTTTTTTTCCATATTTTTCCACTACCCACCCACCCACGCAGCCCGCATCACCCCCCCCCCCCCCCCCTACCCACCCCCCCACCCTCCCCCTACGCTACCCCTACTTTTTCTGTTTTTCCAAGTTTACACACACATGCAATAGAATCAAACTGACTTCTGGTGGGCTGGACAACTGAAAAAGGTTACCATGACACTGGACATTGATGAAAAATGAGCTTTCAGACCCAAGGCCATTTCCTTGTGTATCTCATGGCAGACAGCCAAAAAGACAATGCTCAGCGCATCCTCGTTGACCCTGTTGTGTCAACAAGCAGGAAGAAGAGAGGCCTGTAACCCAGCATGCCATGGCCCTATAATGCTAGCTTGGCAATCTTTTCCACAGTCAACAGGGGTCATGAAACAGCTGTGGCAATTTTAAACATTAAGTCTACTGAACTAACCCACAGACAAAAAGACTACACAAACACAGCCAAAACTATGCTAACGCGGGAGACATACACTGCATACCCAAACAAAGTGTCTGGAGTGCTTATTTATGAGGTAGCAGGTGAAAAATGGTTATGTACAGTTTCATTTTTATATAAAACAACACACGTGTCAGAGTCTCAGAAGACCTCAACTCATGTTGCAAATAGCAGCAGGCATGTGTGTGCCAAACCTGTCAACACTCCTGTAAAAAGCCTGTACTGGTAGCCACGACTGCCGGTCCCATTACAATGCACGCAAATGAGACTTTAACGCATGTAAAAGTGAGTTGTGTTTTGGCTCAGAATAGACACCAGAGACATCCCTTAAATGGACAATATACTAGCAGAATGCCCACCTACAGATAGCAGCCAGTGTAGCTGGATCATCGCAAATAGACACGAAGGCACACCAAGCTAATCTGACAGGTACCCTTGAATTAATCATGGACAAGTCCATCTCCTCTCGGGACCCGGCGAAATGGGTAGACACAATCAGAAA
>BTPG01000001.1:224992247-225002553 GCA_036245525.1 Semisulcospira habei | reverse complement strand
TGCTTTATAACCAAACGTTACATCCCTTTTGTCTGTGCTATCGGAAATACCTGTAATTGGCTAAGTAATCAATAAACTACGCATTGCAAAATGAACACACTTACATAATCGATGGATTAATTAGCTCAGGTGTTAATTTTGCTTTAGTCATGAATGTCATTAATTTTGGAAACCTTTATTTTACTGAAAAAAATAAGCAGAAACCTAAAAAAACGGGGTGCGTCATTAGATGAGCGATTTGTGATCAAAAACACTGGAAAATTGACGTCGTCAAAAAAATCTGTTGTATTCTCCATCCTTATATCTCTGACAAATACGCTGACGACACGGCACTGACATGTCGGATTACAGATGGGGACGACAGACACTATCGACAGGAGATCGATGACTTTGTAGAGTGGTGCGATAGAAACTATCTTGAATTACATGTTGACAAAACAAAAGAGATGGTCATAGCTTTCAGGAATAACAAACAGCATCCCGGTCCTGTTGTCATCAAGGGAACAGAAGTTCAGCGTGTAGAGTCCTACAAGTATTTAGGTGTTCTTTTTGACAACGCGCTCAACTGGAAACAAAACACAGATGCTATTGTGAAAAAAAACGCATACCCGTCTTTACTGTTTGAGAAAGCTCAGATCATTTCATGTAAGCACTCAGCTTTTACATATGTTTTACTGCTCCAGTATTGTTAGCATTCTAACGTTTGGACTGACGTGCTGGGGTAGAAATTTATGTAAAAGAGATCAAGATCGCCTTAACAAAGTAATCCGGAAAGGGTGATTGGTAGGGTACAGGATAATTTGGTCACACTGTACAACAGACGGATTACGAACAAATTGGCTGACTCACAAACACATCCACTTAGATATGAATTTGACAGCAGACGTATCGAACGAAGTGGCAGACTTCGAGTACCCAAAAGTCGTACATCACGTTATGCCAACTCTTTTGTCCCTCATGCTGTTCTTTTTAACAGTAATATCAGTAGATAGTGTCGGTCAACATTCTTCTGTTCCTTAGTACTAGCCCTTTCAGTATTATTATTATTATTATTATTATTATTATTATTATTATTATTATTATTATTATTATTATTATTATTATTATTATTATTATTATTATTATTATTATTATGATTATTATTATTATTCAATGCCAATTTGTTACAAAGGTAACAATACGTCTGTACAGTTCATTTCTTTAATTGAGAGTTATGGGTTATTTAATTATTTTTATGAGTGAATGATGATGCCATGTGTTGTATGGGCAGACAGTGAATTTCCCCGTGAGGGATTAATAAAGTATTGTATTGAATAATAGATGACGACTGAGCTGTTGCTTGCCTTTGGCACTTATCTTCCCTCACCCTCACTCCCGTCTTTTAGCTTGATTTTGGAGGCTGTAAAGTAAAATGACGGGCAAACTAGAACTCTCCCAGTCCTCCAACGCCGCGACTGCGGGAGCTCATGCGGATCTACGTCTCTTGCACATGGATCATGTTGACTTTTTCTCGGCAGTGAAACGGCTAAAGCTACTGCTACTGAAACCGCATGAACATAGTGGCGTCGCGACCCCGTGGAGTGGAGTTTAGCAAAACGGTTCCTGTGAAGACGTCATGCTGGATTTAGCCGCCTGGAAGGACAGAGGAGACGTACTGCGGAAAAACCGCACAACAGCTAACTCCCTCGCACCTGCATGAGGCAGAAACCCTCATGTGTCCCAGCAGATTGCAGGACACATTCGGATTTAGCTGCCGACTGATCTGCCATAAATGTCTCTTGTGGGCAGATCGGTCGGCAGCTAAATCTCATTTGCCAATTTTCGACTGAATGGGCATTTTCACCATCAGACTCAGCTCTCGGCAAGTTTATGAAAAATAATCATTATATCACACAAAACAGTAACAGGAGTAACAACACTAACAACTGCAACAATACCAGTCTCGTCAACCAGTTTATCCTGATTCAAACTTAATGTACATGCTGACATTTCGCCACAAAGCGCGAGTACGTCTGTCCCAGCAAGAACTGTAAAACCCTTACGGTTTACGTGCCTTACTAAATTCTCACTGACTTTCTTTTAAATGCCCTATATCGTTACCCTGCGAGGTCAGGTATTTACATTTCAAACAGAGGGTGGTGTTGGGAACCGAGGAGTCAGCAATGCCTTCTTCCATACTACCGAATTATCGAAACCGGGGGAGGGGGTGGGGGAGGGGAAGAGGTGGGGTGGGTATGGGGGTCAGAACAGCATCCGGCCACTAAGCAAACTGTCCTCGGTCCAACTGCGGCCTTTGTCAGCCCAAGGGTCCTTTGCTTGTTGACCCATCGTCTTCCCATCGGTATGATGGTCAGTGTTTGTGTTGTCCGCCATCCCACTCTTTGGCGAAGTGCTGTGTACAACAGAACAAACAAACTGCACACTACGTGTGTCGTGAAGGACTTTGCTCAGTAGCTTCGTATTTCACGATACCACACATGACATTAATGTGTTTGTATACACAATTAACCCTTTCCCCTTTTCGTGTCGGTGTTAATTAAACGCCAAGGATCCTCATCCGTCCAAGAAACATGGACACAAAGTGGAATCAGCAAGAGACATAGATCCACATGAGCCCCCGCAACTGCGTGGGCTCATGAGGATCTATTCCTCTTGCAATTGGGTGATTTGTCTGTCGTGCTGCGGCAGTCAGGTGGATTCACGTACAACTTTCTGTGGATCCCCTAAAAAATAGTCTACTTTTTGCGCACAGTATATTGAAGAGAAGATATATTTTCTTATTTGTATCCCTGTAACTTACAGTTTTCCTCCTTTTCATAGCGACAACAACAGCGATGATGACGACGCCAACTAGAACCACGCATCCAATGACTCCGCCCACATTCCAGGCAAGTTTCGAAGGGCTTGCAGGAGGTGCACTTTTCATTACTATAATCAATCAATCAATCAGTCAACAAACGAACAAACGAAACAAGAAACAGCGGCCAAACCAACTAACCAACCAAACAAACAAACAAAAAATCACGTTAAGTGGCAAAAGCACATATTCCGAGTCATCTCTCCATTCACAATAGCTTCTCTTGCTGTAGGAGCTCGGTTTTTTTAACTTCTTGTGTATGTAGGCACAGATACATCCATCTATCCATCCATCCATACATCCGCCCGCCCGCCCGTTGATCCAACCATCAATCCGCCAGTCCATCCATCCATCCATCCATCCATCCATCCATCCATCCATCCACCCATCCACCCATCCATCCATCCATCCATCCATCCATCCATTATTCCATCCATCCATCCGCATATCCGCTTATCCGCCCATCCATCCATCCATCCATCCATCCATCCATCCATCCATCCATCCATCCATCCATCCATCCATATTACCTGTCTCATTACACGTTTTTCCCGAAAAGCCAGCTGGACAAGTACAGTTGAAGACGTCGTCTGCCACGTTCTGGCAAGTTCCCGTCACACAGGGATTTTGGCTGCAAGCGTCTGGACATAATTCACAAACTGTGTCAATAAATCATGCTTAATTTTGGCGCAGCTCTAGCAGTTCTGTAGTACATTGTGTTGAGAAAACGAGTTGAATTGCTTCCGTCACAGATAAAGATGCTAAGATCAGAGTTTTGTTCAATTGCCTGTGGAATAAAACTGTGTACAAAAACGCCGGGCCAACGGTACAGTTTTATTCCACAAGCAGTCTAATAAAACTATGTTCAAAAGGTGGTTCCAGCATTCTAAACATCTGTGTCGCCTCTGTGCTGAAAGCAGTTCTGAGCACGCTTAGGGTGGCATCCATGATCTAAGGCCTGTCATAGTTATTCTGATGACATAACTCTGCACAATTATTGTCGATTGACCCTCAGTAACCATGACCTGTGCCAGCTGTCACTCAGACTGGTGTGTTTGTAATGGTCCTGCCAAGGCTGATCATTAGACATTACAAAGAGTTGAATTGTTATTTGCAAACTACGTAAGTAAACTTCGGATAAAATAAATGGCGAGGGGATCCACTTTTCCTCGTTGTTATATCCGAAGTTTGCTACAAGAAAAATAAAAAGAGTGATGTCGGGACCTCCCCAAAAGTGCTGTTTTATCCGACTTCTTTCACGCAAAGTAGACTGTGCATGATTCACATGTATAAAATTACCATCAAAAAGATTTCAGCCTTCGTCTTTCATACGTCCAATTTGACTGATTAGTTGGTTAGTTGGGGTTTAACTCATTCGACACGTGCCGCCTCCGGACACGCGGATTACGCGAATGAGTTAACGTCAACGGCACAGGAGTGATAATGAACGGCCACGAGGGGCGGGCTATGGGAGGACGGGGTTGGCTATTACCTATCGAGTACGACCTAAACACTGATCAGTTCAGACATACTACCATAGTGCCACTTTGATTTACCAGGACCTTTCAACGGACATGCTACTGAACAAGCCCAACTTTTTCCCGCCTGGATTGCGAGCCCAACTACCGGGGCCCGGACAAGGGCTCGAACCCACGATCCTTCTGCTTCGGTCGCTCTCTTTCGCCCCGACGCTTAAAGTATCATTACGCATAAATCTGAAGTCACATTTCAGCGGCAACATTTGTGATTTGTATGCCTTGTCGACACACCTAATGAACTTTAACCTCAGTTTGGAAACGCAGCAAAAGCATTTCGCACTTATTTATTGTGCGCTGCGATTAGCGTGTCAGTCTATTTTTAGCTGTTGTTCGCACTGATAGCGTTGTATTTCTGGAATGGAGTGGAGTCGAGTCACTGCATTGTCAGGTTACTTGATATAAAGACGACGTGTGCTGAACCAGACTGTCCTGTGTCTAATGTGTGGTCAATTGAAAATGTCATGTAGGCCTACACCTTTTCTATTTCGCCCTAATTTCTTTCTTCTTATTTTGTAGCCTGAGGCTAGGAGTCGGTTGTTTGGCTCAGGTTCAGTTATTTTGTTTCCCTGCCGCTGGAATTTAGTGTGTACAATGATTATCGCGAGTGGTAAGAAGTGAGGCTGTGTAGCTCAGCAGAATGTTCAAAGGCCAGCTGGTGTACTCAGTGACCGCGCCTCGCCTAGTGTCGGTTTCTCGCTGAGTCCCTTCTTTCCAGGCTTCTGCTACAGCAGCTGGTCACTGCTGAGTATTTTGCCCTGGCAAGAGATATGTTCAATATTTGTTTGCTAACTCTGTATTATTGTAAAAGTAACATTTTTCATCTGCAAGAGGTTTTTACAACAATATAGTGTTTAAAGTGCTCTAATTGTTGACAATGGTTTCAGAACTGACAAAAACGTATTAAGCTAGGAAAGCAATGTTCTAAATCATGGAAGAATGCTGCACCATTTTGCAAAGCATATATCCTTTAATGGACACATGATAAATTTCTTGAGTCTTGAATCTTGATTTTGGTCGGGCAAGTTTTCTTTTCAAAATTTATTTGAGTCTTGACAAAGCAAGAGACTCCCTGTGCTTTCAAGTGCAGTGTTCCTGGCCTACGGTGTTAAGTGGATCTTAGCGTTTGTTATCCACGACTGCTTCTACAGTTCCCGTTTCGACTTTGCCGATTTTTCAGAGTTCAGCTCTCTCTACAGCCAGCATTCAGAACTCTGCCATTTTTCTTAACCCTCTTTTGAACGGGGATCCCTGACTCTGCCATTTTTGTTTTTTGAGTCCTGGGACTTTGCCGTTTGTGTTTTTTGTTTTTGTTTCTTTGCTATCCTTTGTAAACGGCGCTTCGGACTCTCGTTTTTCCTTTTAGAGAGGGGGTTTCGGACTCGGTTTTTGCGGAGTTCTCATTTGCACCGGCTCTGAGAACTATGTCGGTTTTCGGGAGTCTTCCTTTATAACGGGCGCCTCGGACCTCGTTTTTTTCCGGGGCTTCCCATTATAAAAGGACGTTTCGGACTTTACCATTTTTTTTTTTACTTATCCTTTGTAAAGGGCGCTTCGGACTCTATCGGTTTTTTTCCGAGGCTTCCCTTTACAAAGAGAGTTTGGACTCTGTCGTTTTCTTGGAGTCAGTTCTCTCTTGCACCCGCACTGAAAACTTAGTCATTCTTTGGGAGCTTCGGCACTTTGTCATTTTTTCGGGTGGCTCTCCTTTGTAGCGGACGCCCCGAAATCTGTCGTTTTTCCGAGGCTTCCCTTTACAAAGGGCGCTTCGGACTAAGTCCTTTTTGTAGAGGCTTTATATTACGAAAGGCCCTTTCCGACTTAGTTATCATGTTTTTCATGACTTTCCTTTATAAAGGGCGCTTTAGACTTTGTCATTTTTTCGAGGCTGTTTTTCACCTAAAGGCCTCTCCGACTTAGTTATTTTTTTCTAGATTTTCCTTTACAAAAGGGTACTTCGGACGTTTTCATTCTTTTTAGAGACACGACTTAGACATTAGCAGTGCGCTACTGTAATAACGCCTGATTGCATTGCGACCAGCAGAGAATATAATTATTTTTTTCTCAAACGGCCTCATGCCGGGGCATTTGTTTTTATTGTTGTTGCTTTACCATTATTAGCCTGACTGCAATATAGTCTCAGTACGAAATGCGATTTTCGTTTCTCGTGTTTTATTGTACTTAGTAGTGGGTGCACGTGACTGTGCTTGTGTGTGTGAAGGCATCCTGACACAACGCAAACATACACATACAGATTCACCAGTCACACAAATACAGCACACGGTCAGCAACACTACAGAATGTGGTGTCTTCACCAACACTATAGAATTTGGTGTCGAAAGCTGGACGAAGCGACTCTACAAATAAATTATAGCTAGACCTGTATGCAGCGTTTCGTAACCATCTTTGAACAGTTACGGCGGTAGTGGACCTTTAAGTGCCATCCATCCATTCACCCATCCACCCGTCCATCCACCCACCTACCCGTCCATCCAGCCATCTGTCCAGCCATCCATGCAAGTGTAGAATTAGTGTGGTCACACGTTTTCCCCGAAAAGCCAGCTGGACAGGTACAGTTGAAGTCGTCGGCTCCCACGTTCTGGCAAGTTCCTCTCACACAGGGATTTTGGCGGCAAGTGTCTGGACATTATGCACATACTGTATCTGCAAACTATGTCTAACGCTGCCCTAGCAATTGTGTAGCATAATGTGGTGAAAACAACGAATTAACCCGTTGCGTGTAGGCAGCGGTTTTAGTCGCAATTATTCCCGAAGAATCATCGCGACTAAAACCGCTACCGACACGCAACGGGTTAAGCTGCCACCGTCACAGATATATAATTATGCTTAGATGTGTGAGTTCTGTTCCATTGCCTGTGGAGAAAAAGACTGCGTTCAAAAGGTTTATGTAGGCCTAGTTACCGTGTTTGTACACAGCTTTGTTCCACAGGCAGTCGAAAAAAAACTGTCTTCGAAAGGTTTTATTACAGCACTCCGAACATACTACTGCCTTTTGTACCTATCCAAGTTGGCAGCCTCATTGGTTAATTTGGGTTTAACGTCCATGGTACCGGTGTGGTAAGGGACGGCCCTAAGAGGCGGGCTGTGGGGGTACTGGATAGCTATTGTCTATTGAGGACGACCTAAACACTAATAAGTTCAGGAGTACAACCACTGTGCAATTCCTATTTACCACGACCTTTCAACGGACATGCTGTTGAACATGTCAATCTTTTTTGCCCTGGATTGCGAGCCCAGCTACCCTGGTCGGGACGGGGACACAATTCCACGACCCGGCTGTTCTCTTCGCTTTCTTTCGCACCAACTCTTAAAACTTTGGGTGTCGTTAGCGGTTTTAGTCGCGATGATTCAGACAGGAATCATCGCGACTAAAAGCGCTACCGACATCAAAAGGATTAACTGCCTCAGCTAGTTTGGACCAATACTAGAAAAGCACCTCCTTCTTTAGCTATGTTTCTTTGCATGCATCCATCTTTCTATCTGTCGTGTGTGTGTTACCGTTCTCGCTGCAAATGTCTCCTGAAAAGCCAGCTGGACAAGAACAGCTGAAGTCGGCAGTTCCCACGTTCTGGCAAGTCCCTCTCACACAGGGATTTGGTTGGCAAGCGTCTGGGAACATTTCAATTAAGGGTGAATAGTTTGCAATCTATTCTGAATAAATGCTGAACGAAAATATGCTGTATGAATACCGTCTATGAAATACTTTTCTGTTCCTCTTATCCTTTATACGCAGGAGAGTTCCTTCCGTTACGCTCTAAAGGCAGTGGAACACATCTGGTACGCGTGTCTCCTCACATGGATTGTGAAAAGAGGAGTGAACAAGTCTTAGTTGTATCAAGACGACATTGATAGCCCGTTGTATGGACGAGTTTTGGCACAGCAGGCAATGGAGCACCCAGCAAGCAAAGAATCTCGGGCCCAAGGCGGCCGCAGTGGGCCTGCGTAGGGTTGTGCGGGGCCGTCGTAGGCCCGAAGACGTTTTGCAATGGAGCAGATTGCTTTAATTCCTATTCAGACCGAGCCAAAGTTTTTAGTCCGCTCTAGTCGGCTTCTCTGAACTCCGCGTCTGCCGAGGAAAGGAACACAGTGCAAGAGACATAGATCACCATGCGTCCCCGAAGTTGTGGGGCTCATGAGGATCTATGCCTCTTGCCGATACAATTTTGGATCCATTTTTCATCAAACGGCTTTAGTTGAATTTACGATTTCAAAAGCACATATGTCCATCGATACAATGGCGTATCGTCTATTGTCGCCTTCGCGCATTGCAAGCTAAATGGCGATTTCTCAGTCTGAGAATGCATGATAATACTGTAATGCACGTCAGTGCATAATCTGCATCTATTGAACAGACTAACTGTCAGATACTAAATCTAAACATTTGATTTGTGCTACCTTCTTAATCGAAAGGTTGATTTTTTAACAAAAATGTTAAAACAAAAATGAGCACTTCACTGAAACCGACATGGTTAATATGCTTAACGTTTTCTCTTCTTTGACACCTGCTGGTATTTTCCGTCATTATCCTTGATCTGATTACGAGTAGAAGATGCTGGATTTTTTCATAAACAAACGAAATCTGTGCCCTCAGTCGACAGTACGAAACGCAATCGCCTGCCAATCACATGTTTTGTCTGAACACCAAAATCAGCTGCAAACTGAAGGACGCGAGGTAATGTTTTGTTTTGGACTGTACACATGAATCGTATTGAGCCAAAAGTTTGCTTGATATAGTGCCGATAACCGACAAATGTGATTACCTGACCCAAATCAAAATGTCCTCGTCTGACGACTCTGACATTACGATTTGGGTCTCGTAATTACATCTGTCGGTTATCGCACTGTGATCCAACCATCAATCCGCCAGTCATCCATCCATCCATCCATCCATCCATCCATCCATCCATCCATCCATCCATCCAAGTTGGCAGCCTCATTGGTTAATTCGGGTTTAACGTCCATGGTACCGGTGTGGTAAGGGACGGCCCTAAGAGGCGGGCTGTGGGGGTACTGGATATCTATTGTCTATTGAGGACGACCTAAACACTAATAAGTTCAGGAGTACAACCACTGTGCAATTCTTATTTACCATGACCTTTCAACGGACATGCTGTTGAACATGTCAATCTTTTTTGCCCTGGATTGCGAGCCCAGCTACCCTGGTCGGGACGGGGACACAATTCCACGACCCGGCTGTTCTCTTCGCTTTCTTTCGCACCAACTCTTAAAACTTTGGGTGTCGTTAGCGGTTTTAGTCGCGATGATTCAGACAGGAATCATCGCGACTAAAAGCGCTACCGACATCAAAAGGATTAACTGCCTCAGCTAGTTTGGACCAATACTAGAAAAGCACCTCCTTCTTTAGCTATGTTTCTTTGCATGCATCCATCTTTCTATCTGTCGTGTGTGTGTTACCGTTCTCGCTGCAAATGTCTCCTGAAAAGCCAGCTGGACAAGAACAGCTGAAGTCGGCAGTTCCCACGTTCTGGCAAGTCCCTCTCACACAGGGATTTGGTTGGCAAGCGTCTGGGAACATTTCAATTAAGGGTGAATAGTTTGCAATCTATTCTGAATAAATGCTGAACGAAAATATGCTGTATGAATACCGTCTATGAAATACTTTTCTGTTCCTCTTATCCTTTATACGCAGGAGAGTTCCTTCCGTTACGCTCTAAAGGCAGTGGAACACATCTGGTACGCGTGTCTCCTCAAATGGATTGTGAAAAGAGGAGTGAACAAGTCTTAGTCGAAGCAAGACGACATTGATAGCCCGTTGTATGGACGAGTTTTGGCACAGCAGGCAATGGAGCACCCAGCAAGCAAAGAATCTCGGGCCCAAGGCGGCCGCAGTGGGCCTGCGTAGGGTTGTGCGGGGGCCTACTGCGGCTGTCGT
>BTPG01000001.1:224954747-224987247 GCA_036245525.1 Semisulcospira habei | reverse complement strand
CAAGAATTAAATGTTCGTGCGCACGCACACACAGCACGTACGCAAACACACACACAGTTGCACTGCAGCATTTTTCCGCTAACGGCACAGGCAGGCAGCATAGTAATCGCTACAAAAAATGAATAAAATAAACAAACATATTTTATTACATATTATTATTACTATATCATCAACATTTGTTTCATTTTTTGTTTTTTTTTTTTTTTTTTGTCTTGGTTTTGATGCTGCACTTCAACTCATTCTGCCCGCGACACACCACAGCGAGATATGGCTCCACCAGGACAGTTCAATGGTGGTGGCAGAATAGTTTGCGCCTATAGGCGCCAAGCTATTCTGCCACCACCTTTGAACTATACTAATGGTCAAAACCTAAGGGCCACCCCACTTTTTGTGTCATTGTTTATCGTCGCAAGTACGCTAATAAAATACATTGTTCTTTCGATTCAAATGGGTTAAAAGTTGACCTTAGACAGTTCACTATACAGGGAACAATGGACAACAATTCATCAATATTAACGAACGTGTCAAATGCACGTGAAACATCGTCAATTTATGTGAAAAGCTATGCGATATTGGCAAGCGTACCAAAGGCAGGCAGGTAGAAAAACTCGGTAAAGTCGTGATGCACGTGCTAAAGGACTCAGTCGTGAACACTGCGCACTTCTGTTTTGCTACAAATACCGGTACAGTAAGGGCATAATTGTCACTTTCCTAACCATGCCACCACGACGAAGTCTAAAGCCAGTAGATCAAGGCCGGACGCTAGCATGGCTGCAGGATGGAATTTCCGGACGAGAAGTTGGAGACGTCTTGGGGTGTCCCATTCAGTGATCCAGAGGCTGCTGGCACGATTCCAAGAAAATGGAAGGGCAGAACGACGACCCTGCTCAGGACGCCCGCGCTGCACCAGCAGAATGGAGGACAGATGCCTCCGTGTGGCGGCACTGCGTGACCGAACTGTCATGTCAACCACTCTGCGACGTCAACTGATGCACGCTGCATACGTTAACGTCAGCAGAAGTTAAGTCTGCCGATGTCTGCGCAAAATTTTCCTGGCTTCATGCAGAGCAGCAGTGATAATACCCCTCACTCCAGCTCATCGCTGAGCCCGGGTTGCCTGGTGTCGTCAACATATGAGGCACAGACTCTAGTGGATTCAGGTTCTGTTTACTGATAAGTCACGGTTCACTGTGTCCTTCAACGACGGCAGGGTAAGGGTCTGAAGACGCCAGGGCGAGCGATTCACGGATGGGTGCGTCCAAGAGGTGGATCTCTATGGAGTAGGCTCAGTCATGGTCTGGGTAGGCTTCAGCAGGGAAGGCAGGACCCCCCTCCACGTCATCCGAGTTACCTTGACTAGACTGCGCTATCCAGACTAGATTGTGCAGCCCCTCATCCAGTCAGCTCTCCAAGCCATAGGCGACAATGTTCTTCAGCAGGACGACACCGCTCGGCCTCATCGCGCCCGTGTGGTGGATGAGTACCTTGAGCAACGGGGCATCATGAGGATGGAGTGGCCAGCTGGTTCAATTGATCTGGCTCCCATCGAGCACCTGTGGGACGTGCTGGGGCAACGTGTAGTCAGCAACCACCCCCACCTCAAGGCGTCCCCCAGCTGACTCAATTTCTGCATCAGAGTGGGAAGCGATCCCATGACATGTTCTCCGAACCCTGGTGAACTCCATGCGTCAACGCTGCATTGAATGCATGGCTGCAAATGGTGGGTACATTCGCTACTGACTGGACCATTTTTGTGTGACTTTTTAAATGAAGGGTGGGTGAACATTCTAACGTACTGCTGTTGTTACAATTGATTGATTTACTCAAAGCTTAAATGAAATTGTTACTGAATAATTTAGCAAAGTACTGACTTCAAGTATTGTTACATTATTTGTGTGGTGTTTTCGGTGCGTCTGCGATAAAAAGTGGCTCTTAAGTTTTGACCATTAGTATACCATTGTAGATCTGTCTCCTGAATTGTAATGCAGTCCTCGGACGAAACTCTGAATTGTGTGTATTTGGTACATTGGGCACAATGAGTTAAGGACAGACTATAAAGATTTGTTTTTCTTTTTTAAAAAAATCCATTTCAATGTCCACGTTATCCTCATTTTGCAACTTTTGTTGCGGGCTTGTAGCAACTGTCTCTTCTAAATCTTCACAAATCTAATATTCGCAAAATTTTGCAATGTCCATAACCTTTCCTTTACCTATCAAATCATTCGAGACGTGCCGCCTCCGGATACGCGACATAAGCCGGCTCGTCTCGAATGAGTTAATGTTGCTTTTATTCTAAAGCTAATCTAAAAATCCATTCATCCCATAAACAAATCAAATAAAACTTCGCCCAGGGACTTGCGCGGGCCAACTGAGGTTGAGATCGGCCCGAGGATCTAATGCGTACGAGGTAGGAGGAACGTATTTGTAGCCTCCGTTATTCGCAGCAGTTCTCACTTTGAATCTAACTTTTTCTCCGAAACAGGAAAGAAGAATGAAGTCAAAGAGTGCGTTAGCGGGCTGAGATCCTATCAAGCAATAGATGTAAATTCTCATGAGCCACTGCTGATTCAAGGGACTATGAACACCTATGTCCTTTGTACATGTAAGTGACTGGACGAGGGACTGAAGCGACAAAATGTAATCAAGCCTGGCTTTAACCGGAAATGGACGTCATTTCCGCCTCTGTTGTCACGTCATTTCACAAATCAGCTCTCTCTCTCTCTCTCTCTCTCTCTCTCTCTCTCTCTCTCTCTCTCTCTCTCTCTCTCTCTCTCTCTCTCTCTCTCTCTCTCTGAGATAATTATATGTGTCTTGTTTGCGTGGTTTATTTACCGACTCTCTATTTCGCTTTACACCATTCCTGTGTCTATTTACATACATATATGCCCAGTGTCTTTGCAGAAGCTGTTAGCGCACATCATCTTGTTTCATTCTGTACTCACGTAGAGAGATGTGCATGTAGGCGCGCGCGCGCACGTGTGTGTGTGTGTGTGTGTGTGTGTGTGTGTGTGTGTGTGTGTGTGTGTGTGTGTGTGTGTGTGTGTGTCTGTGGGTTCCAGATTCAAACTAAGCTTTATACCAACAAAGAGATCACTATTGCTATTTGTGTAAATGGATTTAAAATATCTGATATATTACATCGCTTCCTTGAAAGACATATTAAAGTAAATTTTAAAACTAACGCACAGGCACACCGGCCGTAAGAGGGTGTGTGTGTGTGTGTGTGTGTGTGTGTGCGTGCGTGTGTATGTGTGTGTCTGTGTTTGTGTCTGTGTCTCGGTGCTTGCTTGTGTGTGTGTGCGTTACGTGCGTGCGTGCATCGTGAGTGTGCGTGTGCGCGTGTGCGACAGTGCGTTCATGCGGGTGTGTTTGCGTGCGTGCATGCGTTTGTGTGTGTGTGCATGAATACGTGCGTGAGCGTGCAGGCATGCATGCGTGTGTGTTTTCGCTCCCTGAGTGCGTGTGAGTGCGCGTGCGTGTGCGTCCGTGTTTGCGCGGGCACATGCGCGCTGATAAGTGCGTGCGTCTGCTTGTATGCTCCCTGTTGCAGGTATTGAAAGTGGAAGAATTATTGTGTGGACAGGGGTTTCGGTGATCGGTCATAATCTATATTCTCGAAGCATTATCTGCGCATCATGTTCTTCCCGAGTGTCTGGCGCACAGCCGTTTCCGGTATAATCTGGATTTAAAACATCACCTTAACTCATTCAGCCCGACGGCCGTATTTCCCAAACTTTGGAGGCGCCATCTAATGACTATGCACCAGTTGCAGGAAATGGACCCATCTCCTGCTGTAGTGCGTCAGGGCTGAATGTACCCTGTCAGACGCTAAACGCGATATCTCTGTAACCAAGGCAAATTCACTGCCAGTTAACTGTCTACCTGCGGCACACAAATTATAAATGAAGTTAGCAAGAGGCATAGATCCTCATGGGCCCCCGCATACGCGGGGGCTCATGAGGATCTATGATTGCATTTGGGTGGTTTTCCTTGTGTTTCTGTCGGTGCATGGGTTAACAAAGAAACACTCACAAAAGCGCAGTTTTCAATTCCTGTATTTAACCTGCGGCGGGTGACTGTTCCCATGATGTGCTGGAGTGGCAGACGAAAACGCATTATTTTGTCATCATCATATGAGCGGAGTCTATTTTGTATTTGGAGGAGTGCTTGCCTTGAAGTTTTGATGAAAATGGTTATTTTGTTTGTTTGTTTGTTTTGTTTTGGTGTTTGTCTGTTTGTTGTTGTTTTTGTTTTGTTTGTTTGTTTATTTGTTTGTTTGTTTGCTTTGGGATTTTTTTTTCTTTCTTTGTTTTTGTTTGATTGGTTGGTTGGTTGGTTGGTTGGTTTGTTGGTCTGTTGCATGGTTTGTTGGTCTGTTGGTTTGTTTGTTGTTGTTGTTGTTGTTTTTGTTTGTTTCTTCGATTTAGTTTTCTTATGTATGTGCGTGTGGGGGTGAAAGGGAGTTGGGGGGGGGGTGGAGGGTGGTTGCATGGATGGATGCGGATGGATGGATGGATGGATGGATAATGTGTGTGCTTGTGTGCGCGCGGGGGAGGTGGGGGGGGTTGTTTCACGGATGGATGAATGGATGGATGCATGCATGTTGAGATTAGTCGATCGGTTGGTCTGGTTTGTTCGTTTATTTAGATTGTTCCGATTATTTCTTTCTGTCTCTCTTTTTTTTTTTTTTTTCTTTAGTTGAGGAGGGGGGGGGGGGCGGGGGGCGGGAGTGCGTATGGCGAGGGGAGCGGGGTATTGGGGGGAGGGAGGGGGGGGGAGAGCAATAGAATTTTCAGTCACCTTCTAAACTCTGCACAAGTTCGGGCAAACTCGTCAACTTTATATTCATGCGATGTAAATCCCTTATTAAGCGCCGGCTGTTCTTTGTTCTATGTCAGGCCGCCCCTTTTATTTCATCTGTCTGCAAGAGGCATAGATTCTCATGCGTCCCTTCAGCTGCGGGGTCTCAGGAGAATCTACCAGCCTTGCCAGCAAACGTCGGTGTATGTAACCTCGTCACTGCCAGGGGATGCAGATTGTAATTCTGAAATCTTTGTTAATTCAACGCCAACCGTCCAAGGAATATGGATACGTAGTGGTTTCAGCAATAGTCATAGATCCTTACGAGCCCCCGCAATGCTGTGTCACGGGGATCGCACAGGATCTTGTCTCTTGTAGCTAAACTATTTATTTGCGTCATAATTGGTTGCCGGTGATTTTTTTTTTCTTTTGCACTGGCGTTCCTATACTTCATATCATATTCATTACAAGCCCGCAACAAAAACGGATAGATGATACTCAAGGGACGTAAATCAATCCGTAATTTCCCAGTTGTCTTCTCCTACGTGGCTAAGGTTAGATGCCTTAATTGCCCTTTTTTAAAAAAAATTCAGTCTAGAAAATAAAAACTGGATTTTGGAAACATAATACAGTATTTTGCGCATGGTAATTTAATTGTGGCAAAAGAACTGATATATTGTTTCAAAGTTTACAAACATATACGAGATCAGAATACCATCATAATGAAATGTGTACATTCTATAACCTTTGTGACTACACACATACATTGTTTACGAGTAAATTCCTCATTCGAAAAATCACTCTGAGGCAAAAACAGCGACCATCCCTCCATTACTTACAGAGTTCGTCCGAATTGCCAGTACTGTGTCACACGGGATCGCACAGGGCTGGTATCTTCAGGGCAGATGATTTCATTACAGAGGAAGAGATTGCGTCCCCTGCCGATGATTACCGTTATTCAATCTTCACTGTAATCACATTCACAGCTACAGTCACAATCTTTATTTCAAAGGTTCGTAGTCGGCACCAAAACTGGATGTGATTAACTGAATATAGATGGGTAACTACTTAAACCCTTCGTTGATTATCCTTCTAACAGAGACCCCCACAAGTCCTGTCTCAGAGGCATAGGGGCAGCAAGAGGCATAGATCCTCATGAGCCCCCGCGCCTGCGGGGGCTCATGAGGATCTATATCTCTTGCAGGTGGACCTTGATCACCGTTTCGCGGCATTAAAGGAGTTAATGGATGGAGAGATGATTGAATGAACGAGTAAATGAATCAAGCAATTAACCAATTTGTGGAGAATGGGGTTTCCCCTGGGAAGCATTCTGATGTGTAAAAGGTTGGTGCGTGCTGGAACTGAGAGGCAGGAGTGGGGGTGGTAGGGCAGATGTTCTTTGGTTTGGTATGCCTTCTGTGTCCCGCATCTTGCTCAGAAATGAATATGAGAATGCTGGTGGGTAGGTAAGGAAAGTTTACTGAGTTCATTTATATTGGCGGATTATGTCGTATTTATCCTTTATGTTCGTATGCTTCACGTCTCACGTTAGTTAAATTAGCCCAAAACGAGTGTCGATGTCTGTCACGACCCCCTCTTCCGGGGCGCGAACTATGAGCGCTACCACTCGAGAACAACCAACCCAATCCTAACACAAACACCAGAGGAACAATTACGACAACATTTACTACATATAAAACTAACAACAATCCAAATAATTTCACACAATCCTAACCCCACACTCACGCATCACATCCACACGCACGTCCACACTCCCCAGCATAAATATCCAACATACACAATACACAAAATAACATCAAATATATAATAAAACAAATATCCTTAATAAAATACAAATGAAAAGTGAGAAAAACGAATATAATGCACAAGCTACTGAATCTCCTCAGTGGGAGCACGAACGACAAGTTCAAATTAAATTAATACTTTTGCTTCCGCAATAAAGACCTTCATAGCAAATGGCTCCTTTAAACACAATATTTCAGAACACACGATATTATATATATAGTGAAACAAATATCCTTAATAAAACACAAATGAAAGCTGAGCAAACTTAATATAGTTCGCAAGTCACTGGACCTCCTCGACGGAAGCACAACCGTCAAGCTCAGCTCAGCTTAACGCTCTTGCTTCCACGATAAGGTCTTTTGTAACATATGGCTGCTTTTAAATACAATATTTCAAAGTCTTCTGTCACTGGGATAAAGCTCCTCTCACAACATTGTCACTACCAGGAGATGAAATCAATATCACAACTTCCTTTTCAAGTTTACAAATAAACAAGACTTTACTTAAATAAGTTAGAAACTACTAAACACGGGCGTGCCGAACGCTCGCAACAGCGCTCAGGTACGGCGTCGTAGACCCACAAGGCGGAGTGACACAGCCAGCCTCCACTCTCACAACGAACCACCCAGGCCTTCCGCACAGCACGGCGGCGGACTTAGCCAGTTAGTTCTTTAGATCTTTAGGTTTGGGGATGTTTAGATCTTTGGATGCACTAAAACACAGGTGCAAAAATACACATATGAACAACTAACAAAAAGAAACAAAGTAACCACATCACCCTTCCCACAATTTCAATTGCCGTCTTCTATAATTATTCCTTCATCTCTCTCAATTAAATACATATTTACACGTCACCATACGACTCACTTCCAAATTTACACTCCGACGCTAGATACTACCAAATACGATAAATGGCATTTATTTCTACATTCTTGTACTCCCCCCCCCCCCCTCCAATACGCACTAACCAAAATAATAATAATAACAGAACAATTCAAACACATTTAAACCCATCCCGAGCATATGGCCACTAAAGAATTGTTGCGTGTACTCACTGTCATCCGTGAAGACGCCCCGGCTGGGACGAAGACAAACAAAGACAAGACAAGCCAGGGGTTTAGTCGTCGCAGCTTTTCTCTCTCTCTCCTTCCCAGGGCACCGGCTCCAGGCCGACCAGAGCCGTATTGCGGGACCGCTACAGAAGAACGGCACAACCGCTTGAGGGCTTCAGCAAATGGAGAACCACGCCTGAACGCCCTCCCGCGGAGACTGATGTTTCGTTTGCTGTTGGAAACGGTTTAGCAAAATTGCGCTCAGTAAATCACGTGAATAAAGACTGAACCACCCGATCGCGCAGACTGAGCGAGCACGTGCGTCACGCCGACCTTCGTATTCTCGCATGGCAACAATTTCTCGTGCAAAGGCCAAACAACTCACCTATCCTTATATCCGGTGACTAACTAATCCCTGTCACCCTTCTAAATTTAACTCCCCTACAAAAATAGGGGGGGGGGGGGGGGAAACGTGTCGTGACAATGTCCTTGCTGCTAATTTTGTTGTTGTTATTTTTGATGCTGTTGTTGTTTGTTTCTTCCTTTCTTTCTTTCTTTGTACACGGGTGTAGTTGTTGATTTGTTATTTGTTTGTTTGTTTGTTTGATTGATTGGTTGGTTGGTTGGTTGGTTGGTTGGTTGGTTGGTTGGTTGGTTGGTTGGTTGGTTGGTTGGTTGTTTCTTCCTTTCTTTCTTTCTTTGTACACGGGTGTAGTTGTTGATTTGTTATTTGTTTGTTTGTTTGTTTGATTGGTTGGTTGGCTGGCTGGCTGGCTGGCTGGCTGGCTGGCTGGCTGGCTGGTTGGTTGGTTGGTTGGTTGCATGTTGTTGGGTTTTTTTTTAATATCTTTTTGTGATTTATTTTTAATCTATTTTGGGTTTCTCCGCTTTTATATCACCGAAATTGTGTGGACTGGCTGATTTTGTAGTTGTGTTCAGGACTTTGAAGGTATTTATCGAGCCAGAAAATTCTGTACAGAAGCAATTGTGGCTTTATGGCATTATCACGCCCCTTTCTCATGGGCTTCAAAGGACAATTGTGTAGTGTAGCACTCCACTAGAGAACTCAGCCTATCTGAAAGGGCCATATACCCTCATGAGCCCCCGCAACTTGTGGTGGCTCATGTGGGAATATTCATCTATAGTGCTTCATAAGTCTCTTTTCTTAATATTATTAATATTGTTATTATTATTATTATTGTTATTGTTATTATTATTATTATTATTATTGTTATTATTATTATTATTATTATTATTATTATTATTATTATTACTCAACCAATCAATGAACTTTCTTGTCTTAAATATATGTTGCCACGCATCTCGCCACCTCAGGTGCAATTTACAATCACTCACACTCACACAGTTTATTAACAGTCGAATATAAGAACACCTTTTCAGAGGTACCCACGTCGCTCTTTCTGTACAGATTACTTCGCTTATAACAAACTTCGCATATATCAACGAAAATATGTGGATGCCCAAGCGATTTGTTATATCAGAATTTACCGTATTTGCAACAATACAAGTATGTAGGACCAGGATCTAGACCACTTTTTAGCTATGTTCATTTGTCTGGCTCTGGCTGTTACTCACGTGGAGGGGGTCACGACAATCTCTAGCTGCAATCAGCAGAGACAAAAATATAGGAGTATTTGTAAGTGTGTCAGTGTGAAATAGGACAGAACAGGAGCTGACAGAAAGCATAGCAAATGGGGCATGAAAAGTGAAGATCTGAGAACCAGACCAATAAGCGCAAATATGCCAGCGCGTTCCGACTTCAAGTGGCATAGATTCTCATGAGTCTCTGCATTCGCAGGGACTCATGAGAATCTATGCCTCTTGTTCGCAAGAATCGGGTTCAATTACATCCTCGTATCCAGGCACACCTCTAGGGTTCAAACTACGACTGTCAGAGGAACACTTGAGGTCATAAATTGGCCGCTTTAGATGTCATTCTTTGCGGTCGAAAGAATATTATTCAAAACACAGGTGTTAGCTCGGCTTGCACCCTGGTTTTCGTTTACGAAAATTAAAAAGATCTAATGCATTTTACGTGAAATTCGGATATAACAAAATCGCAAGGAGGCGTAATTATTTTTCATGGCGTTAAATCCGATGTTTGTTATTAGAAAAATAATGTACATAAAATTAATGTGTGTCGTCTAGACAACTAAAAAAAAGTGTTATTAACCCATACTGAGGCTAAAAGTTTCCAATTTGAACATTGCCGTATGCAAGCTACATTATAGTACTTACAGATAAGAATATATAGACCAATGGCTTTAGTTCAAAGGTAGTGCCAGAATAGCTTGGCGCCTAGAGGCGCCAAGCTATTCTGACACTACCCTTGAACTATTTTAGTCAAACTTATTCACACACGTGTATTCGATGACAAGTTAACCGACTTTTGTTATACGACTTGTTCATTACCCAGACCACAGCATAGATCGACCATAGTCAGGGTGATGCCAAATAGCTTGGCCCAGGCCAAGCTATTCTGGCATCACCTGAACTATCAGGTCGACTTTGTCTGCACTGCAATGCAGTCTTCAGAGGACAATGCAAATTTAGGATTTCGTGTTGGGTAGATATAAAGCTGTACTCGTATGTGCAGAAATTCACAAGAAAGAAAGAAACACGCTTAGAAAGGGCAATCAATACATGTTTAGGTCAACCCCTCCCCTGGCGACGTACGGACATTTTGTTTCTATCATCTGTGCTCACTTAACGACCAAAAGCCACAGCTGCCCAAAGAACATAGACATTAACATAGACATTAACATAGACATAGACATGATGATCTATGCCTCATGCCAATATATCGGGATCATTTTTTCTTGACAGTTAAGAGGTTAATACCCTTTTTACCATGCATTAAATAAATAAATAAATCAGCGCATTAAATAGGCGCTTTATCCCAATTGAATATCGGCTCAAAGTGCGCCGCGAACTGAACCCAACAAGCACGCTCACGTCAATCACGCGCATTCACTCACACACAGTACATAAACACAGAACATTCACGTGGTGCTAAGGGCAAGCTCAAGCGAGCTACTGAAGTTTTGGAAATTCAAATCGTTTATATTCCAAATTTCATTAAGTGGGCTGAAATTGATACCCAAGTCGAGGGGGAGGAAGAGCCGGAGTACCCGGAGAAAGACCCTCCGACGGTCCGCTCGATTAACGGTGACACTTATTAGAGGAGAAAAGTTCGACGCCGGAACCGGGTATCGAATCTCGCACCTCTAGCATTGGTGGCAACCGGCTTTCACCGCTGCGCCACGGACCGCATTGCTTATCTTTCTCAGCAAGCGAGCTGTTCATTGAGATTTTCTTTACATCTTCCTCGCTTGACAGTCATCGTTTACAGAGAAGAACCCAGCAGAAAAAGAAACACGCTTAGAAAAGCAGTTACAACACTATTTATTGATATTCCCAAATAAACAAACAAACACATATAGAGATCAATCGTTACTTATCTTCATTATCGCAGAAGGAATGTGGCCACAAACTCTGTCTCTCTGTCTCTGTCTCTGCTTCTGTCTCTGTCTGTCTCTGTCTCTGTCTCTGTCTGTCTCTCTGTCTGTCTCTCTCTCTCTCTCTCTCTCTCTCTCTCTCTCTCTCTCTCTCTCTCTCTCTCTCTCTCTCTCTCTCTCTCTCTCTCTCTCTCTCTCTCTCTCTCTCTCTATACTGGAACCGCTCCAAACACAGTGGCGTCGCGACTGCAGGAAGATGAATTTAGCAGAACGCTTCCTGTGAAGGTTTCCGCCTATATTAAGCGGTTTAGCCGCCTGGTGGAAAATAGAGGAAGTACTGTTAACGAACCTCACAACACCCAACCCCTCCCTTTGCAAGCGGCATAGACCCACACAGGCCCCTGCAGCGCGCTGGCGGGCTGCAGGGGCTCATGTGGATCTATGCCTCCTGCGGGCGACTTGTTCTTCGTAAATATTTTAACTCATTCAGCCCTGACGCACTACATCAGGACCATGATAATTCACTGAAGTGCATTGCCGCCAGATTAGCTTGGAGCCTCTCGGCGCCAAGCTAATCTGGCACTGCCCTTGAATTATCATGGTCGATCTATCTCCTGCAACAGGTGCATAGTCGTAAGATGACGCCTCCAAAATCTGGACAGTGCGCCGGGCTGAATGAGTTAATATTTTATGTGTCTGTGTTACGCGCCTGACGGAAGTCAATGGCATTCTGGTAGGGACAGAAACCAGTTCATCGCAGTGATTTCATGACATCGCATAGCACTAAAGAGCCCTGACGCTACACGTCCATTTGCTGAGTCTGAAGGCCATGATAAAATTATTTGAACCATAAAAATTCAGAATATAATAAAACTCGTTAGGCAATAATCAATTTCATATTTAAACCTGCTCCTCCAAATTATGACCTTATCCAATTTGCTCTTCGATTTATGAAGTTACAAACTTTCTCAAATTATCCAAACTGCACTTTTAGCAAAGACCACACACACTATCGATTTGCTCTCAGCTCTTTGCTTGCGTGCGTGCGTGCGTGCGTGTGTGCGTGCGCGCGAGAAAAAGAAAGAACGAACGAACGACATTTAATTTCCAAGAATTGAGATGTTAGGCGTACAGGTCTTTCTTACAATCTGTCCTTGCTAAGCTACTTAAAAAATAAAAGACACATCAACCAAACAACAAAAGCTAAATGTAAACGTCGCAGAGAGAGAGAGAGAGAGAGAGAGAGAGAGAGAGAGAGAGAGAGAGAGAGAGAGAGAGAGAGAGAGAGAGAGAGAGAGAGAGAGAGAGAGAGAGATGCACGTATCCCAGCGTATCCCTGGGCCCCCAATATACTAGATTTGTTTTGAAGACAAATTATTTTTGGAGAAAAAAAATCATCATTTTAATTTTTGGCTTAATTTTTGTACAAAAAAGGTTTCTCGATCACAAGATGACGCCTCCTCCACCCTTCACCCCCCCCCCCACTCCCCCGTTTCGGAGGTGTTTGATTTCCCGCCCCCCCCCACCACACACCCCAAGTCCTCACCCCACCCACACCCCACGCCTCCCCCCCCCCCCTCTCTTCCATTAATTAAATTATTATTTTAGACATAAAAAATGTACCTACCTTGTCTGCCTACGCCACTGATGTGCAAACGCGCATGTACACGTCAAACCTTCGGGGGATGCACATTGTGTACCCTGTGGCTGTCGGCAGCTCTATTTGCGGAGGTGATTCCCACAGCGCTACCGACAGCCAAAGGGTTAAGGTGAACGCATGCTTAACTCATTGGAGACGCGCCGTATACGGATACGCGACGATCCGCCGCGTATCCGTATACGCCGCGTCTCCAATGAGTTAACTGAAGAAACTCATGCTGCGGAATAGCCCTATCCCAATTAGCAATGGGCCCATGGGCTGACGTTTGCCCGGGCCACAGCTAGGCGCCGTGCAGCTTGGGCCAATCGTAGACCGGGGTCTTTTGACCATCGGGATGTGTGCAGCGCAGTACACGTTAACCTTTTGGCTGTCGGCAGCTGTGTTGTCGCGATGACTCTTCCATGAATCATGGCGACAAGCACAGTTACTGACAGCCGAATAACTGTGATAACTGTGCTGCCGCTGACTGTCCAGTTAACTCATTCTACCCCAACAACGAAATCTCCAAATTTTGCCGTTGTTCTCTGAAGACTGCATTGCAGTTAAGGACACAGATCGACCATGATAGTTCAAGGGTGATGCCAGAATAGTTTGGCGCCTATGGGCGCCAAGCTATTCTGGCATCACTCTTGAACTATCATGGTCGATCCTTATCTTGCTTTGGTGTGTCTGGGGTAGAATGAGTTTAAGCAAAAAGATCTCAAGCCAAATTCGGTTGCACATTTCGCGCACAGCTGGGATATGATAAAGAAATGAATTCAAAATGAACCCCATTACGCCAAGGCCATCAGGCCGAATTCGACGCAGTGGACCCTCGCACGAATGTG
The DNA here is from genome assembly GCA_036245525.1 of Semisulcospira habei. Classification (NCBI taxonomy): domain Eukaryota; kingdom Metazoa; phylum Mollusca; class Gastropoda; family Semisulcospiridae; genus Semisulcospira; species Semisulcospira habei. Next base: position 224,973,623 of record BTPG01000001.1, on the reverse strand, counting down.
CACGGTCCCACTGCAGCCGACTTCTGCCGGACAGTCTTTTGCGTACTGTGAAAGGTTTGTGTCCCCGTGTGTCACATACTGACTTCATAATCACTATCACCATTCTCCTATGCCTCCTCATCATTATCATTTTCATTTTTTATTGTCATCACTTTAATCGCTATCATCGCTGTCATCAAAGTCGTCATCATCTTCATCCTCGTCATCAATTACTTCGAAACCTGGCATGAACTGTGCCATCATCATCATCTGCTGCATCATTATGGCATCAGGATTCATCAGGCTCATCACGTCATACGGCATCTGATCCTGACACCCGGCCTGCGGCAAGTGCTGTTGTGGTTTGGGCGCAAGCTGCGACAGTGAATCGGAAGCTCCTGCTGGTTCGGGTTTGGTCCCATTCACTGAACGTTTTGGTAAGAAGAAGTGAGATCCTTGCGTCACGGTAAGCGTTTCGTGGTGTGGAGTATCCGGAGCCTCTTTCTTTCCTTCCTCTTCCTTGTCCTCAAGCGGCATAAGGCCGGGGTTTGGAGTTTCCGGAGCCTGTTCTGCATCCTCTTTGCGATTCCTCTTCAACCTTGCGAAAGGTGAATTTTTGCGCTCTACAGGTGCCTTTCTTGTTTTCTTTACTTCCTGTTCCTTTTTCTCCGGCTGGATAAGTTCGGGATTTTGAGTTTCCGGAGCCTGTTCTCCATCTTCTTTGCGATTCTTCAACCTTGCGAAAAGTGATTTTTCGTGCTTTACAGGCGACTTTTTCGGTTTCTCTCCTTGCTGTTCCTTGTCCTTAGGCTGCACTAGGTCGGAGTTTGGAGTTTCCGGAGCCTGTTCTACATCTTCTTTGCGATTCTTCTTCAACCTTGCGAAAAGTGAATCTTTGCGCTTTATAGGCGGTTTTTCGTCCTGTTCCTTATCCTCAGGCTGCACAACACCGGGGTTTGAAGTTTCCGGAGCCTGTTCTGCATCCTCTTTGATATTCTTCTTCACCCTTGCGAAAAGTGATTTTTCGTGCTTTACTGGCGCCTTTTTCGGTGTCTCTCCTTGCTCTTCCTTATCCTCAGGCTGCACAAGGTCGGAGTTTGGAGTTTCCGAAGCCTGTTTCGCACTTTCTTTGCGATTCTTCTTCAACCTTGCTAAAGGTGATTCTTTGCGCTTAACAGGTGGTTTTTCTTCCTGTTCCTTATCCTCACGCTGCACGATGTCGGGGTTTTGAGTTTCCGGGACCTGTTCTGCGTCCATTTTGGTATTCTTCTTCAACCTTGCGAAAAGTGAATCTTTACGTTTTACAGGTGCCTTTTCCGGTTTCTTTTCATCCTGTTCCTCGCTGTCAGGCTGCACAAGGTCAGAATGGTAAAAATCTGATAAAGTACACATCTTGAAACGCAATTTGAAAAGTTCCTCGGGCCCCTGACGGCCGCAGTGAGCCCGCGCAGGGCTGTGCGCGGGCCCACTGCGACCTTCGTGGGCCCGAAGACGCTTTGCTACTGGCCGCTGGGGAATACGCTAACCCCTTTGTGCATGCAGCCACTCGTACGGGTAACGTTACCTGGTATGCATGGACAGAAAGGTTTAACAGAAACCAGCAGACACCAAAACGATTACACAGAGTAGTGGATGAAGATGATGAATCTTTTATTTCAGGTTAAATCTACAGATAATACAATGCCTATCTTACATGCCGTTCTGCATGCCAGGAACGAACAAAGAACATTTTTGGCAGTGTGCCCTATGGTAAAGTAACACAAACACAGATGATACGTACTGGTATCAACAACAAAAAATCTTTCTTTGAAACACACTTCACATGTTATTAAAGGAAAAAAATTCCTGCTTCCATCAATTTGCATGCTTACCTGTGAGGGTTTGTTGTCATACAGATCATCGATTTCCACATTATCCATGCCATCATCATCATCATCATCGTCGTCCTCATCATAGCTATCATCGCTGTAATCGCTATCTTCATAGTCGCTATCGCTATCATCATCGTCGCTGTCATCTTCAAACTCATCAAAACCTGGCATGAGCTGCGCCATCATCATCTGCTGCATCGTTATTGCATCAGGATCCATCAGGCTCATCACGTCAAACGGCATCTGACCCTGTGCTTCGACCTGCGGCATGTCCTGCCCCCCAGCTAGCCGGTCCTTTTGCGACACGGAGATCGTTACTGAATTTGATGTTTCTGGCGTAGGTTCCGCAACCTTTCTGCTTTTCTTCTTTAACCTTGAGTAAAGTGATTTTGTACCTTCTACAGGTACCGTTTTCGGTTGCGTTTTTTCCTGTTCCACATCCTCAGGCTGCACATGGTCGGAGTTTACAGTTTCCGGAGCCTGTTCTGCATCCTTTTTACTTTTATTCTTCAACCTGGAGAAAAGCGAATCTTTGCGATTTACAGGTGCCTTTTTCGGTTTCTTTCTTTCTTGTTCTTTATCCTCAGGCTGCTCAAGGTCCGGGTTTGCAGTTTCAGGAGCCTGTTCTGTTTCCTTTCTGCTTTTCTTCTTCAATTTTGTGAAAAGTGTGCCTTTGCGCTTTACAGATACCTTTTTCTGTTTCTTTTCTTCATACCCCTCACACTCAGGCTGCACGGTGGTGGGATTTTGTGTTTCCGGAGCCTGTTCTGCTCCCTTTTTGTTTTTGTTTGTCAACCTTGTGAAAAGCGACTCTTTCCGCTTTACATGTGCCTTTTCCGGCTTCGTTTCTTCCGATTCCTCACCCTCAGGCTGCACAAGGTCAGAATGGAAAACAACTGATAAACTACACAACTTGCAATAGGCTACAAGATCTTCTTAACTCATTCAGCCCGGCGGCCGTATTTCCCAAATTTTGGAGGTGTCATCTAATGACTATGCACCAGTTGCAGTAGATGGATCGACCATGATAATTCAAGGGTAGTGCCAGATTAGCTTGGCGCCGACAGGCGCCAAGCTAATCTGGCACTACCCTTGAATTCTCATGGTCGACCCATCTCCTGCTGCAGTGCATCAGGGCTGAATGGGTTAACAACTCCTTTGCGCATGCAGTCACTGGCACTGTGGACATTATACCTGTGGACTCAGACACAAAAAGTTCACCCGTTCAGTAACTGTTGACGCAGACTGTGTGTTTGCGGGTTTTGTTAATTCAACACCAAAAGGTCCTAGCTTTCTAAGGAAAGTAGATTCAAAGTAATGTCAGCAAGAGGCATAGGTCCTCACGAGCCCCCGCAACTTCGGGGGCTCATGAGGATCTATACCTCTTGCATTTAGGTGGTTTTCTGAATTTGGCGGCACTGCACTTTTTTCTTTTAATAAAAAAAAAACAGGAGACACCAAAGTGCATACACAGAGTAAAGGATAATAATAAAGAACATTTTTCATTGTGTGCCATGGTGTCTGTCATTACTTTAAACTGTCATGGCTGAATAATCTCCAACTGATGGTTTGTATATATACTGAGAGTTCGCAGAAACCTCCATAATTTTCAAAATATAAGTGTAAAAAGTTGTATGAATTGTATAAAACTGTTTTGTTTTTGTTTTGTTTTCCCGAAAGCGCGTTTCCTTGATTGTGGGATATTTCTTGTATATATCATTGGTCACCCCTAGCTCCGGTAGCTTCTGCAAATTTTACTGCATTCTATGTGTACATGTCATCTTACCTGTGAGGGTCTGTCATAGAACAGATAATCCATTTCCTCCGACATACCCCACCCGGGTCTGCCCTGGGGGACTTGGGTGGGGTTAAGTATTTTTTAGTTCCCAGGGTCACCCTGGTCAGCCCCACAGGGTGGGTTTTTCTCTCTATTCTGGGGCATGTGTTTCTGTCTACCCGAGGTCCATTCACCTGTATTTGCCTTTTTTAAACTCTCCCTACTGTCTGCACTGCCTGTAGCTCTTGATATTGGATGTGTGTTGCTAAATGGTCTTAGCTTTATTTAGGCTCCATGTGTTAGGTTTATTTAATGTGTTTGACCGGCTGGCGACATACATTCAATGTTCTGTTTAGTTGGGTTTTTTTTTTTTCACAAGCAGTGCAGGCACGTCCTGAGAAAGCCTTGTTGCTGTCGGGACGTTAAGCAATGTACAATCAATCAATCAATCCTCCGACATGCCTTCATCGTCGTCATTATCATCTTCATCATAATCATCATCATCATCAGTACTACTACCATCGCTATCATAGCTGTCGTCACTATCATCGCTGTCATCACCATCGTCATTATCTTCATCCTCGTCATCACCTTCTTCAAAACCTGGCATGAGCTCTGACATCATCATCATCTGCTGCGTCATTAATGCATCAGGATGCATCATGCTTATCACGTCATACGGCATCTGGCCCTGACCCTCGATCTGCGGCATGTGCTGCACCGCATCTGGCCGGTCCTGCTGTGGTTTGGGCGCAAACTGTGGCAGTGAATCCCTTGTCCACCTGGGCTTGGATTTGGCCCCATTCACAAAAAGGTTTGGTAAGAAGGATTGAGATTCTTGTGACACGTAAAGCGAATCAGGATTTAGAGTTTCCTGACCCTGTCCTGCGCCGATTTTGAGCGTCTTCCTCGACCTTGCGACCTTTGGCTGCACAAGGTGAGGAGAAAAACAGCAGTTAAAGTACGCAACTCACACGCGGCTAAAGCAACTATTTAACCTATCTGTGCATGCAGCGTCTGGCACTGTTTACAGTACCGGTACTCAGTGCGCAAAAGGCCGTAAGGCCGACGTTGCTCTTTGTGCGTGCAGCCATATGTACCCAATGCACAAAAGGCCATCCGGCCGACTTCAGCTGGATGGCCTTTTGTGCATTGGGTACATATGGCTCCACGCACAAATAGATTAGTATAACCAACTTAACACCACGGCCGCATTTCCCAGATTTTGGAGGTGTCACCTAACGACTACGTAGAAGTTGCACTGAAGAGGAGCTGGAATGACCTAGGTAGGGCTTCACCTCTCTGTCTCTCACACAGACACGCCAATCAAACTTTTCACTCCGGGGAAAATAACATTTAAGAAGACACGAACTCTAAAGACAAAACACATTTCGTGGTAACGAGCGTTTTGTCTGTAAACCTGAGCTCTACTCAATGCGCAAAAGGCCATCGGACCGACATCGGCCCCCATTGGCCCAAATGGCTTTTGCGCACTGGGTAGTTATGTATCTAGTGCCAAAAAAAAAGGTAAGTCCTATTTTAATATCTTTATATAACGAAAATACCTCAGATTTCAGTTCCCATTGGCTTGGTGGTGTTGGTTTGGTACCATTCGCAAAAATCTTTGTTAAGAAGGACCGAGATTCTTGCAATTCGCGGTTTGGGGTTTCCGGAGCCTGTTCTGCATCCATTTTGCAATTCTTCGTCGACCTTGAGGAAAGTAAATTTTGGCGATTGACAGGTGCCTTTTGGGGGTTCTTCCCTTCCTGTCCCTCGCACTCAGGCTGGATAACAAATGATGAAAAAACACAATTTGCAAAGAGGCTGTTACATCTACTAAACTCCCTTTTTGGTACTGGTACTCGTATTGTTTACCTGTGACTCGGGTATAGGGGGCTCTAGATAGAGGTAGTACCTTTGCTGTTCGGCAGCTGCGTCCTACATAGGACTGACGGGCATCACCCCGTCAAACCACCTCAGCTGATGGGCTAAACCACGTGAGGGGGGTGGTGTTCACATTGCACCACTAGGCGGATGAACTGTTTTCTGACAGCCAACGGCTAAAGGACGGAGGAGATCAGGTTTGATCCAACGGCCGAATGTGGGGGAGTAAACCCTTCAAATCAGGAGTGGAGCCCCGAAGGCGGACAGCTGCCTGTATTCACGCACTGTTCTGGCAGCTCCTGCAGCCAAACTGATGCCAAACGTACTGCTTTGCATTCCTTTGACTACATCAGCGAAGCCGAGAGGGGGTCTTGACGACTGGGCATCTCAGGATCTCCATACACATCGTCCAGGCTTGCGCCCTGGAGAGATCACTCCAGTGCCGCTGCTCCAGGGACTGACCCAGCAAGCGCATATACTCCATTGTTTCCCGAGACAGAAGGATGCCTATATATATATATATATATATATATATATATATATATATATATATATATATATATATATATATATATATATATATATATATATATATATATATATATATATATATATATATATATATATATATATATATAGGGAGGTGAGTTGTGCTCACGATCGACGTCACACAGTTGAAGAGCGGCTCCGCACATTTTTAGCATTTTGCAACATAATTACTTAATGAGTGACTTTAGAACAACGACAGGGTGATTCAGCTCATCATGCCAAGCAGTTCGGTAGCTTTTCGTGCCATTTGCGGTACCTTTTACTGGACTTTTCAAAACTTCATGGCTCGCAAAGCACAGAGGAAGGCAGCCCTACGTTACCGCACTGTCAGTGTCAGCGGACCGGTGGCAGTCATTCTCGTGTTTTTGGTCGGCTTTCTGCTCCGGTGTGGCGATGTCGAAGCGAACCCAGGCCCACCAAAACGACAGACTCTTTTGACATGCCAGGGGAACCAAGACAACCAGTCGCCCGGGGGTGAGGCAAACGCAGTGTCTGAGCCGACCATTGCTGATGTGTTTAAAATGTTGAATGTGATGGACAAAAAGATGGACAGTATGAAAGCTACAATGCAGGAGCAGATGGACAAAATTCAGAGTGACTTTACTGCGGTGATGAAAGAAAACAGAGAGTTGAAGGAGAAAGTTACGCAGCTGGAGGATAAGCTGGATGATTTGGAGGGGCGGAGCAGACGCAAGAATCTGATCTTTCACGGAATCCCCCACCCCCAGGGGCGCTCAGAGACTTGGGCGGACTGTGAAAAAGCTGTCAAGTCAATGTTGAAGGACGAGATGGGCATAGAGGAGGAGATCGAGGTGGAGCGTGCCCATCGTCTGAAGGGGGGCAAGGCGCCCCACCCCATCATCGTGTGCTTCAACAAGTACAAAGACAAGGAGCGGATCCTGTTTGAGCGAAGAACGCTGAAGAAGAACAAGTCCCGGGTCTACATCTCTGAGGACTTCACCCCTCGGGTGAGGGACGTGCGCCGCAAGCTGCTACCCTTCCTCAAGGAGGCCAAGCAGGCGGGGAAGAAGGCCTTCCTCCGCTTCGACTCCCTCGTTGTTGAGGGAAAGACCCACGCATACGACGCTGCTACCCAGAGGCCAGTGGAGCGCAGGGGGCAGAAATGAGGGGCAGGCCGGCATGTTGACCCAGCAACCAGGAGAAGACAGCCCGTCCCTCATTCAGACCCCCAGGGCCCCCACCATGTGTCTTCAAAGGACGACTTACCTGCACACACACACGCTCAAGTGCCCATACTCAAACCCACACCCGCACACTGTGTTGATGAAAGTGGTAGTGATGAAAGTGGTAGCTCTGTGTTTCGCATCATGGCATGGAATATCCAAGGTCTTGTAAATAAGCTGAAAAGTGTTTCTTTTAGGCAGTTCTGTGAAAAGTGTCAAATTTTTGCATTTTCAGAGATCTGGTCGTGTAAGCAAAATGTTATAGAGGATACCTTTCCAGAGTATCAGGTGTTTTTTTCACCACGTACACAAAAGTTAAAAGGGGGCGTGGCCGTGTGTGTACATAAATCTATAGCCTGTCATGTGTTGCGTTTAATGCAGGCAGCTGAGGATATTGTGTTTCTAAAGATCGGTAAGTCTGTTTTGAACTCTGCATCTGATGTTCTGGCAGCATTTGTGTATGTGGCTCCAGAGCGTTCTGTTGTATATGGTGAAGATAACGTTGATGGTTTTGAAGTGTTAGAAAACTACATGTCTCAAGTGTTACGTGCTCACCCTGAGCTGCCTTGGCTATTATGTGGCGATTTTAACGCCCGCACTGCCGGTCTGTCTGATACTGATTTTATTGATGGCAATTCACACGTGCAGCCTTTACAGGAATTAACAGATCTGCTAGAGGATGTACCACAAAGCCCACGGAGGTCAAAAGATATTGGCGTAAACAGTTTTGGTCGGAAACTGATAGAACTATGTCAAGAGTACTGTTTGTTTATTGTCAATGGCAGAACGAAAGGTGACAGTGAGGGAGAAATTACGTGCGTGGCCAACAGAGGCAAAAGTGTGGTGGACTACTGTATTTGCTCTAAATCCGTGTTTGACCTAGTGACCGATATGTTTGTTGCAGACAGGTGCGAGTCAGACCATTTCCCCATTGTAACCACGTTTACTTCTATTCAGTCTGTTTATTCATGTGATGATGATGATTTAAATGATGATATAATACTAGAGGAAGGGGTTAAATTTGTTTGGAAAGAAAACTACGCTGAATCCTTTTGGGCATACATTGAAGATAATCAGGAGACTCAGTTTCAACACTTTTCGTCAGCGCTTGACTCGAGTGTAGAAGAAGGGTCGGCCTGTTTTGTAGCATTCATTCAGAAGGCGGCTGACAAAATGAGGTCAGGTAAGAAGGTAGGTGAATCCCGTGCACAGCCGCCGTGGTGGGACTCGGACTGCGAGTTAGCAAAACAAAACAAGTACCTACAGTTGAAGCAGTTCAGACACACAAACACACATGACGACTTAGGGAAGTATCTTGACATGAAGAAAGAATTTAAGAAGTTGTGTAAAACAAAACAAGTAGAGTACAACGCACGGGTTTTGAATGAGCTCAACGATGCATGTAATGATGCAAACTCAAGAACATTTTGGCAAAAAATAAAGTCTCTGACTGGCGTTAAAAAGTTGTGTTCTGATGTCATTTCACCACGCGTGTGGTATGATTATTTTCGTAATTTGCTAAATGTGGATCAGAATGTTGATGATTCAGGTTTCAGCAGACAGGCCGAGGGTGTTTTGAATGACCATATATCTGATGATTGTGATGGTTGTCATAATGCAAAATTTGACGAGGAAATCACGCAGGATGAAATTCGCAGTGCTATTAATAACATGAAGAAAGGGAAAGCATCAGGCCCTGATGGCTTGCCCACTGACCTTTTTCATCATGCAGGTGAGATCCTTGTGAAATTTCTGCATCCTTTGTTTAATCGTGTGTTTCAAAATGCGGAATACCCTGAAAGCTGGACCATGGCTGTGATATTTCCACTACACAAAAAGGGTAACCCTAGAAATGTTGACAACTACAGAGGAATTTCTCTTCTGAACGTTATCAGTAAGTTGTACAGTTTTGTCATTAACAACAGGTTGGTTCGTTTTTGTGAAGAGAATGATTGTATTCCTGAGGCCCAAGCTGGCTTCCGTAAAGGATACAGTACTATAGACAACATTTTTTGCTTACAGGCACTAGTGCAAAAGTATCTTAGCAAGCAGGGTGGCCGTTTTTACACCATGTACGTAGATTTTTCTAAAGCTTACGACAGTGTGCACAGGACAAAACTGTTGTATCTCTTGCTACGTAAAGGAGTTCATGGAAAGTTGCTTCAGACACTTGAGAGTATGTACAAACATGTAAAAGCTGCTGTAAGGGTTGGAACCAAAGTTACCGACTACTTTGATTGCATGTCAGGGGTGCGACAAGGTTGTGTGTTGAGCCCACTGCTGTTTTCTATCTTTCTTTCAGAATTTGAGACAGAAATATCATCGTGCGGTGCACGTGGCATTGATATTTTTGCAGACCCACTGGGTATTTTCCTTCTTATGTATGCTGATGATATAGCCATTGTGTCTGACTCTGTAGCAGATCTCCAAAAGAAAATTAATTGTTTAGAAAAATACTGTAAAAAATGGGGTCTCACTGTGAACATGGACAAGACAAAAGTGGTGGTCTTCAAAAATGGAGGTTTTGTGAAAAATTGTGAAAAATGGTTTTATGCTGACAAGCAGATTCAAGTCGAGTCCAGTTATACTTACCTTGGTGTGATATTTTCCTCTACTCTGAACTGGGCTAGATGTGTAGAAAACTTAGCTGGAAAAGCCAGGAGAGCAGTTGCAGGCATCAAAAGACTATACTTCAAATTACAAAACTTGCCAGCTGACACTGTTTTTCACATTTTTGATGTCAAGATTAAACCCATTGTGCTGTACGGGTCAGAGGTCTGGGGTTTCCAGAGACATGATGTGATTGAGCAGGTTCATATAAAGGTTTGTAAAATGGTCCTTGGTGTTGGAAGAGATGTAAAAAACAATATTGCGCTGGGTGAGTGTGGAAGATTCCCTATGTATATTGATGCCTATGTTCGAATGGTGAAGTACTGGTGCAGACTTCTTACCATGTCAGAAAACAGATACCCAAGACAGTGTTACACGATGTTATGTATGCATGATGCTTCAGGTAGATCGAACTGGGCTACGCAAATAAAGACTCTATTGTGTATGCACGGGTTTGGGTATGTATGGGAAATGCAGTCAGTTGGAAACACTCCTCTGTTCATTCAGATATTCAAAGATCGGCTGATGGATTGTTTCCGACAGGACTGGCATGCATCCCTTACCTCAAACACCGAATACTGCCATTACCACCCAGAAATACTTAGAGCCAGTTACATAGGGCAGCTGAACTCTTGTGAACTCAGGCGGGCAATATGTTTACTTAGATGTAACCGTTTACCTTTAAACGGAGTATCCAGATTTGGAAAACCCATCACTAATCCAGAATGTAATTCATGTGATTGGCATAAGGCTGAAGATTTGTGTCATTTTCTGTTCGAGTGTCCAAAATATGCCCCTTTACGTAAAAAGTACATTCCACTGTTTTACTACAGATTCCCATCCGATCTTAAAGTTCAGCTGCTGTGTGGAAACCTACATGATAAACTGGTCTTTAAAGTTGCTATGTATATTTCAGGTTGCCTTAAATTAAGGAATTAGAGGGATTTGCTTTGAACTTTTCTTGTTTTTGTTTATTTATGTGCGCTGATGTAATGCTATATGAGTGTGTTTTACAACCACCTCCTGTATTTTCTGGTTGTAAATTGTATTTTGTGTTCTTATGGGCCTGATGGCCTGCAAAAACTGAAATAAATTTATTATTATTATTATTATTATTATTATTATTATTATATATATATATAAATATATATATATATATATATATATATATATATATATATATATATATATATATATATATATATATATATATATATATATATATATATATTCCTATGAATGCACCCACAAACGTTTAATAAAAACACCAGACACCAAGTGCTTGACCCACTCCAGTTTGCCTACCAAGCGAACAGGCCAGTGGATGATGCAGTCGCACTGGGCCTGCATTTCATCTTGCAGCACTTGGAGATCCCACGCACCTATGCCAGAGTTTTGCTTTTTGACTATTCCAGTGCTTTCAACACCATCATACCTCACAAGCTCTTCGACAAACTCGTTCACCTCGATGTTCACCCCTTCATATGTCACTGGATCCTTGACTTTCTTCTGGACCGTCCTCATGTCGGTGGACTCTACAATTCACACTCTGCCGCTGTAACACTGAAGACTGGCGCTCCACAAGGATGCGTTCTCTCTCCGCTTCTCTTTACCCTGTTCACAAATGACTGTGTCTCCGCAACCCCGTTTGTGAAAATTTTGAAATTTTCTGATGATACCACCCTTGAGGGCCTGTTGTCTGATGCTGACGAAAAAGTGTATCGAGACGAGGTGGGAAGAATGGTCGACTGGTGCTCGGAAAATGACCTGGAACTGAATGTCTCAAAGACAAAAGAGGTGGTGATTGACTTTCGTCAAATCAAAGTCCCGATACTGCCCCTTGTCATCATTGGGGAAACCGTAGAACAAGTCGACTCGTTCAAATTTCTCGTCTCCATCATCTCGAGCGATCTGGGTTGGGACAATAACACTACGGCCATTGTGAAAAAGTGCCAACAGCGTCTCCACTTTCTGAGACAGCTGCGGAAACTCGGTATGTCAAAAGGATTAATGGCATAGTTCTACCGCGCGGTGATAGAGAGCACCTTGTGCTTCTCTATCACTGTCTGGTATGGTAGCACAACCGCGACAGAAAAGAACCAACTCGAGCACATTGTTAAAACTGCCTTCCAAATAGCTGGTTGCGACTTTCCATCTGTCGCCTCCATTTTCAAAACGCGTATGGAACGGAAGGCAGGAAAGTCGTTCGCGATCTGTCACACCCAGCCAATCATCTCTTCGAGCTTCTGCCCTCTGGCCGGCGGTTTCGTGCTTTGAAAGCCAGAACCTCTCGATTCAGATGCAGTTTCTTTCCAGAAGCTGTCCTCAGTTCATCACTATCCATCGAACAACGTGATTCCATGATTGTGACATTCGACTGATATGTGTGTAATATTGTGTTTAGCTATCTTAGTGCTGTATACAGGACGATCGCCAACTGAGTGTATGTCATGATGAATGTATGTGCAGCAAGTGAGGATGTATTTTACTGTCGCCATGCCACACAAAAATCCTTGTAACGTTTTACTTGGTGAATAAATGTCTTATTTCTATGTCTATGTCTTAACTCAGTCCTCTCGACGGCAGTATTTCCCAAATGACTATGCACTAATTGCAGGAGGTGGATCGACCATGATAATTCAAGGCAGTGCCAAGCTAATCTGGCACTACCCTTGAATTATCATGGTCGACCCATCTCCTTCTGTAATGCGTCAGGCTGAATGGGTTAATACAGAATAATGGAAACAAAAGCAATTGAGCAGTGTGCCCACTCACAGCTTCTCAGTTACCCCATGTGACACGAGCATATAAAACGCGTACTGGTATGGTAAATATTCTCTCTTTAACCCTTTGGCGGTCGGTAGCGGTTTTAGTCGCCATGATTCCTACAGGAATTATCGCGACTATAACCGCTACCGACATGCAACCGGTTAAATCCAACTTTTCCTCTGATGAAAGAAAAAAACTATCTCCTATCATCTGACTCCACACATTTTTGTATACGCTTTTAAGTCATAATGTATTTTATTTGTATAACAAGTATACCTCCAATTTCAGTTCCATTCGGCTTGGTGGTCTCAGTTTGGCCCCATTGACAGCACGTTTCGGTAAGAAGGACTGCTCTTCTTGTGACACGGAAAGCGTTTTGGGATTTGGAGTTTCCGGATCCTGTTGTGCACCTTTATTTCGATTTTTGTTTGACACTTTCTTGGAAAGTGACGCTTCGCTGTTTCGTGACATTTTCGGTTTGTTTTCTTCATGTTCCTCATGTTCCTCACCCTCAGACTGTACAAGGTCAGAATGAAAAGTTCCTTATGAAATACACAACTTGCAAGAGGCTGAAAGATCTAGTTCACTCCTAAAAAGCACCCCGCATCAAATAGGACTTAGGAAGTGTCATATAGCGTTGCCGGCGGCAACGCTATACGGCACTTCCTCAGTCCTATTGATGCGGGGCGCCTTGAATTAGTTAACCCCCTTGTGCATGCACCCACTGGTACTGTAAACAGTACCGCTGGCGACCTGCGCTAAAATGTTAGTGCAAAAGCGAAACTTGACTTGAATGAAACCCATTGTGAATGTTGCATGTACAAGAAGGTCAATAAAAACAGCAGACGCCAATATGAATACACAGAAAGAGTGTTAACGACGGTTTTACACGTAAACCTGAATACAATTAACGTATTTAGTATAATGAGAAGGTCTGGAATAATCTTTTTTTTATTTTTATTAAACGAACATCTCGGACTTCAGTGCTAATATGCGTTCTGGTTCAGAGTTGCTCACAGCAAGGGATCGGACATGTTTCGTTTGATTTTCAACGAACCAATCTTTTGACGTCATTTTTGCTAATTCCTTCTTTTACTTTTCTAAAATGCGACAACTCTCTTGAATGTTAGCCTGCTGTGACGTGACACTTAAAATGACGTCAACTATTGCCGAAAATGTTTACAAGAGCGCGCACCTCCACCTCTGCTTACCGTCATGTGACCGAGCCACAGAGTAGTGGTCAGCCGCCGCGGCGGAGACAGCATGACTTTGTCACACACGTGAATGGAGCTCGAGGGTAGTATCACATGGGCGGGAAATGGGCTTGTGTTACGTGGTAGTCGTAGTCGTAGTATGATATCACACCAGACGCACGCACGTAGTATTCTTGTAAAGAAACTTCACTCAGATGCAACTCGTCACACTTGGCACAAGGTTGTAGACCACTCAGGAGTAACAGTTCCAACAATATTTTATTGCAGCGATGCGATCTCCACACAATGCATTTACAAATGCACCAACACTGATACACTGTCTCCTCTACAATGCATCAACACTTTTGACAACACTGCGTCTCTCATACAATGTACCTACACTGATACACTGCGTCTCTCATACAATGTACTCACTGTACACTGCATCACTCCGTCACTGACGATGTACACACACGCTTCCTAGCACGGTCTTCTATAGTATTATAGCTTTCCAGAATAATCCAGCAAATTCTCACAACACAACCAATCAAAAAGGAAAACGTAACCAAAACTTATTAATATTAATTGAAAAGAATTTACTAGAATAAACTACCAGGTTCCACTATTATTTTAAGCGCCTTTTATACAGTGTTGCAAAATATTGCCGACACTTTGACGTCACATGTGAGGTCACTAGAGAGAGCGCGACTTCGCTCGAACGCTCTGGTCTATTCGCAGCAAAACCACGCATCACAATAATCGACCGCGACTCTCCGTGCGACTTTGCTAGAATTTTCCGGTCTAATCTTAGCGTATCATAACAAAGTCAATTCCGCTCTCCGTGCGAACGAGAATGAATCCTACTAAAAGGTACTTGATTCGGATACAAAATAGCTCAAATAAATATCGGATCTTTCCTATGAATAATACACACATGCTCTCACATAATATCGCAACCACAAACTTAACAGCTGTCATGCAAACTGTTTGGTTTGTCTTCCAGAACTTTCTCACATGTTTGTTAGGGCTTTAAATCTACTGTGGTTTTCTGTTGTTGTTGTTCACGCGTGCAGTTTTGACCTCCTGATTTCCGAACAGCGTCTACTCTGCACACAAAATGAAATAAGTCTGAACGTTCATCCACAAACATCCTGATCTCTTCAAGGCTTCACAAGGACAAAAGTTTGCATGCACACAAAATACACTTCCATTTAACCCATTACAACCAAATGCTGATTTTTTTTATGATCTTATTGTCCTACAAAGGCTACATTACAGATTAGGAGACAGATCAACCATTTCAGGTCAAGGGTGGTGCCAGAATAGCTTGGCGCCGAATACAATAATAAAATTAATTTCAAACATTGGGTGCATCAAAATGGAAAGGTTAAACGTCAACCGTTAACCCTCACGATCCGGATAACCTCGGCACTTCTGAGTTAGTAAGCAGCACCCATTATTGTAAACCTCAGCCTTTTAAAATAATGCTTCTCTGCCCAACTAGGACAAAAACAAGTGTAGTCATGTTTTGTGAAAAGCGAGAATGTCAATGCAAAACAGTGAAAATCTCGCTTTTCACACAAATGGACAGGTTGGTTTTTGCCACTGAAGTGCAAGGTTTGAGTGCATTACATAACTTGACCTCTGTGTGCTAGTATTTGTGATTTTGGACCTTACGGTTGTAATCCGTAAGGTCCAAAATCACATACCAGCGCACACATATCGACTTTGACACTATCAGTAATCACTGTGCCCAAAATGTGTATTTATGAAACCGCGGACCTTAACCGCAGTCTTATTGGAAGTGCTGAGACGAAACCTTATACATGTTCTGGTTGTGTTTCTCACAGAGATTATCTTGCATATACAACACCACTGTACAATTTAGTTGTTGCAATCAGTTAGATTTGTTATTATGTAATCTGTATGGTGCAACACGTGATTGTGATAGGAACTTAAAGGTCTGATGTACTATAGACGTGAAGCGCTGAGAAGCAAAGTTTTCTTTCAGCCTGTACACATCAAATCTACAATTAATTTACACAGCCCGACACACAGGTGCTCACGCTTCATTTACTGCCAGCTGCTTAGGTAAACCGCGGATCGCCATGTACTTCAGCGTATACTAAAGTCGGCTACTATAGTAAAAGGTGTGCTTGTTGCGCACTACAATACGTATGATAGCGATCCTTTCACCTGTGCAACTGGCCGTGAAATGAAGCGTGAGCATTAGTATAACCGTTTTTACTGAAGGACTATGTCACTATGTCACTTGCAAAGTTGACTGTATAAAAATTATTTCACGGTCAGCGTTTGAGGTCGTTAGTACAGCAGACCTTTAAGTTACCTAACACAGGTACTGACAAAGATACATAGGATAGATGTAGGCAGGGGCGGATCAGTTACCTCGGGGGATGGGGGTTAAACACCCCAAAAATGGACTTACATTTTTTTGAGTAGGGAAGACAGGGGGGTTCCGTTCTGTGTAGGGGGGGGGGATGGGGGGGGGGTAGAGATAAATCTTCAAATAATACCCCACAGCGGGAGACAGATCGACCGGTATAGTTCAAGGGTGGTGCCAGAACAGCTTGGCACCCATACTTCAAGGCAGTAAAGGGCTAACAGTTTGAAACATCTTCTTTAGAAATGTTCTTAGTAAGTTTTACACTAGGGAAGAATAAACCTTAAAAAGTGTTAAATGTCGTAAAATGAAAGACTTATCTGCTCTTTCGCTCCTTTGTACGAAGGAGATGTCTTCGATTACACGCAAGAGGCAGTAGAAGATATTAATCGTTTAGAGCTTAACGCCTTTTGTCCACCACGAAGGTGAATTTCAAAGGCGGGGCGCCGAAATGGGGTCTGAACAAAATTTCGACCCAAGCTGGATTCAAACCAGCGAACTTTCGGTCGAGACCTCAGTAATGTTTGCCTACTGATTAGGATTGCGAAAAGAAGGATAGCAAAGTCTTAACTCCTTCAGCCCCGACACACCACAGCAAGACATGGCTCGAGCATGATAGTTCAAGGGTGGTGCCAAAATAGCTTGGCGCCCATAGGCGCCAAGCTATTCTGGCACCACCCTTGAACTATCATGCTCGATCTGTCTCTAGAATTGTAACACGGTCCTTCAAAGGGGAAGTTCAAAATTTGGGGGTTTCGGTCCTGGGGTGGAATGTGTTAGTTCAGACAAGACAACATTGATGGCCGCTTTTATCTGCGAATTTTTCCAATCCAAGCCCTGCCCTGGAAGAGATCGCTTTAACCCCTTCGTTGTCAGTGAACACAAACTTCGCGCCTGAAATCACTGCACACCGACGAAAATTCGCGCGAAGAAACAGATGTAAATGGGACCAGATATAGTCACACAGAACACAGGACTAACAAGATACATTAATCCTCATGAGCGCCCGCGACTGCGGGGGCTCATGAGGATTTATGTCTCTTGTACCTGGGTAGCATTCGTCTTGCCCCAGAAGTTAAGGGGTTAGACTGTTACGGTCTGCCTGCCCCGTGAACTGTAATGATACTAATTTTCAGAGAACAATTACTCTCAAGCTGGTGGAAATTCGACCTGCAGGCAGCAGTGTGTCATGCACTGTTCGATTCGTCACAGCTGTGGGAGCAGTTGTAGCTCGAGACTAGTGCCTGATTCGCATCGTGTCTTTAACCCATTCATTGCGGGAGGACACACACTGCGTTTTGAAATCAGTGTAAATTCAACTTGGAATATATTCAGCCGTCAAAGAAATATGGATACAAAGCGGTTTCGGCAAGAAGTATAGATCCTCATGAGCACCCGCAACCTTAGGCTCATGAGGCTCTATACCTCTTGCAGTTGGGTGGTTTTAAACTATCACGGTTTCACTCCCGCAGTGAACGGGTCTTATTGTGCTTCGAAGATTCTGTTTCCAAATTATCCAGCCATGCGTCAAAATTTCTGTCACGAACGTCGCGAATTGATCGATAACTCTTATATGTGTTCTGGTCTGTGATTTTTAACGTTACTGCTCTGGAACCGTCAGGTTCATAATCGTAGCTAGGCACATTAAAAAGTCGCGAAACAAGAGATTTTTACGTGACATGCACAAAAATGGTAACTTTGTTTTGGAAGATCCGGACCCTTCCCCCTTCCGTTCTCTCCTCCTCGTCCCCCATACCCCCCCAATCCCCCCCTCCCCCTCCTCCTACCCCCCCCCCCTACTCTCACACACACAATCACTCCCACCACCTTTCACCCTACCCTTTCATCCACCAAAACATTACCATATAAATTAAAGTATGGGTATCAAAATATCAATTGTTTATTAGTATGCAAAGACCTGCAAGCTTCTTACAAAGCAAAACTGGACTCTGTTTTGCAAGTATTTAGAAGAGACATTGTTTGACCTTCCGCCGGACGTGCACAATGCTGTGTCGCTGATCCGATGTAATTTTGGCCCTCCCTGCATTATGCTGTGGTCGGTGATTTTGAACCTTGCAGCGTCCAGACGTAAGGTCCTAAGACACAGACCAACAGCCAGATTGTTACAAAAAGACATTCTTAATTAAACCCTTTGCCGAAAGTGGTTGCAGATTGCGTTTCTGAAATCGTTAAAGTTTTATGTCAAAGAGTCCAAACCACACAAGAAACGTGAAAAAGTGTCAGCAAGAGACATAGATCCTCATGAGCCTTCGCGACAGCGGAGGCTCATGAGGATCTATGTCTCTTGCCTTTTCTTTAGTGACGTTTGTTTGTGCCCCGGCAGAGGAGAGGTTAAGTTTCCAATCATTGTTTTTCTGTCCTACAGTAGTATCGCGTTTGAGGGTGTTAAGGTGCGGGTGCCATTATTCTCCCGCTAAAGTCGAAGGCGACAATCTGTCTTCTGTTTGCTTCAAACGGCTTTGTCCGGAAATCCTGTTCTCAACCTCAGCAGTAGGCTGAAGCCCCTGATGGCCTGTTCCGTTTGAGCAGCAAATCTGTTGTGATTATGTGCCTATACGTTTACACTGAGTCACAGGCTAGCAAGAAAATTGTGAGATCCAAACTCGATACTATGTCAAGAGACGATTTTTGTTTCGCG
>BTPG01000001.1:224819747-224949747 GCA_036245525.1 Semisulcospira habei | reverse complement strand
TGTTCTAGAAAATTTTGCAGATGTGTATGGATATGTTTTTCAATAGGTTTTGAGATGACTGGTAGAATGGAGATAGGTCTATAATCATTCAATGAGTTTAAGTTTTTGCTTTTGGGAAGAGGAATGACCTTAGCTGTTTTTAACTCATCAGGGAAAGTATTTCTTTGAATAGAAAGATTGTAAATGAAGGTTAGAGACTCAACTATGTAGGGCAGAGCTATTTTAAGAATTTCGCAACTGATGCCATCTGAGCCACATGACCTCTATTTCATATCAGATATATATTTACCCACGTCAAAAACAGTCATTGGTGGGGGGAGTGAAAAAACACAACCAGCAGTACTGTTACTGTGAAATCGTAGTTGCTCAGAACATTGGTATTTCGCAGGATCATTTGTATTAGTGCGTGCTAAAGTCTCAGCTATGCTAAGAAAGTGGGTATTGAAGGTATCTGCAGTGAGCTCAGGTACAATGTTCATGTATCTGTGATTGTGACCTTTAGTAAAGGTGTTGATAACTTGCCAAACAGAGCGTAGGTCCTTGCCGTCTGCAATGATCTGTTCGGCATGTTGTCTTTGAGCTTTTCGGACTAAAGATTTGACAAAATTTCTTTGTTTTTTATAGTCAACAAATTTCTTTACTTTCTTAAGTGTATCTCTGAGTTGCATGGCTGCTTTTATTTCTCCAGTTAGCCATTCAGGGATTGTGGGATGTTTGACACGTTTTGTTCGCACTGGGGCATGTTTATCTAGAACACCGAGGAACAGTTCATACCAGCGGGTGAGGGCTTCATTTGGGTCATTGTAATTTAACACATCATTAAATGGGATATTGGATAAGTCATAGAGAAAGGCATTCTGGTTAATTTTTTTGAAAGACCTGTAAATAATAGTAGTATGCCCTGTGCAAAATTTCTTAGCTAATTTGGCAGACAGCGAGAAAGATACTGGGAAGTGATCCCTGATAGAAAAATTGAGAACATGGACATTATTAACAGCATTTACATTTGTAGTATAGATATGGTCTATCATTGTCGCAGAAGATGAAGTAACTCGTGTGGGCGACTGAACAACTTGTGTTAAACCAAGAAAAGAGATCATTTAATTCCACGAAGAGTAACAGTCTTTTAACAAATCAACATTAAAATCACCTAGGATATGTATATCACCCCTACATTTCTGTACTGTGTCAATCATTGATTCAAAGTCATCAAGCCATGCCACTGTGGCCGCTGGATTTCTATAAATAAACCCTACAAGAACGGGTGATGACTTCGATGTTTTTATTTCCAACCACATGCATTCAATTTGCTTTGATTCTAGGTCAAATCTTCTAGTCACATATTGAATTATAGAGTCATGAATGTATATTACTATGCCAGTTTGACCTAGAACAGAGGCATCACGACGTAGAATAGCAAAATCAGGTATGGAGATTGCCTGATCACTGATATTGTCTGTCAGGCGGGATTCAGTAAAGCCAAAGATATGAAATTGTGGTGGCTGATTTAAGAGAATTGTGATGTCTGGTATTTTGCTGCAGAGATGATACACATTAAGGTGGCCAATGTTTAAGAGACGATCTGGGTTGTTGGTATTTGGTGACATGTCTTTCTGACTACAGGATAATGGGAGAAAAAAGAAACTGGTTGCACATGTGAAGTAATAAGAGAATGAGAAAGTAAAGCTAAATAACCGAAGCTAAATACCCGATAACAGGTTTAACACGAACGATCTAATCTATGCAATAAGTAATGACACGCAATAAGATTCCAAACACGGTACTTGGCACAAATGAGAGTTCAATGTTCCTATAACTCAATGCTGCCAAAATTATTATTTTTTAAATCGCATAAGCGTCCAGCAATTTCTTATGTCCGGACAAATCCCAAGAAAATCACAAGCAGATACAAATATGCTTGTGATGAAAGTGTCAACACTCGCACGATATGTCAAGATGATGCCATCGCAGCACACATTTAAGATATTAAATAGATATTAGTAATCCAAATACAGTAAGACATGCTAGTCCATGAATTACTATTTTCAGCTAGTAATATATCAGCATATAATACTGAAGGAATCATAAGACACTCTATGCCCGTTACATTTCTGTTGTATTGAGTATGAGCGCCTCGCATAGCCTGACATATTAGATAAGTCGACAGGCAGTCAATGAAACATTCTAGTGATTATGATGTAGTGAATATCACCAACGAATTAAAATAAATAGAGAGTCATAGTCTATTCTATGCTCACCGCCTTCCTCGTATAATGTGTATGAGTGCACGTCAAGACAATACAGTAACGGGGGAAGAAAAAGAAAGAAAAAAGCGATGGGCATAAAATAAAGTATGCTACTGACATGCTGAAAGGATCCTGCCGAGAATATCATTTCAAACGCAGACAGAGGTCATATTCAGTTTTATGCTTAACACCTTGGACAAGTGAAAAGTCTCAGATATGCAACATTAGTAAATCGGCAACATATGCTAGTAAAGCAATATTTCATTTTCTTTCTCAGACGCAGCTCACAATCAACGGTCGATGAAGATCTTGAATCGGCATCACAGCGGAATATATTGTTAGAACTACAGGGTCATACCCTATTCTATGCCCTGCGCCTTCCAACATGTATTGGACGGTGAGTGTCTAGGCATGTAGATTTCCAGTTGGGCTAAAGCGTGGGGCATAAAATGGAGTAAGCCAGTGACAAAACTGTGATTGAGACTACCCAAATAAAATAAGAAGGCCATACCCAAGTCTATGCCCATCATCTTTCTCACACAGAGATATGAGGTGTATAAAGGTTATGAGCATAGAGTGGGGCATGCCACCGTGTAACGTACTGCAAACTCAGCTCATAATGTAGGGTTTTAGGAGTTCTGCAACAAGCCGCAGGGGGTCAAAGGGTTGTGCATGTGGAGCTGAAGGGGCCATGAAGCCAGGTGAGTAGACAGGATGCACCATCTCCAAGGGGTTGACACTGGGCTGAAAGTGTGTGGGTGTGGGTCGCACCATCTGTGGTGATGTAGGCCGGTAGATATGCTGGGCAGACATACCCATCTCAGAGTTGTGGCTGCAGAGGGGGTGTGGCGCCATGTGATGAGTACGAGGCAGGTAGAATGGCTGACCTGCAGAAGGTGATTTAGTAGCAGGGTCATAGTGCGGGGGTGTCAACATATGTGCATCTGTTAAACTCTGCGCCCCAGTAGGCGTATGCTGGGTAGAGGGCGCTCCAGCAACCACCGCACTGTATAGACGTGTCTGGCCGAGCTCTTCAGAACGCTGAGGAGTCTCTGACTGCATAGACTGCTGAGAGTGTGCAGTGTGCCCCCAGGGGGTTAAAGCTGTGTTGTCGACGGTAATTGTTTCGAGCGGGCGTGTGCTCTGATTCTCTGCTCGCTGTAACCCTGTGTGAGCGATTCCCAGTGTGGGGGTTGTCACTGGATGGAGACGCGAATACAGCAGCTACGTTGAGTGCCAAGTACCTTGTGCCACGGGGGCTGGGGTGTAGTGAGTCTCGGTAGAGAGCTTGACGCGGTGCTTGATTAGCAGTGAGAAAGATGCTGCTATGGTCTATGAACTCAACGCCAAGTTTCTTGCAAGCAGTGCTCAAGTTCACATTTGACGTCATGGTTGCTGGCTTTTTTGGGTGTGCACCTTTCGCAGGTGCAATGGAAGACATGTGTAGTCTGGCAGCGGGAAAGGCTTTCTTGCATGTCTGAAGGAGATGGGACCACCTGCGTTCCTCCACAGCTGACTTGTCAGTGCAGTCGTTAACCCCAACATTGATGGTGAGATGCTGCACGTGGTGATGTGGGCCTGGCTGGGTAGTTACCCACTTCTCAATGTCAGCAATTTGTAGACCAGGGACTGCACATTTTTGGACTCTACTGCCTGCCGGCACCATCCTGTAGACATCAACTGGACGGAGCACGGAGTCTCCAACAAAGAGGAAGGTAACCTCGCCCATGATAGGCTGCTGGAGAAGCTGTTCGCATGATGAGAGGAAGTCATTATGTGTAGAGGACGTAGCTGGCCGATCATTGCTGACGGGGACTGCACCTTTTCCCGGTATAGTCGATTTCATCCGGCCAGTGCAGTTCCCGCTCTTGGGAACAATAGGGTTTGAGTCTTCACTGTTGTCATCTAGGACGGAAAAGCTATTACCTGTGGAGACAGTGGCAGTGGCAGCCACTTCACACGTTGTAGGTTTCTCAGTGGACAGTGAGGACCTGCAGGCTCCTAACGGCTTGAAATCAGTGACCTGGACGCCCGATGAAGCCACAGATTGTTGAGGTGCTTGCAGTGCTGTGATGCCCTTATTAGCGGCGACAAGCTGACTAACCAGAGTGATGTTCTCTTTTTCCAGATCAGCGACCCGGGACTCGAGAGCTTTCAGAGTGGCGCCAAGCTGACTGGCTAGCGCGACCTTCTCCCTTTCCAGGTCAGCCACCGGGACTCGAACGCTTTTACTGCAGCGTCAAGCTGACCTAGCAGGGCGTTGTTTTTGTTATCCCGGATGACAGTTCGGGATTCTACAGCTTTAACTGCAGCAACACCCTCCTTCCCAAGGTCAGTGAATCTGGCCTCGAGCGCTTTTGAGGCAGCTTTAAATGTATGTGTCAATTCATTGATTTCCTCTCCTACCTGTGCAATCTTTGTAAACAAGTGGTGCGTGTTGAAGACGGTGGGTAGGCGACGATAGCGGCGCGCGGAGCTGCAAATGCGCTTGATGCTGGAACTTGTTGGTGTGGAGCAGCAGTTGAGGAGTTCCTCTTCATCTATGTCTGACCACTCCGGTTCAGACATGTCATGCTTGCCCTTTGCGACTGGAGAATGGCAGCATTTCAGTAGTGTCTCCTCGTCGATGTCAGACCACTCGGCTTTGGTAGATGTGTCAAAGCAAGTTTCTTTCAGAATTCCAGGTGCTGGGGCGAAGTCTGAAAATACCGCAGGCATTTGGATGGAGGCCAGCTGACGTGCATACGCCTTCTCCAGGGCAGCGGTTGGGCAGTCCACATCCAAGATTGACGCTACTAGCGGTCCAAGACTATCGATTTCATCCTCTCCAACCAGGGAGCAGAGAACACCTTGGGCTAGCAGGGTTCCGGTGTTTTCAACGTGCTTGAAGTAAAGACTGTATATAATAAGTTTATCGTCATCTGTGATTAGTCTGATGATCGTCTTGGACAGGTGAGCAGGCGGTATTGATGGGCCAAGAAGGGGCTCGGTGCAGTTGACCTGTACAGTGGCTTCAGCGTCATCACGGTGTTCAATCTGTAGACATGACTGGTGTGACGCGGGTTTACAGTAGCGTCTCAAAAAGACACGTCGCCATACTCATAACTCCTCGAGAGAACAATGCAGAACCTTTTGTAGTTCATCGCGAGTATCCTGTAGCTGGAAAACATTACGGTTAGCTACAGTAGGTGTAGCGGATGTTTCAGACATGGTGATGGATATACATTTTATTGGCAGGGAGTTGTTTGTGCGCTGCAGAAACGGCAATCATAGTGCTTGAAATTAGTTATTTGACAGCATGACTATGATACCAATGCGTGATTGGGATACATTTCTTTCTAGGGGAAGGCACTTGCGAGAGGGAGATAATTTGTCCGAGTCAGCTGCTCAAGTTCCAAGTGACGCGTCAGCCGTTCTAGATCCAAAAGGCGCGAGACGCACAAATTTACGCAATCAATGCTATCAATGCCAAAACGTAATTTTCAGTTTGTTTGACAAATCATTTTTAGTTAGAGCATATAAGAAGTACACGCTCACCTGAGCCATGCACAGTTAATTCAAACGAAGTTCAGAACTCACACAAAAGTTAATTCAGGAAACAACAGACTCACTGCAGTACTCCGATGTCGGTTGGACAAAGACAAACGCCGTGGAATGAAAAACAAAGGCTCTCCGTCCAAAGGTTCTCCGTCCAAAGGCTCTCCGAACAACTCGAAGGTACTGCCACTGAAGGATTGTAAGTTTTTTTCAAGCCCACACTATTGCAAACATTCACAAAAAGTATTCAAGAAATCAAAACACACTTGGTGCTGTGTTGTAGATCTACTCCAAGGTTAGGGAGAGAGAGAGAGAGAGAGAGAGAGAGAGAGAGAGAGAGAGAGAGAGAGAGAGAGAGAGAGAGAGAGAGAGAGAGAGAGAGAGAGAGAGAGAGAGAGAGAGAGAGAGAGAGGCCTGAAGCCCTATTCGCAAATGACTTGATCTGTCCGACGCTTCGCAGTATTGACTAAAGGATACACGTCCCCGCTATTGAAGAACGCTGAAATAAATACGCGTATCTTTGCTAAGGGGCATAGATCATCGTGTGCCCCCGCGTTACGCGGGGGCTCATGAGGATCTATTCCCCTTGCCGCTGAGCTGTGTTGTCAAAGGCTTCTTGTCAAAGTTTTCCGCAATAAAGAAAGGCACAGACTTGACTTTGAAGAACTGCAGTGAGCATTGATCTCCGAGTGAACGTAAACACCTGTTTTTAGCGACAGCCCAATTCCTGTCTGATTGAAACAGGGAAACCCTGAGGGATGGTTCGCCACCCTTTCTCCTTGATGAAGACGCGTGGACTATATTCACGCGTGCACTTCTGTAACAGCCCAAAGAGTGGCACGTCAGCGGTACGTCATTTTGTCATCTCCGCTCTGAAACATTATGTTTATTAAAGGGGTCTGCCCTGGACAATACAAGATTAATACCTCGCAATGTATTTTGTACACGTTAAACTTCGGATATAACAAATCGCTGAAAAGAATGTTGTTATATCCGACCTTGTTATAAGCGAAGTCGACTGAAAAATGTTTTTACTATGTAATTTTTTTAAAGTACGCTCGACAAAACCGCTGACCTAAACTACGCAGATTGAATGAGCGAATTACTTTTCTATTTTTGTTCTCCTTTTTACGTAGGAGAGTTTCTTCTTTGCGCACACGTAATATATATATATATATATATATATATATATATATATATATATATATATATATATATATATATATATATATATATATATATATATATATATATATATATATTACGTGTGCCTACGTACGTGGATTGTGAAAAGAAGGATTAAAAAGTCTTAGTCGACGCAAAACAACAATGACAACTCCGCTCCATAGGCGAGTTTTATCACTCAAATCCAGCCCTGCAACAGATAGCTTGAAACCTTTCGTTGCCGAGAAAATGTGACTTTGACACCCATTCACCTACAAGAGACATAAATTCTCATGAGCCCCCGCAAGTGTGGGGGCTCATGAGGATCTATGCCACTTGCTGACTCCAGAAGCACAAAATACGAATAGTACAGAACCAAAATCTGCGTCCAAAAACAGGGAAAGGGTAAATCAATTTCATACGAACTCTTTTTTTTTTTTTCGTTTTTTTTTTTTTTTTTAACAGCCTAAACCAAGACATAGTGAACACAAGCACGTTACAGAGAAATAAAACAGAAAATAAACCCCATTCACTGTCGAGATAAAGTGAAAGCGATCTAAATGCAAGAGACATAGATCATCATGAGCCCCCGTGATTGCGGGTGTTCATGAGGATCTATGCCTCTTGCTGTGTACCAATGTTCCTTGGACGGTTTTGCCTTTTGGCCGTTGGATGAACACAAAAAATTCAGAAACAAATATGCGTCCAGTGTCAGGGAGGGCGTTTTGAATTTATATTCAGTATAAAGAATGTTAAAAAAATAGTTGGTCTCGAGGTATTTCTGCTTCAAAAGAATTCTTCACTGAAAGCCAGTGATCTCTGATGGGAAAAAAATGATTCAAGAGATTTCTTCTGTTACATTCCGTCCAAGGACATGACAGCCTGTTATGCAGACAATCTGTTGGGAACAAGATTTAATTTGTCATGCTGTGTTCGTGCCTTTCGTCTTTCCTATTTTGGACTTTACCTTTCTCCGTTTTGGCATCAATTTTGTTATGCATTTTGTTTTTTCTTTTTTGTGTGATTCTTTTTTGGTATATTATTTTTGTCCCTGCACTTCCGTCACGCCATTTTGCATTCTGACTTGATAAAATCTCCGTCCATTTTTTTTTTCATGCGGCATATTAATTCTGTTCCAATCCCTGGAAATGAGTTGTAACCCTTTGGCTGTCGGCTGTACTGAAGGAATCATCGCGACAAAAACCGCTACCGACAGACAAAGGGTTAAGGAAAAGATAACAATTCTGTGCGTGAAATGGCACGCGTCCTGCGGGCCGGTGTTTTGTTTTGAGATTGAAGCATGTGTTTTGATGGATTACAGAGAGAATAGGGAGCGTGTGAGTTCGTGATTAATCATGTGTAAAGGCGAGAACGCCCATTATTCTCGTTTTCCTTTTTCTTTTCATTACTTTTATAATTGTATCTTATCCAAATAATTTCGTTTCAGTCGTTTCTATCAGTTTAGAATTCTTTAAAATGGGTTTGTCGTTTTTTAATTTAATTTTTCTTCTTCTTCCTTGAACGCTCAAACAGGGATTCCGCTGGCTCGAATGTATGCTGATATCCGGCGGAGATCCTCCAGTGGGCCAAAGATCTTCTCCCGCACCGGTGTGTCAGCAGGCACAGGTTTCTGCTCGAAGGTTCTGGTGATTTGGACAGTCCTGTAGGAGATGTTCTACCGTCATGTCTGAGGTGCCTCGGGGGAACGTGAGGTGTCTGCGTCTGCAGTAGCCTGTCCTCAGTCTCACAATGATCACCTGCTCTTCTCTTGGGAGTTTGTAGAAACATTTGATTCACGCACTTTTGTTTTTACTTTAACTCATTCAGCCCGACGGCCGCATTTCCCAAATTTTGGAGGTGTCATCTAATGAATATGCACCAGTTGCAGGAGACGGATCGACAATAATAATTCAACGGCAGCGCCAGATTAGCTTGTCGCCGACAGGCGCCAAGCTAATCTGGCACTACCCTTGAATTAACATGGTTGACCCAACTCTTGCTGTAGTGCGTCAGGGGCGAATGGGTTAATACATGCACTTTTGTTTTTTCTTTAACATACAATCGACTTCGCTTATAACAAAGTTGGGTATAATAACGTTGGAGATTAAACACTTTTTATAGGTCCTAATGGCTGATTTCCCAAGTAGATTATTTCGCTTATGAAAAACAAACTTCAGGTATAAAAAGGAATAATTGGGTCCTCAAGCGATTTGTTATATCCGAAGTTTACTGTAGTTATTTGTATACATTATTTATTTTATTTTATTTTATTTCATTTTTTATTTTATTTTGTTTGTTTTGTTTTATTTTATTTTATTTTATTTTATTTTATTTTATTTTATTTCATTTCATTTTATTTTATTTTATTTTATTTTATTTTATTTTATCCATAGTTTATTTCGTTTTACGGATTATTGTTGTTAGTATAGCAGCGATAGTTTATCTTAAGCTTATTTAACCCTTTGGGAGTCGGTACCGGTTTTAGTCGCGATGATTCCGACAGGAATCATCATGACTAAAACCTCTACCGACACCCATAGAGTTAAAGTGACACGATAAGGCAGCAAGCTAATAAGGCATTACTCTTGACCTATAACGGCTCTTCTGACAGTTGACGCTAGATGTGAAAAACACAGTCACGATTAACCCCTCGACTGCTCCTGACGATACCACTCAGCGGATAAGACGTGTAACTACGTCACTACCTAACTACGTCACTACCTAACTACGTCACTACCTAACTACGTAACTACCCGTCTTTTCCTCCGAACCGTATCATCAGTAGCAGTCAAAGGGTCAAAGATCAATGAATGCCTGAAAGTGATTATTATATTATTATTAACCCTCGGGCTGTCGGTAGCGCTGTATGTCGAGATGATTCCTACCGCCCATTTCAAAAGGGCTAGATTGATTTAATGCAGCGTGGCGCGGCGGGATTATCGTTATTGACTAGCATTTCGCAGCGTCGCGTGGTTGTCAGTCAGTACCAGACTAGGGGGTAAAAACGAACTTTTTCCGCGACAACCACGGATTGTTTATCGCTCCCTGTAAATATCAGCGGTTTGTGTGCTGCGATGTCTTCCCAACCCACTCCATCCCCCCCCCCCCCCCGCCCCCGACCCCCCTCTCACCCACCCACCGATCAGGTGTTCAGAGCTTCACTGTGGCAATCGCGTCACATTTTTTAACCGATTTAGCTCTGACCCTTACACTAAAAAATCAGTGTGTAGATCGACCATGATAGTTCTAGCTCAGTGTCAGGGTACTTTGTCACGTGTGTGTGTGTGTGTGTGTGTGTGTTGTTGTTGTTGTTGTTGTTGTTGTTGTTGTTGTTGTTGTTGTTGTTTTGTTGTTTTCGTTTTGTTTTTTTGTTGTTGATATCGGAACATTAATCCCCATTTCCATGAGGTCACCGGTACCATACTTGCTTCACGTATAGGGCGTACTGAATCAGGGCCGGACCTGGGAAAAGTCGATGGGGGGGTTACAGATTCAGTATAAAGCGAAGGCGCGAAGCGCCGAGCCTTCTAGGGGGGTCCGGGGGCATGCCCCCCCGGAAATTTTTTTTTTCAAGGATGCAAAATGGTGCAATCTGGTGCAATCTGAGCCTTGAAAAAGCCATTTGTGATGGTCTGGGGACTTTGAGCTTTTTGAACAATCGAACTGACAAACTCTGGGGTACAAAAATTATCACCTGCCCCTCCCTTAAAAAAACACCCACCCACCCACACACACACACACACACACACACACACACACACACACACACACACACACACACACACACACACACACACACACACACATTTATTTATCAACAGAGATGTTTTGTATACTATTATTATTCACTACTTTTCGTTGATCGTTAACGGTATAAAGCTTTACCTTGTAGTTTATGAACATCAGGGTCCTGCTTTCACTTTCAGTCTTGCTGCACTAGGTTCCTCGGCATTAGTACCATTTGTGAATTGTATCTTCTGGCAAAACAGTTCACTGCCTCTTTGAAGTCAATATCAACATCCCTGTGCACTTTCAGTAAAGCAAGTGCATTGAGTCTCTGTTGCCCCATTGTAGAGCGCAGGTAGTTTTTCAGGTTGCGCAACTGACTGTTTGAACGCTCACACTCGGCAGTAGTGACAGGCAGGGTGCAAAGGTTCTTTAGCATGATGAACAGGTTGGGATAAAAATCCCTTTCACAGTGTTTCAGTGCTTCTGATGCCGTGGATGGGATGATAGCTGTCGCATTCTCAGCAGCACTTCGCCATTTGCAAACCCACCGTTGGTATTCTGCATCAAGGGTAGCGTTGTCTGGTAGGTCAGACTCCCACAACATTGCCAGTGTCTTCACCCCTTCTGGAACCTGCATGAAACCATCCTGGTTGTCTATTAAAGTGCTTGGCACCAGACAGAGACCATCAACTGCTAGGTCAGCATTTTTGAACCTCGAGTCCAATTCGGTTGACAGGTGTTCCAAGAAAGGAATGGCAATGCTAATCTTGAAATATTCTTCTGGAGTGGCCGCAGGTTGGTTGTCACGGAGAGTCTGGCGGGATGCTTGACGAGGAACAACAACAT
Source organism: Semisulcospira habei (assembly GCA_036245525.1). Taxonomy (NCBI): domain Eukaryota; kingdom Metazoa; phylum Mollusca; class Gastropoda; family Semisulcospiridae; genus Semisulcospira; species Semisulcospira habei. Next base: position 224,938,225 of record BTPG01000001.1, on the reverse strand, counting down.
CAGTTGTCAAAGCATTTGCCATTTTGCTGACTTCACCAAACCAGGCAACGAACGCTGTGTCGACATCTCTTCTAATAGAAGACATGCAGTTACTGACCTCTTTGATTTCCCTGTAGGCATCGACAACATCTTTTGTTCTTTTCTGGAGCTTCACTGTCAAGGGTTTTAAGTAACGCAAACAATTGCGGACGACAACGAATGCAACGAGGAAAACACTGCTGCTCAAGGTGTGGAGAAAGCCAGTTGCCTTGGGCAATGTCTCACTGTCCCAAATGTCACTGTCTTCACACATTTGTCCCAAACAGTCGTGAACAACCAGGAAGAGAGATGTGTAAACCTCCAGTGCTTCATGTTTTTCTACCCATCTTGTTCTGCACAGATCAACAAGCTTTGTCTTTGTCGTGTCAGGCTGAGATGCTTCGATGGTATCTTCAAGTTTTCTTTGTCTCTTTGGAGAGTTTGAGAAAAACAGTGACAGTTCCCTCAGTGCTCCCATCATGTTCTTCACTGCAGGCAAGCCGCATGCTTTTACAATGCAGACTCAAGCTATGGGAAGCACAGTGAAAGTACAGTGCTTTGTTGTTCCTTGCTTGAAAACGTGCCTGCACTCCTTTAAACTTTCCTGCCATGTTTGCGGCCCCGTCATAACCTTGTCCTCTAACATTGTTGAAATCAAGCCCCCACAAGGCCAGACACTCAACAATCTTGTTGTAAAGTGTTTCACCTGTGGTATCTCTGCACTGGACAAAGGCCAGGAACTCTTCACGAACTTTCAGACTTCCATCGACGAATCTCAATATAATTGAAAGTTGTTCCCAGTTTGAGCTGTCTGTGACTTCGTCAGCAAGCACGGTAAACTGTTTTGCTGCAATAATTTCTGCAAGAATCTTGTTGCGGATCTGATCACCAAGAACCTCTATCAGTCTGTTTTGTGTACTTTTTGAAATGTATATGGCCTTCTTATCGCATGTATCTAGAAGTTTCCGGAGAGTTTCATCTCCTGCATTGATGCACAGATTCAAAAGGGCATTGAAATTGCTTCTGTTCTCACTCTGAAGAATGCCATCATCACAGTTGCCCCTCAGAGCTAACTCCTGTCTTCCACACACTTCAACAATCCTGAAGAGGCTTGTCAGAACTTGTCGATTTGCAGCGATGTTTTCTGCATTTTTCTGATTGATTTCACTGGCGATGCTCTGCTCTGGTTTATCCATGATTGTCAAAAACTGCTCTCCATTTGCCATTGCATCTTTGTGGTGTTGTGATAACGAGTGCTTTTTGATCTGACCACAGGCTTTATTCCAGTTCTTGCATGGCGTCTTCACAAACTTGCCCAGGTTTTCAGTAGACTTTGCAAATAATAGGCAATACTTGCAGTAAGCCCCATCCTCGAAAGGAGAATACACAAGCCAGGAGTACTTTTGCAACCACTCATGCTGAAATTTTCGGTTCTTGTTGTTTATCACTGTTGTTGGAAACTGAAAACCAGGTGATGGTCTCCAGTGTTGCCTTAGAAGATGCTCCTTGTCACTGTTTGACAGTGAAACGACTCGCGTGTGTTTCTTGAAATTGACTTCACCAAAATCGATATTTTTGTTGCTGGTGATCTGAGAGGAGAAATCTGAAGAGGAGTCAGAAAGCAGGCTCACATCAGGCTGGTTGGTCATTGGCATGGCAGAGGATTCAGAAAGCAGGCCCCCGGCAGGCTGATCAATGCTTGAGGAGGAGTCTGAAATACAAATAAAAGCTGGGTCTATGAGAAGTCTGAAATACTAAAACGATTGTGTGTGTAACTGTGTGTGAGAGAGAGAGAGAGAGAGAGAGAGAGAGAGAGAGAGAGAGAGAGAGAGAGAGAGAGAGAGAGAGATCAGAGAGAGAGAGAGAGAGAGAGAGAGAGAGAGAGAGAGAGAGAGACCTGCAACAAGATAATTACATTTAAAGCATATATATGTCTTCGTTTACACACTTCAGTCAAGCTTAGATATATATTTATGATCTGAAATAACAGCTTTTCTTTTTAGACCCCTCCCCCCAAATGATGGACAAAATCTTTGCTACCTTATGACTCGTAGAGTCTTCTTCAGGCTAATGATAGCCAATGGAACCCACCAGTCATTTTGTTTAATATTAATTATTAAATTGAAACACTCAATCACGTATCAATTTCAGGTTGTATTTAATTTAATTTTTTTTTTTTGGAGAGGGGGGGGGGGGGGGGGCAGTAAATTACTCACCAACACTGCTTTTACTTGTTCCCATGTCACTGTTTCGAACTCCACTGCCAGTGGTCTCACTTTGGGTTGATTTTTGTCTCTTTCGAGGAACTGCATCATCTGCCGTTTAGAAAAACAACTTTTATTATTATTATTATTATTATTATTATTAAAAGTTTTCTTATATAGCGCTTACCTGTAAACAGCTCTAAGCGCTTTACAATTTACTCAACAACAACAAACAAAAAGAAAAAAAAAGAAAAAACAAAGACATAACATAAAAATTAAAACATGAAATTATCCTAAAAGCAACAACAAAAATGTAAAATAAAATAGAACCGTCTTTTCAACATCTTATATATGATTATGCATTGCAGGTGTTAACACGTCTACTACAATTTTATAATAATAATTTAATATAAAAAAAAGAAAAACAGTGGTTTTCTGACTAGTTCTTAGCTTATTTTAAATTTCATCAACAAAAGGCCTAAGGGTGAATAATCTTATTTTGTAGCACGTTGTTCACAGGCATAGGAACTGTTAACAAATTTGCTGATTTTCAGCAGTTGGCAAAATTTCAGCACATTTTTATTTTCCATTTTATTATGTAAAAAAGGCAGTGGTTGGGATGCCGTCATGATGGCTTCTTGTCGTTCCAGAAACCGAAGTCGTCATGACGGTTTCGCACCCGGAAAGGCTATGTTGCCGTCACAATTGATGGCGACGCTGTCAACAAGTGGCGTCAGATAGGCTATGGTTTCCATAGTCAGCCATCAAGACGGTTCTGTTTTGCTCTCCGAAGAGATTTACGTCACAATACATAGCTAGTAAGCTGCACTAGTGATAACGATACCTTATAACTTAGCCCTTGGTTTTGTTATTGAAAACGATATTTTGCCGTCCAAAGATTTTTTTTATAAATATAAAAGCAATATTGATCATTGATGCCGATATCTTTATTTTTTAAATTGACATTTTTAAAGTTATATATCATAATACTTTGTGAAATAAATTTTAGGCTATGCATTACTTTAATTGTTACCTGTTTTGGTATTTTAATAAGTGGGGCTGTTTTATATCTATGATATTCATTATATGCAGCTAGTATCAGCTCCTACAGCGTAGGCTACACTCACATGAAGGAAGTACCGGCGCCATCGCCACGTGCTCATTTGAATCGAATTCGGAATGGGTGAATTTTACCTAGTTCTACTGACTACATTTCTTTTATGAGACAAAATTGGATTTAAAAATGTACCCACCTTCTGAAATGGAGCTTGATGAAAACCAGCATGACAGTCGCCTACTGCCATCAGCATCTGTTTTTTTCAGTTTCGGCATTTTCGAGGAGACAGCAAAAGTGAAGTGTTACCAAAGAAAATAGAGATTTAAACTTCCCCCCACAAACCTTAATGACGTCAGACGTCTTTTCACTGATCTTTCTCGGAAAGACGTGCACTGAAGGAGAGCAACTCTTTTGGGTACCTGGTTGATTCAACGGAAATCCATTTCAACGATGTTTTTGGACGATTCAATGATGGTCGTTTCAACAGATGTTCATTACAACGAATTATCATAATTATCAACTTAGCGTCTTAATTAATCTTTCTAAAAAGTCGTTTTTGGGGGATTAGGGCTGTATCAAGGTGAAGGCGCTGGAAGAGGCTTGCGGCCAGAACAAGAAAATATGGCTGCATTTACTAATAATAGGGTTAGGGGTTGGGTTACTTGGTCGTTTCAACGGGAAAACGTTTTGGACGTTTAAACGGATCCCTTGAAATGGATTTCCGTTGAATTGTCTATAAATAACTCTTTGTGCCTTGGATTAAAAGTGACTAAAAACTGCAATGTTTTAAAAACAATTAAAAAAAATAATAAAACTTTGGAACTCCCTTTGCATAAAAAAATATTCACTGTTCTTTTTTTTTTTTTTTTTTTTTTTAGTTGGGAGGGGGGGTTCCGGAACCCAGGTAACCCCCCCCCCTGGGTCCGGCCCTGACTGAATGATGCTATATATATATATATATATATATATATATATATATATATATATATATATATATATATATATATATATATATATATATATATATATATATATATATATATATATATATATATATATATATATATATATAATAATTTATTTTTAGTTGTACTTTAAAAAGTACTTATAGTTAATACTCTTATTCCGGATTTAGTTTATCTCTTTATGATATTTGTTTGTTAACATTTGCTTGTTTTTATGCTGTGAAGCCAAAGACGAAATTCCAATCCGCCTAGACAATAAATCGAATGAATCGAATTGAACTGAAAACCCCTTCACTGTCGGGGAAAAAAAAGATAAAAAGCGGCCCAACTGCAAGAGGCAACGAACCTCATAAGCCCCCGCGTATGCGGGGGTTTATGAGGTTCGTTGCCTCTTGCCGCCCCTACTCACACATCGGTGTTCCTTAGATTGAGTGAACTGTTCGGTTTTGAATTTGCCTTGCTTGCAAAAACATAATTTTGCGTCCACTGGTAGTGAAGGGGTTAGTCCACTTGTGCATGCAACCACTGGTATTGCACAAGGGGCTTATCGTTACAAGCACTCTAGTTGTCATGATGATATAGTGTTTTTAAGTGCGCTTGCCCTGAAAAGAGACGATGAGTATGGGCACTGCTTGTTTTACGTTCTGGACGTCATGGTCAATTCAGGAAGAAGAAATCAGCTTTTCCTGAGAAACAGCCGCCTTGAGAATATGTGTGTTTCTCTCATCATATGGGAAACACGGATGTGTATGACCCGATTTACAAAAAGTAAATATCGGCTACTGCTCATATGGTTTGGAATAGTTTGGCGAAAAATAAAGATCAGCGGATATAGAGGGTTAAGATAAGATATAGTTTCTTGCCATGTTTTTTCATGTACAAAAGTGCAATAAAAGCGTTGAAAGTTTTCTTGAAGTCAGTCCTACTTTATACAAGCAAGCATTTACACACACAAACCACACAGTTAAAATAAGAACGCTACGCATATATATATTCACATTAAAGACTAAAATAATATCACACCATTACCTCACACAGCTGATAATAACATCATACTCAAGTATGCGCCAAGCATTTCCGGCACCACCACTGTACTGTCATGGTCGTGCAGTCTCCACAACTGTCCTGTGAGAAAACATCGCAAATTTCTGATTCTATTCAACCTGGCCTATTCAGCGCACACCTGTATGTTTATACTGATGTTGTTCTCCTCCAACACAATGGTACGTAATATAGATTGACGAGCAAAAGAAAAGCGACATTTTTGGAATCATCGGAAACACTAAAATGTTGCAAAAATATGTCATTTCTTTTGCTCTGCAGTACAGTAATTAACCTCTGCACTGACACTGGACGCAGAATCTCTTTTTGAAATCATTGTAAATTCATTGCCAAATCCCAAATCCGTTCAAAGGAACATGAACACAAAGTGGTTTCTGCCAAAGACATAGATCCTCATGAGCCTCCGCGACGACAGTAAACAGCCCCAGGTCGGTTGGACTGATATGGTGTATAGCAACCATCTCGACTCATTCGCATAACCATGCATGTACAGACCAATCATCTCTCCTGAAAAAGGTCACTTGGTGTCTCCTTGGGACATTGGGTATAGGAGGGACGGTCACATGATTTTCAGAAGGCTTGGTAGGTGGACATGAGTAAACACTCCTTCGAGAGAGCGTGAATATTTCAGACTTGAAGAGATTTTCTGGTGAGAAATAAATCCATTTTTTTCTATTTGTTTCCGTTTGATTACCCGTGTGCGCTTGAAATCCGATTATGAGGAACTACATGAAGCTATCGTACTGTTTTTCATATTTTTTTCTCTCTCCAATGATTTATTCCGTGGAAAGAAGTCTGCTTACTTCGTCATGTGAGGTAGTATCATGAATTCAGGTTTACAGTAATGCTGTAGTTAAAATGTGTGAACAGTTCATTGTCAGTGTCATACTAATATTCATTTAATACTACTACTGCTACTACTACTACTACTACTACTACTACAACGTATTTTTATTATTATTATTATTATTATTATTATTATTATTATTATTACTATTATTATTATTACTATTATTATTTTCATTATTATTATCATTACTACAGATTTTAAACAATATAATTTGAAACGATTACACCCACAAATTGCACAAAAATACAATCAAACACAAAATATAATCATGAATGAATAATGAAACAATTATGACAGTTGCAATTCTTTACGTAATTTTTATTTTGTTACTTTTCTGTCAGAGTATGAGGCCTACCCACCAATGACGCCATGTAATTGCTATTGAAAGCAGTCCAGTGCGTCCCATTCTAAAACTCTCTTCTATAAACCGCCGTAAGATGGCCCTAGCCGCCTGCTCGGCGTTAAACCCAAATAACTAACCCACTAACTTAATAACTAACTACATAACTCTTCTATAAAGAGACAAGACTTAAAAATCAGCTCTAAAAGTACCAAGTTGCGAGCCTCTTAAACATATTTTTTTAGCACTGGGACGAGTGACGTAAAACATCAATTTCATCACCATGTACCCGGCGTCGTGGGACTAACAACGATATCACGTAAAGCTTGTAGTGACACCATTTGTTGCTCGTGAATTCAATTATTCGTCTTCAGGATGACTGTCCCTGCGTAGCCCATAGAGCGCACAACTGGTGTTTCTGTGTGCCAGTGTGCTTGGATCAGAGAGCAGGGTGGTGGGTTAGGGTGGAGAGAGATGGATCAGATGGATAAACTTAAAACTAGGAACAATTTTGGGCTGGGTCCCATCTTGTTTTTCTTTCGCTGTCTCCGCTTGTTGTTTAGTCGATTCCAGCAAGAATCACCTCCACCAAAGGCTCTCCGTACTCGTCTCGACAAAAAGCGCCGCGGACAGCGATAGCCCAGTGCGCAAAGGCCATGGACCGACATCGGCCGCAGTTGGCCCGCGTACGGCGGTGCGCGGGCCAACGTCCGCCGACTTCGGCCCTATGCCCTTTTGCGCATTGGAGGTTTGTGTGACCATACGTGGACTTGTTATGTGCTATAAAATGAAGACTCAAACTATGTTGCATTTTTCAGTATTAGACATTTTCTGATCAGGGACTTTTTTTTTAAAAGTGGCTCCTCAAACCATAAAAAATCAGTGGATTATACAGGCGCTTTATCCCAATTTAAAACGGATCAACGCGGCGCCGCGAACTGAACCCAACAAGCACGCTCACGTGAATCACGCAGTGTACGTAAACACAGAGCGTTCACGTGGTGCTAAGCGCAAGCTCAAGCGAGCTACTGGTGTTTTTTTTTTTTTGGGGGGGTGAAATTTAAATCCTTTGTATTCGAAATTTGATTAAGTGAGCTGAAATTGATACCAAAATCGATAAAAGCATAATAAATGTGTAACTCTAATTAACATCTTTCCAACAAAATTTTAATTAAAAACATCGATAAATCTAAAAATATAAGTACATACATTTTTAACGTCTTTTGACTTATTTATTTTTTTTTTTTAATTTACTTTCGTTTTGCTAGCTAGGCTGTTGTGCGCATCAAGACGAAAGTGATACAACTGAACAGAAAATTGTCCTTTTTTTCAGACGTCAGTGAGAGCTAACAAAGATGTCTATTGTGAGATCTTCAAAATGGGCGCTTGCATTCCTCATCATCTTGATGCAGGGCTACACGGCTGCCGTTGGTAAACAGAACAACCTGACGACCCAATGCGCAAACGGCCATCGGGCCGACGTCGGCCCCGATGACCTTTGCGCACTGAGATTGTAGTAGTCTTTTTACTGCAAGAGTTATAGACTTGTTTTAGCCCCCGCACATGTGGGAATAGAACTCTTTCTTGTGTCATTTTATGTCCATGTGTCCAACGCGGATGACAGTCTGCTAGAAGATTGCAGGTTTTACTCATGGTCACTGCCCAGTAGCAAAGGTCATCCGTGCGCGGGCCAACGGCGGCCGACGTCGGCCCGATGCCCCTTTGCGCACCCGGTGGCTGTTTAAGGGTTACATTGAAAAATAAATCGATTTTTTTTCCCTGGAGTTTCGGTTTACTAGTCGATATATTGGCTAACTGTGGATGGATGGATGGATGGATGGATGGATGGATGGATGGATGGATGGATGGATGGATGGATGGATGGATGGATGGATGGATGGATGGATGGATGGATGGATGGTTGATGGATGGATTTTTATACTCAATAAAGTCTCCCCATTTTATGTGTCGTAGATAACTCACTTCACTTTCCCATCATTTCCGCCGATTCTTTTAGAGCTGTGCAAATCGTACGAAAATAAGTTCGATTTTGCTGTTGGCCGCATTCGACCCGTTCAGTCTGGCACCTTCGAATGTCAACACGGCTGTTGTGGAGAATACCCAGCTTTCGAGTGCTGTCCCCGTATCTCCAAGTAATACACGCACTCTTTCTTGTTTGACTTCTCTCTCTCTCTCTCTCTCTCTCTCTCTCTCTCTCTCTCTCTCTCTCTCTCTCTCTCTCTCTCTCTCTCTCTCTCTCTCTCTCTCTCTCTCTCTCACACACACACACACACAAACATGCGCGCATCTCCAAGAGGAATAGATCCTCAGGAACCCTCCAGGCGCATGAGGATCTATGCCTCTTGGAGATGTTTGGAGCGCGCGCGCACATGCACGCACGCACTAACACGCACACACACATCGATGCGCTTTCAGAAGAGCGTGCAGGTGACCTGTGTACTTAGTATATCATGTAGCTAGGTAAAGTCAACCTGCTTTCACACAAATTATAGCAAGACTGAAATTGTACCGTGAAATTCTAGTTTTGTCACCATTTTCTCAAGCCTATGAAGCGAAAGTAAATCTGATATCACGTAATCCAGACCATGTAATTCATATCACGTAAAATATAACAATACGTAAAAACTAAAATTTACGTCATGACAAATGACGTTTGGCAACTCACTGACGCATTGGAAGATCTGCGACACTTTTTCAATAGGAGATAATTCAACATCAAAATCAGGTCAAAGACAAAAGGTAGAGACCATTGACATCGAGGACAGCTCTCATATAGAAGGAACTTTTTGGGTTATGGTTCATCTCATCTTGTTTCGCATTCATATGCATTGTCGTCTTCGTGCGAATGCAGTCGTTTCAAACGCGCAATTCACGATCACCGGCAAAGAAGGGGTTAACGTTGCAATAAACGCCCTCATAGACGTATGCTCATGTGTTTCTGTGTATACTCATGTGTTTCTGTGTATGCTCATGTGCATTTAGGTCACCTGCAGACGTAACGTCTGGAAGTGGCCTAGACTCACATGACGACCTACTGGTTTCTTTCAGCACGGTCATCATTGGAGGGTCAGTGGGCGGCGGCGGTGGATTTCTGACTTTGCTGTTAATTCTCTGGTACTGCTGCAAAGAGTAGTCTTAGTCCTTTCACGTCAGGGCCTGTGTGACAGCAAGGCCTAAGTGTAAGAGGCCTACCCCTGTAGCAAAACGTCTTCGGACCCCCTACGGCCGCAGTGGGCCCGCGCACAGCCGTGCGCGGGCCCATTGCGTCTGACATGAGCCCGAACACTCTTGCTTGCTGGGTAGAACCTCGAGGGATATATCCATTTTGCAGGCTTAATTCACATGTCAAGATTCAAGATGACTTTATTGTTGCTGTGATAGAAAATAATCATACACAGCAAAAATTGTCTTGCCACCGCAGATGCTGCTCACATTCACTCACTCGTTCATTCCACAAATTACAATAACACAGCTACAAAATGGACAATGACTCGGGACGGATGAAGCCCGTCGCCAAGGCATCTAATGGCCGTGCGGCGCCAGTGGCCTTATCCCGACTCGAACCAACCTGACACAAACAGAATGCTAAGACAGCCCTAAGTCTCCTGAACACACTAGTATATGCTCTTTTGTTAAATTTCTACTTGACTAAAGCTAGTACAAAAAAATACAATTTAACAACAGAAACAAATTACCGTCGAAAGGAAAATAATCGCCTATCTAGGCAACATAAAAACAACGGTCAAAGCTGCACCTGGTGACGTAGTAAGATTTTCGGGGGAAATGGAGAGCTGCCTCTTTAACAGAAATTAACGAGGAGTTAGTGGGTGGAGGTAATGTGACAAAAACATCCTGAGCAGCGCTGTCATGTTCAAAATAACCTTGGGTAATATTTCTTCTAGAACAGTATCATTATTAGCCTGGTTTGTGCAAACAATAAAGGCTTACCTTGGATTTTTATCCACGTAACAAGACAGTTGTGCCTGCAGAAAGTACACATTCAAAATGATACGGGTAAAGAGGAGGTATGGCCTAAGTAAAAATAAAAATTACAAAAAAGAGGAATGTCCCAAAAATACTATTCCCCGATCACTACATGCGCAATGGGGACATAAATAGGAATAAATCGAATATATCGGGAAAAAAATATGTCCAGAGGTGGTATACCTAAGCCTTACCTGCCCCCCCCCCCCCCACACCCTCCCCCCCCCCTTCCTATTCCTACGCCACTGAATCAGCATGGCATTCCTGGTACTCCATAAATGTCGGGCTTTTAATATATACGGTGCTTTCAGATGTTTTATGTATATCCACTCGCCTCCAAGGGTGATAATACAGCATGATTAGATTAGATGTAATTCAAATTGTCAAATGTATATGCAGAAAGTCTGTCTCCTTGTTTGTGACATTGAAGATTTTACAAATTAATACTATGGCGTCAATTTTGTTTTGCAGTTTGTACTGATGTAACCGTATGTTTTATAACCATGGTCTTAACTCATTCAGCCCTGACGCACCACAACAGGAGATGGATCGACCATGATAATTCAAGGGTAGTGCCAGATTAGCTTGGCGTCTGTCGGCGCCAAGCTAATCTGGCACTACCCTTGAATTATCATGGTCGATCCATCTCCTGTAACAGATGCATAGTCGTTAGATGACGCCTACAAAATTCGGGAAATACGTGCGTCGGGCTGAATGAGATAAATAGTACCTATCGAATTCGATGAACTCTGTAATAAAAATCGAAAATATACACTTACATTTCAGCTTTTGACAGATCTTTGCTTCGTGCAAACCTTATTTTGTAAATCATGCCTATCGGCAACGAAATTGCTGACGTCTAAGAGACGTCATAATTATGTGGTGGCTAGTATACTGTCAAGCAAAAGAAATACATTTTCGGAAATGTCGCATTATTTTCTTCTGCTCGTCAGTATATAAAAAGTTCAATAATCGATTATAGTTAATCTTTCTAGTATGATTGAAGAAATTCTCACCATGCGTGTAAAATCCAAAGAAATGCCCAGCAAAGACAGAGACACGTTTAGAAAGGGAAAGCACAACACAACTGTTTTAGTTGTATTGTGCTTGTTCTTTCCCAACGTGTTTCTTTCTTGGCTGGGTAGTTTTTGACAAGAAAAGAGGGATTCTGACCTATTAACCGGTTTAGTACCAGCTGAGTTTCTGCACTGTGCGTTAATTCAACAAACAAACAAAAAACTAGACGTCAGAGGAACATGGCATCAAAGTGGTGTCAGCACTTGCGGGGGGCTCAGGAGGATCTATGCCTCTTGCAGTTGGGTTGTGTTACAATTTTCTCCCCATTGAACAGGTTAAATGCTAGGTTTGATAGTCAGTTGACAAAGTTTGTTCTCTTCCCTTAGCCCTCTGGCTGTCATTAGCGCTTGCTGTCGAGGTGTTTTCTTCGAGAATCACCTCTGAAATAAGGCGTTGCCGACAGCCAAAGGATCAGCTATAATCAGTTATTGATTTTTGTTTCTAATAAATTATAAAAGCACGATTGATATACCTTCTATAAAAAGTATGTACATTGCATCGATTTCTTCACATTCAACAGAGACCTAACCCCTTCACTGCCGACAATACGTCAGCACGATCCAGCTTCAACAAGCGTAGATCCTTATTAGCCCCGCAATTGCAGGGGCTAATAAGGATCTATACCTGTTGAAGCCGGGTGGAGATCTATATCTCTTGTTAACACCACTTTGCATCCATGTTTTTGTTGGAAAGACTGGTCTCTTTGGTGTTGAATAAAGAAAGATTTCAGGTACGCAGTTTGCGTCCACGAGCAGTGAAGTGGTTAAGTTTGATAATCAGTTTATTGCTTACGTGCTAGTTTGTGATTATGAGCCTACGGCGCTAGACCGTAAGGTCATAAATCACAGACTGGTACGTATTGTGGGATCGCCTGTGTTAAATCGCATAGCCTTGCACTTCCACTTTTATATTTTTATATTGTACTGAAAATAAATACACAATGTTTTCAGCAAACCTTGTTTTCATTTGTGTGCGTGCGTGCGTATGTGTGTGTGTGTGTGTGTGTGTGTGTGTGTGTGTGTGTGTGTGAGTGTGTGTGTGTGTGTGTGTGTGTGTGTGTGTGTGTGTGTGTGTGTGCGTGTGCCAGTGCGTGAGCCAGTGCGTGTGTGTGTATGTGCGCGTGGTAATGTGTTAGAGACACCTTTCCAAGACATCTAGAAGGGAAAAGTTTGTGATGCTCTCTCTCTCTCTCTCTCTCTCTCTCTCTCTCTCTCTCTCTCTCTCTCTCTCTCTCTCTCTCTCTCTCTCTCTCAAGTTTCCTTTTAGAGTCTATCGCTTTTAGCCGGAGCTCTCCATCTGCAAGAAACATGAACTGGCCTCAAAAGACTAAGCTACATAATCTCGACCGCATAATTGATGAGAAAAAAATTTGAACACCACCAAACTGCAAGAGGTATAGATCCTCATGGGCCCCCGCATTTGCGGGGGCTCATGAGGATCTATGCCTCTTGCTGAAAAGATTTTGTATCCAAGTTCCTTCGACGGCTATAGATCTTTGACTTTGAATTTACAATGATTTCGAAAATTCCACCTGTGTCCACGGCCTCTGGATTGGTTAGCTACTGTTACGTCATGATAATCAAAGCGTACCGCACCCGATACCAAATTTCCGCCGCGTAAAGGTTTCTTTTCATCTTCTGCTTTGTTGTGAATTAAAATTATCTGTCAGACAATTAGAATCTGAGCAAAGGCGCCATCGTTTTGCCCTGAAGCAGTTTTCAAAGAGAACAACTACCACATTGTTAAACCGCTCACAGTTGACGCCGGTATTGTTTTTTGTAAAATGTTCCTAAATTCCACGCGAAATTGCCCCAGTGGTCTCAGGAACATGGTTTTAAATTGTTTTCAGCAAGAGGCATAGATCTTCATGAGCCCCCGCATTAGCGGGGGCTCATGGGGGTCTATGCCTCTTGCAGTTGAATCGTGTTGATTTCTTTTTTTTTTTTGTCGGCAATCAAGCAGTTAAACATACATTAGCAAACATTTTAAATGCATTGATCTTCTTGAGTTTTTGACAGTGATGCATAGGCCACCCCAATGGGAGAACAACATGGTTATTGTATCAACAATTACTGTTGTTAGATTGTTTGCTTGTTTTGTTCTTTTGTGTATGTAGGTTTTTAAAACACACACACACACACACACACACACACACTCGCACTCGTACACACACGCACACACGCACGCACACAAACACAGACATACAAACACAATCACCCGCTCGCGTCCGCACACACACACACACATACACACACACACACACACACACACACACACACACACACACGCACGCACGCACACACACACACTCACGCAATCACACAAAAACTCGCACATACACACTCAGAGACATCTCTCTTGGCTTGACTTCACGAACGAAGATTTTATAGGAGTTGCCCACGACGTCTACAGGCTTGTTCGTGGCTGCGGAGGCCAATCCGGGACAGGCAGGTTCGACCGCAGTGGCTGCAGGGGGAGGTATGGCCAGGGTTCTGAGTTGCGGCATCTCTGTTTTTTCTCCTGAGCCGCTTGTCCTTAAGGCTAGCTCTGCGAGAGTCCTCAAAGGAGACAGCTGCCTTGTAAATGGTGGAGCGCCAAGTGTCACGGTCCACAGCAAGCGAAGACCACTGGTGGTGGTCGATTTGGCAGGCACTAAGTGACTTCTTGAGACAGTCTTTGTATCTCTTCTTTGGTGCCCCTCTGTCACGGTGTCCAATAGCAAGCTCGCCGAACAGGGTGATCTTTGGTAGGCGATGATCCTCCATCCTGGAGACATGCCCCGCCCAGCGGAGCTGTGTCCGCAGCAGCAAAGCCTCGATGCTCACAGTTTCAGCCTGTTCAAGGACCTCGACGTTGGTGACATAGTCACTCCAGTGAATGCCCAAGATGGTGCGCAGGCAGCGCTGGTGGAAGCGTTCGAGGAGTCGTAGTTGGCTGCGGTAGAGGGTCCAGGACTCGGAACCATACAGCAGGGTGGTGAGGACCACAGCTCTGTACACGCTAATCTTGGTGCCTGTTTTCAGCTGTTGATTGTGCCACACCCGCTTGAAAAGTCGCCCGAAAGCGCTGTTCGCTTTTGCCAGCCTGCTGTCAAGCTCCCTGTCCAGCTTGGCGTCCGACGTGATAATGCAGCCAAGGTAAGTAAACTGGTGCACTGACTTTAGTTCAGACTCGCCAATGGTGATGTGAGGAGGGCGATACACTGTCTTGGGTGCCGGCTGATGGAGGACCTCTGTCTTTTTCAGACTGACCTCGAGTCCAAAGAGCTGGGCAGCGTCTGCGAAACAGGACGAGATGCGCTGCAAGGCTCTCTCTGTGTGTGCAACGAGGGCAGCGTCATCAGCAAAAAGCAGCTCACGAATCAGTTGGTCTAGGGTTTTCGTGTGGGCCTGCAGTCGTCTGAGGTTGAACAGGCTGCCATGGAGACGATACCTGATGTACACTACATCGTCATCATCGAGGTCCACTGTGGCCTGCTTCAACATCATGCTAAAAAAGATGGTGAAGAGGGTCGGTGCCAGCACGCAGCCCTGCTTTACGCCGTTGAGAATAGGGAATTGTTCGGAGAGGTCATTGTTGAGTCTGACCTGGCCTTGCTGGTTCTCGTGTAGCTGGACAATCATGCTGAGGAACTTTGGGGGACAGCCAAGTCGCTCCAGGATCTGCCACATGCCTTGCCTGCTGACAGTGTCGAACGCTTTTGTTAGGTCGACAAACGTTATGTACAGCCCTTTGTTCTGCTCGCGGCACTTCTCCTGAAGCTGTCTCAGCAAAAGACCATATCGGTGGTGCTCCTGTTTGCTCTGAAGCCACACTGACCCTCTGGGAGGTGGTCTTCAGCGATGGCAGGTACCAGCCGATTCAGGAGCAGCCTTGCAAGAATTTTCCCAGCAATGGACAGCAAGGTAATTCCCCGATAGTTGGAACAGTCAGACTTCTCGCCTTTGTTCTTGTACAGGGTGATAACGACAGCATCACGGAGATCCTTTGGTAGTGTTCCTTCCTCCCAGCAGCAGAGAAAGAGGTCATGGAGCTTGTTGTGCAGTGCTGTGCCTCCATTTTTCCAGATCTCTGGCGGTATTCCATCAATGCCTGCTGCTTTGCCACTCTTGAGCTGGTGGATGGCTGTGAGGGTCTCTTCAGCGGTGGGCGGTTCGTCCAATTCAACCTTTACTGGGAGTTGTGGGATTTGTAGGACGACTGCTTCTTGAACAGTGCGCTCAGCGCTGAAGAGGCTCTGAAAGTACTCCGACCAGCGGTTCAAGATGGAGGTATTATCAGTGAGGAGTGCCTGGCCATTCGCGCTTCGCAGGGGACTTTGTACCAGGTGCCTGGGGCCATACACTGCTTTCAGTGCTTCGTAGAAGCCCCTGTAGTCACCATTGTCAGCGCAAAGCTGGGTCCTCTGTGCAAGTCTGGTCCACCACTCATTCTGGAGATCTCTGAGCTTGCGCTGGAGACTGCTGCAGACGAGGCGGAAGGCAGACTTTTTCACAGGGCAGGAAGGCTGGGCTAGGTGGGCCTGATGGGCGGCTCTTTTTTTCTTTTTTTTTTGCTAGGTGTTCCTGGATCTCAACATCGTTTTCGTCAAACCAGTCTTTGTTCTTCTTTCTAGCGAAACCCAAGACTTCTGCAGAGGATTTTGCAATAGCAGTTTTCAGTTGTTCCCAGAGTGTTTCAGGGGAGGAGTCTGCTGGGTCCTGTGTGTCTTTGAGCCTGCGCTGTAAATCTGTCTGAAAGGCCGCTTTAACGTCGTCACGCTGAAGGCTGGCAACATCAAGCTTTTTCTTGGGGGGACCCCATTTCTTGGGTTTTGGCTTGACGTGGAGCCTGAGTTTGCAGCGGACAAGGCGGTGGTCAGTGTGGCACTCTGCGCTGGGCATCACTCTGGTGAGGAGGACATCACTGCGGTCCCTCTGACGCACTAGGACATAGTCGATAAGGTGCCAGTGTTTGGAGCGAGGATGCATCCAGGTGGTCTTTCGACTGTCCTTTTTCCTGAAAAGTAGTGTTGGTGATGACCAGTTGCTGCTCTGCACAGAACTCCAACAGTAGGCGGCCATTGTCATTGCAGTTCCCGACGCCATGCTTGCCGAGGACTCCTTTCCAGGCTTCAGAGTCCTGGCCCACTCTGGCGTTGAAGTCGCCAAGGATGATGACTTTGTCGTCTGCAGGGGTGCTCTGTATGAGGCTGCGCATGTCAGTGTAAAACTTGTCCTTTTCAGCAGGCTCTGCCAGGAGGGTTGGGGAGCACACACTGAGAAGGGTGACGTGTTGCTGGTGTCTCAGTGGGAGGCGCATGGACATGATGCGGTCTGAGTGACCCGTTGGTAGGTTTTCCAGCTTAGTCGCAATGGAGGTCTTGACCATGAAACCCACGCCTGACACACACACACACATAAACACACACACACATACACGCGCGCGCGCACGCACACACGCACGCACCCACACCAACACAAAATACACACACAAAACAAACACACACACACACACGCATACACACACACACACACACACACACACACACACACACACACACACACACACACACGGGCGCACATGTAAACAACCAGAGTTCATGTCTTTTCTAGCAACGTGTACAATGGCATGCACGCACGCACGCAGACAAACACAGACATACACATACAGACAATCACACACAGACAATCTCACACACATACACACACACACACACACACACGCGCGCGCGCGCGCACACACACACACACACACACACACACACACACACACACACACACACACACACACACACACACACTCGGGCACACTACATGGCAAACACTCAAAGATCACGTACTTTCTAGCGACGTGTAAAATGGCGTTTTAATTTCCGCTGAAAGTGCAATGTGGAACGCGAAGCGAGATCAAGCCCTTTCCAGTAAACACGCTCAACTTTAAGAGACTTCTGGACAAAATCCGTCTTTTGCGAACTTTTGCGCCTTTCATCTTGGTGCATAGCCATTTTATGAGACCTAAAAAGAGACGAAAATAGAAAATACAAAGTTCACGTCTGCTGAACGGAAATTAACTATTTCACTCTCAGTCTCGTGCACACACTTCAACTCCAGTCATTCAGCCCGACGGCCGTATTTCCTACATTTTGGAGGCGTCATCTAATGACTATGCACCGACAGGCGCCAAGCTAATCTGGCACTACCCTTGAATTATCATGGTCGACCCATCTCCTGCCCTTAGTGCTTCAGGGCTGAATGGGTTAATCTAGCATTTCAAAGGTGCGTTAACCCCTTCACTGCCGAGACGAAGTGACCACGATTTGACCGCAAGAGGCATAGATCCTCATGAGCCCCCGCGACTGCGGGGGCTCATGAGGATCTATGCCTCTTGCTGAGACCAATTTGTATCCATGCTTTTTGAACTGTTTTGGCTTTTGGTTGGTCGTTGAATGAAATAAGATTTCAGAAACAACAATGTAATACTGTGGCATGGAAGAGGCTGTACGCCTTTTTCTTGATGCAGTATTTGTATAAGGAGACAGCAAGATGGGATCAACCATAACCCACAAAGTCCCTTCAATATGAGAGCAGTGTTCGTTATCTAGGGTCTCTAGCTTTTGTCTTTGACCTGATACTGCTGTTGAAATATCTCCTTCTGAAAAAGCCTCGCAGATGTACCAATGCGTCATAATGAACTCTAAAAAGGGCACTCGCTGTATATACGCGTCATTGGTTTGTCAAACGTCATTTGTCACGACGTATATTTTGTTTTTATATAATATTATATTTAATATATGAGTTTCGCTTTCGCTTGAAAGACTTTGACAGAATGGTGACTGAACTAATGATTTCACGGTACAATTTCAGTCTTGCTATAATTTGTGTGAAATCAGGTTGACTTTACCTAGCTACTTGGCATACTAAGTACACCTGCATGTTCTTCTGAAAGCTATTCGATGTGTGTTGATACGTTTGTGGTTGTGTTATTCTTTTGAGAGCATGCGTGTGTGTGTTGATCATAGGCAAGATCCGCTATTCATTTGAGTTCTTTTGGATAAGAATTACGTACCTTTTAGTAAGATTCATTTTCTATTGCACGGATAATTGCGATTTTTTGTTATGACATGTATTTTCACTACATTGTAATAACATTAGCTCCTTGTCCTTGTCTGCTGGACAAGGAGCTTGACAGCAGGCTGGCAAAAGCGAACAGCGCTTTCGGGCGACTTTTCAAGCGGGTGTGGCACAATCAACAGCTGAAAACAGGCACCAAGATCAGCGTGTACAGAGCTGTGGTCCTCACCACCCTGCTGTATGGTTCCGAGTCTTGGGCCCTCTACCGCAGCCAACTACGACTCCTCGAACGCTTCCACCAGCGCTGCCTGCGTACCATCCTGGGCATTCACTGGAGTGACTATGTCACCAACGTCGAGGTCCTTGAACAGGCTGAAACTGTGAGCATCAAGGCTTTGCTGCTGCGGACACAGCTCCGCTGGGCGGGGCATGTCTCCAGGATGGAGGATCATCGCCTACCAAAGATCACCCTGTTCGGCGAGCTTGCTACTGGACACCGTGACAGAGGGGCACCAAAGAAGAGATACAAAGACTGTCTCAAGAAGTCACTTAGTGCCTGCCAAATCGACCACCACCAGTGGTCTTCGCTTGCTGCGGACCGTGACACCTGGCGCTCCACCATTTACAAGGCAGCTGTCTCCTTTGAGGACTCTCACAGAGCTAGCCTTAAGGACAAGCGGCTCAGGAGAAAAAACAGAGATGCCGCAGCTCAGAACCCTGGCCATACCTTCCCCTGCAGCCACTGCGGTCGAACCTGCCTGTCTCGGATTGGCCTCCGCAGCCACGAACAAGCCTGCAGACGTCGTGGGCCACTCCTATAAAATCTTCGTTCGCGAAGTCAAGCCAAGAGAATAACATTAGACTGGAAGATTCGGGCAGGGTCGCGACCTTTCTAGTGCCCTCAGATATGACGTCAAAATAAACATGTTAGCAACAATAACGATTATCACGGATTTTCCGGAATTAGTCGAAACCTTGTAGAAAGTTGTAGGCGGAACTAGAGTGCTCTTTTTCATGAATATTAATGAGTTTTGGTTACGTTTTTTTTCTGATTGATTGAGTTGTGTAGTTTGCGGGATTGTTATGGAAAGTTGTATTAGTATAAAAAGGCGTGTAGTATTTTAAAGGGCGCTTTTAACCCATTCAGCCCTGATGCACTACAGCAGGAGATGGGTCAACCATGATAATTCAAGGGTAGTGCCAGATTAGCTTGGCGCCTGTCGGCGCCAAGCTAATCTGGCACTGCCCTTGAATTATCATGGTCGATCCATCTCCTGCAACTGATGCATAGTCATTAGATGACGCCTCCAAAATTGGTATAATACGGCCGTCGGGCTAAATGAGTTAACTACTTGGCTGCTGCTGACGAGACGATATCGCTCGGCGAAAAAGACGCGTATCGTCAATGGCAGTGAAAGGGTTATAAAATGTCATTCGCTGTTAAGACGCCGTCAGTAGTTGAGAAGGAGTTGTGTTTTGGGTTTTTTTTTTTTTTTTAAATCATTCACTCCTACGACATGACAGTGTTAGACGGATCCTCCATGCTAATTAAAGGGTAGGGCCAGATTAGCTTGGCGCCTTTTGAAAAAAAAAAAAGAAAAAAAAAAAAAAGATAGCCGAATAGTTCAGTGTTGGAAGACCCCAAGCTAAATAAAACTAGCACTACCCTCAACCTATCATAGCTGATTCATATCCTGCAGTAGATGCGCTGCCTTTTTAGGCCCTTCCTTTATATTACCACAGTCAATTTTAACCCCTTCAAAGCCGAGAAATACTGACCACCACCCAACTGCAAGATGCATGGATACTCATGACCCCCCCCCCCCCCCCGCAATTGCGGGGGCTCATGAGGATCTATGCCTCTTGCTGAAACCAATTTGTGTCCTTGTTTCTTGGACTCTTTTGCGTCGAGTTAACCCTTTGGGTGTTGATAGCGGTTTTAGTCGCGATGATTCCTGCAGGAATCATCGAGACTAAAACTGCTACCGACACCCAAAGGTTAACAACGACTTTTAAAATCCAATTTTCGCCAGCTGGTAGCCGAGAAAGGGTGAAAGGTGAAATGAATTTATTTTGTTATTCCTTCCCTCATGTATATTGTCCACTCTTACTGCCCAGGACATTCGGGGGCCCAGGGCCATGATCGAGTGCACTCCCTCGCTGGCTAGCCTATTGGCTCTCGGTGGCGCGTTTTGTCAAGGTGGTTCCTGCAGGAATCACCTCGACAAAACGCGTCACCGGGCCAAGGGGTTAGTGCAGTGACCCCATCCCGCACGACTAACTGACCTGAACTGAAACTGACTCGAACGTACTTGAAATATGCTATCGCCCACAGGGGGAGGGGGTGGGGGGGGGGGGGGGGGTAAGCACGCCAAGCGTGTGTGAGAACCCCTTGCACCAGACCTTCTTACTAGCCGCCGGAATATCGAAAATGGAAGGGGGGGGGGGGGGGAGAGAGAGAGAGAGAGAGAATGGGGGTAGGGGGTCCAGACGACCCAAAAAAGACTTATTTGATGTAGCGTTTTAAACATTTTGGGCCGGGGGTGGGGTGGGGGGAGGGGGAGGGGGGGTCCGGAACCCCTAAGATCGTCCTTCACCCCCCCCCTCTCTCTCTTCCCTCCCTAGATCCGCCTCTGACCCCGACATTTTCAAGATGTCATTTTTTGGTTGCCGAAACGCACCATCTCCCATATTCTCCTTATACCCTTAGCTATGAATAACTCACCAACCAGAATTCGCAGTCACGCTCACAAAAGAACTTCGCAGTCACGGTCGGCTCCCTTGCATCATCTAGGGCTCAAGAGAGGGAGATAACTCTGTCAAGTCCTATCGTTAGCAAAATCTCAAAGTATTAAAACGGTAGATAACTGTGCCGCCGCTCCGTGTCAAAACCCTTTTATCTGCAAGCTGCACGGATTCACATGAGCCCCAGTGAACGCAAGGGCTCATGTGAATCTGTGCAGCTTGCTGAAATATTTTTTATCGGTCCCAGTCCCACACATAGGGAGAGATATTTTTGGTGCAGCGATTGAGGGCGGACTGTAGTCGACGAGACGTATCATTCATTACATCCCCTGTGCTTAGCGAGGTGACACAACCGGCGAGAGATTTAAGCCAGTGGACTTGAAAACGCCTCCGTTCTCTACTGAACTTCGCATAGATCAGTCTGGACAGGACAGCGAACTCCAAGTGCCTCTTACACTTCCAGTGCCAGATGCAGGACGTGACACTGGTTGTCTCCCTCGATTCGCTGCGCTGGTCAGCGCAGCGAATCGAGGCAGACAACCAGTGTGGCAGGTTACAGAGCAAAATAAAAACAAACTCAAAGAAAAATTATGAAGGCCTGAAATAAAGTGGACAGTCACGGTCTGTTTGCCAGCTTCAAGCCATAACGGTCCCGTTATGTCTCCTGCAGTGAAGAGTGGAGTCTCTTGCATCATGTTTGTTTGTTTCTTTCTTTGTTTGTTGAAGCACAAACTTATTAATCAATTCATGATTAAACTTTGTGCGATCCAGACGATGCTGTAGTCTCCTCTTGTCTTGTCCTGTTTTGTTGAAATATGACATTGCACGCCCGAACATAAACCTCAATTTGAGAGAGAGAGAGAGAGAGAGAGAGAGAGAGAGAGAGAGAGAGAGAGAGAGAGAGAGAGAGAGAGAGAGAGAGAGAGAGAGACTGATTTTCTGGCCTATATCACGTTTTGCACAGTGAAAGGTTTATAGCAGGGGAGGGGGAGGGGGGAGGGGGGGAAGGGGAGGGGACGGGGGGAGGGGGAAGGGCGTGGGGAGGGAGGGGCAGATGTCTCAGGGTGTCATGTCAGGCTGTGAGGGTTGTAGAGATGGTGGGGGCCGGGGGTGGGGATAGGGGAGGAGAAGGGGACGAATGATAAGGGGGGGGGGGGAAGATGGGGTATTGAAGGGGGGGGGGGGGGCGGGGGGATGCACAGGCTGCGTTTTCCATTGTCCGTTACTAACTGCAGTCACAGTTTACGGTCGAGAAACATTTTTCCGCGATCGATTTAATGAAGACTGTGAAACAGAACTAAGAATACGTGCGTCGAGACACATTATTTCGAAACGCGTTCTTCGACCGCAGCCTGTGGGTTGGGTCAGTCCAATATGATTTTGTCTGAACCTTGTGGTAACTGCAGGCCATCATGGTGCAATGGACCAATTCGTCTGAGAGGCTGTCGTGTCGAGAAAAAGGCGTCGTGAACTTGATCCAGCTGAAAGAGACATAGATCCTCATGAGCCCCCGCAGTTGCGGGGGCTCATGGAGATCTATGCCTCATTCTGACACCATTTCGTATCCATGTTCTGTTGACGGCTGTGGCTACTTGGCTTTTTTAGTGAAAGGTCGAGTGAGTACAATCGTGCATCATGTGTAAGGGGAGATAAATGCTGAAATACGGCCGAGACAAGTGTCTACGCACTGATTTGTGTAGTGTCCCTTTATCTCTTCTATCTCTTTAACCTATTTAGCGACGGGACCCTGCAACAGGACTGAATTATCATGTTCAATCCACCTCTTGCAACTGGTACATAGTGTCAGGTGACAACTCCAAAAATTGGGAAATGGGGCCTTGGGGTTAAGAGGGTTTAATTTGATCTTCCCGCCCTGTAAAAGCCAATAAAAGTGTCTACGCGTTAATTTACTGCGATTGCCTTGTAAATGTTGCAATATCCCCACACACACAAAAAAAGGCTCAGAACGCTTTACATCTAGATTATCTAATTGAAATTAACTAACTAAGGTACCGACAACGTACAAAAATAACATCACTCATAGGTCCAAATGCACACTGACGCAATACTGAAATAGTAAACATAACATTTCGAGAGCCTGATAAATAGATACATAAAGGCGGAATTGAAAAAAATATCAAAAAAAGTGTTTTCAGTATAGCCCTGAAAATGGCCAAAGATGGCTTTAGCTTGTTGCCTGTCATCCAGTCCTTAACAGCTTCTATACATTGATCCATGGCATGCACCTGGAACACTCTCCCACTCTCTCTCCGTCAGAAACACTCTCTCTCTCTCCTCCTTCCAGTCCGCCCTCAAAACTCACCTCTTTCAACAGTTCTAGCACTATACCACCACACTCCCCACCCTAAGCAGACTGTCGTAATGTATTTCACTATTTGTGGTACGTGAGTCGTTGTCTAAAGCGTGCGCATGCGTGCGCGAGTTGTGAGTGCGCGCTTAGAGTTATAATTATTATAAGATAAGCGCATTATCTCATACTACCCCAGACACCCCACAGCAAGATAAGGTTTGACCATGATAGTTCAAGGGTGATGCCAGAATAGCTTGGCGCCTATGGGCGCCAAGCTATTCTGGCATCACCCTTGAACTATCATGGTCGATCTATGTGAAATCCTGCACTGCAATGCAGTCTTCAGACGACAAGGGCAAAATTTAAGGATTTCGGTGTTGGGGTAGAAAGAGTTATAAAATACCGTAATTATTATTATTATTATGCAGAAGAGACGGGAACTGTTTGAGAGAAGCGTCAGTCTTTCTTCAGCTGTGTGTCATCGGCATATTTGTGATGTTCACATCCTTTACTGGCGATCACCTCAGACACAGGCTGGCTGTACAAAGAAAACAAGACCGGTCCGAGAACTGAGCCCTGGTGCACGCCATATCTCAGAAGGAGGAGAGCGGAAGTAGAATTCTGTATAATGACACGTTGGAACCTGTCAAACAAATATGAGGAGAACCAGTCAAGGACCCGTCCAAAAGATACACTGTCTATTTAAAAGGATGTTGTGGTCGAGCGTGAATAGAAAGGTCAGCATGAACTATATAATTGTAATAATAATAACAAACAATCCTGATGACAATAATTATGATACTGATCTTGGTGATGATAATGGCCTGTAGACCAAAACACAGGCATGGGATATTGGTCGGGAAAGCTATTACCTCTGTCACATGGTTAGTAGAAAATGGCATATGTTATTTCTGCACAGGCATGTGAGCACATCAAAAATTAATGTGCAGTGGATTAGGAAGATATTTTTCATTGGGGAAAGGGGGGGGGGGGGGTGCGGCTTGTCTCTTATGCTACTTTCTAGCCTCAAACAAATAAGGGGGATGGGGGTAGGGGTTGGGGGAGGGGGTGGGGTTGGGGGGGGGGGGAACTATAAGAGAGGAACGGGGGAAAAGGTAAACTACAGTTTAACCGCGTAAAAGTTAAACATTACAATCAAATTCTTATGAGATTTTCTTCTCCCCCGAAAAACATTATTTGCCAAATAATCAACAAAATGCATACTGTTAATAGTTTCTTCCAAAACTGTCTTTCCTTCAGAAGAATTTCGTTTAACCTCGAAAATGTCAAACATAAAATGGCATTTTTTTATGATATTTTCCTCTCCAAAAAATATTTTGTTCAGATAATCAACAAAATTATATAATTTTTAAAATTTCTCCTTCAAAAATATTAGAGGGGCCAGGAGATACTTCGGGGGCTGGGGGGGGGGGGGGAGGAGAGAGAGAGAGAGAGAGAGAGAGAGAGCGAGGGGGGGGGTCCCCGCTCTCCCCTCACCCTCCTCCACCCCACCCCCGTTTGGGGCGGTCCGTTGCGCAGTGGTTAAGGCGCCTGCCACCAGTGCTAAGGGTGCGAGATTCGATACCGGGTTTCGGCGTCGGACTTTTCTCCTCTAGTAAGTGTCACCGTTAATTCGGGCGGATCGTCGGGGGTCCTTTCTCCGGGTACTCCGGCTCTTCCTCCCCTTCACTTTAGGTTTCAGGCCATTTAATAAATTTGAAATACAAGCGATACAAATTTCCGAAACCCCAGCTGACCCTTCGCACCACGTGAATGTCCTGCGTTTGTCTTGTTCTGTGTTTGTCTTCAGAGTGAATGCGTGTGTGTCACGTGAGCGTGCGTGTTGGGTGCAGTTCGCGGCGTTTTGAGCCGATTCGTAGAAATGGAAAAAAGTGCCTATATAATAACCGGTATTATTATTATTATTATTATTATTATTATTATTATTATTATTATTATTATTATTATTATTATTATTATTATTATTATTATTATTCTACGCCACTTCTGTGTCAACTATAGTCCGTCGCCGGCACAAGCATACGCTATTCGTTGCCAAATTTTGATCGCCCGACGTGGGACATTGTCTGACAGGTGTACAGCCACCCTATGACATGTTTACACTGTGAGATCAGTTTCGGGGATACATTCAGTACCTCCGCCTCGGCCAGCCGTAGCATAACAGGGCCATGCATACATATACGTGACTGTGTGCCACCCTGTTATGTGTGGCACTTTTGTGACACACTTTCGTGTGTTAGGTCAGAAACCCGCCTGAGTACTATTGCCACAGAAAGCCGGGCCGAGTTAGTGTAAACACAAAATGCGATAGTAGATTACCGGAGGTCAATACGGCAGATTACTGCGACTGACCAAGAGGCATAGATTCTCATGAGCTCCTGCGACTGCAGGGGCTCATGAGAATCTATGCCTCTTGCAAGAGGTCACTGGTTTTCTGCTGACACTGACAGTCACGTTCAAAGTGGTTTGACTGGCATGATTGTGGTTGTGCTCTTTTGAGTACTTAATATGTTAGGGCTGATCCGGGGTTTTTTTATAAAGCGGTTAAAGACATGGTCGGAAAACCTCACTAAAAACCGCCTGTGTGAGTTCATGAGAATCTTTTGCCTCTTGCAGATGGAAGTGGCTGATTAAGGAGCGGAAAAGGATTGCTGGAAGAACAAAGAACTTTGAAAGAGAACAAAGATTTCAAAGTGTGGCTGAAAAAAGACCCACTAGGACGTAACCTGGCCAGGTTAAAATGTTTTCAGTGACCAAGATGTTTACAAAATGCAGTAAGTGCAACCTTGACGCCGTTATGTTGTTATTGTTGTTGTCGTTGTTTTTGTTTGTTTGTTTGTATGCTTGTTTGTTCTATCCATTGCCTTCCATGCCACTGTAGGTACACACTGTACGTACATTTTTGTTTCTGAAATTCTGGTTCATTCAACGACAACACCGTCCACGAAACATGGATACAAATTGGTCTCAGCAAGAGGCATAGATCCCTGCACTCTGAGGGGCTCATGAGGATCTATGTCTTTTGCGTTTGGATTGTGTACACTTTTTTTCTCGACAGACAAGGGGTTAACACAGAGGTCATGAGAAACTGTACCCCCTGCAGCTGCAGACATAAGAGGGGTGGGGTGGATGGGGAGGGGGGGGGGGGATGAAAGAAAGCGTTCGTCGTGAAACGTGAAAGCGGAAATAAGATCTTGGTGATTGATCCGCGAAAAAGTCGTAGTTATTTTGTGAAATGTGAAAAGTCTGTTGTCACACTGTAAATACACTGTACTATGAAATCTTCCAACCCCCTACCTCCTTCCTCCCTTCATTTGATTTTCTGGGCGGGTATATACAAGTTTTGAAGTCTGTTGAAAAGAGGTTGTGAAAGCGGCCCGGTATTCTTTCCCTTCCTCGTCTCTTTCCATCGTGAAAAGCAAGTGCTATGCGTTGTGGGATTCGTGAATCGCAAAATAAATCGAGAAGCCGTAACGGTACTCCTTTATGCACCCCCCCCCCCCCTCTTCCCTCACCCCCAGCAGCAAACCGTCATAGACCCACGACGACCGCAGTGGGCCCGCGTACAGCCGTGCGCGGGCCCACTGCGGTCGTCGTGGGTCCGAGGACCTTAGCTTACTAGGATTCCTCCCCTAGCTTGGCGCTTGTTCTGAGACCTCCTGGCATAACTTACAAGGGGCTCCTGAGAATCTGTGTCTAGTCAAATGCATACTGACTATGGATAGGTTTTTGAAAAGTGACGTCGAATGTCAAACTACTAGTACATGCAAAAAGTGTGCCAGTCGGCGACTGTTTATTTTGGGTGGCATGAAACGAGACATCTTTCAACGCGCCGGCGTGCTTGCTTTCCACACTGATGTTTATGCGCATGTGTTGATGTGTCGCTGTAGGTTTCAGGGATCATGACGGCGTGACACAGATTCGGAAAGTTAATAAGAAATCAAAATAAATTGAAAGAATTTTTTTTTTTTTATTGCTGTACACATTATTTGTGTTCTGGACTTCGATTTTCGACTTACGGCTTTGGAACCGTTACGTCCAAAATCACAGATCATCTCACATGTGTCTCGCTACTGAATGCTGATTTTGGCACTATGCAACGCTGTGTACATGACGTGGTACTGACTGATTCGCTGTGTGTTAATATTACATATAGCACTCCGGGCCTCTTCAACGTGCCGACCGCTGCCGATTACAACAGTAAGCCAGTAAGCAGTTTATCTGCGGGCCGTTGTCGTCGAAATTCGGTTGTATACACTGTGCATTAGGACTGCAGGTTAGATTACCAATAGTCTCTTACTAAATGTTGAGGGTTTTTTTAGTTGTTTTTTTTTTTCTTCTTCGTTCTTTATCGGGTGATCCAGATAAGCTGTGTTGTAAACGGATTTAATCGTTGTTATTCATAGGCAAGTCAGTATCAAATCAGCTTGACCAGACCCCAAGTACACAGTAGACCTATTCCGTCGCCGAGCACAGGTACTTTTATTTTCTTTTATTTTCTTGTGTCTTCTTTTATTTTCTCATTATAAATTATGAATGAGATCGTGTAATTAGTTACTCATGATTTTGAGTAATGCTTTGGGTGTCGGTAGCGGTTTTATCCGCGATGATTCCGACAGGAACACACCCCATACCTTCCTACAGGAATCATCGCGACTAAAACCGCTACCGACAACCAAAGAGTTAACTCATTCTACCCCAGACACACCACAGCAAGATATGGATCGATCATGATATTTCAAGGTTGATGCCAGAATAGCTTGGCGCCTATGGGCGCCAAGCTATTCTGGCATCACCCTTGAACTATCATGGTCGATCTGTGTCCTGCACTACACTAGAGTCTTAAGAGGACAACGGCAAAATGTGGGGATTTCGGTGTTGAGCGGGTAGAATGAGTTTTAAAAGAAGGAGGAGAGTACGCCCTCGAATTGTAATGCGGCGTGATTGGCGCTTGTTTGGTTCTTGTGATTCGTGCGGACTGCAATTTTGTTCGTGATCGTGTTCCGTGACTACAATAGTACTCGTCGTCAAACGTGAAAGCCAAAATAGGATCTTCGTGATTCGTGAAAACGTCCGATGGTTATGTCGTAAAACGTGAAAAGGCAGTTGCCAGCTGTTAGTTTTATCCCTTAAAGATTTAACAATTAAATAATTGAAGGCTGAAACATTTCTTTGTGTGAAATAACTTTCCATTATCTTTCCGTATTTCATATCTCAAGTTATTATTTCATGACACCTACGTAGGGAAGTTTGTACACATATGATTAGACTCCACACTGGTTGCTTCCCCCGATTCGCTACCGCTAATAAGCGGTAGCGAATCGAGGGATACAAAAAGTGTGATTCGACTCAATAATAATTTATAAATTCATGACGGAACAGAGAGAGAAATAAAATAGATTTTTTTCCCTTTACTATTGGATAGTGACGGATTCGTACGAAATAAACCTATGAGCAAAAGAAATGCGCCATTTTTTAATCATTGTATAATACTAAAGTGTGTTCGATGATTTCAAAAATGTCGCATTTCTTTTGCTCGCCATTTTATAATACAAATAGGATATTCTTAAGCTTCTTGTTCACGCAACATAGTACGTTTTTCAAAGACAGTACTAAAATTCTAGCGTCTGGAATAGTTTGTGTATTGTTATTGTTGTTTAAGCTGTTGCTGTTGTTGTCGTTGTTCGATAACACTCTTTAAAGACACCTACTCCAGACAATAACGGGTTAATAATTCACAATATCTCCTTTATAAAATGTACTTAGTATGTCTTACAATAATGCTGGACTAAAGGACCAATTTAAATTATGAAGTTTGATGTTGTAAAAAGACTTTTTTGCTCTTTTTCTCCTTTGTACGCAGGAGAGTTCTTCTCTTTGCGCTAAAATTAATTGTAAGAAGCGTGTCAGGGGCTCGTGAGACTTTGTCTCCCTTGCTGGCGAGGACTAGAATTGGCTTCATCTGCTTTTGATGTAGATTTCTGCAGCTGTAAGCTAGGGCGGATGGAAGTAGATTTATGTAGACTGTCTCTGTCTGTGCTCATCTTTCAGTCGCAGCCCCTCTGTGTTTCGGAGTACCCCAAGGGTCAGTCCTCGGGCCTGTGCTCTTCATTATGTATATGCAGCCTTTGTCTGGTGTCATAGCTGCACACCCAATTTCTCACCACGCGTACTCTGATGGCACGCAGTTGTATAAGTCAGGCCATGTTGAGCAGGTCGATGCCATCATCCAGTGTGTGCAACAGTCAGTTTCAGATGGTAGAACATCGACGATAGCTAACAAACTAAAACTGAATGAAGATAAAACAGAAGCCATGCTAGTTTCCTCTACAAAATATCTTCCTCCTTACCGCAGTCCATCACAATCCTAGATACTGAAATTAGTTTTTTCTGCTCAGGTGAGAAATCTTGGTGTCACCATTGATTGCAGTCTCTCACTAAAACAACACGTTTTGAATACCTGTAGATCTGCCTTTATTGAACTACGTCGCATTAGCTCCATCAGGCATCTTCTCACACCAGAGGCCACTAAAACACTGGTCTGCTCCTTTGTCTTGTTCCGACTCGATTACGGCAATGCACTCCTGTGTGGCTGTCCTCAGTACCTTTTGAATCGGCTCAAGAGGGTGCAGAACTCAGCAGCACGGCTTGTTGTCAAGGCAAAGAAGTCGGACCACATCACACCCATCCTGCGTTCAATCCATTGGTTACTTATCACATCCAGAGTACAATACAAAGTTCTGCCCATCTCTCATACCTGTCTGTCTCCTTCTACTGGCCCTGTCTATCTCTCTGAGCTTCTTCATTTGTACACACCTTCAAGACAGCTCCGTTCCTCAGCAGACATTAAATTATTACGCTTCCAGACTGTGAGAACTAAGTCTTTTGGCGAGAGGTCTTTCTCATACCAAGGACCATTTCTTTGGAATAAACTCCCACAGTCCCTCAGATATGTTGAATCAGCCAATAGTTTCCGGCAGTCTTTAAAGACGCATTTATTCCTTTAAACGTGCATTCACTGTTATATATCTTCTTTTTTTGTCAACCGTTCGTTGTCGGTGAGGGCTATCTGGTGTATTCGTTGTTGGTTTTATGGTACACGTGTGTCTTTTTGTGTGCGAGCATTTTTTATTTATTTTTTTATGTTTTTGTTTGTTTGTTTGTTTGTTTGGTTGGTTGTTTTTTGTTTTGTTTTGTTTTTGTTATTCTTATTTTTCTTGTATATCTTGTTGCGTGAGTGTGTATGTTAGGGACTAAAAGTGCGGCGAGCAGAACAAAGGGCTGTACGTAACGTTTGTCGACCTAACAAAAGCGTTCGACACTGTGAGCAGGCATGGCATGTGGCAGATCCTGGAGTGACTTGGCTATCCCCCAAAGTTCCTCAGCATGATAGTCCAGCTCCACGAGGACCAGCAAGGCCAGGTCAGACTCAACAGTGACCTCTCAGAACCATTGCCCATTCTCAAAGGCGTGAAGCAGGGCTGCGTGCTGGCACCGACCCTCTTCACCATCTTCTTTAGCATGATGTTGAAGCAGGCCATAGTAGACCTCGACGATGACGACGCAGTGTACATCAGGTATCGTCTCGATGGCAGCCTGTTCAACCTCAGACGACTGCAGGCCCACACCAAAACCCTAGACCGACTGATTCGTGAGCTGCTCTTTGCTGATGACGCTGCCCTCGTTGCACAGAGAGAGAGAGAGAGAGAGAGAGAGAGAGAGAGAGAGAGAGAGAGAGAGAGAGAGAGAGAGAGAGAGAGAGAGAGAGAGAGAGAGAGAGAGAGAGAGAGAGAGCCTTGCAGCGCATCACGTCCTGCTTCGCAGATGCTGCCCAGCTCTTTGGACTTGAGGTCAGTCTGAAAAAAGACAGAGGTCCTTCATCAGCCGGCACCCAAGGAAGAGCATCACCCTCCCCACATCACCATCGGCGAGTCCGAACTGAAGTCTGTACACCATTTTACCTACCTTGGCTGCATCATCACGTCAGACGCCAAGCTGGACAAGGAGCTGGACAACATGCTGGCAAAAGCGAACAGTGCTTTCGGGCGACTATTCAAGCGGGTGTGGCACAATCAACAGCTGGAAAAAAGGCACCAAGATCAGCGTGCACAGAGCTGTTGTCCTCACCACCCTGCTGTATGGTTCCGAGTCCTGGGTCCTCTACCGCAGCCAACTACGACTCCTCGAACGCTTTCACCAGCGCTGCCTGCGTACCATCCTCAGCATTCACTGGAGTGACTATGTCACCAACGTCGAGGTCCTTGAACAGGCGGAAACTGTGAGCATCGAGGCTTTGCTGCTGCGGACACAGCTTCGCTGGGCGGGGCACGTCTCACGGATGGAGGATCATCGCCTACCCAAGATCACTCTGTTCGGCGAGCTCGCCACTGGACACCGAGACAGAGGGGCACCAAAGAAGAGATACAAAGACGGTCTCAAGAAGTCACTTAGTGCCTGCCAAATCGACCACCGCCAGTGGTCTTCGCTTGCTGCGGACCGTGACACCTGGCGCTCCACCATTTACAAGGCAGCCGTCTCCTTTGAGGACTCTCGCAGAGCTAACCTTAAGGACAAGCGGCTCAGGAGAAAAAACAGAGTTTTCGTAACTCAGAACCCTGACCAGACCTTCCCCTGCAGCCACTGCGGTCGAACCTGCTTGTCCCGGATTGACCTCCGCTGCCACGAACATGCCTGCAGACGACGTTTGCAAGGCCTATAGATTCTTCGTTCGCGAAGTCAAGCCAAGAGATGTGTTGTAGGATGCAAAGTGTATGTATGTTAGTATGTCATTTGTACGGCGCCTAGAGCTTTTCTATCGAAATTATAGGCGCCTTAAAAATATACATTATTATTATTATTATATTATTATTATTATTATTATTATTATTATTATTATTATTATTATTATTATTATTATTATGTCGTGTGCTGCTCTGCGATTTTGGATTTTACTGCCTGAAGAATAGGCTCATTAGAATAGTTGTTTACTGGTCCGTGATTGTTTAGCAAGATCACATAGCTGAGCATCCTTCTAGTGCTGTAATTGTCGAGACCCATTTAAATTTTTGTTATTTTTAGAATAATTGTGTGCTGGTCTGTGATTTAAGACCTTACGGTTTTCAGACGTAAAGTCCAAAATCACAAACCAGCACGCATTGTGACTGGTAGATTGAAACGGTCCTCTTATAATTATAGTGTATTGCTCACTTCCGTTTTCTTATCTTTTCAGACAAAGGACGTCTACACAAACCAGTTGTGACTGCACGAGCCACGATTGTGCGATACAATGACCTTCTGCAAACTGCAAATTCTTCCAGTTCTGTTTAGGACATCAGTACTGAGGTTGAACAACCAACTCATTTTGCTGGGTATTTGTAAAAAAACACGTGCGGGACGGAACAAAAAAGGCCGAGTCTCAGCTTTAAGCAAAATTTCCTGCTCTGTTGTGCAACTCAGCGCTCAGATCTGCTCATTTCGTGTCATGCACAAATTGTGATATGGCTGACGCTTACTGATTAACTCATTCAGCCCGGCGGACGTATTTCCCAAATTTTGAAGGCGTTATCTAACGACTATGCACCTGTTGCACGAGATGGATCGACCATGATAATTCAAGGGTAGTGCCAGATTAGCTTGGCGCCGACAGGCGCCAAGCTAATCTGGCACTACCCTTAAATTATCAGGGCTGAATGGGTTAAGTTGATGCGCAGCTTTTTTTTTTATTGGGCTGTGTTACAAACAACCAAGTAATCTATCTCAGAGCTAACTTCTCAAATAACCGTTAATTGACGCTTATTAACTGATCGCCGTTACGAGATTTATTTACCGCTTATCATATGACGTTAAAAACAATCAGCTGATCAATCAATGAATTGACTTCTTATTCTGCGTTGTGTTACAGGCATTCTCGTAAAAGAGTATCCTGCCACTGTTAGAACTGTCGCCATTACATAATTATACTGAGCGACTGTGCAGTTTTGGAATACTTCTGAAAGGTGGGGTGCAGCGCGCATGGACTTTTCCGAGCGCACAGAGCGTATCTTGAACTGAACTGGAGTCAATAGAACAGAACAGAAAACAAAACGGAACTGAACTAGAGTGAACTGAACTCAGTTGAACTGATCTAGAGTGAGCTAAACATGAGCTGAACTGAACTAAACAGGACAGAACTGAGCTGAGCTGAACTGAACTGAACTAGAGAGAATTAAACATAACGTAACAGAACAGACCTGAGCTGAACAAAACTTACCTGAATTTAACTAAACAGACAATGAACAGAACAGAATAGAACAAAACTTACTTGAATTGAGCAGAGCAGAACAGAACTAAACTGAACTGAACTGAAATTAACAGAACTGAACTGAACTGAACTGATCGACTGGGTTGGACAATAATGGCAGACCAGTGTATGCCGATCAAGACGTTCAAGACGGACCAGAAGCACGACTTTGACTTGGAGGTAGTGCTGGATGCCTTCAGAAAGTGCCTGCAGAACGATGGTTCCCTGTCCATTCACGAATACCTCCGAGCTTTCCACGAACTGTGCAGGTAAGGGACGCGTGTGCCGGTCTAGCCGCTGTAATTTTGGGCCTGTTCTCATTCGAGACGTGCAGCCTCCGGATACGCAGCTTTAGGCCACGTATCTGGAGGCGGCACGTCTCGAATGAGTTAACCTCTTCGCTGCCAGTGATTGGGAATTGCGTCATCTGAAACGGCCGCGCACTGACCAACGCTCGCGTAAAGAACACAGATGCAGGGCCTACATGGGACAACACTGACAAGAGACATAAATCCTCATGAGCCCCAGCGACTGCGGGGGCTCATGAGGGTTTATGTCTCTTGCAGCTCGATAGCGTTCGCCTTACCCCGGCATGTAAGGGGTTAATTTATGTGCCTGTAGGTGTCTGTGGTTTTGGACTTTACACTGGCGCTGACAGCATGAGAAATGAACTGTTTCCTTATATATATTATACGTTATTGGTAGCAGGGTTTCGCTACACGGACCCTTGTAGACCTGAGGTAGGTCAAAGGAACCATTGTACCCCTCAGGACTTCGGCCTTCGGGGTACAATGGTTCCTTTGACCTCCCGAAGGTCTACAAGGGTCCGTGCAGCAAACCCATGCTACCAATAACGTATTTGCTTTCATTCCTTCACTATTTTGGTAAAAGAAATCAAGCTGAATAACGCCAGACATGATTGAATTTTTTAAAAAATTATACATGTTTACATAACAGACGTATGATATAATGATATTTCATGACTTTGCCGTCTGCATGACCAGCAGCATTGTCTACAAATTGTCAGTGGAAGAGGTGCGTGACTGTTTGCCTAAAAAAAAAAAGAAATGTAAACTTCTTCAATAAAATAGTACTCATGTGCTTTCGATTCCGCAAAGATTATTTCTTTAGTGGTCTGTTACACACTATAGCTGCAGATGTGTGCGACAACAACTTCAGTAGTGTGTCTGCTGTTTCAAACAACACTAAGTAACTTTGTACTTTAGAACGTTTTGGTGATCTTTGATAGAACAAAACTGGCATACAAGACGCGTCACAAAGAGGGCTACGAAAAGTCCGCCATTAGTCGCTTCAAGGGTTTTTGTAGCTCGGTCATGTGGTACAGTTACTGTGTCTATTATATACATGCTAAGAAACAAAGGAAATGTGACATTTCTGGAACCATCGGAAATCATCCATTTAATTTTGCCCTTCTGTATACATGCGTGCATGATTGTACAGGGGTGAATTTCCATTTGCACGCTGGTCTGTGATTTTGGACCTTACGACATAATGTCACAAGTCACAGCTCAACACACGATCGTTGTTTCCTCCATTAATTTGTTTGTCAGGGTGAGGGGGTGGTCGGGAAAAGGGGGGGGGGGGGCGTCTTGTTTTGTTTGCTTGTTTGATTTTTGGTTCTTTTTTTCGTTCGTTCGCTCCCTCGTTCGCTCGCTCGTTGGCTCGCTGGTTTGTTTGTTTGTTTGTTTGTTTGTTTGTTTGTTTGTTTGTTTGTTTGTTTGTTTGTTTGTTTTGGGGAGTATTATGGTCGCTCGTTCGCTTCTTCATTCATTCGTATGTTTGTTTGTTTGTTTGTTTGTTGTTTAGGGGAGTGTGCTTGGTAAAAACCACTTGAACTTTTCCGGAGATAAATTGATCACCGTGATTGTTCTTCTTGGGTTTTTGGTTGCTGACCCTAATCATACACTTCGTAAACTATTTTCATTGGTTTGATAAATCATTCGGTGTCAAACTTAGTTCATCACACGCATGTAATCTATATCTAGCTTGTCTCCATTGAATTTGACGACTTTAAAAGATAACGTTTATCTCCTTACTTGCCAACCTTCACAGAGCCTAGATGCCCTCCCGGTGAACCCTGTCTGACTCTGGTAAGACACGTGTTAGGGCATCAAGAGACATAGATCCTCATGAGCCCCCGCATATGCGGGTGCTCATGAGGATCTATGTCTCTTGAATTTGGGTTTTGTTCAACAGTGAATGGGTTAAATTTACAGATACAGATTTTCTTTCACTATTAGCGTCATATGCTGCAAGACTTTCACACATTAGCTCGACAGACTATATCTTATAAAGTGTCAGCCTTTCGGCACTCGATGTGAAAACCTGCGTGTATCGGCACAATGCATATGACGAGAAAGTCTTGAAAGTAACTAGAAACATCTGAGTGTAAAAGTAATCACATGTTCGAAAAAGATGCATAGCCGTTTCTTTAATTCATTCAGCCCGACGGCCGTATTTCCCCAATTTTGAAGGTGTCATCTAATGACTATGCACCATTTGCAGGAGATGGGTCGACCATGATAATTCAAGGGCAGTGCCAGATAATCTTGGCGCCAAAAGGCGCCAAGCTAATCTGGCACTACCCTTGAATTATCATGGTCGACCCATCTCCTGCTGTAGTGCGACAGGGCTGAATGGGTTAAAGTAGAATAACGCCCTCATTCTGAGTATAACCCGGCTTTGGTCAGCATGAGCCACGACGAAAATAAACGGAAAACTAAACGTATAATGAGAGCGTCAGAACGTAAAAGAAATATGTTCAACGATAGGAACCAAAGCGTTAGTTGTTATAAAAATAAACAGTGGCTGTTTTTTAACAAGTTAATTTGCTTAAAAGTATTTCAGTGCTTTATGCTAATTCATCGAACCCGAATTTACAAAACAAATAATAAAATTAGAGCAGAAAATGTTGCAATCGCAGAATATGTACAGGGAAATGGCAGACACCATGCATTAACTGCAAACGCGTAACCTATTATCTTCTAGGTGCATTAGTCCATTTAGCTAAACACGTCCAATATCAATAACTACATGCAAACCACACCAAAGGGAGAACTTACGAAAGGCAAACACGGGTGAATGGACCAAGGGGAGACAGAGACATTAGCCTCAGAAGTTAGAGCAAACCCCACCCTCTGGGGTTGTTCGGTGTGACTTTGAAAACTAAAAAGGGTCTCTTAAAAAGTTGTTAATCTCACCCAGATTCTCGAGGGCAGACCCGGGTGGGGAGTGAAGACGGAGTAATAAAACAAAAAAAAAACAAGCATATAGATGGGAGAAAGGAGAAAAAGGGACAATATAAAAAAGAGGAAAGAAACGAAGAGAGAGAGAGAAAAGAGGAGAGAATTGAATTAAGAAAGAGAGAAGGGTTGAAAGAGATGGAACAAAAAAATAAAATGAGTTCTGATGAAATTTTGTTTTAACCCTTTTTAACCCCAAGGCCATATTTTCCCACAATTCTTCAGGTGTCACCTAACGCCGGACTGTGTACCAGTTGCAGGAGATGGATCGACCAAAATAATTCAAGGGTAGTGCCAGATTAGCTTGGCGCCATCAGGCGCCAAGCTAATCTGACACTACCCTTGAAATATCATGGTCGATCCATCCCCCGCTGGACTAAATGGGTTAGACCATCGCTTACATGAGCAACACTCCAAGGTTTGCCTCCCACGTGACGTCGACACGCCCTTAATTTAGTAACAAGATGGGATGAACCATAACCCACAAAGTGCCTTCTATATGAGAGCTGTCCTCGCTGTCAATTGTCTCTACCTTTTGTCTTTGACCTATTCTGATGTTGAATTATCTCCTATTGAAAAGGACATACGCGTCATTGATTTGTCAAACGTCAACTGTCATGTCTTAAGTTTTAGTTTTTACGTAATTTTATATTTTACGTGATATAGGTTTCACTTTCGCTTCATAGGCTTGAGAAAATGGTGACAAAACTAGAACTTCACGGTACAATTTGAGTCTTGCTATAGTTTTGTGAAAGCAGGTTGACTTTACCTAGCTACATGATATACCAAGTACACGGGTCACCTGCATGCTCTTCTGAAAGCGCGTCCGGTTGTGTGTGTGCGTGTTAGTGCGTGCCGCGTGCGCGCGTGCTCCAAACATCTCCAATAGGTATAGATTCTCATGCGCCTGAAGGGCGCATGAAGATCTATTCCTCTTGGAGATGCGCGCATGTTTGTGTGAGAGAGAGAGAGCCGCGCGCGCGAGAGAGAATGACGCCATTTTTACAGTATTATGTCAGTGTCTGCGTGGTGACGGAGTTGCCTGTTTTACGTCACCGCCACTGTCTGACTTTCTCTAGAAGTAAAGGTTTTTTTAGTGTTTTAATTCTTTTCTAAAAAGAATTAATTTTTACTAAAGAAGTTGAAAGGATACAAAGCTGGCTAACGAACTCCGATCCAAGCTAGCTATACGCAAAAGTTCAAGTAAATATGACAACAATTACGGACTCTAATCTGGGTCAACCGACTTCCTATAAACGGTTATTTATGTCTTCAGTGAGACATTCAATTACAATATGCTCGGAGGCTGTCTTAGCCACCCACTTAAGAAAGTATTTCGCCAAGTTTCAAGCTTGTGTGTACAAAAATATCGGAGATTCTCTTGTTTACATACATACGTACGCACATACATACATAGATACATACATACATACATACATACATACGCACATACATACATACATACATACGCACATACGGCGCTTTCGCGCCAAATGTACGCTCAGCAGAGACTGTTAGCGCAACTAGACATTACGTAATTGTTATCTTGTGACTTCAATTGTTAGAGGTTTAGCCTGCTCGCCCGCCTTTAACATCATGGACATGCTATTAAATTCGCCCCACCGCGACCTGTCCTAAAAAGTCCCTTCTATAAATATAAGGGACTTAAAAACACACAGACACAACAGTAGTACATCAGCGCAGATAACGTGCATTAAAACCCACTAGCTGCAAGTACGCAAACCTGAGTATGTGAAAGCCCGAGCCTATCTGTGGCAGCAAGTGGTATAATATTCTCGAGTCCCTGCGACTGCAGGGACCCACGAGAATATATGCCACCTGCACGTGGTAGGAGATAGCACAAGGACTGTGACGTGAAATCATTTTGCGATAAAACAAATCACGAGAAAGATGACCCTAACGTGAACTCTGTAGGTTTACAGTGCGTCCGCACTAGAACGATAACGAAAACAATGAACTCCTAACACGTTTTTTTAACAAATAGATAACTTCTTTGGCTGCTGTGAAGGACAAACTAAAATACAAAACACTTGAAGCAGAAATAAACAAGGTCAATAATGATGTGGAACTCTCAAATTTTTTTCACTTTCTCATCAAAACACTTCCTAATTTCAAAATTTGTTTGCTTGTTTGCGTCTTTGTTTCCTTTATTAATAGAATTTGTTTGTGTGTTTGTTTGCTTGTTTGTTTGTTCGTTTCCGCCGTGAGATGTCCTTAGTTGCTTGCTCGGCGTTAAACCCAAATAACTAGCTAACTAAAACTTGTTTGTGCGTTTCTTTGTTATTCCTTTTTTCTTTCTTTTTTATTCATTTGTTCCATTCATTCATTCATTCATTCATTCATTCTTTTTAAAAAAATACAGTTATTGTCTCATACTGTTAAATCTTGCAGGATTATTTTCCTACTGATACAGGATATACCCGACGTTGTTTGTTGTTGATATTGTCGTTGAACATTGGTTGTATCTCGATTCCCTACGGATGATCAAGGGAGACAACCAGTGTAATTGTTGTTGTTGTTCATTGACACGCAACTGCTTCTCATCCATCCCTTTTTCTGAGGGTTTTTTTTTGTTTGTTTTTTTCCATTAGATGCCCTTTGCCAATGCGCAAATGGCCATTGGCCCGACGTCGGCCGTCGTTAGCCCGCGCACGGCCGTGCGCGGGCCAACGGCAGTCGACGTCGCCCGATGGCCTTTCGCGCATTGGTTTGCCGACTGTATAACATAGAGAATTTAGAGTAATTAGATTTTCTCGTCTCAGGTTTTTCCGCCTAACTGGCAGACTGTTCGGCTTCGTGGCCAAAGATCTTGAGGGCAAATTGCGCGCCATCGAGGACAGATGCGCGTCATCCAAGACGTCACGCGCACATTACGACACCCTACAGTCCATGATGCAGTTCGAGGTGGCAGAGGGCATCGTGGGGCTCAAAGGTCGTCACCCGTCCGGCACGCGCCAGTTTCTACGTCTGCACTGGGCGCTGGAGTTCATCCTGGAGTTCATGAGGCAGATCCACCAGAGTGACGAACACGCCAAGACCTCTCATATTGCGTCAGAGGTACGTTATTACGTCAGCACGGCACTCGACCTAAGAATGTTGTTTTTACTTTATTTCGATATTACTTCGTGGGTGTTAAATCAAAATGATTAATCCACAGGGTGGGGACTACCCTTCAATCATATCTGGACCCTAGCCTGTGAGTTAATCAATCAAAAGCAAATCGCAACAATTTATTATCTTTGTATGTTAATAGCGTTAAAAATGATTGTTATGCGTTGTCAGTTTGGCCGTAGTTTGTGTTCATGTCTGCAAAATGCGATGGCATTGTCAATGCTAATTAGTAGAAGAAAACTTTTTCAGCATATGCAAAAAGGGCGAGTATTGTATTAAACATGTCATGACGGCTTGGGGGACTAAAAATGCGCTTCTGTAACAGATGGTTACGAAACGCTACACACAGGTCTAGTTAAGGTTCATTTGGATACAGGAGAATCCAGTTCAGCATACGTCGTCAAGTAACCTGACAATGACTCCGCTCCGTTCTAGAAGTACAACGCTATTAGTGCCAGAAACAGTTAAACGTAGAATGACACGCTAACGGCAGCGCATAATAAATAAGTGTGATTACGCGTGTGCTTTTGCTGCGTGCCCAAACTGCTGTTAAATTTCATTAAGTTTATTAGTTCACAAGGCACAGCAAACACAATAGGTGCTGAAATGCGTCTTCAGATTTATGCAAAACACACATTTGCGCATGCCGCCACCGATACTGTTTATGCTGACAAAACCGGTGGCTGCATGCACATGAAGTTATAAACCTCGTCCCTGGCACTGTACGTACGTTTTTGTTTCTGAAATCTTGGTGCATTCAACCACCAAAAGCCAACACCGCCTAAAAAACATGGATCCAAGCAAATTGGTCTTAGCAAGAGGCATGGATTTTCGTGAGCCCCCGCAATCGCGGGGGCTCATGAAGATCTATGTACCTTGCAGTTGGATCTTGCTACATTTTTTTCTCGGCAGTGAGGGAGTTAAGAATAACGCCCTGAAAAGGTGACTTCAGCTTTCATTTCTTCGTATGTTACAGGTCTACAGTCGCACCTTATCCAAACACCACCCATGGGTGACCCGACAGATCGCGGCCATCGCCGTCTACATGCTGCCGTCCAAGAAAACGCTCATTGACGTCATGTGCAAACACGATTACAGCAAGGTCCACACACTTATCGATGACGTCACAGCAGCCGGACAGCCCATCTTTGACGTCACTCAGAGACTGTACGAAAAACAAAATCTGCAGAATATTCCTTGACGTGATATTAATTTTGGAGGAAATCTACGGCCTGTACACAAAGACTTTAGGTAGGCTTTAAAACCTGCAATTAACAAATCGTGTTCATCAGACGAATAATGAGTTTTGCAACATCCATTTTAAGTCAGAATCGCACGGCCTGACATGCCTCATTCAAAATGGATGTTGCAGGACAAATCTCACCCAATTATAGACGTTGGGGAAAATTAGCGTCTCATCTACTGAATCCTTCAGTCGTAGCAGCCGTGAGCTAGTCTTCGATCCTGCCTCCCTGCGTTAACCCCTTCACTGCCGAGAATAATTAAAACGCCACCCAACCGCAAGAGGCATAGATCCTCATGAGCCCCCGCAGTTGCGGGGATCATGAGGATCTATGCCTCTTGCTGTGACTAGTACTTTGTATCCACCGTTCATGTTTGACGGCTTGGGGATATAATTTGTCTTGAATTACAGTGATTCGACTGAATAGCACAAGTTGCGCCCACTGGCAGTGAAAGAATTAATCACGAACAATCATCAATCCACCTTCAGCTTTGAAAACGAAGGTCACACCAAAAGGGAGACAAGAGCTGGCAGACTCAGTGTACGGACCAAGGGGAATAACTCCTCACTGGACAAACCGACAGTCAGCTCTCCTGACCCCTTCCTTATGGGCACCCAGTTGGGTACCTCGATACATTGGGGGATCTAACTGTTGCTGAGTGCTCTGAATAATTTCGTTGTTTCCCTTGTTATGTACATGTATCGTAACCCGTTCAATGCCGAGAAAATCTGAACACCATCAACTGCAAGAGGTATAGATCCTCATGAGCCCCCGCAACTGCGGGGGCTCATGAGGATCTATGCCGTTTGCTGACACCACTTTGAATCCGTTGGCCGTAAGTCCTGGGACGAAAGCTATGACACTGAACAGGCTAAAAGAGAAGACAGAGATAGTCAGTGATTAGTCCCGGCCAGTCATCCCGGGCCGGTGCCAGGGTACATGTACTTGAAACTGGAATTTAGTTAGTCAAGTTACTCCGTGAAAAAGCCCTTGCTTGATGTGCAGGCCCTTGCTTGCTGTGCATTTGGACGTGATTACATACAAACTAATTAAACCAAAATAATTCGATCAGGTCATTGTCGGTGCATACTCTAATTATTTTTGTATAGTCACTAATCTCGGTGTGGGTGAGCGAATGTTCTTGACATTACTCTCTCTCTAACCAAAGTATATATATGTGTGTGTACCCGCCTTTGCTGTAACGCGTCTGTTCTCTCAAGCTCAAACTACAGTGAAATCATGTTGTCTGCTGGGACTCACGAGAACCCCAGTGTGCCCCCAGCATGCCCCTGCAATGAAAGAGTAAACATTTAAACATGACGTATGTGTAT
Source organism: Semisulcospira habei (assembly GCA_036245525.1). Lineage (NCBI taxonomy): Eukaryota > Metazoa > Mollusca > Gastropoda > Semisulcospiridae > Semisulcospira > Semisulcospira habei. The sequence continues at coordinate 224,895,269 of BTPG01000001.1, read as the reverse complement.
TTCTGACATGCCTTACTGCACACTTTCAGGTTGTGCTTGAGTCAGTAACATATTTTGTTCACTTTACAAAATGTTTCTCCCCAGTACGCAAAAGGTCATCGGGCAGACGTCAGCCGCAGTCGGCCCGTGCACAGTCGAGCGCGGGCCAGGAGGCTACTGCCGGTGGCCGACACCGGTCAGCCAAATGACCTCTTGTTGATGGGTGCCCAGTGATACTCCGTCTGCAGAAGACCGTTTATATCGCTTATGCGTTGTGATTATAATGATGTTGACTGTGACCTACTGCATAGTACCCTTCACAAATCGACTGATCAGTGTCTGTGTGTGTGTGTGTGTGTGTGTGTGTGTATGTGTGTGTGTGTGTGTGCGCGCGCATGTGTGTGTGTGTCCGCGCGCGTACGATTGTACGTGCGCGGCGCGTGTACGTGTGTGATAACGGCGTGCGTGCGTGCGTGCGTGTGTGTGTGCAGGTGTTATGTGTGCGTGCGTGTGCATAAGAAAGTGGGTATATTATTGTATGATGTGCCGAGCCGTTTTATTGTTCTTGTTTGTGTATTGCGGGCCCGCCTACATTATCGGTCCTGAAAAAAAGCTGCAATCCAATGCACAAAAGGCCATCGGGCTGCCGTCAGCCCGCGCCGTTGGCCCGCGCACGGCGGCCATGTGCGGGCCAACGGCGGCCGACGTCGGCCCGATGGCCTTTTGCTTCTTGGGAATATGGTCAACTGAATATCGTTGAATGGTCTTGATGTGCATTTTGTTGATTATTTGCAGAGAATGAACAAGCTAAATAAATTCTGAGCTGATGCCCGTTTGAGATAGTAAATGGTACTCTGTTATGTTGCACGTTAAATGTACACGTCTGTAATTTTGCGTTGTCTTTCATTTGTCGCAACTCAGCGACAGTGTAACCCCGGCCGGGGCCTCAGTTAGTATGGGGGGGCTCTAGAACCGAGGCCCGGCCGAATAGGCCTACAACGACTGACTCGGCTTTCAGAATTGGTGACCCATTAACTCTGTACTGAGCTGACTGATGAGATAGTGCTGTCGCATAAGATATTTTGCACCCTTACGCTCTCGGAACAGCTAAGTTCACCGCCACCCGTAGATATCATGGCGCACAATGTAAATTGAGAGGAACCATTGTTTGGGTTAATAAACTCCGCATTCAGTTCGTCCGCTAGACCGACAAAGATCTCCACCGCTCAGTTTTGACTGAACTGACGTCAGTGGATGTTTTTAGTCTCGCGGCGCCGCAGATCTCTCTTAGTAAAAAGACTGATTTAGCTGGCGGTGCCGCAGAATTAGACAGTATTTACTTTTTCTTGTTCTTCCCGTAACGGAGCCTTCTCAACTCAGTCAAGCGGCGTGCCATCAGTGAAGTCATCTTGCTGTCAAGTGACGAAAATGTTTTCTCAAGTTCAAGTCACTGACCGGCGTCATCATACACTGCTAATGACGTAGGCCTACCTGGGCTATTCAGTGTGGATAAACTGAATGGCGGGACTGACGATATGCGCCGCCCGGGACCCCCTGACTGATCTCAGCGCCGTTTTACATCGCACTGAGTAGCTGACAGCCGTGCCGGCTGTGCCGGCATTGACTCCTAGAACTGATCGGGCATCTACGTATGAGTTTCTTTTCCGGAGGCTGATCCTTTCTGCTTCAGTTATTGAATTTCTATAGTAACACATAGGCCCCTCAGTGCGGGCGGCCGCATGCAGTCTCCACCGGCCCCCCCCCCCTCCCTCTCCCGGGCACCCCCACCCCCCGCCCGGCCCCAATCGGCCGCAGCCGGGATAGGCCGAATAGTATATTAGTAGTTATAGTGGTTTTTTTTTTTTTTTATTGTTTGTTTGTTGAGGAGGAGGGGGGGGGGGGTACTATTAAAGCGCGCACCGCCACCAAACTGAATGATGAACTAACCGTGGCGCGTCGGAGTGACTAGTCAGTTTGATCAGTGAGTCTGGAGTAGGTCTAGACTGAGAGTTGACGCCGGGCAGGCTGAGTGACCCATGGCTGGCACTGAACCCTGGCAAAAGAAGAAGAAGAAACGCACAAGAGCGCACGCAGGAGAGCGCGCCTACACATAAACACGCTCACGCACGCACGAACGCATGCAAACATAGTGACACCAGACAATACATTATGTATTGTCTTTGGTGACACGGCCGTCACACGCGAAAACAATGTTTACATAGCGGATATTTCGGACATAAGGGAGATTAATTCTACAAAACCAAGGGAAGCTACTCTGGTTTGTTGTCAAATGCGATAAGGCGGAGGTTCAGTTCAGTGTGACCCAGCGCTTCACTAGATTCCGTCCTTTGGACCAGTGATACCGCGACAGCCATGCACGCTGTAAGAACTGTGATCCTTGGTGTAAACAGAAGCTCTCTGCTACACAACAAAACCTTTTTTTCACGGTTTTGTGATTGCAGCCATGCTAGAAAGTTTCACTCAAGTGTGTCGTATCACAAGTCGTCAAAGATAGGCCTGACCAGTGAGCGCTACCCCCACCTTAAAAGAGGACTGTTCGCTACACTGACAGACGCTGATGTGTCGTCTTTTGAACGCATCGTGTCAGGCCGACTCATCACAGATCCCTCTGAATTGGACGGGTACAACACAGACTGGTTGAAAACTGTCAGAGGTAGGCAAAGATAGTTGATACTGCAGCTCCGCGCGCGCGCGCGCGCGTGTGTGTGTGTGTGTGTGTGTGTGTGTGTGTGTGTGTGTGTGTGTGTGTGTGTACGTGTGTGTGTGCGAGCGATAGACAAAGAGAGGCTGTGTCCACATCACTCCCCCCCCCCCCCCACCGACCCACCATCCGACTATCACCACCTCACTCCTCCCCCCCCCCCCCCCACACCCCAACCCCAAATTCCAGCTGTTTTCATGCCCGCTTTGGCACACTGTTGCTGCACACTGTGTTGTTTGCTTGTGGCATGATGTCAATACACATCTGTTTTTTTTTTAACCCTTTAGTAGCAGTTTTTGTCGTAATGATTCCTACAGGAATCATCGCGACTAAATCCACTACTGACATGCAAATGGTTAAATTGCCGTCATTTTTATCAATTTGAATCTAGGAGCAAGTCAAATCCTCCTTCGCCCCAAGACAACAGAAGAGGTCGCAGCTATCTTGTGTTACTGCTATGACCGCAACCTTGCAGTGGTGCCGCAGGGAGGGAACACAGGGTTGGTGGGTGGCAGTGTGCCTGTCTTTGATGAGGTCATCATATCCACACAGCTCATGAACAACATCATCAGCCTAGATGAAATCTCTGGTTTGTGAACCCATTACATCCTGAGGCTGATTTTTTAAATATTTTTTTTAAATAATAATTTGCTTATTGATCTATGAAGGCTACATTACAGATTAGGAGATAAATCAACCATTTTAGTTCAGGGGTGGTGCCAGAATAGCTTGGCGCCAAGCTATTTTAGCACCACCCTTAAACTATTATAGTCAAATTTATTTCTTGTAATGGTGTATCAGGATGAAAAGGGTTATTTCACTAATTGTGCATGTAGCCACTGGTACTCTTTACAGTATGATGGTGTGTTGCAATGCTCATGAACTATGTTTTCTGCAATGATTTCACTCAAAAGAAAGTTCTGATTCACTTCTTTGATGGAAAGTGTGAAGAAAATGAATGTTGTCTGCTCTTTGTGCCTGGTTCAAAGTAGCAAATGTTTTAACCCATAGCATCCTGAGGCTAAAAGCTTCAAATTTATACACTGGCATATATGCAAGCTACATTATATACTAATGGTCAAAACTTAAGGGCCACTTTTTTTTTATCACAGATGTGCCGACAACACCACACAAATAATGTAACAATACTTGGAGTCAGTACTTTGGTAATTTATTCAGTAACAATTTCATTTACATTTTGAGTAAATCAAGCAATTGTAACAACAGCAGTATGTTAGAATGTTCACCCACCCCTCATTTGAAAAGTCACACAAGACTGGTCTAGTCAGTAGTGAGTATATGCGCTGTTTGCAGCCAAGCATTTGATGCAGCGTTGACGCATGGAGTTCACCAGGGTTTGGAGAACATGTTGTGAGATCACTTCCCACTCTTGATGCAGGAACTGAGTCAGCTGGGGGACGCCTTGAGGTCGGGGTGGTTGCTGACTACACGTTGCCCCAGCACATCCCAGAGGTGCTCGATGGGAGCCAGATCAAGTGAACGAGCTGGCCACTCCATCCTCATATTGACCTGTTGCTCAAGGTACTCATCCACCACACAGGCGTGATGAGGTCGAGCGTTGTCGTCCTGCAGAACAGCATTGTCGCCTATGGCTTGGAGAGCTGGCTGGATGAGGGGCTGCACAATCTCGTCCCGATAGCGCAGGCCAGTCAGGGTGCCTCGGATGACGTGGAGGGGGGTCCTGCCTTCCCAGCTGAAGCCTGCCCAGACCATGACTGAGCCTTCTCCGTAGCGATCCACCTCTTGGACGCATCTATCCATGAATCGCTCGCCCTGGCGTCTCCAGACCCTCACCCTGCCATCATTAAAGGACACAGTGACCCGTGACTCATCAGTAAACAGCGCCTGAGTCCACTGAAGTCTGTTCCACCTCACATGTTGATGACACCAGGCAACTCGGGCTCTGCGAAGAGCTGGAGTGAGGGGTATTCTCACTGTTGCTCAGCATAAAGCCAGGCCAATTTCACGCAGACGTCGACAGACTGTGCTTTTTGCTGACGTTAACGTTTGCAGCTTGCACCAGTTGACGTCGCAGAGTGGTTGTCGTGACAGTTGGGCAGCGCAGAGCCGCCACACAGAGGTATCTGTCCTCCCTTCTGCTGGTGTAACGCGGGTGTCCTGAGCAGGGTTGTCATTCTACCCTCCCATTTTCTTGGAATCATGCCAGCAACCTCTGGGTCACTGAACGGGACACCCCAAGACGTCTCCCAACTTCTCGTCCGGAAATTCCATCCTGCAGCCATGCTAGCGCCTGGCCTTGATCTACGGGTGTTAGGCTTCGTCGTGGTGGCATGGTTAGGAAAGTGACAATTATGCCCCTACTGTACCGGTATTTGTAGCAAAACAGAAGTGCTCAGTCTTCATGACTGACCCCTTTAGCACGTGCATCACGACTTTACTGAGTTTTTCCACCTGCCTGCCTTTGGTATGCTTGCCAATATCGCACAGCTTTTCACAAAAACTGACGATGTTTCACGTGTGTTTGACACATTTGTGGAAACTGACAAATTGTTGTCTATTGTTCCCTGTACAGTGGGCTGTCTAAGGTCAACTTTTAACCCATTTGGATCGAAAGAACGTATTTTATTAGCGTACTTGCGACGATAAACAATGACACAAAAAAGTGTGGTGGCCCTTAAGTTTTGACCATTACTATTGTACCTACAGAATAGGATATAGACCAATGACTTTAGTTCAAGGGTAGTGCCAGAATAGCTTGGCGCCTAGAGGCGCCAAGCTATTCTGGCACTACCCTTGAACTATTTTAGTCAAACTTATTTCACACACTGATGTATTCTAAATGATAAGGGTTAAAATAGAGTTTTTCAATAGTTTTTGTAACCATTTTGGGAAGTGTGTTAGGTGCACTTTAGTAAAGTGTTCCCTTTTGCATTTGCTCATTTTCATTTGAGACATAGAAACTATGTGATCTACTCATTCTCTTGGCTTGACTTCGCGAATGAAGATTCTATAGGGCTTGCCCACGTCGTCTGCAGGCATTTTCGTGGCTGCGGAGGCCAATCCGGGACAGGCAGGTTCGACCGCAGAGGCTGCAGGGGAAGGTCTGGTCAGGGTTCTGAGTTACGACAACTCTGTTTTTTCTTCTAAGCCGCTTGTCCTTAAGGTTAGCTCTGCGAGAGTCCTCAAAGGAGACTTGTGAATGGTGGAGCGCCAGGTGTCACGGTCCGCAGCAAGTGAAGACCACTGGCGGTGGTCGATTTGGCAGGCACTAAGCGACTTCTTGAGACCGTCTTTGTATCTCTTCTTTGGTGCCCCTCTGTCTCGGTGTCCAGTGGCGAGCTCGCCGAACAGAGTGATCTTGGGTAGGCGATGATCCTCCATCCTGGAGACGTGCCCCGCCCAGCGAAGCTGTGTCCACAGCAGCAAAGCCTCGATGCTCACAGTTTCCGCCTGTTCAAGGACCTCGACGCTGGTGACATAGTCACTCCAGTGAATGCTGAGGATGGTACGCAGGCAGCGCTGGTGAAAGCGTTCGAGGAATCGTAGTTGGCTGCGGTAGAGGGCCCAGGACTCGGAACCATACAGCAGGGTGGTGAGGACGACAGTTCTGTACACGCTGATCTTGGTGCCTTTTTTCAGCTGTTGATTGTGCCACACCCGCTTGAATAGTCGCCCGAAAGCACTGTTCGCTTTTGCCAGCCTGTTGTCCAGCTCCTTGTCCAGCTTGGCGTCTGACGTGATGATGCAGCCAAGGTAGGTAAACTGGTGTACAGACTTAAGTTCGGACTCGCCGATGGTGATGTGGGGAGGGCGATGCTCTTCCTTGGGTGCCGGCTGATGAAGGACCTCTGTCTTTTTCAGACTGACCTCAAGTCCAAAGAGCTGGGCAGCATCTGTGAAGCAGGACGTAATGCGCTGCAAGGCTCTCTCTGTGTGTGCAACGAGGGCAGCGTCATCAGCGAAGAGCAGCTCACGAATCAGTTGGCCTAGGGTTTTCGTGTGGGCCTGCAGTCGTCTGAGGTTGAACAGGCTGCCATCGAGACGATACCTGATGTACACTGCGTCGTCATCGTCGAGGTCCACTGTGGCCTGCTTCAACATCATGCTGAAGAAGATGGTGAAGAGGGTCGGTGCCAGCACGCAGCCTTGCTTCACGCCGTTGCGAATGGGGAATGGTTCTGAGAGGTCACTGTTTAGTCTGACCTGGCCTTGCTGGTCCTCGTGGATCTGGACGATCATGTTGAGGAACTTTGGGGGACAACCTAGTCGCTCCAGGATCTGCCACATACCTTGCCTGCTCACAGTGTCAAACGCTTTTGTTAGGTCGACAAACGTTACGTACAGCCCTTTGTTCTGCTCGCGGCACTTCTCCTGAAGCTGTCTCAGCACAAAGACCATGTCGGTGGTGCTCCTGTTGGCTCTGAAGCCACACTGGCCCTCTGGGAGGTGGTCTTCAGCGATGGCAGGTACCAGCCGATTCAGGAGCAACCTTGCAAGAATTTTCCCGGCAATGGACAGCAGGGTAATTCCACAATAATTAGAGCAGGCAGACTTCTCTCCTTTGTTCTTGTACAGGGTGATGATGACTGCATCACGGAGATCCTTTGGTAGTGTTCCTTTTTCCCAGCAGCAGAGAAAAAGGTCGTGGAGCTTGTTGTGCAGTGCTGGGCCTCCATGTTTCCAGATCTCTGGCGGGATTCCGTCAATGCCTGCTGCTTTGCCACTCTTGAGCTGGTGGATGGCTGTGAGGGTCTCTTCGGCGCTGGGCGGTTCGTCCAATTCAACCTTTAGTGGAAGGTGTGGGATTTGGAGAATGACTGTTTCTTGAACAGTGCGTTCAGCGCCGAAGAGGTCCTGAAAGTATTCCGACCAGCGGTTCAAGATGGAGGTATTATCTGTGAGGAGTGCCTGTCCATCAGCGTTTCACAGGGGACTTTGTACCAGGTGCCTAGGGCCATACACTGCTTTCAGTGCTTCGTAGAAGCCCCTGTAGTCATCATTGTCAACGCAGAGCTGGGTCCTCTGTGCGAGTCTGGACCACCACGCGTTCTGGAGCTCTCTAAGCTTGAGCTGGAGACTGCTGCAGATGAGGCGGAAGGCAGACTTCTTCACAGGGCAGGAAGGCTGGGCGGCTCTTTTTTTTTGCTATAAGTTCCTGGATCTCTACGTCGTTTTCGTCAAACCAGTCTTTGTTCCTCTTTCTAGCAAAGCCCAAGACTTCCACAGAGGATTTTACAATAGCAGTTTTCATTTGTTCCCAGAGTGTTTCAGGAGAGGAGTCTGCTGGATCAACTGTGTCTTTGAGCATGCGCTGTAAATCGGCCTGAAGGGCAGCTTTCTTGTCGTCATGCTGAAGGCTGGCAACATCAAGCTTTTTCTTGGGAGGGCCCCCTTTCTTGGGTTTCAGCTTGAGGCGGAGCCTGAGTTTGCAGCGAACAAGGCGGTGGTCAGTGTGGCACTCTGCGCTGGGCATCACTCTGGTGAGGAGGACATCACTGCGGTCCCTCCGACGCACTAGGACATAGTCGATAAGGTGCCAGTGCTTGGAGCGAGGATGCATCCAGGTGGTCTTTCGACTGTCCTTTTGCTGGAAAGTAGTGTTCCCCAGTGTCCTCTACTCATTACGTCATTTTTTTAATGGGTATACATCATTCATCCTGAAAGTTTGCCTATGATTAGATTGGGAGAGTTATTGTTTGCAACTGATTTCTGTTTTTTAACTTTTTCATTTTTTAACCCTTTTCATCCTGATACGCTCATTGCTTGAAATAAATTTCACTGATAGTTCAACAATGGTGCCAGAATAGCTTGGCACCTGAGGCTCCAAGCTATTCTGGTTCCACCCTTGAACTAAAACAGTTCCCCATCTCCTAATTTATAATGTTTCCATGACAGGACAATAAACAAATTTGACGAAATCAGTATCAGGATGTAATGGGTTAATCTAATTATACCCAGGAGCCAGAGGAGCAGCAAGCTTACTTAAAAAATGATTACGAAAAATCAGTTGCAAAGATTGCTTTCTCCTTAAGAGATCTTTTGACATTTTCACTGCTTAAATGTGGTTCTTGGGCATTTCAAAAGCGCTATACTAGTGTCTTTATGCTTAAGGTGATTTAGGACAACATTTATTTGCTATTTGTACATTGCAGTGGATTTTACTGAATGAACGGCTGCAAGAATTGTCACAATTTTATTGTTCATCTTCATTGAGCATTCAGTCCTGATGCACAAACTACAAGATACAGATCAAGCATGACAGTTATTGAGGGTGGTGGTAGAATAGCTTGGTGCCTGTACCCAATCAAGTATCACCCTATAACTATAGATATAACATAGTTGATCTGTCTACTACCAGTGCTGACCTAAGAACCTTCTGCATATGGGTATCACTTTACTTGGACTTGATTTGACCATTCTTCTATAAGATATAATGTCAATATTTAATTTCTGTCATGGCGGGAATCATGTTGTTTTTTGTAAACCTTTAACCGCTACTGACGATACCGCTCAGTATAAAAGACGCATAGTTCCTTCTACATAAGTAGTGGTCAAAGTGTTAAACAATTATCCCCTTTGCTGTCAGTGGTCATGGATTGTAAGGCTCAAACCCACTGCCCACTGATTGACATTTGCGTGAAAAACATGACATTTGCATGAAGAACACAAATGAAAGGGCACTAAAAATAGGCATAAAGAACATAGGACTAAAAAAAGACATAAATCCACATGAGCCCCCGCATTTGCGGGGGCTCATGAGGCTTTATGTCTTTTGCAGCTGGACATCATTCGCCATGTCCTGGCAGTGAAAAGATCAGAGTTGTCATTTTTGTCAACTTTTGCTGCAGGAACTCTGGTGTGTCAGGCGGGCTGTGTTCTGGCCAAGCTGGATGACTATGTCGGTCAGTACGCCCTGACCATGCCTCTCGACCTTGGGGCTAAGGGCAGCTGTCACATTGGTGGTAACCTAGCAACCAATGCTGGGGGTGTGCGGTTGCTGCGATATGGGTCGCTCCATGGAAGTGTCTTGGGGCTGGAAGCAGTGAGTGATTTATTCTTTTGTCATAATAGTTGTGTTTGGCCAAGAAAACAACAAATACGTTTTCCTCTGAATACGGGTTGTTGTAGCCTTTCTGAGTATCCCTAGTTGTTTGCATGGTTTCACAAAAACTAAAACCACTATAAAACCTGCACACACACAACATAAAAGCAAAAACAAATGAATAACCCTTATCATTCGGAATACACCAGTGTTTGCAATAAGTTTGACTAAAATAGTTCAAGGATAGTGCCAGAATAGCTTGGCGCCTCTAGGCGCCAAGCTATTCTGGCACCATCCTTGAACTAAATCCATTGGTCTATATCCTTATCCGTAAGTACTATAATGTAGCTTGCATATGGCAGTGTACAGAATTGAAGCTTTTAGCCTCAGTATGATATGGAATAAACACACACACACACACATGCACACACACTAGCATGCGCTGCAAACCAAACACACAAACATTAGCTGAAAAACATACAACACAAAAAAATGCGCACAAAAACCCATGCCCACTTATTAGGGAGCTTCCAAAACAGCGGCAGTCAGAGTTTACTGTGTGTACTGTGCTAGTTGTGCTCCCCTCTTGAGGGGAGTCGAAAGATGTGACAGATGGAAATGAGATGTTTGTACATGCAGGAAGATTTCTGTGACAAATTATTTCTTCATGTCTGAACTGAACTGACCCCTTTCGGTCTGGATACACCTACAGAAGGAGACAGATTAGCCATGATATCACACAGATTGTGCCTGAAAAGCTTACTAACAATAATAAATAGTTCTTGTGTTACTTGGTAAAGTCGTAGTCGTAGTATGATAAACACACCAGACGCACGCACATAAGGTTCTTTTAAATAAACTTCATTCAGCTGCAACCCGTCACACGTGGCTTAAGGATGTAGGCTACACTGGAGTAACAGTTCCAACAATATTTTAATTCAGCGATGTGATCTCCACACAATGCATTCCCAAATGCACCAACACTGATACAATGTCTCCTCTGAAAATGTCAACACTGGCGACTCGAAGTTTCTCATACAACGTACACCACCATTACGCTGCGTCTCTCACAATGTACACCCTATATGGGCCATGTACCTACGATAAACTGTGTGTCCCTACAACTGACAATGCATGACAATGTACCCACGTGCTTCCTAGCACAATCTTTTATAGTAAAACAACTTTCCAGAATAATCTAACGAAATCACACAACGCAACCAATCAGAACGGAACACGTAACAAACTCATAAATATTAATAAAAAAAGGAACTTTCTAGAATAACTACAATAGTCTACAAAATATGACTGCTAATTTCAGCCCCAAATCCTAGTGTGTAATGATGTCACACAATAATATGGCAGACCGTTCACAACCTTTAATAAAACACTGACTGGCTGCTAAATTCACGTGCACAGGAAACAGCTACGACTAATAGAGCTTGCACTTTGACGTCACACGTACGAGGTCACCAGACAGCGCGATTTCACTCGAACGTTCTAATCTATTCTCCGTGAATCTACGCATGACAAAAATCACCGCTATTCTCCCTGCGACTATACTAGAAGCTTCCGGACTAAACTTAGCGTATCATAACAAAGCCCATTCCGCTATTTGCGAGAACGATAGAGAATCTTACTGAAAAGGTACGTCAGTAACCATGATAGCTCAAATAAATATCGGATCATTTCCTACGATTAACACATGCATGCTCTCACAGAACAACACACCCACAATCGTAACATCTTGTATAACTCTGTTCTCCAGGAAAACACTGCACTCACTGCGCATGTACAACAGCACACTCTCTCTCAGACACACACACAATTATACACTACTTTAACCCATCCCATCCCTTCCCAACACCTTACAAGCACTTCCCTGTCACATAGGTTTTTCACTGGAGGAACGGAGGGTATGTGATGGCTGATAAACAAACAGCTTGGCAATCCAGACCAAAAAGGTGACTGCCAAGCGTGTAATATGCATGTGTTAATCTGTTTGTTTGTCTATTTTGACAAAGGGTATTTACCCGAAATATTAATAAATTGTGTTGTACCCGTCTTTTCTAAGCGTGTTTCTTTCTCCGTTGGGTACTTCTAAACAGCTTGGCAGAACGGTACGAAGGGAGAGATCTGTCAAAATTCCGATAGGTGAAAATTACAATCTTGTACTGGCAGCGGAATTTCACGGGCAGCCAGTGCAGCTGCTTCAGCAGAGGCGTAACGTGGTCTCTCTTTTGTTTTTTCAAGATGAGACATGCTGCATTATTCTGAATCAACAGGGAAATCTGGTCTGCCGGTAAACCTGCCAGTACAGAGTTGCAATAATCGAGCCTGAACGCAATGAATGCATTTACAAGTCTTGAAGCCACACTTTCTGTAAGATATGGTTTGAGGGAAGAGATTCTGTACAACTCAAGGCAACCAGCGCAGCAGACGCTACTGATATGATCATGCATGGAGAGCGTCGAATCAATCTTCACACCCAGATATTTGATACAGTTCTGGAAATGAACGCTGCAGCTACCAATGTTTGCGAACTTGCTGTCAATCAGACTAAGGCGAGACTGAGAGGCAACAGGCATGACTTCGGTTTTGTCAGTGTTAAGCTTATGTTTGTCGCTAGTCATCGAGGACAGGACGTCATCTATACAACACTGTAAGCTCATCTTTGCGGAGCTGAAATGGCTAGGTGCGCTACTTTTTGACAATTCAGTATTGTCAGCATACTTGTTAAAATCACACGCGTGGGTGGCAATTACATCAGACAGAGGTTGTGAATATAAAGTGAACAAAACAGGCCCTAATTCAGAGCCCTGAGGGACTCCACACAATGAAAGACTAGAAGCAGATAGCTGGCCATTAACAATAACAGCCTGAGAACGATCTTTAACGTATGAAGTGATCCCGCTAGGCCAGGGTGGTACCATGGACGCCAACCTCTTCAGCAAAACATAATGATTGACAGTGTCGAATGCTGCGCTGAGGTCCAGGAGAGCAATGAGAGATGAGTCTCTTGTCTGCCTTCACTAGCAGACCATCCAGGATACTCAGCACAGCAGTCTCCGTGCTGTGATCTTTTTTGTATGCTGACGCATTTCTAAAAGACCGTTTCCAGACAAATGGCTTTGTAGCTGTTTCAAAACAACCTTCTCCAAACCTTTTTAAATAAACTGAAGGTAAGAGACAGTTCTAAAATGTTTCAAATCGTTTGTTTCCAGTCCAGGCTTTTTCAAGAGTGGTGTCACAACAGCATGTTTGAACTGAGTGAGCACTGCACCTGTAGAGAGAGAAGCATTAATTATGGTGGCTCAGCCACTGGCTCACAACGAGACAGTGAAGGGCCATTGTACACACCAAAAGTAGGGGGATCACATGAGCACAAATCTAGTTCAGAGTGGATATGCTTAATCTTATCTGAGAAAGAGTCACAGAAACGTTGTGGAAGGTCATGGCTTGGCACATCCGTTGGTGGGGTTATGGTATGGGGCTTACCCTGCAGCTGACTGAAGACTGAGAAGAGTTGCTTGGACAATGAGCTGGAGTCGATCCTGTCCTTGTAGAACTGTCTCCTGGCAGACTGTATAATTATGACCACTGTTACTTCGGCCCTCACTTTCCCATAGACCTGTCTATGGACAGTCAGACCAGTCCATCTCCAATGATGCTTCACGCGTTTCTGGCGGCGGCGAGCTTCTCTGACATCATCGGATAACCACGGGGCGGATGGTCGGTCCCTCATCAGCCTGGTGACAGACGGGGCGTGTCAGTCAAGCACTTGTCAAAGCCCGTTGTTGTAAGCATCAATGAGCTGCTCAGGCTCCAATGTAGGTGACTGACCCACCTCTGCAGCTGCTGCCATCTCCTGTACATCGGACTGAAAATCAGCGGATTAAATAGTGCAAATGTTCCGTGATGTCACAAATCGTTTACGGGGGCGAGGTCTGGTGACTTCAATAGTGCAAGTGATGACACTGTGGTCGGAAAGACCAGGATAGTCCTGCACTGCTTTAAGGGACAACATGCTGCCCTCGCTACGGACCAGCCACCGCCCAATCGAGTGTGTGGCCACGCTTATGTGTAGGGACGTCAACAAGCTGTGCCAGATTGTGATCACCCAGCATCGTCTTCAGACGCCTGGCAATGAGTACTGTCATCAAAATGGAAGTTAAAGTCACCTAGGATGGAGAAATCGCAACACATGTTCACGTCAAGCTGTACCCTTGAACTCTCATGGCAGACTTTTCTCCTGAGCTGTAATGCAGTCTTCAGAGGAAAACTCCGACATATAGTCTGTGTGTTAACTCTTTACTCTCAAAACAAAATGACTTCCATTATGAAGAATGAAAGTCATTTTGTTCTGGGCATTAAAGAATTACATTTTCGCTGATTTTGGGTGTGTGTGTGTGTGTGTGTGTGTGTGTGTGTGTGTGTGTGTGTGTGTGTGTGTGCACGTTTTAATTGTTGTTTTCATTTTTTTTGTTGCCCCACCATGACAGGTTTTGCCAAATGGGGAGGTGCTGGACTGTATGTCAACTCTACGTAAAGACAACACTGGTTATGATCTGAAGCAGATGTTCATCGGGTCAGAGGGCACACTGGGTATCATCACTGCAGTCTCCATATTGTGTCCTCAGCGACCAAGTGCAGTTAGTGTCGCTTTTCTAGGTATGGAAAACAAACCATATGGACTTTTGCAGCTTTGAGAGGTGTCTATATTGGCCACATGCCGGCTATGAGAAATAGATCATCAGACATAGTTAAAGGATAGTGCCAGATTAGCTTGGCACCTTTGAAGGTGAAGGTGCCAAGCCAATTTGGCACCACCCTTGAACTGTAATGGTCGATTCATTTCAGTGTTATGTCTCAACGCTGAGTGAATTAGCCCACCTCTTAACCCTTTTCATCCTGATACACTACTGCTTGAAATTCATTTGACTATGATATGATATGACTATTCTGGCACCACCCTTGGGCTAAAATAAAATAAACTAACCACTAGCGAATTTTTTTAGTGAATTCCAAGATTATGTGGACAGTGCCTCCAGCAGCAGACGCGAATTAGTTATGGTTGGAGACTTTAATTTTCATTTTGAAGTTCCATCTGATACTGATGCACTTTGTCTGCGTTCACTTCTGTCTGACCGTAGCTTGCGTCAGCATGTGCAGAGGCCGACTCACAGACGTGGTCACACCTTGGACCTTCTGATCACAGGGGAGAGCTCCTCTCTTGTTCAGGACGTTCATGTGTGTCATACGCTGCTGTCAGATCATGCAAGTGTTTTCTTTCATGTGCTTGTGTCTCGGCCTCATTCCACAAAATGCTCGATTACTTCCAGAAACCTTCATCGTATTGACATGGATGTTTTCAGCTCCGATGTAAAGGTGGCTTGTGACGGTGTATTGACAGACTGCACAGTACATGAACTGATGGACATGTACAACTGTACACGCTCTGACATTCTCAACAAGCATGCACCACTCACCACAAGAGGCGTAACCTCACGTCCTGCGGCTCCTTGGCTAACGAAGGAACTGAAAGATGCCAAGCGCGAGCTTCGAAGCCCTGAGAGACTGTGGAGGTGTAGTGGTCTCACAGTACATAGAGACATGTTTGTGACGCAGCATGCTGCACTCAAGTCCTCACAGCATGCAGCTAAGAAAGATTTTATTTGTGCCAAACTTGAAGACTGCATATCTAGTCGTCAGCTGTTTGGCCTTACAAATGAACTTCTTGGAAAGAAAAATGAACCTGTACTTCCGAATACCATTCTGATGAATGATTTACCTGATAAGTTTTGTCAGTATTTTGACTCTAAGATAAGCATAATCCGTCAGGAACTGGACAACTGTTCTGATGCTGTATCCTATATACCATATGATGGGCCTGTGGTACATGCGTTCACTGCTGTCACAGAGGAGACTGTAAAGAAACTCATTATTTCCTCACCCACCAAATCTTGTTCCCTTGACCCCATTCCCACCTCTATTCTCAAGCTATGCCCTGATGAGATTGTCAGTGTGATAACCAGAATTATTAACTTGTCTCTGGAGTCGGGGTCTGTGCCTCAGCATTTTAAGCAGGCTGTGGTAATTCCATTGTTGAAGAAGGCAGGGATGGATGTAAACTTGCTGAAGAATTATAAACCATCTTCCCTTTCTTTCCAAGATTCTGGAGAGAGTTGTGCTGAGTCAGCTCATGTCACATCTCTGTAGTAATGGTTTACTTGAACTGTATCAGTCTGCATATCGAAGAAATCACAGTACTGAGACAGCATTGCTTCACATTACCAATAGCCTGCTTACACATGCTGACCTCGGACATGTCTCTTTGCTATCATTATTAAAACTGTCTGCAGCATTTGACACGCTGGATCATGGGATTCTTTTAGAATGCCTATGCGTGTCTTTTGGTATATCCGGTCCAGCGCTGTCATGGCTCAAGCCTTGCCTTTTTGAAAGATATCAGTCTGTATGTGTAAATGGGATCATGTCTCAGCCTGTGCTTTTGAAGTATGGTATCCCACAGTGGTCTGTTTTGGGTCCTCTGCTGTTCTCTCTTTACACTGAACCAGTTTCCCGAATCATCAGCCAAAATAGCTGTGAGTATCACAAGTATGCTGATGACACTCAGGTCTCTAAGTCTGACCATCCTCATAAACTGCAGACCAATGTGGAGAAGTGTATAGTTGAAGTCAATGACTGGATGACTTGCAACAGACTCAAGATAAATGATGACATGACATGAGAGCATGCTTGTTGGCACTCGAGCTAGAACATCTGCCTCCAGCAGTGATCACATTTCCATAGGTGGCCATGACATTTCTTTCAAATCCGACGTAAAAAATCTGGGTGTATTCCTGGATTTGAGTTTATCGATGGAAAAACAGGTTAGCCATCTTTGCCGCACTGCCTACCTGGAGCTCCGCAGAATAGGCATGATCAGATCCTTTTTGACAGAAAAGGCTACTGCCCAGCTCGTATGCTCTCGCATTCTGTCCCGTCTAGATTACTGTAATTCCCTTCTTGCTGGTATCTCATCTGATCAACTCACTCGCATTCAGCATATCCAGAATAATGCAGCCCGGTTAGTCCTTCGCAAAAAAACGCACTGATCATGTCACACCACTGCTAAAGCATCTCCACTGGCTACCTGTCAAACAGAGAATAGAGTACAAGCTGGCCACTTTGGCATACAAACACTATGACAATACGCTTCCTGCATATCTGTCTTTTTCCCTTGCATCGCACAATCCTAGTAAAAGTCTACGCTCAAGCCCACAGAAACATGCTTCTTCAGCCCAGAGTCAGCCTAAAAACTGCTGGTGCCCGTTCTTTCAGTTATCAGGCCCCTCACGTCTGGAACTCACTTCCACTGCATGTCCGTCTGTCCCCTACCCTGATGACCTTCAAAACAAATTTGAAAACCCATCTTTTCCAGGTAGCATATCAAGATTTGCTTAGTCTGGATGTGCTGCCTGGAAATGTTGGCTGTTTTCGTATATGGGTAGCCCATGTAGGTAGGCTGCGTGTGTGTGTGTGTGTGTGTGTGTGTGTGTGTGTGTGTGTGTGTGTTTCATGTTAGGAATGCGCGTACATGGTGCGAGTAGGTGTTTATTTAAGGAGTGAGTGCGTTCTAATTTTTCTCCCTCTTAATATTATTTTTATGTGCTGTAAAGCGCTCCGAGCTTGCTGTCCATGGGGAAGGGCGCTATATAAAAGCTATGTATTATTATTATTATTATTAAAATGGTTGATCTGTCTCCTAATCTGCAATGTAGCCTTCATAGGACAATAAGCAAATGTTAAAAAAAAAATCAGCCTCAGGATGTAATGGCTTAATTCCTGTCGTTTAAAAATTGCAGCTGTCCCAACATTTCAAGGGGTGCTGGACGTCTTCAAAGAAACCAAGCACAAGCTGGGTGAAGTACTCATGGCTTTTGAGTTCATGGACACTGCCTCCATGGAAACCGTCAATGAGAACCTCAAACTGTCAAACCCCATCGCCCCCAGCCCCTTTTATGTGCTGATAGAAACAGGAGGTTCAAACCAAGGTCACGATCAGGAGAAACTGTCCAGGTTGCTGGAAGGTCTGATGGATAGTGGGAAGGCGTCCGATGGGACGTTAGCGACAGAGCTCACTAAAACACAGGTGAGAAAAAGTGTTTGTATGGACAGTTTATGAGTTTTTGGTTCATGTGCGAAGCAAAAGTGAGTATGTTCTCGGCCAGTGGTCATCTGTCTGTCGTCCGTGGTAAACGTTTTTAGCGTCGCCTCACCCCAGCCTTCGACACCAAAAGCTGTAGCGTCGCTGACCGTGTGCAACGTTTGTGTGACCGGTGAATGTGTATGTAAATGTTTGCTCGTGTCAGGATGCCAAGTTCACACACACAAGCACAGTCACTCGCACTCGATACTAACTACAATAAGACATGTGAAACGAAGATCGCATTTCGTATAGACTATATTGCAGTACAGGCTAATAGTGATAAAGCGACAACAAATGCCCCGGCATGAAGCCGTTTGAGAAAAATATATTCTCTGCTGGTCACTGTACTCAGGCGTTACTACAGTAGCGTAGCAAAGTACTAATATCTAAGTCGTGTCTCTAAAAAGAATGACAAAGTCCGAACAAATGAGAATCTAGTAGAATAACTAAGTCTGAGAGGCCATTAGATAAAAGGAGCCTCGGCAAAAATAACAAAGTCCAAAGTGCCCTTTATAAAAGAAAGTCTATAAAAGTAGCTAAGTCCGAGAGGCCTTTGGTAAAAGAAGACCTGTACAAAAATGACTATGTCCAAAGTGCCCTTTGTAAAAGGAAAGCCTTGGAAAACAACAGAGTCCAAGGCGCCCGTTACAAAAGAAGAGCCCCCAAAAATAACAGAGTCCAAAACGCCCTTTGTAAAGGGAAACCTCGGAAAAATGGCAAAGTCCGAAGCGCCCTTTGTAAAGTAGAGCCGCCAGAAAAATGGCAAAGTCCCAGGACTCCCAAAAAACGACTGAGTCCGGGATTCCCGTTCAAGGGAGGGCTCAGAAAAATGACAGAGTCCAAAATGCTGGTTTGTAGAGAGAACTCTGGAAAAACGGCAAAGTCGAAACAGCAACTGTAGAAGCAGTCGTTGATAACAACCGCTCAAATCCACCTATCTCCTCCGCAGACCGGGAACACTGCGCTCCAATCCGTAGGGTGCCAAGCGCAGCGGAACTTTTGCTAGTCAAAAGCTGACGAGTCGTTAAAAGTGGCTCGCCCGACCAAAATCATTACGTGTTACAAAATGGTGAAGCACTCTTCCATGCGATAGAACATTACTTTCCTATCTGAATACGCTTTCGTCAGTTCTGAAACCATTACCAACACTTAGAGCCCTTCAAACACTAAATTGTTATAAAATCCTCTTGCAGATGAAAAATCGTACTTTTACCAGACTACGTAGTTAACAAACAAAATCCAACAAATCTCTTGTCAGGGGAAAATACTCCGCAGTAACCAGCTGTCTGGCACCGTAGCAGAGGTCTGGAAAGAAGGGAGAAAACGACACTAGGTGAGGTGCGGTCACTACCACATCTGGCCTTTGTCTACACGTTCTGCTGTGCTACCCAGCCTCGCCTCTTACTACTGGCGGCAAATGTACACACTAAATTCCAAGCTTGCAGGAGACTACAAAAATAGCCGGCTGAACTACATCAGCCTCAGCCGTGAGCACACTGACTACACAAAAAGAGAAGAAAAATAATACGATACAAAAACGTGTACAAGGCATTTTTACCACACTTTAATGTTGGCATTTTCTCGGAGACTAAGCCACTGTCTTCAAACTTGGACCAAAGATACTTTGTGGCAAGACCTTTCTAAACATATCAATTTAGTGACCTCTCACAAAGGTCAAGGTCACAGGGGATGAGGAAATAGACCACAAATAGCTACATTTTGACATAATTTATTTTTTCTCAAATACTATTCACAACTTCAAACCCAAACTTGGTACAAAGATACCTGATGGTAAGATCTTTCTATGCATACTAATTTGGTTGATCCCTCGGAAAGGTCAAAGGTCACAAGAGCTCAGGAAATAGGTCCAAAATAACTATATTTTGACAAAATTGATTGTATTGATTGTACATTGCTTAACGTACCGACAGCAACAAGGCTTTCTCAGGACGTGCCTGCACTGCTTGTGAAAAAAAAAAAAATAAACAGAACATTGAATGTATGTCGCCAGCCGGTCAAATACGTTAAATAAACCTAACACATGGGGCCTAAATAAAGCTAAGACCATTTAGCAACACACATCCAATATCAAGAGCTACAGGCAGTGCAGACAGTAGGGAGAGTTTGAAAAAGGCAAATACAGGTGAATGGACCAAGGGTAGACAGAAACACATGCCCCAGAATAGAGAGAAAAACCCACCCTGTGGGGCTGACCAGGGTGACCCTGGGAACTAAAAAATACCTAACCCCACCCAAGTCCCCCAGGGCAGACCCGGGTGGGGTTATATTTTTTTTTCTTTTTTTTTTTTTTTTTTTTTTTTTAATTTTTATTTTGACAAAAGATGTTTTTTCTCAAATACTATTCATAACTTCAAACCCAAATTTGGTACAGAGATACCTGATGGTAAGGCCTATCTCAGCATACTAATTTGGATGACCCCCTTGGAAAGG
Organism: Semisulcospira habei; assembly: GCA_036245525.1. Taxonomy (NCBI): domain Eukaryota; kingdom Metazoa; phylum Mollusca; class Gastropoda; family Semisulcospiridae; genus Semisulcospira; species Semisulcospira habei. The sequence continues at coordinate 224,874,881 of BTPG01000001.1, read as the reverse complement.
TCAAAGGTCACAAAAGCTCAGGAAATAGGGCCAAAATAGCCATATTTGGACAAAAGATGTTGTTTTTTTTCTTTCAAATACTATTCACAACTTCAAACCTAAACTTGCTACAGAGATACCTGATGGGAAGTCCTTTCTGTGCATTCTAATTTGGTTGATCCTCTGAAAGGTCAAGGGTCACAAGAGCTCAGGAAACAGGTTCAAAATAGCCATATTTTGATAAAAGATATTTGTTCTCAAATACTATTCACAACTTCAAACCCAAATTTGGTGTAGAGATACCTGATGGTAAGACCTGTCTATGCATACTAATTTGGAAGACCCCTCGGAAAGTCAAGGGTCACAAGAGGCCATCAAATGTGTGCGAAATGCTAATTTTTGATAAAATTTTAGGTATTATTAACATTTTTGCAAATTTTTCAATCAAATTTGGTACAGAGGTAGCTGATGATAAGACCGTCCTATGCATCTTAATTTAGTAATTTAGTCGACATGGTGAAGGTCAAGGATCACAGGGGTAGTGGGGGGAGGGGGGGGGGGTTGACAGATAAGTGAAAAATGCTTATATTTTCACAAAACATGGATTTTGCTGGTGCAAAAGCCAGCCCTTTACTTATTGTCACAAAGGTCACACATGTAAATAGGTCATACATATGAACCATAATGGCTTTGCTTTGTTAAAAAAAAAATCTGGTATCATCTTTAATAGATGAAAAGGGGACCTGGCATAGAGTACTGGTCTGATTTAACTGTTTGGCTGTCAGTAGGACTTTTTGTCAAGGTGATTCCTACCAGGCGACATCCTTGTGAACCACCTAGACAAAAAGCACTATTGAAAGCCAAAAAATCAACAAATGGAGCTTGGGAGTTGAAATTCCTACATTTGGAAGTTGTCATCTGAATTCTTCATACTATTACCAGTTTAGGAGGTAGATGAACCATGAAAGTTTAAGGATGGTGCCGTAATAGCTTGGTGCCTTAACAGGCGCCAAGCTATTTGGTAAGGCACCCAGTTGTTTTGGCATTACCCTTGAACTGTCAAATCTGATCCAGTTCCTTTGTGGATTCTTATAGAATGCGTTTAGTAGACATTCATGCTTACTGTTTCATCATCCACGTCTCCATGGTGGCAAAAAATGTTCAACCCCTTGTGCATGTAGCCTTCTACAAGGTCAACTGAAAACCGGTGGCTGTGTGCACAAAGAGGTTAGCCTCAAAATGTTTCTTTTTCTTTACTTCTTAACTACAGGCGATCTGGTCATTGCGTGAGCGACTGGCAGAGGCCCTGTTGCATGATGGGTACTGCTACAAGTACGACGTGTCCCTGCCATTGTCTGTGTTCTATCAGCTGGTTGAGGACATGCGGGCAAGAGTTAAGGGGGCGGCCACGAGGGTCGTGGGTTATGGACACGTAGGAGATGGCAAGTGTTTATAAATGTTGTTTCCTTCTTAACCCACATCTTATTGAGGCTAAAAGCTTCAAATGTGTACACTGCCATATGCAAGCTACATTATAGTACTTTTAGATAAAGGATGTAGATCAATGGCTTTAGTTCAAGGGTGGTGCCAGAATAGCTTGGCGCCTAGAGGCGCCAAGCTATTCTGGCACTACCCTTGAACTATTTTAGTAAAACTTATTTCACACACTGGTGTATTCCGAATGATAAGGGTTAATACTTGGAAGAGCATCCTGCTGCTGTTGGGATGTTAACTGGCAAATGCAAACACCACCCATGCAGCTGCAAGAGGCAAAGAACCTCATGAGCCCCCACATCTATGCAAGAGGCAAAGAACCTCATGAGCCCCCGCAGATGCTGGGGCTTATGAGGTTCTTTGCCTCTTGTCATGTCCGTGTTCCTGGGATTTTTCAGGATTATTTGGTGTTGAATTTGCAATGTTTCTAACCCTTTGAAACGCTGTTTGTCGTGACGATTCCTGTAGAAATCTTTACGAGAAAAGTGCTTTGGACAGCCAAAGGGTTAAAAACATAATTTTACATGCAGGGGTGAAGTGGTTTAAGCAACAAGAACCAACCATCCATAATTGGAAGAAAGGAGCAACAAAAAGAGAAATCCGCTTTAGAAGAACAAGGGCAAAGTGGTTCTGTTTTGTCCGCAGCCTTCTTAACTCATTCAGCCCGACACATGTATTTCCTAAATTTTGGAGGTGTCATCTAAAGACCATGTACCTGTTGCAGGAGATGGATCAACCATGAAAATTCAAGGGTAGTGCCAGATTAGCTTGGTGCTGACAGGCACCAAGCTAATCTGGCACTACCCTTGAATTATCATGGTCGACCCATCTCCTGCTGTAGTGCATCAGGGCTGAATGAGTCAAGCGTGTTTCCTTATTTGCTGGTCATTTCCTTGCATTTTGTATGCTTGACAGTTTGTTTTTGGTCTAGACTGTTCATGTGCAATAGCAGGAACGAGTCATCTGTCCATAGCTTTGAAGATAAAATGCTAAACTGTGTGCACAATAAAACTGTCTTCCTGTGTCGTGCAGACTTCAAAATTATTTTATGCCATGTTTTCAACATTAGCTATCAGTACGGTTATATTATTTTTTCTATGTCTCTTTTTTTTTCTTTTCTTGTTGCCAGGCAACCTTCATCTGAATGTCACATCACCTGAATACAGTCAGAAGACGATGGAGCTGATCGAACCTTTCATTTACGACTGGGTGGCGAAACACAAGGGCAGTGTCAGCGCTGAACACGGTCTGGGTTTCAAGAAACGTGACTTCATCTACCACAGCAAATCTCAGTCGGCCGTCAGCCTGATGAAACAGATCAAGAATTTGCTGGACCCCAAAGGCATCATGAATCCTTACAAACTGCTGCCATCCAAGTGAAAAATTCATTTTTCTCTAAAAGGTATTTTTTCGAAAAATACTTACCGATGACATGACTTTGTGGAAATGTCTACTACTAGCTCAATTTTAGCCTACTTACCCGTTGTGTGCCCACACAACCCGGGAGGCACTCAGGGAACCCCCCCTAGAGGGGCCGAGAGTTGTCTCCCGTTTCCCGCCTTACCGGCTCCGGTCACGAGACCGGCCAGTTTTTCTGATACTTCGCTCGAAAGCGGCAAGCGGGGCAGGAGGGAGGGTCCTCCGAGTCATGTCATCGGTAAGTATTTTTCGAAAAAATACCTATTAGAGAAAAATGAATTTGTTTCCTCAAAAACATTACCGATGACATGACTTTGTGGAAGAATTGCGATGAGGAGGAGGGTGCCGCGCAAACTTCTTAATGGTAAACAGCGCCGTCCTCCCAGTCGCAAACTCCCGACAATTTTAGCGAAGTGCATACCTACGGCGCCGGTGGCGCCGGGAGGGAGTGTTGCGCCGCGGCGATGTCCCCCACTAGTGCGAGATTCTCTCTTTGGCCTGCCAGGTCCCTGAGGTAGAAGCGGGCGAATACAGATTCAGTCTGCCAGCCCACAGCTGCCACGATGTCCTTGACAGCGCAGTTTCGATCAAACGCGAGGCTCATGGCCATGGCTCGTACCTCATGTGCGCGAATGTGCAGCCTCTTCGCTCCCTGCGGGGAGATATCTTGATACGCGGAGCGTATAACCCAGCGGAGCCAGGATGAGATCGTCTGGGCTGTTATGTCATTCCTGCTGGGTCTCAGAGGTAGGAAGAGGCGCGAACGCCCTCTGCGGAAGGCTTTAGATCGTCGCAGATAAACTCTAAGGGCGCGCACGGGATCCTGTTGCCTGGTCTCCTGAGACAGAAGGTTGGTTCTTAGCGGCCGTAAGGTGATAACCTGAGGCGCAGCCAGAGGAGACCTGTTCTTGGCCAGGAAGGCAGGGTCAGTGAGGAGTTGAACAGACCCGTCCGCTCGGAACTGTAGGCAGGTAGGCCGCGCCGAGAGTGCGTGTAGCTCACTCACCCGAGAGGCGGTAGCAAGGGCCAGCAGGAAGCACGTCTTACGTGTCACATCTGCGAAACGGGCCAAAGGTAAGGGTTCAAATCTGTCAGAATTCAACCACGTTAGCACCCAGGGCAGGTCCCAGCGGGGGAGGAGTGAGCGGTGTGTTGGGCGCTGGATGCCGAAGTGACCCATAAGGTCGGCTAAGTCTTTGCAGGCGCCCGGGTCTGGGTGTCCAAGGTGTCGATAAGTGTCAGCGATCATGGACAGGTAACCCCTCACAGTGATGGGGGCCAGGCCTAAGTCTCGAAAGAGCCAGAGGAAGAAGTCCGCCAGCTGAGGATTAGTCAGTTCCGTGGGTGACAGGCCGTGCTCCGAGCACCAGGAACACAGGACTCGCCACTTTCCCTCGTAGACTCGGATGGTCGAAGGTCTGCGGGCCGAAGCGATCGCCTCCACTGCTGCACCCGAGTAGCCTCTAGCTCCGAGGGCTTGCCGCACAACCTCCAGGCGTGAAGGAGGAGCCGCTCCGGGCAGGGGTGGAACAGCGGCTGACGCGGTTGCTTGAGCATGGTGCGTGGGGCGGGAAGCAGCAGGGGCGGGTCCGTGGCGAGGCTGAGAAGGTCGATGGTCCAGGAGCAGTTCCAGGCGAACGGTGCAACTAACAGCAGGACTGCCGAGCAGCCCCGAAGCTTGAGAAGGACTTTGGGTACGAGGACCGTCGGGGGGAAGGCGTAAGCCACAAGGCCGTCCCAGGGAATGGAGAGCGCATCGACAGCCCAGGCAAGGGGATCGGGAATCGGGGAGACGAAGAGAGGCAGCTGATGGTTCCACCTCGTGGCGAACAAGTCGACCTGGGGAGTCTCCCACCGGGCACAGATCATCCGAAAGATGTCCTGCCGAAGGGTCCATTCCGTGTGCAAGAGCTGGCCGCGGCGAGACAGCGAGTCGGCTAAGACATTCAGGTGTCCGGGGATGTGTCGGGCTCGAATGGTGATACCACGGTCCTCGCACCAACGCATCATCCGGTAGAGGAGCATACAAAGGTCGGGAGAGCGAGTGCCACCTTGTTTCTGGATGTAAGCCACCACCGTCGTGTTGTCCGAGAGAACGAGTAGCTCCTGGTGTCTGAGGAGATTCTCCCAGAACTGCAGGGCTTGCCAAACAGCCTGCATCTCCAGCCAGTTGATGTGGGTGTGCGCTAGGTCCGCGGGCCAGGGCCCCGAAGTCGAGAGGAACCGAGGAAGGAGATGAGCGCCCCACCCAGTGAGGCTGGCGTCGACACAAAGCGAGGTCTGGGGTGGAGGGGAGGCCAGGGAAACTCCCGACGCTAGCCAAGAGTGGTCGGTCCACCGACGAAGATGAGGAAGCAGCATCTGGGGCACCGGAACCAAAGTCGATAAGTCGCCTGACGACGGGCGCCAATGGAGTAGGAGATGCAGCTGGATCGGCCGGGAGTAGAGACGACCTAGTGGTATAAGATCCGCTGCGGCGTTCAGCAGGCCCAAAAGCTGGAGCCAGACTCTTGCGGGGGCCACGTCCTGTCGTGCTAACTGACCGGCTAGGTCTGCAACCTTCTGGATCCGGGGGGCCGGGAGGCGCACCGTGTTGAGGTCGGTCACAAATTCCATACCCAGGTGCACGAAGCGGCGGGACGGAGAGAGATCCGACTTGCTGTCGTTCACTAGAAAGCCCAAGTGAGCCAGAAGCAGCAGCAGCGCATCCCTGTCCGACGCGAGCGAGGTCTCTGACTGGTTGCGTAGGAGGAGGTCGTCTAGGTAATTCGACGTCGGACTGGAGGAAGACTGTCGGGCCTTGGCGACTACGGCGTCCATCAGCCGGGTGAACACCCAGGGGCTGAGGTTGAGATCGAACGGGAGCGCGCGAAACTGGTATACTACGCCGTCGATCGCAAACTGGAGGAACTTCCTGGAGGCCTGGTGCATCGGGACATGCAGGTACGCATCTGAAAGGTCCAAGCTGACTGCGAAGTCCAGAGGCTGGACCGCGGCTTTCAGGGCTCGTGCAGTCTCCATCCGGAAGGAGGGGGCTGTAATGTACCTGTTCAGGGCCGAAAGATCGATAACCGGTCGCCATCTCCCTCCAGGCTTCGGAACGACGAACAAGTGGCTGTAGAAGGCTGGGGAGTCGGGGACGCGTACCACCTCCGTGGCGGCTTTCCTCAGGAGGGAGGAGACCTCTCCCCGAAGAGCGGAGGCCTTCAACGGATCGCTGGGAATCTCGGTCCAAAGGGGGGAGCGACGCAAAGGAGGCGGGCTGCGAAAGGCGATCCGGAGGCCGGCCGAGACGGTGTCGCAAATCCAGGGGTCGTCGGGAAAGAGTGTGAGCCAATTTCCGCTGAAAAAGGCTAGCCTCCCACCGACCGGAGACCCCGAAGTGGTCGGTGGGGGCAAGGCTGGGGGGCAGTCAGGCAGCCCGCCCGCGACCCGGTCGCCGGGCGGGACGGGGCCAAGCGGGGACACGGGCCCTGGAGGGTCTAGGACGGCCAAAGGCGGGGGCCTGCTCAGGGGCTGAAGCAGGGGCTGAAGCAGCAGAGGGTCTAACCGCCCGCGAGGCGCGACCCCTAGCCTAGCGGGAGGACGGAAAGCGGCGGGGAGGAGCACTCACAGGCCAGCGGTCAGGGTTGGAGGCTCGAACGGAGGACCAGGTGTCGCCGAAAAGCAGGGGACCACCCAGCGGAGCACGACGAAGCTGCGCACGTAGGTCCGGTGGTATCCCTCGGCAGGCAAGCAGAAGGGCGTCTCGGCGCATCAGGTCACAGTTGGCGGAGGCAGCCATAGCGTTGACGGACGAGTGGTAGGCGGCTCGGTTGGCGACTTCCGCTAAGACGAGTAAATCCCCAAGGAGAGGCGTGATAGAAGGATGCCAAGCGTCTTCCACACGACGAACCAGGGCTTGAGTGAGCAGCTCCAGGAACCCAGCGCAGGCTAAGGTGTTCCGCACCAGAGATGCAGTCATATCCAGGCCACGAGGGAGGGAACGGCGAAGAAGGGCGGAGCCGCCAGCTTGCGACACGGCCGGGGGGTCGATCGCAGGAAGAGGGATGGAGAAAGCCTGGGAATGACCGGCATACCAGTCCCGACGGAAGGCGATGTCCAGGCCAGCCGGCCAGCGACGATTGGAGAAGAACACCGGCTCTCGAGACGCGGGAAGTTGCAGGTGCGCTGAGAAGGCATCTCGCAGTTCCTTAAATCCAGGCGGCTGGGGAAGCGACTTGAACCTCTTCACCTGACGCTCGGCATCCACAAAGGCCGAGACCTTCCTCTTCAGGGGGGGAGAGGCTGGGCAGGAGTCCGCTGGCAGAGTGGCCGCGATGATCCTGGCGGCTTCATCCAAGGCTAAGAGGGTCTCCGCACGGGACGACGACGGAAGGGTCGAGGGGACATCATCACCGACGTCGGCGGGCGAAAGGGAGCGAGCATCCTCCTGCAACAAGGCTGAGACGGAGTCCTCGGGCAGCAAACTGAGGGCTTCTTCGTCCAGGGGGTGGCGAGACGGCGGGTGAGGCACCAAGGAAGGTCGAGGCTTGGGCGGGGACGCATCTCGAACCTCGCGGGAAGCGCGGGAACGAGCCGGCAGCGACGACGGAGGCGGGGATCGCCGAGGCGAACGCGGGAAGGAGCGAGGAGGGGTCCTGTCCGGTGCGCGGAAACGACGTCTGGACGAAGGACGGCGGACAACCGACGAGGAGTGCCGATCACGGGAAGATGGCCGACGATGGCGGTGACGCGGCGAACGCATCGAACGGTGCGAGGGCGAGCGTGACCGGGCGCGCGACGAGGAGTGGCGGGGGGAGCGGCGACGCTCCCGGCGGGGGGAATGATCCTTACGGCGGCGCTCGCGGGGCGAGCGCGAGTGTCTAGCACTGACGGAGGAACGGGAAAAGTCGGGGGCGCGACTGTGTCGCGTAGGTTGAGGCTGACGTCTCTCCTGGCCGGACTCAGTGAGAAGGGCTCTATGCCGGCGTACAGATCCTCCGGAAGGATCAGCGGACTTATCGTGGAGAGAGAGAGGAGCAAGGCCAGTCAACGTGGGACGGCTCGTGGCGAACTGCTGCAGGCCGGGCTCAGTGAGGCGGGCGCTCTGCCGGCAAACAGACCCTCCAGAAGGGTCAGCGGGCGTGGCAGCAGTGGCAGTCCTCTGGTCAGCGAACAACGCAGGGTCCCGACGATCTATCCGTTCCGAGAGGCCGAGGCGAGGAAGGGCGGTCGTTACCACAGGGGCGGCGGAAGTGTCAACAGGAGTGGGACGAGAGATAGCAGACGGAGGTCGCTCTCGCCGGTAAAAACTCCAGAGGTCAGACCAACGGATCTCCGGCCAGGTCGCACAGACATCGCAGAGATGGTCCGAGGCGCAGCCCGAACATGGGAGGCAGACCACATGGTCGTCCGTCGGCAACTGGAAGTCGCCGCATTGAGAGCAGGTAAGCATTTGTTTCCTGCAACAGACAAAGAGCACAAGGTCGCAAAGGAGGACAAGGGAGCCTAGCCCCCCACAAAGGTACTCCAAGCGCCGTGACCACCGGCGCGTAAATAGTGGCTACAGTCTCCAAGAGCTAAAGGGCCTTTAAGGTAGACGAACGGAGTGTGAGTGCCCCAAGGCCCTACGAAAACCGAAACGCTAGTCTACAAGGCAACGTCTTCTCGTAACAGTGAAACACAAAATGAGAGAAAGGCGACGTCCCTCGAGGAGACTCATTAAAAAGGTCGTGCAAGGCGCCGAAACGTAAACTCAACCGCTGGCGCTCACGTAGTAACAAAGCCGAAAGGGAAGCCCAAGGTAGCCGGCTCTCGGCCCGAGGGCCGGCTGTGGGAAGCTACCACTACCTTACCTCCGAGACGAATCGGGAACGGGGGGAAGGGTAGCCATACACCTCCACAGCCTAGAGGAGAGCAGCAGAACGACGCCCTAGAAGGCGGCAGAGCACACGAAGAGGCAACGAGCGTAGGCAAGAGGAAGACCGGTCGAAGCAGCGCGAGAGCAAGGCCAGACACGTCTTCTCTGTACGAGCGAAGTAGCAAAACTGGCCGGTCTTGTGACCGGAGCCGGTAAGGCGGGAAACAACTCTCGGCCCCTCTAGGGGGGGTTCCCCGAGTGCCTCCCGGGTTGTGTGGGCACACAACGGGTAAGTAGGCTAAAATTGAGCTAGTAGTAGACATTTCCACAAAGTCATGTCATCGGTAATGTTTTTGAGGAAACAAAGATAAGAGTGCAGTGTGTGCAATACTAGTTATTGATCTTTTATTTCTCGAGGTAAAGGGTTGATGTATACTATATGTATACGGCATTGGATTAAATCAACATACACCAAGGTATGCACACACCCTTTCCAATTATCAAAAGAAGACTTCATGATTTTGTCAACAATATTGTAATAACCATGCTGACTTTAAAAGATAGGATTTGTGTCAGTGAGTTACTGTCTGGAAGTGTGGGTTGCCTGCACACCCAAGATGTACTATACAATGTGGTCCTACAATTAGAGTATTGTGCCCAATCAAAAGTAAACAAGGTTATGGGTGCTCTGGCAAACATGATATACTCACAGTATAGATCCTAAAAAACAGATGAAGACTGAACTCATTCAAGGCGCCCACTATTAATAGATGCAAAACTGTTGTATACTGTTGCTGCTGGAAACGCTAGATGACACTTTCACAGCTATTGATGCTGGGCGCCTTGAATAAGTTAATATGCTGTAAAACTGTATGCTTGAGCTTTGCATGCAGATGATGTTACCATAATCAAGCAAGCAGAAGGTCCTTGCGCCTCAGTCGATTCACACACTGCTGAGGCATATTGTAGTCTCTGTTCCACTTCAGCAAATGTGTTATCTCTTTGAGCCCATGTCACAATTTCTCAGTCTGGAACTTGGCCTTATAACGTTACATGACAGTTGAAGAGCCTGTCATCCATGATAGTTCAAGGGTGGTGCCAGAAAAGCTTGGCGCCTCCAGGCGCCAAGCTTTTCTGGCACCACCCTTGAACTATCATAGATGGTCTGCATCTTGTTGTGGTGCATCAGGGTGGAATGGGTTAAATTTGAGCATTGCACTACATGGTGATTAGAGGTGAGTATTCCCATAGAAGTTTTTTTCAAATGTATCAGACTTTTGCATTTTAATCAGAAATCCTTATATCTTACTGAGGAGCAGACCTATTGTATTGCACCATCACGTAACAGCTGATGAAAAAAAGATGGGTGCAGGAGTGTGTGTATGTGTGTTAAATCAGCATCAAGGTGGATAAGTATTTGATACTACATGTACGTATATTAATAATGAGTCCCAGTATTGTACCAATAGTGATTTTTGCCTTGTCCTAGGGCAACAGTGTGCCGTCTACTTACGGTACCTTAGCAGCTTAAGTGACCAGTAAGTATTATCATTGCAGCTTTTATGAGAGAACTGAATTTCAATTATTGATCTCTTTATTTTGTTGGCTGTCGGGAGACAATTTTGTAACGGTGATGAAAAACCCTGACAGCCATAGGGTATAATGAGCACGACAATGGAAAACATAGATTATATTGTGTGTGTGTGAATGCCAGTATGAGTCCATAAGCGTAGCACTTTTGAATGGTGACTTTATAGCTTGTTTACAGAGTGCGTTGTATTTTGTTTTTTGTACTTTTTGTAAATTGCATTTTTGTAATTAGTTATTTTTGTACATTAGTTTTTGTTAAGCGCCTAGAGCTCTAATCTGAGGTTAGGCGCTATACAAGTACTCATTATTATTATTATTATATATTGATTGATCTTGTTTGTAAGTAATCATGAACATGATTATTTGATTGGTGCTACTGGATTTTGAGATTTTTATTTGCGGTTTAACTCCTGTGGTGCTGAAAGTTTCTATGATGATGACTTTGTGCAACTCTTTAATACATCTGAATGTGCAAGGAATACAATCTATCCAAGAACTTGTTTTTTGTCTGTTTTGTGAGAGGGTGGTGTCCGTAAAGACTGTACAGGTCATTATATCGTGATACATGGGAGGCGTAATATCAGACTGCATTTTTAGTGTTCACCTTCCTATACATAGGCTTATAAGGGAAGTACATTAAGCAACAAGAAAGCCATTTTGGCTCATGTGTATGACCGATTTACACATGTGACCTTCGTGACAAGGGCTGGCTTCTGCAGCAGCAAAATCCAGGTTTTCTGAAAATGTAAGCATTTTCACGCACCTGTCAACCCCCCTTGACCCTTGACCTTTGTGATGTCAGCTAAATTAGTATGCACAGGAAGGTCTCATCATCAGCTATCTTTGTGCCAAATTTGGTTGAAAATTTTGCAAAAATGTGGATAATACCTACAATTTTATCAAAAATTGGCACACATTTGCCAGCCTCTTGTGACCCTTGACCTTTCCAAGAGGTCATCCAAATTAGTATGCATAGAAGCAGTTACCATCAGGTATCTCTATAACAAATTTGAGTTTGAAGTTGTGAATAGTATTTGAGAAAAAACATATTTTGTCAAAATGTGGCTATTTTTTACCTATTTCCTGAGCTCTCATGACCCCTTGACCTTTCTGAGGGATCAACCAAATTAGTGTGCATAGAAAGGTCTTACCATCAGGTATCTCTGTAGCAAGGTTGGGTTTAAAGTTGTGAATAGTATTTGAGAAAAACATTTTTTATCAAAATATGGCTATTTCGGCCCTATTTCCTGAGCCCTTGTGACCCTTGACCTTTCCGAGGGGTTATCCAAATTAGTATGCATAGATAGGTCTTACCATCAGGTATCTCTGTAGCAAGTTTGGGTTTGAAGTTGTGAACAGTATTTGAGAAAAAAATGGATTTTTTTCTAAAATGGATTTTTTTCGAAAAATACTTACCGATGGCATTACTATTAGGAATGATTCGCTTAGCACACCAATTTTAGCCCAAAAAACTCGTGTACACCACAACCGGGGAGGTGACTCTAGGGAGTCGTTACCAAGAGACCCTGAGTAGCCTCCCCTGCCTCCCTATCCGGTGGCGCGCTCACCGTTTCCCGCCAGTCTCTGAGCCTTAGCTCCACTGCGGCAAGCGGGGTAGGAGGGAAGGACCTCTGATTAATGCCATCGGTAAGTATTTTTCGACAAAATACATTTTAGAGAAAAATCCATTTATTTTCTCAAAATCTTTACCGATGGCATTTCTATTAGGAAGAATGGCGAATAGGAAGCGGGTGCCGCATATCTCGGTACTCCTTTCCCATGCCCGAGTGCATCCGCGCGTAACTACCGAGGCCCCACTCTACGTGCCCACTCCTAACAATTTTAGCTAGGCGTTACCTGTGGCGCTGGGAGGGAGTGCTGCGCCGCCGAGATGTCCCCCACTAGGGCCAGGTTGTCGCGCTGGCCGGGTAGGTCTTGCAGGTAGAAGCGGGTGAAGGTAGACTTGGCCCGTCAACCCACGTCCACCACAATGTCCTTCACTGCGCAGTTGCCGTCAAAGGCGATGCTCACAGCCACTGCTCTGACCTCGTGCGCCCGGATGCGCATCGTCCTGGCCTCTCTGGGGAGAGCTCTTTGTACGCCGACCGGATGACCCAGAATAGCCAGAAAGAGATTGTCTGTGCCGATATGTCTCGTCTGCCCGGAGCCAAGGGCAGAAATAGGCGTGAACGCCCTTGTCTTAGTGGCTTAGTTCTGCGCAGGTATACTGTAAGTGCCCTGACAGGGTCCTGAAGACGGGACTCTCAAGACTGGTCCGTCGCCCCGAGCAGACGGATGGTCAATACTTGCGGCGCGGACGCTGGAAGGTGGTTCTTGGCCAGAAATGTATGGTATGAGGAGGAGCTGCACCGAACCATCGGCCCCGAGTTGGAGACAGGAGGGCCGCACCGAGAAGGCGTGTATCTCGCTAACCCGAGAGGCTGTGGCGAGGGCGAGCAGGAAGCAAGTCTTCCTGGTTAGGTCTCCAAGCCGCGCGAGTGTTAGGGGCTCGAATCACTCCGAGTTGAGCCAGGTGAGCACCCAGGACAAGTCCCAGCAAGGAATCAACAAGCGTGAAGCCGGCCGTTGCAGATCGAAGTGTGCCATCAGATCTGAGAGGTCCTTGCAGGAACCTGGGTCCAGCCGTCCCAGCTGTCGATAAGCGTCCGCCACCATTGCCAGGTAACCTTGGATGGTGATGGGGCCTGGTTCTGCTTGGAGAATAACCACAGAAAGAACTCAGCCAATTGGGGGTTAGTCAGGTCCATGGGGGCGAGTCGCTCTACTGCGCACCAGGCCTGGAGTACTCGCCATTTTCCTTCATAGACGTTACGGGTAGAGACCCTCCAAGCCGCTGCGATAGCTTCTACTGCTGCACCCGAGAAGCCTCTTGCTGCGAGGGCCTGCCTGATAATCTCCAAGTGTGTAGCAGCAGTCGTTCCTGGCACGGATGAAACAGTTGCTGCCGGAGCTGCTTGAGCATCGTACGCAGTGTGTGGAGCTTCAGCGGGGGGTCCATAGCGAGGCTCAGGAAGTCTTGTGGTTCAGCTCCTGGTCCAGCTGAAAGAGGCTACAAGGATCAGGATCGTATTGCCGCCCCTGAGCTACTGAAGCACCTTTGGTACCAGCACTGTGTGAAGGAACGTGTACGCAAGGAGTCCATCCCACGGAATGGAGAGCGTGTCTACGGCCCAGGCTTGTGGATCCGGTATAGGGGGAGACGAAAAGAGGCAGCTTCTTGTTCCACCTCGTGGCAAAGAGGTCGATCATCGGCATCTCCCAACACGCGCAGAGTAGCTGGAAGATATCCGGGCTAGCGACCACTCTGTGTGAAGCAGCTGGCCCCTATGCAAGAGGGAGTCCGCGAGTACGTTGAGATGGTCTGGGATGTGCCGCGCCCGCAGAGTGATGCCCTGGTCCCTGCACCACATGAGGACTTGGTACATGAGGATGCCCAGGGAGGGTACGCGCATTCCCCCTGGTTCGGAATGTAGACCACAACCGTCTAGTTGTCAGAGAGAGTACCAGTACCTAAACAGTGACCTCTCAGAACCATTCCCCATTCGCAACGGCGTGAAGCAAGGCTGCATGCTGGCACCGACCCTCTTCACCATCTTCTTCAGCATGATGTTGAAGCAGGCCACAGTGGACCTCGACGATGACGACGCAGTGTACATCAGGTATCGTCTCGATGACAGCCTGTTCAACCTCAGACGACTGCAGGCCCACACGAAAACCCTAGACCAACTGATTCGTGAGCTGCTCTTTGCTGATGACGCTGCCCTCGTTGCACACACAGAGAGAGCCTTGCAGTGCATTACGTCCTGCTTCGCAGATGCCGCCCAGCTCTTTGGACTTGAGGTCAGTCTGAAAAAGACAGAGGTCCTTCATCAGCCAGCACCCAAGGAAGAGCATCGCCCTCCCCACATCACCATTGGCGAGTCCGAACTGAAGTCCGTACACCAGTTTACCTACCTCGGCTGCATCATCACGTCAGACGCCAAGCTGGACAACAGGCTGGCAAAAGCGAACAGTGCTTTCGGGCGACTATTCAAGCGGGTGTGGCACAATCAACAGCTGAAAAAAGGCACCAAGATCAGCGTGTACAGAGCTGTCGTCCTCACCACCCTGCTGTACGGTTCCGAGTCCTGGGCCCTTTACCGCAGCCAACTACGACTCCTCGAACGCTTTCACCAGCGCTGCCTGCGTACCATCCTCAGCATTCACTGGAGTGACTATGTCACCAACGTCGAGGTCCTTGAACAGGCGGAAACTTTGAGCATCGAGGCTTTGCTGCTGCAGACACAGCTTCGCTGGGCGGGGCACGTCTCCAGGATGGAGGATCATCGCCTACCCAAGATCACTCTGTTCGGCGAGCTCGCCACTGGACACCGAGACAGAGGGGCACCAAAGAAGAGATACAAAGACGGTCTCAAGAAGTCACTTAGTGCCTGCCAAATCGACCACCGCCAGTGGTCTTCGCTTGCTGCGGACCGTGACACCTGGCGTTCCACCATTCACAAGGCAGCCGTCTCCTTTGAGGACTCTCGCAGAGCTAACCTCAAGGACAAGCGGCTCAGGAGAAAAAACAGAGTTGTCGTAACTCAGAACCCTGACCAGACCTTCCCCTGCAGCCACTGCGGTCGAACCTGTCTGTCCCGGATTGGCCTCCACAGTCACGAAAATGCCTGCAGACGACGTGGGCAAGCCCTATAGAATCTTCGTTCGCAAAGTCAAGCCATGATCACTTGTACCTCCTGTTGCATGAGTCGTTCCTCCCATCCGACGAGTGCGAGCCACACCGCCTTCATCTCCAGCCAGTTGATATGTCTGTCTGCGTGTTATCTCGTCCAGCTGGCTGAGGTTGAGGCAACACCCGGTAGCAGGTGAGCTCCCCAGCCTGAGAAGCTCGCGTCCGTGCAGGCGGAGAGCTGAGGTGGAAGGGAGAACAGGGGTACCCCCGACGCTATCCAGGCACTGTCTGTCCACCCTGGAGATGAGACTTGACCAATGTTGACACCGGCACCAGGGTTTCCAGGTCGCCTGAGGAGGGGCGCCAGTGCAAGAGCAGATGCAACTGTATCGGTCGAGAGTAGAGTCTGCCTAGGGGTAGGAGATCCGCTGCAGCGTTTAGTAGGCCCAGAAGCTGGAGCCGGGCCCTCGCTGGGAGAGCTTCCGCACGAAACCCTCAGAGTGCCGCCTCTGCTATTTTATGTATCTGCCCTTCGGGCAATCATACCCGGTTGATGTCGGTCAGGAACTCCATTCCTAGGTGGATAAACCTGCGTGACCGTGTCAGGTCGGACTTGCCTCCATTGACCAGGAATTTAAGTTGGCGGAGCAGAGTCAGCAAGGAATCTCTGCCCTCCTCCAATGCTTTCACCATCTGGTCCGGAGGAGTAGGTCATCCAGGTAGTTGGAGGCTGGACTGGAGGCCGCTTGTCGAAACTTTGAGACAACTCCATCTATAATCCTGGTGAAGACCCACAGGCTGAAGTTTAGTCCAAACGGTAGGGCCCAAAACTGATATATCACCCCACGGAATGCAAAGCGCAGGTAAAGCCCGCGACGCCGGATTGATGGGTATGTGAAGATATACGTCCGCTAGGCTCATGGCGAAATCCTGGGGCTGCACTGCCGCCCTCAGTGCTGTGGCCGTTTCCATCCTGAAGTGCGGGGCCGAAATGTACTTGTTCAGTGCCAAAAGGTCGATTAATGGGTGCCACTTGCCTCCGGGTTTGGGGACGAGGAAGAGGTGACTGCAGAAGGCCGGGGAGTTGGGGCGCATGACCATCTCCGTGGCCTTCTTCTGGAGTAGGGCTCTCACCTCACCGTGCAGCGCTGTCGCCTTGTCCTGATCCCCCGGTACTCGCGTCCACAGGGGAGAGTATCGCAAGGAGGAGGGGGGGGGGGGGGTGGCCAACTGGAAGGAGATCCTCAGGTCCTCCGTGACAGTCAAAAGAATCCATGGGTCATCCTGAAATAGCTTCTGCCATGCGCTGCTGTGGAGAGCTAGCCTCCCGCCAACCGGAGACCCTACAGCAATCGGCGGGATGGCGGGGGCCAAGTCAGCGAGCCTGGCTGCGCCCTCGCTTCCGGGCGCCTCTGGCCCTGGCGGTGGAGGGTGCGGGGAAAGCGCGCTCTAGCGCGTTGGTAGGTGTATGATTTCTCCGTGGCCTCGGGGAGGGCAGGAGGAGGGGGGTCTGATGAACCGCAGGGCACGACCCACGGCTCTGCGGGCTGACTTAAAGCGGCCGGAGACGGATCCTGCCGTGGCGGGCCAGAGTTCCTTCGTTATCTCCTTTACCATCTGCCAAGTCGGTCCGAATAGTAGATTCCCCCCAATAGTGACTGGCGTAGCTGTGACTTCACCGAAGCCGGGAAGGAGAGGCAGCGTCCCAGCAACTCATCCTGTCGCATCAGGTTGCAGTTGGTGGCCGCTGCCATGGAGTTGGCCGAGGTGTCGTACGCTGCCCTATTCGCCACCACCCACACCGTGTGTATCCCGCGCAGAGGAGCTGAAGCCGAGAGGTCCCAGGTGTTCTCCAGACACTTGCCCACGGACTGCATCGCCATCTGGAGGAATCCCGCGCACACTAGGGAGTTGCGGACCAAGGTAGCCATCCTGTCCAAAACTCGCGTCGGTGTCCGTCGGCTGCGGGCTGCCCCTGCCTGCAACATCGCGTCCTTGTCCACCGCCGGTAGGGTGCAGGAAAACGCCTGTATACCACTGCTGGCAGAAGGCGATATCCATCCCCTCTGGCCATCGCGAGTCTGAGAAGAAGCCATGGTATCCGAAGCTGTCCTGTCGCAGGTGAGCCGAGCACGCCCCCGCTAGGTCCTGAAAGCCTGCCAGTTGAGGGAGCGACTCGACGCGCTTGGGCTGCCGTGGTGCGTCGACCATCGCCGAGGCCTTCCTCTTCAGGGGCGGGGACGGAGGGCAGTACTCCGGAGGAAGGAATGACGCGATGAGCCGGGACGCCTCATCCAAGGAGCGGCGAGTACGCAATGCCGGGGCTGCATTGACCGAGGTGGTGCAGAGTGATGATCGCCTGCCAGGTGAAACCGGTTGCCCGTCGTCTACGCCCAACGCTGACACCGAGTCCTCCGGGTGTAGACTAAGCGCCTCCTCGTCATCCGACGCGGCCCGTGCTGAGGGAGACGCAGAATGTCTGTGCGCCGACCGAAGAGTCACCACCAGGGAGAGTCTGTTCCTGTGAACCGTCGCGGACCGCTGGTGAGAGCTGGGCCGGCTCTGAAGGGGGGCTGAATCTGTCCTGCGACTGCTACCCAAGCGGTCCCAGTGCTGACGTCGAGGCCGCGTCCTCAAGGTGGAACGGTCCCTGAAGGCCCGGCCGGAAAATCGGCTGCTCTTAGAGGGTGCCTCTGAGATCCAGTGTCGCAAAGAGGTCTGCTGCTGCGATGTGCCTGAACTTGTCCGCCGGTCCGCGGAGGAGGAGTGGGAAGTAAAGACGTTTACTCGCACGAGGTATCTGTAGCGCCCTGTCCCCAACTGCTGCAGTTGCTCGTTCAAACGCGGGGACTGAGGCCGCTGGGAGTCCCTCTCTACACTCCTAGGGTGGGTGGGGGGGGGGGGGGGGCGGGGGATGGTGCTTCGGGGTCCCCAACTCGATGAGGAACCACATCTCGTCAGCTATAAGTACTGACCGAGCTTGTTTCCTCTCCATGGCAGGCTTCGGTCTTGGATCGCCCGTGGCTCCACTCTCTGTCTCGGGACCCCGAAGTCTGTGTTCGTGGCCTGTCCAGTCGGTGGCTTAATTTCCTGTCCCGCTCTGAGAGGTGCACCCTGGGTGTGGGCCGGTCTAGGCGCTGGTCCGGCCTAAGGCTGGCGGTCGCTGTCGTCTCAGAGGGGTGGTCCCCCACTTCTGTGCCTGGGCTCTCCGTTTTCCTGGTGGGCGTGCAAGAGGCCCAACTTTCTCCTTGCGGGGGGACCGAGCTCCTAATGCCTGCAAATACTTAGGGGACGAACCCCGTTATGCCATATCCCAGGCTGAATGCGGGGTGGAGCTCTTTAATGCTCTTTATATCACTTTAGGCGGAGCAGCTGAGCAGCTCCGTCTGAGGCACCAGTGGGGGCAGCAGGTCCCTTTTGCGCCAACAAGCTCACGATGTCTGAGGTGGCCCTCCTCTGCGATACTTCCAAGGCTGCGGGGTTGCATGCCAGTCTCACCGTCCGGTAAAACATCCAAAGCTGCGACCATCATTCCTCCTCTCACGTCGTGCATAGTTGCATGTCCAACTGGAAGGGCAGCCCGAGCAGGGTAGGCTGACATTGTGCGCATCGCTAGGCCATCGGAACGCCACACCTGGTGCAGGTTCTCACCTGAGTCCCGTAACATAAGTCAGACAAAGGCCGGCGCGAGTGCGCGGAGCCTCCTTGTGAGGGTCCGAGCTCCGGGTCAGTCGCGTACATAGTCTCCGGTCAATGCCGCCGTCCGGTAAATCGCCGGCTGAGGCAGTAACCGAAGCTTTACCTTGTCACGTCCTGAGACCCAGTAATCCACAGAGACCAAACCACCAAGTAAATCCGCAGAAACTGAAGGTAATCCAAGCACTCAACACCACACAGGTAGTAACACACGTCCAAGGAATATCCAACGTAAGTCGAGTTCACAAAAGGTAATCTCACCATACACAGAGCACACGAGGTGCACATGACCGGTAAGGTGTAGCTAAGCGAAGAGACTGGCGGGAAACGGTGAGCATGCCACCAGACAGGGAGGTACGGGAGGCTACTCAGGGTCTCTTGGTAACGACTCCCTAGAGTCACCTCCCCGGTTGTGGTGTACATGAGTTTTTGGGGCTAAAATTGGTATGCTAAGCAAACCATTCCTAATAGTAATGCCATCGGTAAAGATTTTGAGAAAATAAACATCTTTTGTTAAAATATGGCTATTTTTTCACCTATTTCCTGAGCTCTTGGGACCCTTGACCTTTCTGAGGGATCAACCAAATTAGTATACACCGAAAGGTCTTACCATTGTACCAAGTTTGGGTTTAAAGTTGTGAATAGTATTTGAAAAAAAAAAAATTATGTCAAAATATAGCTAATTATGACATATTTCCTGATCTCCTGTGACCTTGACTTTGTAAGAGGTCACTCAAATTCATATGTTTAGAAAGGTCACAAAGTATCCTTGGGCCAAGTTTGAAGACTGTGGCTTGAATAGTCTTAACGAAAATACCAACGTTAAAGTTTACGATGGACGGACACCGGACGGACGACAACTGGCCCAAAACATACTCACTTTTGCTTCGCATGTGAGCCCAAAACTCCTCTGACCGACTCCAGCCTTAGTTGACCTGTGCACGGCTGTGGGCGGGCCAACTGAGGCCGGAGTCAGCCACAGGACGTTTTGTTCATTGGGCATCTACTTTGGAGCCACAGACTTGATGGAGTCGCATCCAATTTCACAGTGTTCTGATCCGCGTAATGCTGAGGCTGACCTGAGCACCTGCATCAGCTGTTTGAAATGGACTGGTAATTGCAGTTGGAGGGGACAGCCAGAATAGCCTGCACAGTGCAGGACTAATCCAGCACTACCATTGAACTATCATGACTGATTGAAAGAGTCAGGAGAGCAAGTGTGATCCTAAAGACTAACAAGATTATTTTCAGAACTGTCATTTATTTCCAAATGCTTGAGATTCTGCTCTCCTTAAAACATTCACTGCCAAGAAAAGAATATGAACATAATCCTACTGCAAAGGTGACAGATCCTCATGGGCCCCTGCAGTTGTGGGAGCTCATGAGGATCCATGCCTCTTGCTGTCACCACCTTGTATTCTTGTTTTCCGATGATGGGGGCTCTAGTGCATTGAACAAATCCCATTAGCCCCAAGATCCCATTTCTCAAATTTTGGAGGTGTTGCCTAATGACTATGTACCCATTGCAGGAGATTGATTGACCATGATAATTCAAGGGTAGTGTCGGATTAGCTTGGCACCCTAAGGCACAAAGCTAAACTGACACTACCCTTGAATTATCATGGCCTGAAGGTGCCAAGCTAATCTGGCACTACCCTTGAATTATCATGGTCAATCCATGTCCTGCTGTAGGGACTCGGGGCTAAATGGATTAACAAAGATTTCAGAAACAGGATCTGCGTTCACTGACAATGACGGGGTTAACATTACACAAACCAACTGAAACACTTATCTAATAATGGGCCTCTGCTGCAAACACCCTCCATATGCAGTAGGCACAGATCTTCAAGAGCCTCTGCAGACAGCAGCTGCTCATGAGAACCTGTGCTGACTCGTATGGATATGTTAACCTCTATACTCCTACCTCTTACGGACGCAGAAGTAGAATGCTCGCTTCACAAAATGCACGGACAAGCGAAAGAAATGAGACATCACTAGAATCATTGGAAACACATAAGTGTTTCCGATGATTCCAATTCCTTGTCAGTATAAATACATGCATAAATCTATAACTTCATAGCAGACTGCACATGCAAACATTTCAACATGATTGGAGAAAAAAATTGTCACCTCTAGAAGTAACACAATGTTGACACTATAGCCCCCCTCCATCACCCCAAGCACACAGCCTCCTCATTTAAACTTGCACCCTCCCAAATCTACACCTTCATGTACCCCGTCACACGCACACACAGAATGAAAATAAAAAATAAAAGTGCACAAACCATTCCACATGGTGCTTTCACACATCTGACACAAAGGTACAGTAGTGATTACAAATCGCTACACATACAAGTGTCCTCATCTGTGATTTTGAACTTTATGGCCTATAGGGTCATAAAGTCCCAACTCACAAACCATCACACAAATGTCAATTGACTGTAACACCAGGGTCAACACCAAGGTCAAGCGTACATTAGCGATGATGATATGTCCTCATTGGGTCCCTGGTATATCTGGAACAATCAACCAAACGTATGCATCAGTCTTTTTCCCCCTCCTCATCACGAACTGCTGGTGCGGGACATGAAACAATTCATGACAATAATATTAGTTTTATTACGATTATTAATTTCAGATAACACCATCTCACAATTAGATACAAAAGTTTTAGTCTGTATTAACCCAGTCAATGCCAACGGATGCAGATTGTGTCCATTGTCTTTGTTAAAACACCAAATACCCCCCCAACCCCAGCCACCCAAGGAATTTGGATACTATAAGTGGTATCAGCAAGAGGCATAGATGCTCATGAGCCCCTGCAACTGCAAGGGCTCATGAGGATCTATTCCTCATAATCATGCTACGGTTATCTCTGCTGTTCAGGGGTTAAAGCTGTAGCACTGTTAACACATTCACCCTCGAGATGCAGCATGTGATGGATTGGCATAGTTGAAGGGCAGTTCCAATTATCTTTGGTGCATGTAATTGGGCAAAGTTCATTCAGCACTACCCATGAGCCACCATGGTCAATCCATCTCCAACAGCTGGCACACAGTCTTTATGGACATCTACTTAAGCTGACAAGTTTAATCTTTTTCATCCTGATACACTACTGCTTGAAATTAATTTGATAGTTCAAGGGTGGTGCAGAATAGCTTGGCGCCTAAGGCGCCAAGCTATTCTGGCACCACCCTTGAACTAAAACAGTTGATCTATTTTCTAATCTGTAATGTAGCCTTCATACGACAATAAGCAAATTTTAAAATAATCAGCCTAAGGATGTAATAGGTTAAAGATGCCTCACCCCCATCCCACCCACCCCCTTTGCTAAGAATGCTAGCATACATGGGGACAGTGAGGCACAGATCCTCATGAACCCCCACATCACAGCTCTGTGGGGACATGAGGATCTAATCATCTATGCACCTTGCAGAGGGACAAGACTGCAAAAAGGGTGACTAAATAAGCTGAACATTAGACTTACCAATGATGCACTGTACTTGTCAGAGAACATCAGTCCACAGAAATCAGTGATGGTGTTTTGAAACAGACGAATCAGCTGAAAAAAAAAAACTAACAGAAGTTAAACCTTTGGCTGTTGGTAGCATTTTCTGTCACGATGATTCCTACAGGAATCATCCTGACAAAAAATGCTACCAGCAGCCAAAGGGCTAAACATTTCAAATTAATATGCATATAGTATGAGCATAGTAGTACATCAAGATAATCTGTTCCTCTCGTTGGCACATGGCCAAGCCCCCTCTCCACCAACCTCCCCCTCTGTCAGTAGAGGCATGCAGTAATCAGTAAGTGACAATTAACCCATTAAATCCTAATGCTGATTTTTTTCTCAAAATTTGCTTATTGTACTATGAAGGCTACATCACAGATTAGGAGATAGCTCAACCATTTTAGTTCAAGAGTGGTGCCAGCATAGCTTGGTGCCTTGACAATTTCACAGTAAAATTTATCTTAAGCAATAGTGTATCAGAATCAAAAGGGTTAAAGTTCAATCCAGTATCATACTGACCTCGGGCTCAGCAGTATCAAAAAAAGCTTTGTTACATAGGCCCTAACCAAAACTCTTTGCTTTTATTACACTGGAAGCCTTTGGACATATCCAACGTTTGGTGTTAGGGATAAAAAATTCCCTGCAACTTTGACATAAGAAACAACAGTACATGTAGTTAATTCCTTCATTACCTGTGGTCACATAATGTGTTCTGAAATATTCATTTTTCTTTAAAAGGTATTTTTTCGAAAAATACTTACCGATGACATGACTACCAGGAGTGTCCACTCCTTGCTCAATTCTAGCCTAAGAACCCGTTGTGTAAACACAACCCGGGAGGCACTCGGGAAACCCCAGAGGGACCGAGAGTTGTCTCCCGCTCCTACCCACCAGCCCTATTCACCTGTGAACTCCAGTCACGAAATTAGGCTCACCAGCGGCAAGCGGGGCAGGTGGGAGGGTCCTTCGAGTCATGTCATCGGTAAGTATTTTTCGAAAAAATACCTTTTAAAGAAAAATTAATTTTTCTCTAAAATGTATTTTTTCGAAAAATACTTACCGATGACATGACTGTCTGGAAATAGTCTACTTGCTTACCAATTTTAGCCTAAGACCCAAAGGGTCCCCCCACGAGGCTCTCGGGGATCCCTAACAGGGACGAGAGTAGCCTCCCCTACCCATCCGGTCACGTGCCCGGTGGTGCCTCCTTTAGCCAGTTGTCTACGGAGTTACCAGCGGCAAGCGGGGAGGAGGGAGGGACCTCCGAGTCATGTCATCGGTAAGTATTTTTCGAAAAAATACATTTTAGAGAAAAATTAATTTGTTTCCTCAAAACACATTACCGATGACATGACTGTCTGGAAGAATGCCAAAAAGGAGGAGGGTGCCGCAGAATCCCTTTCTGAAACCTCATTAGGGACGAGGACGGCCCGTCACTCCTGATTACACACTCCCGACAATTTTAGCGAAGTGCATACCTAAGGCGCCAGGGGCGCCTGGAGGGAGTGCTGTGCCGCCGAGATGTCGCCCACCAGAGAGAGGTTGTCGCGCTGGGCCGTCAGGTCGCGGAGGTAGAAGCGGGCAAAGGTGGTTTCGGCCCGCCATCCCACTGCGGCCACAATGTCCTTAACCGCGCAGTTGCGGTCGAAGGCGAGACTTGCGGCCATAGCGCGAACTTCATGGGCGCGTATCCTGAGGGCCTCGGCTCCCTGTGGGGAGAGGTCGCAATAGGCGGACCGTATTACCCAGCGGAGCCAGGAGGAGATCGTTTGGGCAGAGATGTCAGTTCTGCCGGCGGTCAGAGGCAAAAAGAGACGAGTCCGTCCCCTCCGTACGGACTTGGAGCGACGCAGGTAGATACGGAGAGCACGCACCGGATCTTGCTGCCGAGTCTCCCGAGGAAGGTCGGGCCCCTTAAGCGGGCGAATAACGATGACCTGAGGCGCCGTCAAGGGAGATCGAGTCTTAGCGAGAAAGGACGGATCCGGGAGAAGCTGAACGGAGCCATCCACCTGGAACTGCAGGCAGGAAGGGCGAGACGAGAGCGCGTGGAGCTCGCTGACGCGGGCTGCCGTGGCGAGGGCCACCAGGAAGCAGGTCTTCCGAGTCACATCCGCGAAGCTGGCCAGATGGAGCGGTTCAAAACGGTCTGAATTCAGCCAGGTGAGGACCCAGGGTAGATCCCAGCGTGGAACGAGGGAGCGGGAAACCGGACGCTGCAAGCCGAAATGCGCCATAAGGTCAGCCAGGTCCTTGCAGGCACCAGGGTCGGGACGGCCGAGGTGACGGTAGGTGTCGGCAATCATGGAGAGATAGCCACGGATCGTGATGGGAGCCAAACCTTGGTCATGGAAGAGCCAAAGGAAGAAGTCCGCGAGCTGCGGGGTCGTCAGATCAACGGGGGAGAGACGACGGTCAGAGCACCAGGCACGGAGCACTCGCCACTTTCCTTCGTAGACACGTCTGGTGGAAGGTCTGCGGGCTGAAGCGATAGCGTCCACTGCCGCACTCGAGAAGCCTCTAGCGGAGAGGGCGTGCCGCACAATCGCCAGGCGTGTAGGAGAAGTCGCTCGGGGCAGGGGTGGAAGAGCGGCTGGCGGGGCTGCTTGAGCATCGTGCGAGAGGTGGGAAGTGGAAGGGGCGGATCCGTGGCGAGACTGAGCAGGTCGGTGGTCCAAGATCTGTCCCAGGAGAACGGGGCCACCAGGAGAAGGACTGCGTTGCACCCCCGGAGCTTGAGCAGGACCTTGGGGACCAGGACCGTCGGAGGGTAGGCGTAGGCAACTAGTCCGTCCCAAGGGATCGAGAGCGCATCGACCGCCCGGGCCAGCGGGTCGGGAATCGGGGAGACGAAGAGGGGAAGCTGGTGGTTCCACCTGGTGGCGAAGAGGTCGACAAGGGGAGTCTCCCAACGCTCGCAGATCAGGCGAAAGATGTCCCGGCGCAGGGTCCATTCTGTGTGAAGAAGCTGGCCCCGCCGAGAGAGGGAGTCTGCCAAAACGTTCAGGTGACCTGGAATGTGACGGGCTCGTAGGGAGATGCCGCGGTCCTCGCACCAGCGAAGGAGTCGGTAGAGAAGGATGCAGAGGTCGGGCGAGCGGGTCCCTCCCTGCTTCTGTATGTAAGCGACGACCGTGGAGTTGTCGGAGAGGACAAGGAGGTCCTGTGTCCAAAGATCGGGTTCCCAAGCGCGGAGGGCCTGCCAAACTGCATTCAGCTCCAGCCAGTTGATGTGCCGCGAAGCTAGGTCCTCGTTCCAGCGGCCGGCCGCATAGCGAAAACTCGGGAGAAGGTGAGCGCCCCACCCGGCGAGACTGGCATCGACGCAGAGAGAGAGACGGGGCAGTGGTGAGGTCAGGGGAATCCCGGAGCCGAGCCAAGAAACGTCCGTCCAGCGAAGCAGATGGGGCCGCAGCAAAGGAGGTATCGGCACCAGGGTGGAGAGATCGCCGGAGGACGGTCTCCAGTGGAGGAGAAGATGCAATTGAAGAGGACGAGAGTACAGACGACCGAGGGGAAGGAGATCTGCCGCAGCACTCATCAGGCCGAGGAGCTGGAGCCACACCCTGGCGGGGACAGCCGCTTCCTGAGCTACCAGACGGGCGAGATCGGCGAGTTTCTGGATCCGCGGCTCGGGAAGACGCACTAGGTTGCGGTCGGTCACAAACTCCATCCCCAGGTGCACGAAGTGGCGAGAGGGAGTGAGGTCGGACTTGCCGGCGTTGACCAGGAAGCCGAGGCGAGATAACAGGAGGAGAAGCGCATCCCTGTCCAGGAGAAGAGAGGCCACCGACTGGTTCCGCAGAAGAAGGTCGTCCAAGTAGTTGGAGATCGGGCTGGAAGAAGAACGACGGGCTCTGGCTACCACGGCGTTCATGATCCGCGTAAACACCCACGGACTGAGGTTGAGACCGAAGGGGAGGGCCCGAAACTGGAAAACAGTCCCGTCGATGGCAAAGCGGAGGTACCGGCGGGAGGCAGGATGGATTGGGACGTGCAGGTAGGCATCGGACAGGTCCAGGCTGACAGCGAAATCCATGGGCTGGACGGCCGCACGAAGGGACCTGGCTGTCTCCATCCGGAAGGACGGGGCGGCGATGAACCGATTTAGGGCGGAGAGATCAATGATCGGCCTCCACTTGCCTCCAGGCTTGGGGACGACGAATAGTCGGCTGTAGAAGGCGGGGGAGTCGTGGCAGGCGACGACCTCCGTAGCAGCTTTCTGGAGCAGAGCAGCGACTTCTCCGCGAAGGGCATCGGCCTTGGGCGGGTCTGACGGAATCTCGGTCCACAGGGGGGATCGCCGAAGCGGGGGCGGGGAACGAAAGGAGATGAGAAGACCGACTGAGACAAGGGAGAGGATCCACGGGTCGTCCGGAAACAGGGAGCGCCAGACGTCTCCGTGCAGAGCGAGCCTCCCGCCGACAGGCGACCCCGAAGCGGTCGGCGGGGGCGGAGGCGAGTAGAAGTCAGGGGGCCCTCCCACGCCCAGGGTGGCGGGCGGGCTTGGGCCAGGCCGGAACGGCAGGTCGGGCAGAACGGGCAGGACGGGCGCGGGCAGGACCGGGCGCACGGGAAGAGGAGAGAGGACGGGAGGCCGAGGCGGAGGCAGGGGCCGTCGCGGAGGGTCTGACGAACCGCAGGGCGCGACCCGAGGCCTTGCGGGTTGGCGGAAAGCGAGACGAGGGGGCGCTGGGCCAACGGTCCTTGTTAGCTTCCTTCAGGGACTGCCAGGAAGGGCCGAAGAGGAGCGGAGCGCCGACCGGGGCCCGGCGTAGCTGGGACTTCACATCACGGGGAAGACCCGGGCAGGACTGGAGCACCCCATCACGCCGCATCAAGTCACAGTTGGCGGCCGCTGCCATGGCGTTGACGGACGAATGGTAGGCCGCTCGGTTGGCTGCAACAGCCAAGGTGTGAAGATCCGACAGCAGGGGAGGAGCAGAGGGAAGCCAGGCTGCCTCGATACGGCTAATGAAGGCTTGTGTGAGGAGCTCCAAAAAACCCGAACAAGCGAGGGCGTTACGGACGAGTGAGGCGGTACGTTCTAGGCCGCGAGGCAGGGCACGGTTGAGCTGAGAAGAGCCGCCGGCGAGCACCAGCGCAGGCGGATCCACCGGAGGCAGCGAGCACGAGAAGGATTGCGAGTGGCCGGCGTACCAGGACTGCCGAAAGGCGATGTCGACACCGGAAGGCCAGCGGCGGTCAGAGAAAAAGTCCGAGTCGGAAGCGGAATCTCGCTGGAGGTGCGCAGACAGGGCGTCAGCTAGGTCGCGGAAGGCAGGCGGCTGGGGAAGCGACTTGAATTTCTTAACCTGCCGAGCAGCGTCCACAAAGGCGGCCGCTTTCCTCTTCAGCGGTGGGGAAGGTGGGCAGGCATCCGCGGGAAGGCACGCCGCGATCAGACGGGCGGCGTCGTCCAAGGCTCGGAGAGTCTCGCCACGAGGAGAGGACAGGGTAGCTGGGGACGCTGTATCCTCCGCTTGAGAGGGCGAACGGCTGCCGGACCCAAGCAAGGCCGACACGGAGTCCTCGGGCAGCAGGCTTAAGGTCTCTCCATCGATGGCAGGCGATGGCAGCGGGGAAGACCGAAGCACCGTAGGTAAGCCAAAGCGCGCAGGCGGTGGAGGAGGAGCCGAGGGGCTACGCTGACGCCGGTGCGGGGAAGTAAGAGGCGAAGGGCGTCGGGAACGATGAGAGCGTCGATCCCGATGAGAACTACTGCGCCGAGAACGAGGCGGAGTCCTGTCGTCTCGAAGACTCTGACGAGAGGAGTGTGGTGAGGGGCGCCGAGAGGAACAGCGCTGCGGAGAACGGCTGCGCCGACGGGAGGCATACGAGGAAGTCGAGCGAGAGGACGACGAATGCCGGGGGCTACGTCTCCTATCCACACGACGAGGGCTAAGCCGACGGTCGACCTCAAGGCGCCTGGAAGAACGGGGACAGTCTCTTCTGTCCCGAGGAGGAGGAAAAGGTGACAACCGTCGCGGTGCCCGGGGCTCAAGGAGGGGGGCACGTTGCGGACTAGCAGCTGGGGCCGAAAGGCCACGGTGAAGGGTAGAAGGCGACGACGGTCGCGGTGCCCGGGGCTCATGGAGGGGGGCACGTAGCCGGCTAGGCGACTCGCCGGAGGAGTCAGCGGGCTTAGGAGGGGGGGCCATAAGGCCAACACGTCTAGTAACAGGCGACCAGGGTCGCGGTGCCCGGGGCTCAAGGAGGGGGGCACAACTAGACGGAGAGGCCGAAAGGCCGACGCGTGTATCGACGAGCGACAAAAGTCGCGGTGCCCGGGGCTCAAGGAGGGGGGCACGGAGCCGGCTTGGCGACTCGCCGGAGGAGTCAGCGGGCTTAGGGGGGGCCACAAGGCCCACGCGTCTACTAACAGGCGACAACAGTCGCGGTGCCCGGGGCTCAAGGAGGGGGGCACCATGCCGGCTTGGCGACTCGCCGGAGGAGTCAGCGGGCAAGGGCGGTGCGGACACCGTAGCAGGAATAGTCTTACCAGGCAGACGAGGCATGCGTTTCTCCACTTCCGAGGAGGGGAGCTTGACTGGGTCCCGGCGTGCTGTGACAGGTCGCTCGCGCCGGTAGAACCTCCAAAGCTCCGACCAACGAACCTCCGGCCACGAAGAGCAGACAGCGCAGGCGAGGTCCGAGGAGCAGCCAGAACACGGAAGACAGACTTCATGCCGGTCACTAGGCCACTGAAAGTCGCCGCATCGGGGACAGGTGCGCACTTGATGACTGCAACACAAACCCAAAGATGAAAGGCGACCGGCGGCGGGAACTAACCCGCCTACATAACTTCCGAACCAGGTAAACGAGTGAAGCTCACGACGAAACGCGAGAGAGAACCAAAAAGTTCGAGACGAGACCGACGTCCGGCCCAGCCGGGCGAGACGTAGGCGGCGACCGAGACGTTACCTTTCCATGGCGGAGCGCCGAAGCACAAACCACCGTGAGCGATGGAAGCCGAGAGGCAGAAGAAGGCCCCAGGCCCAGCAAACAGCACGAGGCACAGACGAGGGCTAGCAGAGAAGAAGGCGACGCCAGAAGCAGAGACGAGAGGCTAGGCGAAGAGAGGCCGGTCGAACCGTACACAGTCTACGAAGGGTCAGAGGCTCAGGTAAACGCGTGCGTACGCTAACAGCGAAGTAGACAACTGGCTAAAGGAGGCACCACCGGGCACGTGACCGGATGGGTAGGGGAGGCTACTCTCGTCCCTGTTAGGGATCCCCGAGAGCCTCGTGGGGGGACCCTTTGGGTCTTAGGCTAAAATTGGTAAGCAAGTAGACTATTTCCAGACAGTCATGTCATCGGTAATGTGTTTTGAGGAAACAAATGAATTTGTTTCTTCAAAAACATTACCGATGACATGACTACCAGGAGAATGCCGAACAGGAGGAGGGTGCCGCACCCGCAGATGGTTTTCTCTAGGCTCATGGCCCCCTCCTCTCTTCCGACACTCTGCACTCCCTAATAGGTGCATACCTACGGCGCCTGTGGCGCCGGGAGGGAGTGTTGTGCCGCCGTGACGTCCCCCACCAAGGCGAGGTTGTCTCGCTGCCCTGCCAGATCCCGTAGATAGAAGCGGGCGAAAGTAGATTCTGATCGCCAGCCCACCGCAGCCACGATGTCCTTGACCGCGCAGTTCCTGTCGAAGGCTACGCTCGTGGCCATGGCCCGTACTTCGTGCGCCCGAATCTTTAGGCTCTTCGCTCCCTGAGGGGAGAGATCGACATATGCTGAGCGAATCACCCAGCGAAGCCAGGAAGAGACTGTCTGTGCTGTAATGTCGTTTCTTCCTGTTTTTAAAGGTAGGAAGAGGCGTGAGCGTCCCCTCCGGACGGCTCTGGTTCGTCGCAAGTACACTCTGAGGGCTCGTACGGGATCTTGTTGCCTGGTCTCTCTGGGGAAGTCTTTCCCGCGTAACGGTCGTAAGGTGATAACCTGTGGCGCCGTCAGTGGAGACCTAGTCTTGGCAATGAAGGCAGGGTCGGTCACCAGTTGGACCGAGTGATCAGCTCGAAATTGCAGGCATGTAGGCCGGACTGATAGAGCGTGTATCTCACTTACTCGTGCCGCGGTGGCGAGCGCCAGCAGGAAGCAGGTCTTCCGCGTCACATCCGCAAGACTGGCCAGCGGTAGTGGTTCGAAACGTGGTGAGTTTAGCCAGGTAAGAACCCATGGTAAATCCCAGCGGGGAAGAAGTGAGCGAGAGGCAGGCCTTTGTAGTCCGAAGTGTGACATAAGATCTGCCAGGTCCTTACACGCGCCGGGGTCCGCGCGGCCGAGATGCCGGTAGGTGTCGGCAATCATCGAGAGATATCCCTGAATGGTAATAGGGGCCAGTCCTTGGTCTCCGAAGAGCCAGAGGAAGAAGTCCGCAAGTTGGGGGTTTGTCAGTTCGGTGGGGGAGAGACGACGGTCGCTGCACCAGGTACAGAGTACCCTCCATTTCCCCTCATAGATACGTCTAGTCGAGGGCTTGCGAGCTGTAGCGATCGCTTCCACTGCAGCATCTGAGAAACCTCTAGCTGAGAGGGCTTGCCGCACAACCTCCAGGCGTGTAGCAGTAAGCGTTCCGGACAGGGGTGGAACAGCGCCTGACGTGGCTGCTTGAGCATAGTGCGGGGCGTGAGGAGCAGTAGGGGAGGGTGCGTAGCGAGGCTGATCAGGTCGGTGGACCAGGAACGAGTCCAAGCGAACGGGGCGACCAGGAGCAGGATCGCATTGGTTCCTCGCAGCTTTAGGAGGACTTTGGGGACAAGGACTGTCGGGGGAAAGGCGTACGCTATGAGTCCGTCCCAGGGAATGGATAAGGCGTCGACCGCCCAAGCCAGGGGATCCGGTACTGGGGAAACGAAGAGGGGAAGCTGGTGATTCCACCTCGTGGCGAACAGGTCCACCATCGGGGTCTCCCAGTGAGAGCAAATCATCCGGAAAATGTCCTGGCGTAGCGTCCATTCCGTGTGAATGAGCTGTCCTCGGCGAGAAAGGGAGTCCGCTAAAACGTTCAGGCGACCGGGAATATGGCGAGCGCTGAGAGTCAGATCGCGGTCCTCGCACCATCGCATCAATCGGAAGAGTAGCATGCATATGTAACAGAGTGAACCCGATGTTCCTCTGTGTACCTAGGCCGATAGCACTTATGACCATTGCTTCTCGGATTTCACTCGTGTCGACTGCTAGCTATGACGTGCGCCGCTCGTGGTGCCCTGCCAAACGCAGCGTTAAGTGTTGTGTATGCGATAGCTCAGTGTACGTGTTGTATTTATTGTATATCAGTTTTGACCGTGTATTGTAACCAAACTACAACACCATTGCTTAGTATTTAGCATGGTTAGATTTGGCCCAGGTAATAGTTTTTTGTAATGCATATGTTTTTAGGTTAATTATAACCGATCAGAGTGATAATGGCGATTTAGTAGCCTTTTTGATTTTCTGTGGCACTTCTGAGACCGCTTTAAGAATAAATATAAACTTTCCACTAATAGCCCATAATCTCAAATTAAATCCAGAGTACAGCTGGTAAAAGTTCTTAAATTTATATTTAACGATTATATTTTTTACACTATGTAGTTCAGAAGATATTCTAGCTCCTAGGGCTGGCAGTACTATAATACGGATTTGCCATTTATATCAGTGCCAGACCCCCGTACCGACGCTGAACTTTGCACCGACGCGTGGACTTTGTACCAACGCGGAGACAGCAGCGTGCCTCTATAAGTACAGCTGCTCGCGTGGCAGACTTTCTTTTTTTACCAAACGTGCAAGACTCACAGTACCAGCAATTAACTTCTGGCACCGGTGCCTTAGAGGAAAACAGTTTTTTTTTTAACCTAAAATGCGCGGGTTTTGGAGACCCTGTAAGTACTCAGTTTTTTTTTATATTGTATTTGGTGCATTACTATTTTGTACTATTTGATGACATTGTGATGCTGGATGTTTTGATGATTTTCTTGAGCATGAAATTGACATGATTGCCAGACCGGTCGGCACTAGCCATTCTGTGAGGCTAGTTTGATTCCATTTGTTTTCTGCTAGACGATTATTTACATGCTAGTACTACATTTCCATGTAATGCTGCAGTGAGGAAATTTGTACACAAACTTTTTTAACAATGTTGATGTGGAAGATATCATGTATGAATTTTGCCTTAGAAAACGTAACGTGTCAGAATGATGCGGCGCTTGGCGTGCATGACCGACCGCACGTAGTCAGTTGTGACTAGGTGATAGTTTTCCCTCGGCGCATAACCGTGGGAGTAAATGGGAGTGCACTTATGCCTCTAATTAAAATGATTCGCTAAGTTTGGTCTTGCTGGCAATCATGACAATTGACTACATTGCTTGCATGGTGGATGCACCATAATGCGCGCATTTTCTGTTGTTCATTTAATGCTATTTCTTAGTGGTTGATTGTTTAGTTGTTGTTGCTGTGGTAGAGATTTAAGGTATTTCATAGTTAGGGATGATCTTTATTTTATTTAGTTCTATGTTTTCTGGAGTCTTCCCTTCTCTATCACCGAAGCTAGGGAGGGCGGCAGCTTTGCGTGATGTTCCCGCGTTGGTGACGTCACTCACAGCTGACTCAGTCTCTTAGGCGCCATGTTTGTTTTGATTCTGAAACTTCCGCTTAAGTTGTTTATACGTTGCTATGCCGGACCGTATGCCATGCCTAGCCATAGGTCGAGTGACTGGCTGATGGATTGATTGATTGGTTCATTCAGTCACTCATTCCATTCATTAGTCATTTGTTTATAGGTCTTTTATTATTTATTTTGACTTTAGCCATTATTTGCTTCCTATTTTATGACTAAGTATTTCACTTGACATAGTGCATAGGTTTGGTTCACATCACTGAGAGGCATTATTAGCCTGTGTGACAGGAAGCGATATAGGTCTCTTTGTTATGCGACCTCAAGAGATATACTTTATTCTAGGCTATCTTATGTTACATGCACATAATTTCCCTTCAAGTACACATTTTCTGCCTGTCTTTCCTCTTCGTCATGAATGACTGCAGGGTGTGTAGATGTTTGCGTTCTTCGTTGATGTTCAATGTTTGCGCTTGTGTCTGCGGTGCGAATGTAATAAAGACCGAGTGAATGATAAGGTTGTGTGTACGTCCTTATTCATTTGATAGTAAGTCGGTTGTATTGTGAGTTCCTTTTTGTGTCATGTTACTTTCACATTACTTTCCCCTTGATACTAGTTATTTCTATATACTATTCCTTAGTGCCTAGTCACATAGCTATTGTACCGCTGGCATAGCATCTGATTTAATTTGGTATTTTACTTTTGCTATGTTATTTTTAGTACTTTGCATTTAACTTGATGTGGGCTGACCTGTTAGGGAGGCCCCGGTCAGAGTGACTACCCATTTGTTAGTCATTTGCGTGCTCGCCTTACCAGGTCTGACTGCATAGCGCACTTACGTATTGGTGCTCTGCTTTATTCTTTGACTTGTGCTTTGCATGACTTTGTAGTTAGTATTGTGACTTATATTTTTCATTTTATTTGCTATCATGTCTATTACTACACATTCTATATGTTACACGACCATCACTTTGATTTTGTCAGTCTTTAAAATCAAAGTGTTGTACGTTCACTGCATGTTGATATATGCCTTAGTTTAGTTATGTGCCTTGTTTATTGTATTCTTGGCACCATTACTGATTACCTGTTTGTTTATTCTACAGGTACTGCTTTCTGCTTTCTGGTTTCTACTTTCTAGTTTTGTTAGAAATAAAAGTTTAGCTCAACATGAACGAGTCTCAGTCTCACTAAGTCCGACCACCACCATCCAAATCTTAATCTTCCGACTCCTACTACCTCACCCCATCACACATAGATCGGGTGAATGAGTTCCTCCCTGCTTCTGTATATACGCTACCACTGTCGAGTTGTCCGAAAGGACGAGAAGATGCTGGTGTCTGAGTTGCTCTTCCCAAACGATGATGGCCTGCCACACCGCTTGCAGTTCCAACCAGTTGCTGTGTTTGTCCGCGAACTCCGGAGGCCAGAGGCCGGACGTCGTGGTGAACTGAGGAAGCAGCCCGACTCGCGTCGACACACAGGGAGAGGTGCGGGGATGGAGAGGAAATGGGGACTCCCAGAGCCAACCAGGCTCTGTCGGTCCACCGTAAAAGGTGGGGGTGTACCAAAGGGGACACGGGGACGATCGTGGTCAAGTCGCCCGAGGAGGGACGCCAGAGCAGTAGAAGATGAAGTTGTAGCGGTCGGGAGTAGAGACGCCCGAGGGGGATAAGATCCGCCGCTGCGTTGATCAGGCCCAGAAGCTGAAGCCAGACCCTGGCGGGGGCTGCCTGTTGCTGATCTACCAACGCGGCGAGAGCGGACAACTTCACAATCCGTTTCTCTGGCAAGAGTACCCTGTTGCGGTCCGTGACAAACTCCATGCCTAGATGGATGAAGTGGCGCGCCGGGGTGAAGTCTGACTTTCCGGTGTTGACCAGGAAACCCAACCGGTAAAGCAGCTGTAAAAGAGCGTCCCTGTCTGCCGCAAGCGCGGTCTCCACCTGATTTCTCAAGAGTAGGTCGTCGAGATAATTTGAGGTCGGACTTGACGACGACTGCCTCGCCTTGGCCACTACAGCATCCATGATGCGGGTGAAGGCCCAGGGGCTGAGGTTGAGACCGAACGGCAGGGCGCGAAACTGGTAAATCACTCCTTCGAACGCGAAGCGCAGGTACTTCCTGGCAGAAGCGTGCATGGGGACGTGTAGGTAGGCGTCGGACAGATCTAAACTGACCGCGTAGTCCATGGGTTGAACTGCCGCACGAAGAGCCCTGGTCGTTTCCATCCGAAAGGAAGGGGCCGCGATGAAGGCGTTCAGCGCCGACAGATCTATGACTGGCCGCCACTTGCCGCCGGGCTTGGGCACCACAAACAGTCGGCTGTAAAAGGCGGGCGAGTCCGGACGCTGCACTATCTCTGTGGCCTCCTTCGAAAGGAGAGCCGCGACTTCTCCTCGCAGAGCGGCGGCCTTGAGGGCGTCGGATGGAACCTCTGTCCAAAGAGGAATGGAGCGCAAGGGCGGAGGAGAGCGGAACGAGATCCGTAATCCTCTGGTGACTACGTCCAAAACCCAGGGCTCGTCTCGAAACAGCGAGCGCCACTCCTCGCTGAATCGTGCTAGCCTCCCGCCGACTGGAGCCCCGACGACAGTCGGCGGGGGCGGAATTTGGGACGTCAGGTGGCCCGCCCGCGCCCAGGGCGACGGGCGGGACGGGGCCAGGCGGGGGCAGGGGCGCTAGCTGGGCCAGGGCGACGGAAGGGTGGGCGACGGCGCGGCGCAGCTCGTGGTGGGGCAGACGGGTCCGAGGTGACACGTTTCCGGGCCTGCAAAGAGCGCCCCAGGGCCGTGCGGGCGGGAGGAAAGCGCTGCTTGACAGCCTTGCGAGGCCAACGGTCGGAGTTGGAGTCCTTCACCGTCTGCCAAGTATCCCCGAAGAGCAGAGGCCCTCCCAGAGGGGCCCGACGTAGCTGAGTACTCAGGTCGACCGGCATTCCACTGCAAGCTTGTAGGACGGCGTCTCATCGCATGAGGTCGCAGTTAGCCGCAGCCGCCATCGCGTTGACCGATGAGTGATAAGCAGCGCGGTTACCAGCCTCCGCCATGAGTAGTAGGTCTCCCAGGAGGGGAGACAAAGCAGGTTGCCAAGCTTCCTCGAGACGTCGGATGAAAGCCTGAGTCAGCAAGTCCAAGAAACCGGAGCAGGCGAGCGTGTTCCGGACCAGCGACGCCGTCCTATCCAGTCCCCGTGGGAAGGACCGTTTCAACATAGAAGCCCCTCCGGCTTGCATCAGAGCGGCGGGATCCACTGGAGGAAGCGGGCAGAGGAACGACTGCGAATGGCCGGCGTACCAGTCCTGTTGAAAAGCGATGTCCAGAGCGGAAGGCCATCTCCCGTCCGCGAAAAAGTCCGAGTTCCGAGTCTCCGAAAGCAGGTGAGACGAGAAGGCGTCCCGCAGATCCAAAAAACTAGCCGGCTGTGGGAGGGACTTGAACCTCTTAACCGTCCTATCCGCGTCCACGAAGGCGGAAATCTTCCTCTTCACAGGCGGTGAAGCCGGACAAACATCCTCCGGTAAGGCGGCGGCGATGAGCTTGGCCGCTCCGTCCAGCGCCAGCCGCGTGTCCATCCGGGAAGAAGAAACCTGTCTGACGGAAGCTGACACACTGGAGGCCGAAGAGGGAGAAGCTGAAGAACGGCTAAGACCTCCAAGTAACCAGTCTGAAGCATCCTCCGGCGCCAAACTGAGGGTGTCGAAGTCCCGCTGTCCGGAAACCGGCGACCGAAGAGGGCGACGAGGGCTCCGAGGCCGGGAATCCCGTCGGAGAACCGCAGCGGACGAAGACTCCCTCCGCAGCGGAGAGCGGTAGTCTGAACGATGCGGTGAGGACCTCCTGTGTGCCGAAGGCGGATCCCGACGAGGAGAATGGCTGCGCCGAGAGGGAACGGAGCGGTGAGTACGAGGAGGGGGGGAAGTGGCCGGTCGCTGGGAAGAGGGACGGGACGAACGGGAGTCCAACCGAGAGGGGGAATGCGAAGAAGGTGAAAACCGTCTGCGGCAAGGGGAGTCCCGGTGCGACGAGCGATGAGGCGAGAAGTTCCTCCTACGATCGTGCGAAGGAGAGCAGAAACGTCGAGCAGAACCCCTGTATCTACGTTCTTCACCACCAGGAGGCTCCTGACGAGTGCAAGTATGTCTCTCTGAACCAGGCTCTTGGGAGAGGCGGGTTACTGGCTGGCCAGGGGACCTCCAGCGGGATCCCGGCGGCTTCCTCAGAGACGAGTGGGGAACGACGGTGGAGGAGGGACGCCACGAGCGTCCCACCAAACCAGGCTCTTGGGAGAGGCGGGTTCTTTCCACCAAATGTGTCCGGGTGCGCTCTCGAACGGAGGCGGTCTTGACAGTCGAACTCCCACTCCGTGCACTAGTCCCTTGATTACTCAGTGGCGTTATCTGCGTCGGATCCCGTTGGTCTCGCACGTCCGGTGCCGGGGGCACAGCGGAAGGCGTCTCGGAAATCTTCAAGGTACCCGCGAGGGTAGGAGGCTCCCTCCTATAAAAGTTCCAGAGATTAGACCACCGCAGTTCCGGCCATGAAGCACAGACGTCACACGTATGGTCGGACGCACACCCAGCGCAGGGGAGACAGACTGCATGTTTATCCGACGGCCACTGGAAGCCTCTGCATTTTGTGCATGTCATCAGTAGGCCACTGCAACACACAAAACATGAAGGCACTCGGCGAGTGTCCACCAATCACCCCGTTAAGCTTTAGGCCCCCCAAGCTACTGTGGTGTTATGCACCCAATTAACCAACGTACGGTCACCTGCCATCAACATTTAATTAAAACCACGGCGGAGGGAAAACAAACCCTGCCGGGACAGGTGAGCATCCAAGCCTTCGTCATAACGCGGGGCGTCTAAACCGAAAGCCGAAAAACGTTAGGTATGGCCTAGATACAGTAACGTGACTCACCGCTCGCATCTGGCAATGGCGCGAAAAGCCCGCCAAAACCGGCGCCAAACATTCTTCAGCTAATCAGGCAACCAAACAGAGGTCAAAAAACCCCAAACGAGGGAGAAGCGACGCAAAAAGCAAGCTGCTCGTGCCTGTGCCCCGCCCGGGCAACCAGCCGAGGGCCCTCTAACTACCTTACCTGTCAGTCGGAGTGGTACGAGAAGGAGAAAGTTCCATGACACCCACAGCCCGACCGGCAAAGCCAGAGAGGGAACCCTTGAATAAGACCGAAGCTGCAGTCGACCAACGTCGCACGCGTAGAATCCCAGGCCGGCGAAGACGAAGCAAGCAAGGCAGACCGAACCGGTCGAAAAAACTTCTAAGTCCAGAGGCTAGAGACAACACGTCTGAACGCGTGAGCCTAAGAAGCGTGACTGGAGTTCACAGGTGAATAGGGCTGGTGGGTAGGAGCGGGAGACAACTCTCGGTCCCTCTGGGGGTTCCCCGAGTGCCTCCCGGGTTGTGTTTACACAACGGGTTCTTAGGCTAGAATTGAGCAAGGAGTGGACACTCCTGGTAGTCATGTCATCGGTAATGTTTTTGAAGAAACAATGGTATTAATTAAATTCCTACAAAGCCCTGCCATCCATGGAACATGAACACAAAGCGGTGTCAGCCAGAGACATAGATCTTCATAAGCTCCCGCAAATGCAGGGGCTCATGAAGATCTGTCTCCTGCTGATGGATCATGTTCACCTCTTCTCGGCCGTGAAGGGCAGACTACAACCATGCCCATACCTGAAGTGATCCATCTTCTGTGTTGGCCTGTCCGGCACCAATGCGATGCGCAGGAGCAATAAGACAGCTCATCGGCTGCTGTTCCACCTGGCAACAAAATGTGCGTTGTGTGTCAAAAACTATTGTTTTCATCCCTACGTCACACGACCAATCCCTTTAGCGCAAACTGTACCACATGACCGAGCTAGAAAAAATCCTTGTAGCGAAAAATGGCGGACTTCTTGTAGCCCTCTTTGTGACGCATCCTGGATGCGAGTTTTGTTCTATAGTTACTTAGTGTTGTTCAAAACAACAAGCACACTATTGAAGATGGCAACGTCATGAAATATTTTAAATTATGTCATAAGTCTATCACGTATAAATGTATATTCCTTTGACGTCAGTCATGTCTGGTGTCATCCAGGTCGGAAGATTTCTTCTTGACTTCTTTTATGAAAATTGTAGAGGAATGAAAACAAATACGTTATTGGTAGCAGGGGCTTGCTGCACGGACCTTTGTAGGCCTTTGGGAGGTCAAAGGAACCACTGTACCCCTCAAGCCTTTGGCCTGAGGGGTACAATGGTTCTTTTGACCTCCCTCAGGCTTACAAGGTCCGTGTAACAAATCCGTGCGACCAATAACTTATAACATGCTTCACTATTATGTGCCAACTCCATTTAGAATCTTTATTCAAAATAAAGACCAGAGCCCAATAGGTGCCATGCAAGTAAAATGAAAAGACAATCTCAATGAAGAAAGAAACACACTTAGAAAGTTTAGACAGTTTATTACAAGTTAAAATCCTAATTTGTAAATAAACATACAAACAGTACACAATGTGCTATTTATCTTTTCTTCAGTGATCAAAAGTGCCGACACGTTTGATCACCAAAGAAAACATAAGAAGCACATTGTGTACTTGTTTGTAAATGTACAGTGGAGTCCGCTTAACACGAATTTCTGGGGACACGGAAAATCACTTCGTGTTAAACGTATTTCGTGTTAACCAATATGGCCTCAAAATTGATCACGCCCTCCTGGCAAGGAAAAAGTGTGTAAGAGATGCGTGGATGAATGAGTACGAGGTTAAAAGTGCACATTATCGTACTAAATATGCATACCTTACCTTCAGCTCGCTAGGAAAACACAAGGAGACGTGTACAGCTCACGTATTTAATGTAAAAACCATCAGGTAAAATCCATAGTAAAGTAAAAGCAACACGGGCTGAAGTACGATCTCGCATTGGTAAAAGCAACACGGTCAAAGTCATTTAATAAACGCAGTGATTGAAGTCTGTCTTGCATTATTGACAGCCCGTGTAGATAGACAATCGTGGATCTCATTAATCTTGTTTTTTCACTTCAAGCGTAATCCCTAAATCGACTTCTGTTCTACCTTGGGGTAGCCACGATCGGTGGTTAATTGAAATGAGGGAGTGTTGGGTTGTATTGGTACACGAATGATGCATGAATACAGTTCAGAAACTCTAGCCAATGAGAAGACTGATTACAACAACTGAAGGCTATTCAGCCAATCACAGGCTAGAGTTCGTTCTGATCTGTATCATGTGTACTACAGCACGAGAGTGACACGTGCAGTGCCCCTTTCATGAATTGGTTTTCGGCGTTTGAGACTATAATCTGTGTTCGTGTTAAACAGGTGGATAATAGTGAAATTGCTCTGATAGGGAACCAAAAACAGCTTCGTGTTAAGCAAAATTTTGTGTTAAGCATTTCGTGTTATCAGTGAAATTTTAATACAGAATAAGAAGGCCGTTGGCCGGGAATGCAAAAACGGTTCGTGTTAACCGAAATTCGTGTTAAGCGAGTTCGTGTTAACTGGACTCCACTGTACATCTATATTGAACAAGATGGGATGAACCATAACCCACAAAGTCTGTTCTATAAGAGAGCTGTCCTTGCTGTCAAGGGTCTCTACCTTTTGTCTTTGACCTGATTCTGATGTTGAATAATCTCCTATTGAAAAAGTCTCGCAGATCTGCCAATGCGTCAGTGAGTTTTATAAGGGGCGCAGGACATACATGTAATTGATTTGTCAAAAATCATTTGTCATGATGTAAATTTTAGTTTTTACATAATTTTATATTTTACATGATATGAGTTTCACTTTTGCTTTATAGGCTTGAGAAAATGGTGACAAAACTAGAACTTCATGGCACAATTTCAGTCTTGCTATAATTTGTGTGAAAGCAGGTTGACTTTACCTAGCTACATGATATACTAAGCACACGGGTCACTTGCATGCTTTTCTGAAAGGGCGTCGATGTGTGTGCATGTTAGTGCGTGCGTGTGCACGTGCTCCAAACATCTCCAAGCGGCATATATCCTCATGCGCCCGGAGGTTGCCTGAGGATCTATTCCTCCTGGAGATGCACGTATGTTTGTGTGAGAGAGAGAGAGAGAGCGTGGGCGAGAGAGAATTACATCATATTTAGAGTATTATGTCAATGTTTTTGTGGT
Source organism: Semisulcospira habei (assembly GCA_036245525.1). Lineage (NCBI taxonomy): Eukaryota > Metazoa > Mollusca > Gastropoda > Semisulcospiridae > Semisulcospira > Semisulcospira habei. The sequence continues at coordinate 224,833,893 of BTPG01000001.1, read as the reverse complement.
GATGGAGTTGTCTCTTTTACGTCACTGCCATTGTCTGACTTTCTCTAGAAGTAAACGGTTTTTACTGTTTTAATTCTTTTCTGAAAAGAATTAATTTTTACTAAAGAAGTTGAAAGAATACAAAGCTGGCTAATGAACTCATCCAATGTCTTTCTCCGAACTAGCTATATCCAAAAGTTCAAGTAAATATGACAAAAATTACGGACTCTAATCAGGGTCAACCGACTTCCTATAAACGGTTGTTTATGTCTTCAATGAGACATTCAATTACAATATGCTCGGAGGCTCTCTTAGTCACCCCTTTAAGAAAGTATTTCGCCAAGTTTCAAGCTTGTGTGTACAGAAATATCGGAGATTCTCTTGTTTACAAACAATCGCACACACATACATACATACGCACATACGGCGCTTCATGCCAAATGTACGTTCAGCAGCGAGGTTAGAGTACCTAGACATGACGTAATTTTTATCTTGTTACTTCAATTGTTAGAGGTTTAGGCCTGCCCGCCTTTGACATCATGGACATGCTATTAAATTCGCCCCACCGCGACCCTTCCTGAAATATTAATAAATTGTCTTCTAATTGTATTTTCTGAGGCTCTTTCTTTTTTCGTTCAGATTTTCTTTGCCTATTTCTAAACATTGTGTTCATTACACTTACTGTACACAACTGGATGAGGTTACTGAGGAAGGCATCTGTGATGACGGTGTCACTAGGTAAGCTAGGTCTCTGAGTTGCTGAAAAATAATCATCATAACTGTCATAATCATCCTTGTCCTCATCATCAGTAATATCATCAACATTATTATAATCAACAAGGCTGGATATTAAAAAAGTCCCCTTTTAACCTTTAGGCTGTTGGTAGCTGTCTTTGTCATGATGATTCCTACAGGAATTATACTTATAGTGACAAGAACCGCTATCAAAAGCCAAAGGGTTAAAACACTTTTTCAGTGAACTTGACCCACTATTTCTGGAAACTTTCTTTGCTTATAAGACACTTTAGGTATAACAAAGAAACACAGCATTTTGGTACATTTGAAGTTCACTGTAACCAAATCACCAAACAGTTACCCAGATAGATAAAAACACTGGTAAGAAATAGACATACAAAATTAACCCTTTGGCTGTCAATAGTGTGTTAGGCCAAGGTGCAGAGGTGCCTACCCCTCTTAGACCATTTTGTGTAATGGGCTGCTTTAAAATGTGTATTTTGTGTAATCATTTCAGCGCAACACGCAACGAAAAAAATACACCACAGCAAACAAATTAAAAATAAAGACATTTATCCATACTGTTAGTTATTTTATTCACACAATATCAGGTATCGCTGTAGCAAGTTTGGGTTTGAAGTTGTGAATAGTATTAGTATTTGCGAAATTTCTTTTTTTTTTTTTTTTTTTTTTTTGGGGGGGGGGGGGGGGGGGGGGGGGGGGGGGGGGGGGGGGAGGGGGAGGGGGGGGGTAAAAATATGGTCATTTTAGACATATTTCTTGAGCTCTTGTGACCCCTCGAATTTTCCGAGGGATCAACGAAATTAGTGTTCACATAAAGGTCTTTTCATCAGGTATCTTTGTACCAAGTTTGGGTTTGAAGTTGTGAATAGTATTTGAGAACATGTCCCAAAATAGCTATTTTTGATATATATTTCCTGATCCTCTGTGACCTTGACCTTTGTGAGAAACTGTCACTAAAACTGGCATGTTTAGAAAGGTCTTGCCACAAAGTATCCTTGGGCCAAGTTTGAAGACTGTAGCTTCAATATTCTCCGAGAAAATGCCAAAGTTAAAGTCTCAGAACATACTCACTTTTACTTCGCACGTGAGCCAAAAATGTCTTTTGTGCATGACAGGTAGCTGTTACTTAACATGCATCAGTAAAAAGGGGTTCTGTTACTGCGACACATTAGTGTCCATGCATTTTCAGTATGCCGATACACTGTAAGTCTCCTACCTGGTCGCCAGATGTCAATGTTTACACCTGCCACTGTACGGTATATCCACAGTCTAGACAACATGTAATAAGCGGCATTGAACGATGTTGTGTCTCATACACGATCGGATGAAAGTATCAGTGTTGTAAAGACAATGCATGTACTACACGTGTGACCAATGTGTGTCAGTGTCCACAGAGTCACCTACAGGTGTAGCATCAGAGAAACGGAATATCAATTAGAACCTCCAAATTCAGCTTCAGAATCAAGCCGTACGTCATTGCCGTTGTCAGTGCCTCAACCGTCGATCGCTCCAGCTGACACTGCCAACACGTGGCGGTTATGCTGCCACGCGGTAGGTGGGCACACGTGTCCCAATACATCAAAGCTATCTGCTTTTGAAACCATGTCTCCAAACACAAAATATTATCACTCCGAATATCTACACATTCACTCGCCATTTTGACAGTAATGCGTATGCTAGCACTGCAAAGCTGACTGCATACCACGTACAAAAGTACGCACGCACTGTCAGGACCCTGTAATGTAAACATGATGTGTCAGTGCGACGGGCGAGGTCACCACACGCGCGGCGAGGCTCGCGTATCACCGGGTGCGCGATATAAAACACCTAGCGGTTTTCTGGGCTGCACGGTATACGAGACCGCCAACCAGTACAGCAGTTTGCCGGGCCGAACGGGTTAACGAAAAAGTGCTTTATGTCAGCTTTGGGATGTACTACTGCCCGCTTGGCCTTGTGCCCAGCGGATTCCAAATGTCTTTGAATATCATACTTTTGTACGCGCCACTGTGAGCAACATCAAAGTCCTTTCTGCACAGACGTTGCATGCATTTGTAGCAGAGGAGCCTCCTGCTATCGCTAGTTACTACCCGCGAGTCAGACTTCAGTGTTTCAGTGCACGCTTGGCATGCTGTGTGCGAGTATTCTTGCTGCCTTGGCTAGTCAGTGTCTAGTGGACTACACGCCAAAGCTCAGTGACATATTCTCTGGTTCCAGAGGCTGGGGAGCCTATATAAAGCGGCTGATCTTCAGTCCACAAAAAAAGGCCCCACCCCCCCCCCCCCCCCCCCCCCCCCCCCCGCGTAAATTGCATATTTTGGAGGAGCTAGTCGTATTCGCGTAACTTGAGCCGAAAATGCGTAAAATTACGAGCCAGCGCGTAAGGTAGGCACCTCTGAAGGTGATTCCTGCAGGAATCACCTTGACCAGACACGCTACCGACAGCCAAAGGGTCAACTAGCTTGTATACTTACCTGGAACAATGCCATTGAAGATGTTCTCAAACAGCTTGCTCTTGCTCTCTGGGATGTCCAGTCTCTGTGAGGTCAGCACTATCAGCTTTGTAACACCTCTTGAAATGTAGAAGAAAAAAATAAACAAAATTCAAAGCAAAGACTTGAACATATTTCATGAGCGTGTCATAGTGCAAGTGTAAGCTCCCTGTGTATGCTGCCACTGGGACTGTAAACAGAACCGGTAGCTGCTAGCAGAAGAGGGTTAACTCATTCGATACGTGCTGACTCCGGATACGCGGCTTAAGCCGCGTATCCAGAGCCGGCACGTCCCGAATGAGTTAACCCATTCAATCTTAATGCACTACAGCAGGAGATGGATCGACCATAATAATGCAAGGGTAGTGCCAGATCAGCTTGGTGCATGGTGATGCCAAGCTAATATGGCACTACCCTTACATTTTTAATGGTCGATCCATGTCCTGCAACTAGTACATAGTCGTCAGATGACACCTCCTAATGTGGCCATTCAGTTAAATGGGTCAAGGTATTCTTGATTATAGTCAGTGTGCACAAACCTAAGCCCCCCCTCCCCTCATGTTAAGTCAAGAGCAAAAAATAAACATGATAGCAAAAGGGAAATTAGCCTGACATCTCTCCAGGTGTCAGGCTGTTTATAAATAAGGCACTAGCCTTAACTCATGCGGGCACGCAGCAAACAGATGTATACCCGCATGCTGGTCATCTCAAATGTGTTAAGCTGTAGCAGTCATTGTTGTTGAAAATGGAAGACTTGTAAAAAATACAAACCACACTCACTTTTGGGCACACATTTCTACGATTCTCCGTGCCACATAATGACTCTTCTCTGCAACCATGTGTGTGTTGATGATCAGGAAAGTATACTGTAAAATAATCCCATACAGATTTTGTACAAGTTTCAACACATTTACCTTTAAAGCGATCTGCTCTATAGCAGGCTTAAATTGAGGTTTTCTACTGACTCTTGTGAGTCACAAAAGAACTCTTCTACATGTGTATGAAAGAGAAGACAAGCACACAAGTCTTTCATTTTATATATTAGAACTTCATAATTATTTTAGCTCCTTTCATCCTGTGGGTGACAGTATCAATTTCCACAGCTAGTCTTCAAGGTCTGCGTCACCATTCTGGAGCCAGATCGACCATGATAGTTCAAGGGTGGTGTTGGAATAACTTGCCGCCTACAGGCGCCAAGCTATTTAGACATCATCCCTGAACTATCATAGTCAAATCACTTTCAAGTATGTATCAGAATGAAAAGGGTTACATTAATCATTGCCCACAGAGGTATGATGTCAGAAATTCTCCCCTGGTACAGATTAATAAATTTCATAACGGTCTTCCAAATACCTGCCATTTATACAGATAAACCTCTCCATTTCAATTTTCATGCTTCAGTACACAGCAATATCAAATCTCTGACTCCAACAAGGCGCATAATTTTCTTGCATCAGCACCAGTCTTATTTGCCTCTCACACATGGACCAGCTAAGGCTGACATCGGCCCCATGACCTTTTGCTTATCAAGTGTTTTTTCTTCACAAAGTCTATGTTTATTCAGCACTTCAATAAAACAAACACACACATAGCGTAACATGATTTTATGGCTCCCAGGTGACTTACTGGTCAACCTGTAGTTCAAGGTAAACTGATTAGAGATGTAAATCTAGCTAGGCAGGATTTACACTGAAGCTGTTGTTGTCTATTGACCCATTACATTCACATGCTGACGCTGATTTTTTTTTTTTTTTTTTAATCTGCTGATTGTCCTATTAAGGCTAAATTAAAGATTTATTTAGGAGATAGATCAACTGCTTTAGTTTAAGGGTGGTGAAAGAATAGCTTGCTCAGGCCCCAAGCTATTCTGGCACCACCCTTGAACTATCATAGTAAAATTTATTTCAAGCAAGCACTGTCAGGATGTAAATTGTTAATACATGATGCAGCATCTTGTAAGCCACACAAGGCAAACAAATAAATGGCAATGGTAATGGAAAGTAACTTGACCTGATGTTACTTCTGACCCCTTTTTCACTTCATTAAAGTTCATAATAATAAAATTAACAGTCATAATGATAATACTATTTTAATAGTGCTTATTAATGAATACTTCTACTTCAATAAATGCTTTACAAATGGATGAGATACAATCCCAATCGTTAATGTCAACTTTCACAGTACAAAAACAGCACAGATATATACAAAAAGTGCAATTACATGTAATTTAAAAGATAATGACGAAGAACCATAATTTTATTTACCTTGGGCTTACCACTCTGATCCATGCTGCAGTTGATGAGCTGGACAGGTGCCAGAGGGAGGTCTGAGCCAACATCGCCCATGCATGATGACTGAGACTGGGAGGGATTTTTTATGCATGAGGACATTGCTCCCTCAAGTGTGGGGAGATCCAGTATATGGAACACTTTGTCACCCTCCAAGCCAAACAATGCACGGCTTGAAAAAAAAACAGAAAGATCAAGGGTGTCAAAGTTGTAAGAAATATGATAAATAAAGTAAAATTATAAGTTTTAACCTGTTAAATTATAAGATTTAACCCATTCAGTGCCAAGAACATTTGAACACCACCCAACTAAAACTATTGAAAGATGTATCGAGCATCGCAACTGTGGGGGCTTATGAGGGTTTATGCCTCTTATGACACAACTTTGAATCCAAGTTTCTGGGACAGCTAGGGGTATTTTGTGCTGAAATGGTGAAGGCAGCAGAATCAGAGGCTGTGTCAGCTGGCACTGAAAGATCTATTACAATTATAATAAGTTATTCTCTACAATGCAAAAGTGAGACTATTCCAGTTATTATGATGCACTGTTCTTCATGAGCACAGAAGCTGTTGAGGCTCATGAGTTAGGATCTACCCAGCATGCATCTTGCACTGAACGGGTTGAACCCTTACTAGCTGGCAACAGGGGCTCATGAAGAGACTTATAATACCAATCTTGGCAGCCCTCAGTCTACTGATCCTCAGGGATCGGCATATGAAAGGGCTCACAGACATAGTAAATAATAATACAAGCTGATCTGTCTTGGATTTGAAGTACATAATTTGTTTCCTAAATATTTCTAAAGAAAAGAGTTTGCAAAAAGAAAGGAAGACCAAACATTTCCAGCCAGCCTAACTACAGATCCATCAGCAATAGGTAAATATCCCCCCCCCCCCCCCCCTCCACTGCTGAAACTTGTAAGAATCTAAGAAAACCTTGTTTCATTCCATGACAATGAAGCAGATAGGCCCAGTTTGCATTGTCATGCAGGCCTACATGGAGACCTATGATCATTCTGAATATAATTTAAGTTTAAAGCTGTCATTTAGTGTGACAGTAGACTATTGACTCAGTGTAGATCTTTGCCCTGTGGCTGTAGGTTGCGATTTTTTTTTTTTTTTTTTTTTTTTTTTTTTTTTTGTCTTGGTGATTCCTGCAGGAATCTTCGCGACAAAAATTTCTACCCAGAGCCAAAGGTTAAAGTACTGTTATCCCTAGACCACCCTAGAGATGCACAGAGCTTCATGATCGGCGACACCAATCTACCCCAACCAAAGAGTTTTTCGAAACATGTGTTACCTTGCAGCTGCAGTGATGTCTGTATATGCTAAAAAGACAGTTGAAGCTATGTCTACTCGAGAGCCACCCATCGTGATCTCTTCTTTATCTTTACTTTAGATATCGCAAAAGTTTTGAAGGGGAGGACACTCTTGTTCCTCACGGAAAGGCGTCGATTTACTGCAACCTGAATTTAATTGATACATTTGTCATAGAGTGTGGAGGTGATACACATTGTACATTGATGTACATCCTGAAGCGCGAAGGGGAGGGTGGCCACGGGTGGTCCCGCAGCACGGTGGTGGTCGTTACTCAGCTTGATGCACCGGCCCTGAAATTGCCGGCTCCGAACTAAGCGCACCCGGCTCGCCGGCCGCACGGCGGGCCGCAACCGCGGCCGGCACCCCGCCGCGGCCGCCCGCCGATCCGCCGCCGTCACTGACGGCCTTTCGTCCAATAATTAAAATTGGTCTTGATCCCCCCCTCCCCCCCCCCCTTCCCGCCCTTACCTCCCCCCCCCCCCTCCCCGCCCCACCCCCCCCCCCCCCAACACACACACCCTCCCAATCCTCTCTCTCTCTCGGCTCTATGTCTCATTTCTGCCGTCGGCGGAGTAAGACTGACGTGTCAGTCTTCTCTCCGCCGTGCAGCCAACCGTGACGCCCTAGTCATTGCCTAGAGGATACTGAAACAGAGTCCGTTTTCTGTTTGTTGTTGTTGTTTTTTTTTTTTTTTCAGAGAACTGTGAATATTACAAGTTTATTCTGTAAGATTTTGTGACCTGTGATTTTTATTCTACTGTCTGTGAGTAGTATGGAGTATTGTGGTGTCGCGGTTGCGGTATTGTGAAATATTAAAGTGTACACGTGGACATACTTCATCTCCTATTGTTTGTGTCGTACTGGGACAGTGAGGATTCCTGGCTGTATGAGTGATGCCAGCATCTTCGTACGAGGTAACCTTAAACTCTTTAATTAACATTGAAATCAACGCTGGAATATTGTGGTGTCGCGGTTGCGGTATTGTGAAATGTTCAAGTGTACACGTTGACATAATTCATATCTCCTATTGTTTGTATCGTACTGGGACAGTGTGGACTCCTGGCTGTATCTGATGCCAGCATCTTCGTACGAGGTAACCTTAAACTCTTTAATTAACATTGAAATCAACGCTTAAAAAGTGTGGTTGTGAGTTCACGTGTATTTTATTCTGACTTCTACTGTTGCAAAAATCACATCGTTGTCAGCTTGTGGTTAATGCAGTTCGTTGGTGAACCCCCTGTTGCCAGTGCGTCGGGAACAAGTATACGTGTGCTATACCACAGTCACTATTTAGACAGCTTGCGTGGCATTCCGATACGTGGATACGCTATTAATCAAAAGCGATCTTCATTTGATAACGCTGTGTTGGACACCGTTTGTGACGTTTGATACGAGGTGCTATAACTTCAGCCGCGTTTTACTGCGTTGACACTTTTATTCTTATTCTCTCTGTTTATATTTTTTTGTATTGTGTTGCACTTCAATTGTGAGAATTAGAATTCAATATGATCCATAATGCTCAGACACACGCCGGAAGCCTTCAAACTGGTCACTTGAACATCTACCATCTTTTTAACAAGGTGGCCGATTTGAATGTTTTTCTAAACTCGTCTGAACCATTCCACCTGTTTGGTCTTAGTGAGACGCGACTTAACTCGGACATAAGCGATGAAGCCGTTCACATACCTAACTTTATCATCACTCGACGTGACCCTCGTGTACTTGGTCAAACTGGGCTTGCCGTTTACATCCATAACTCAATCCAACATTTAGTAAAAAGGCGTGAGGACTTAGAAACTCCGGAAGTCGAGTGCATTTGGTTGGAATTTAGGGCTCCAAAAACTAAACCCGTCTTCGTCGGCTTTTGTTATCGTAACCCAGCAGCCAAGTTTGAATGGTACGATGATTTTTTGCATGCAGTAGAAAAAGTTGGCTTACCTAACTGTGACGCGTTGCTACTAGGCGACTTTAACATAGATATGTTGAAGCCCCATACCGCATGGGATTGCATCACCACACAAACAGGCTTAGAACAGTTAGTTTCGGCCCCTACTAGGATCACAAAAACAACCGCAACACTCATTGATCACATTTACACCAACCGTCCCCTTAGTGTATTCAATGTTAGTGTTCCTGACCTCAGCATCAGTGATCACTTTCCTACTGTGGTCATGGTCAACAAAACTGCCAGTGCATCGTAAGAACGGGCACACAACTATAACGTATCGCTCATTTAAACAGTTTAATCAGTCTGCTTTTCTAGCAGACCTTGATCAAACACCATTTAATGTCGTTAATAACGAAACTGACCCTGAAAAGGCTCTGGCTGTTTGGTATGGACTCTTTACAAGAGTACTTAACAAACACGCCCCTTTGCGGCAAAAGCGGGTAAAAAAACCACACGTTACCGCCTTGGCTAAACCAAGAAATAATCGAAGCTATGAGATTGAGAAATGACTTAAGGAGACACAAGCTATTTAGCGAATACAAAAAACAACGTAACCGTGTCAAGTCTATGGTACGCAGGGCTCAAAAGTCTCTCTTTGAACGAATGATTAAAGAAGACAGAGATACTGCCGCACTCTGGCGCGCGGTTAATCTCGTCACCCGAGGTAACAGCAAGAAATCGTCAGCCATTCCTTCTAGTATTACTGCAGAAACTTTTAATAAACATTTTCTGTCTGTTGCCGAGTCAATCATACCCTCAAGCGGTAACGCGTCTTACACATGCCCGGAGGCCCTACTTAACTTTTGTAAGCAGAAGACTAAGGACAAACCCCCATTCTCTATACCGCCTCTAGCTGTGTATGAAGTAGGAAAACTGATCGGGTCACTGAAAAACAAAAAGTCATCGGGACCTGACGAGATCAGCCCTAAAATACTGAAACTGTCCCTTCCCTATACAGTAGAATCGTTAACGTATATTTATAACTTATGTATCCAACAAAATATGTTTCCATCAGAACTGAAGCAAGCCAAGGTTATCCCTTTGCCTAAGTCAAAAGATCTGTCGGATGTTAATAACTATAGACCCATTTCAATATTATCCAGCCTTTCCAAACCTCTTGAAAGACACGTGCACAAACACCTTTATCAATATTTGGAGAGTCCCAGTCTTTTGCACGTATTTCAGTCCGGCTTTCGCCCCAAGCATTCTTGCCACACGGCACTGACAAGACTTATTGATGCGTGGCTAGCATCCATAAACAACTCCCAAATAACTGGGTCGATCTTTATTGATTTTAAGAAAGCTTTTGACCTTGTAAATCATAACATTCTTTTGTCAAAACTTCAAGCATATCTCTGCAATGCAGGTGCTGTCTCATTGTTTACTTCATATTTAAGCGGAAGGAAGCAAAGAGTACTGTTAAATGGATCCTACTCCTCGTATGGTCTCGTCAAAAGCGGAGTGCCTCAGGGCTCTGTCCTTGGGCCATTGCTGTTCTGCATATTTATCAATGACCTTCCACTGCATATTAGTTGCCAGGATATTTCTTGTGACATGTTTGCTGACGACTGCACACTACATACTCCTCACAAAGATGTAGCTGCAATTAGCACGCGTCTGCAGGAAAGCCTGCATGAGGTCACCGACTGGTGTCATTCCAGCTCCATGTCCCTGAATCCGTCAAAAACAGAATGTATGGTTATAACCACACGTCAAAAGCACCAGCTATGCCCGCTCTCTCTTAGTCTGTGTATAAACGACAGCCCAATTGAGCAAGTATCACACCACCGCCTCTTAGGGGTCACTATAGACGATCAGCTTAAATGGCAACTGCATATTAATAATGTGTGCAAAAGGGTTTCCAGCGGCCTGTATATGTTGTCAAAATTGAAAACAATTACTGACACAGATGCGCGTCTTCTTTTCTACAATGCTCATGTCAAATCGCACATAGACTATGCATCAACAGTGTGGGATGGTTCTAGTGATGTACATTTGAAGAGGCTGAACTCCCTACATAGGAGAGCTGCTAAGCTTATATTTCCCGATCCCGAACTCTCAACTGACGAAAAGCTTAAAACTTTAAAAATGCTCCCTCTATCCCATCACTTTCAGTTCAATAAAGGTGTATTGATGTACAAGCTGTACAAGCAGTCATGTCCACTGTGCTTGAGTTCTTTTTTCTCAGAACGGATATCTGTAGCATCTAGACATGGACACCATTTCAAAGTACCCCTGCCGCGTATTGATTTATTCAAAACCAGTTTGTCATTTTCGGGAAGTTCATTCTGGAATTCTAAGACGCTCACCTCATTTAGGGTCAGCCTCTTCAAACACCTAGAATCTCTGACGTAATCTAATCATTACAGTACAGGGATAACTTGCGCGTGTGTTCAGGTGTGTGAATGTTTGTGTGTGTGAGAATGTCTGTGTGTGTGTGTGTGTGTGTGTGTGTGTGTGTGTGTGTGTGTGTGCGCGCGCGCGAGAGAGAGTGAGAGAGACACAGAGAGAGAAAGAGAGCGTCTGTTTTTTTTTTTTTTTTTTTTTTATATAATATACAGTGGACCATAATATCTGAGTGTCAAGAGTACATTGAATACTGCATGTACTATGTATAATGTTTTTGCCTTCATATGTGTGTACGCGATATTTTTGGGCGCGCGCTGACGTGTGTGTGTGTGTGTGTGTGTGTGTGTGTGCGTGCGCGTGCATGCTGTGTGTGTGTGTGCATGCTGTGTGTGTGTGTGCATGCTGTGTGTGTGTGTGTGTGTGTGTGTGTGTGTGTGTGTGTGTGTGTGTGTGTGTGTGTGTGTGTGTGTGTGTGTGTGTGAGACAGAGAGAGAGAGAGAGAGCACACATATACATATTTGCCTTTGCTGTATGAATTCTAATGTACTTAATGACTTTCTGTGTATTGCTTTACCTTGCATTTTTACTCATTTTATATTTTTGTGCGTACGCGTTATGCGCGTACGTATGTCTGGAGTGCGTGTCCGAGAGCGTGTGTGTATATGTGTGCGTGTGTCTAAGTGCGTGCGTGTGCAAGTTTGTGTTTGTGTGTGTGTGAGCGTGCGTGTGCGTGCGTATGTGCGGGCGTGCGTGCGTGAGCGAGTGCATACATGCGTCAGTGTGTGGTATGTGTATGTTTACATGTCTATGTCATTTATGTAGTAGATGTAGCAACGGCAAGTTTGAAAACTGGTCCTGTTACCAATAACTTCTATTTCTACCGTTGGAAAATAAAGGTTCATTGTTCTCTCTCTCTCTCTCTCTCTCTCTCTCTCTCTCTCTCTCTCTCTCTCTCTCTCTCTCTCTCTCTCTCTCTCTCTCTCTCTCTCTCTCTCTCTCTCTCTCTCTCTCTCTCTCTCTCACCCCCCCTCCCCCGCCCTATGAGTGTTCACCTCGACGTTTGATAAAGTTGGGGGGGGGGGGGGGGGGGGGGGTTCTAGTGTCAGCAGCTGAAAGACACTCAGTGACCGGGCACACCGCTCCTCAGTAGTCTCAGTCCCCAGTTTCGGCTGCGGATTGATTGATTACAATAAGTCGCAGTAGTGTTGTGGGCCGGTTTTATTTTTCTTCCTGAGTCATGAGTTTAAAGGCCATAACCGGAGCACACCTCAAATTCTGTGTCTTCATTGAGATTAAATGATTAATTCTTAACTGACAATACTAATGGAATGGGGGGACTGAGGGGCGGGATGGGAATTGGGGGCTGGGGGATGCGGCCGGGGGGGGGGGGGGGCGGGGGAGAGGGGGGGGGGTGTCAGTGTGTGTGTGTGTGGGGAGGGGGTAAAAAATTAATCCGTAAAATGGGCACTGAAGTGCATCACTCTGCACGGTCCTAATCAGTTTACTCAACCCGTAGTGCCAAGAAAATCATCTGAACAAACCGGCTACTGACAAAAGGTACAGATCCTCATCAGCCCAAGAAGTTGAGGGGGATCATGACGATCTATGCTTCTTGGTGTGACACCTCCGTCTGTGAATCCATGTTCCTGGGAAAGCTTAGTAGGACATTTTGGTGTTGCCGAATCAACAAGGCCAATGCAGAAACACAAACGAAATAATCTGCGCCGGTCAACTATCACTAGGAACGGATTAACTTCATTCGAGACGTGCCGCCTCTGGACTATGATACGCGGCAAGTCTCGAATGAGTTACTAGAATGGTAACTGAATTACAACACACACACACACACACACACACACACACACACACACACACACACACACACACACACACACACACACACACACACACACACACACACACACCGGCATCAGTTAAAGCGTACACTTGAGCAGTCACTGTCCTTTGCACATTTCCCTTGACTTACCCTGTGACATGTCATAATTACATTCAAGTACACGGTATTTGTCAAGACCATGCATAACACAGGGGTCATCATTTCAAAACTGATGCAACGCACGGTCTAGCCTCGCCGGGCCGGAATACTAATTAATTTTATCGCCGGCTTCACTGAAGAAAACAAATGATGACACAGTAAAATAAACTCAGATTAGTATATCAGCCTACTCGGCTTCGGCTGATTTACCTCCATGAAATCCTCATTCTGTATTTCGTTTGGGACTGCTTGACTACTTGCTAATTTGTCATGTCACAGTTATGGTGTAACACCTTTAATTTTTCTAGCAATGTTTTTTTCCATTGTTTATATGTAGACTCTACAGACGTCCATTCCGACACAGCTTTTTTCCGCTGCTGAGTTTTACGCAATCAGGTAAGTGGATCAGTATGACACCTTCACAGACTGTATAGTTCAATTAAATAACTATTTTATCAGTCATCGGAGGATTTACTAAATTTATCCTGCAATAATTGTCACGTTATTTTTTATATTTTATTTCTAATTTTAGTCCACCTCTTTTGGTCACAACAGGCTGAGATACGCTGACGAGGAAAAGAAATGCGACAAAAGTGTTTCCTATGGTTCCGAAAATGTCGCATTTCATTTCCTCGTCAGTATATGTGGCTAGGGCGTTATCAGTCAATGAAATCCGGGCCAAGACGGGGACTGTCAAGCCAGAGTGAAAAATGCAAAGAACTGTGATAAACAACAACAACAAACAAACAACAACAACAAAAAAAAACACTTTGAAAAGAAGAACACAAAACTGTTTGTGATTGACTTTTCAAAGCGTGTTTCTTTTTTTTATTTTTTGTTGTTGTTATTTCTAATTACGTGAAAGGACACACTAATATATATATATATATATATATATATATATATATATATATATATATATATATATATATATATATATATATATATATATATATATATATATATATATATATATATATATTTTTTTTTTTTTTTTTTTTTTTTTTTTTTTTTTTTTT
>BTPG01000001.1:224794747-224817247 GCA_036245525.1 Semisulcospira habei | reverse complement strand
TTTGGATCCACTATTTACTCCCATCAAACAGTCAGCCCTGGAAGAGGTAGTGTGTAAGAAAACAGTCAGCCCTGAAAGAGGCTGCGTGCCTTTCGGATTAGTGACGTGAAACTTCAAATTCGTCACTGTATACACGGCGTCGTGAGACTAGCGATGCCATGACGTCAAGATAATAGTGACGTCATTTTGCTGCTCGTGCTATTTTTCTTCAGAATTCCTGTCGCTACTTCAGCCCACAGAAAGTACTAATCGCGAGAAGCGCCGTGTGCCCGTCTTTATTTGTGTGTGTCGGCGTGTGTGTTGATCAGAGGTTGGCTTAGAGAGGAGGGAAATGGATCAGAAGAATAAACTTAAAAATATGAACAACTGTGAATGTTCCTAAAAGAAAAACGCATGTGAGCTCCAAACAATACTGTAGACTTTGGGATGAAATCCTCATTTCGTTCAATAGGAGATATTTCAACATCAGAATTAGGTCGAAGACAAAAGATAGAGACCCTTGAAAGCGAGGACAGCTCTCATAAAGAAGGGACTTTGTGGGTTATGGTTCTTTCCATCGTGTTGTTATAAGCAAGATTATCATTGTAATACAATAAAACTTCAGCTTTTCACAAACATGGACTTACTGTCAATAGCCTTCGTATGTCAGAAATTCACCGATTACGCGACTAGGCATGTGTCCGCTAGCAGTGTGAAGGGGTTTAACTCATTCGCGGCCAGCCGCATCCGGATGCTCGGCTTATGCCACGCATCCGGATGCGGCTGGTCGCAAATGAGTTAACACCCTGTGACCTGCAAGCACGGCCACACTGACTTGTTGTCTCGCTCGATTCGCTACCGTTGATAAGCGGTAGCGAATCGAGGGAGATAACCAGTGTTTGAAGCATGTCCGACTTTGTACAGTTTCAGCTAGTGTGCGACCTGGCGTGGGTTCCTTCCCTCCTGATCTCTCTCCAGATGGTCGGGGTCATGGTCGGCTCAGGCGTTGCTGGTGAGTGGGTCCGCATAGATCCTCACGTCTACCTCTCCTGTCTGTCTCCTTTCACCAATGTAATTTTAACTCATGAAAAAATGAACGGATCGTCCCAGTTTAACCCCTTGAATGCTGCTGAAGATACCGTAGGCAGAAAAGACGCGTAGAGCGTTCGACTCAGTCTTATCCGAAATGTCGCGGTTTCGAATCCAACTGGAGACAAATTTTGTTCAGACCCTAATCGGTGCCCCGTTTTTGAAAAAGTTTTAGTTTTTAAAGTTCCTGAACTGCAATGCAGTTTTTCGAGGTCAGCTCCCGAAATGAGCTCAATGTGTGAATACTAAATGAAAATACTTGCATGTGTGTCACGAGTAATGGATCAACCGTAGTAGGATTGATCTAGGCTATATCGTTACCCAGCATGGGATGATCGATCACCTCTGTAACATGAATAGTAAGAACTTTTCTTCTACAGAGTTGATCGATTACTCAACGATCATACCCCATGGCTGTGTGACTAATACCCAGTTATTTTCTTGAGAGGTTGTACACCTAAAGAAACGTTGAGTAATAATCATACTGTTTATGCTGATATAGAGAAGACATGTGGCAGACACACCTAAGAACATAAATTCCTACACACACGTAGAGAATCTGCTTGGCCAGACCATAGGGGTGGAAGTTTTCACCCGAGGGGTTTATTTTGGGGGCGCGAGCGGTTGGTTGGTTAGTTCGGGTTTAACGTCCACAGCACCGAGATGATCATGGACGGCCCTGACGGGCTGGTTATAGTGGGGGACAGTGAAATCTATTGCCTATGGAGTACGACCTGAACACTGATCAACTCAGGCGCACTCCAAACTGTGCCACTTTGATTTACCAGGACCTTTCAACGGACATGCTATTGAACAACTCCGTTTTTTCCCCCCTGGATTGGGCGCGAGCGTCCGTGAAAGCAGCTTTTATAGCTGACAGACGGGAGTGTGCATCCGTGGCATGAAATGTAAACACTTGGTACGGATTGACTGGCCAACGTGATAGAAAATAAATAGGGATTATAATAAAAAATAATAATTACGGTATTTGTAATGTGCTTATCTTATAATAATTATAACTCTGAGCGTGCACTCACAACTCGCGCACGCATGCGCACGCTTTAGACAATGACTCACGTACCACAAATAGTGAAAAACATTACGACGGTCAGCTTGCGGTGGGGAGTGTGGTGATATAGTGCTAGAACTGTTGAAAGAGGTGAGTTTTGAGGGCGGACTGGAAGGAGGAGAGAGAGTGTTTCTGACGAAGAGAGAGTGGGAGAGTGTTCCAGGTGGATGGACCGTAGACGGAGAAGGAGCGGGGGCCGAAAGTGTTGAGTTTGGTGCGAGGGATGTGGAGGCGGAGAGGGTCGGAGGCAGAGCGGAGGGAGCGGGAAGGTGTGTAGGGGTGAAGTAAGTTGGAGAGATAGGCAGGAGCGCAGTTGTTTAGGGATTTGTAGCAGAGAGACAGAATTTTGTATTGGATGCGTTGGGGGATGGGGAGCCAGTGAAGGAGTTTGAGCAGGGGTGTGATGTGGTCGGATTTTTTCTTTCTGAGGACGAGGCGGGCAGTATTGTTATGGACGCGTTGGAGAGTGAAAGTGGTGGAGTGAGGGAGGCCGGAAAGGAGAGAGTTGCAGTAGTCAATGCGAGATAAGATGAGAGAGACAGCAAGTTTGGTGGCAGCTTCGGAAGTGAGGTATTTTTTGATCTGACTGATGCGGCGGAGGTGGAAATAGTATGCCTGGGCCGTGGCGGATTGTCCCTTTGGCTTTTAACTCATTCAAGACGTGCCGCCTCCCGATATGCGGCTTATGCCGCGTATCCGGAGGCGGCACGTCTCGAATGAGTTAATGACCGTGCAAGATGGGAGGGGCTACATTTACACTGGTTGTCTCTCTCGATTCGCTACCGCTGAACAGCGGTGGAAAATCGAGGGAGATAACCAGAGTGACGCATAGCAGAAAGGTCTGACAACACGTACATGACACTTCAATTACACTTGAACATCACTGATCTCAATAATAATCATATTACTTGCAGGTCAGATGGGTGACTCGCTGGGCAGAAAGAAGACTATAGTGTTCATGACCATCGTCCACACCGTGTGTTCTCTCGTGACGGGCTTTTCCACTTCCTGGCAAATGTTTGCTGTCATGAGGTTTATATACAAAATTATCAGTCCGCCTGTTTTTAACTCGTAGACGCATTATTTTATTATATTTTCAAGGAGAAAATGCAATCAACACAAACACGCAGAACAACGACATATTCATGTATACTGACGAGCAAACGAAATGTGACATTTTCGGTGTTTCCGATGGTTCCGAAAATGTCTCATTTCTTTTGCTCGTCAGTATATTTTAGTCAACATCTTCAAAGAATTTCCAAAACATAAACGCTAAACGATGAAAAATCACATGATAAAAGCCCTTCCCTAAGGCACCAACACGATACTGGTTATCAAAGAAAATCCCAGCAAATGAAGAAACACGCTTAAAAAGGAAAATTACAACATAATTATATCATTTTCTTAAAATGTTATTAACTGTGTTGTAACGGTTGTTACCCCTTTTCAAAATGGATATACAGACACAAGAATACAAACACAGCTTATCTTTCTTTATTTTGCGAGATGTATAACTGGTTAGCGCTGTTAGAAAGACGTGATGGATACTTGTTTTACAAGTGTTTGTATTGCATTGTGCGATCTTTATTACAGTACGAGTATTAGCGTGCATTGCATATTAAATACGTTTGCTTCGTTTATGGTCAAGAGATAAACTGCCCCATAGCGGTACACCGTGCGTACTGGCTTCCGGGATTTCATTCATGATATCCTGAGGATGAACCTATTAGCGTTTTTGGATATCATATGAGGTCTGTGTCATAGTTCTGGAGCCAGATCACGACTGTGATAGTTCAAGGGTGGTGTCAGAATAGCTTGGCGCCGGCGCCAAGCTATTCTGACACCACCCTTGAACTCTCATGATCGAAGGCGCCAAGCTATTCTAACACCAGCTTTGAACTATCATGGTCGATCCACATCCTGTTGTAGCGTGTCATTGATTTAAGCGTCAAGCTCGTTCATGCGACCGACCCACTGGCGTTTCAGGACTCTGATAGGCTTCGCCGTGGGAGGGATTCTGTCCGTCCCTTACAACATGGAGTTTGTTGGGGTCCGCTGGCGGGCCGCAGTAGGCTCCATCCCAATGTGGGGCATTGGTGCCTGCAGCTTCAGTCTGGTCGTGTGGGCTTTACGGGACTGGAGACACGTTCACTTTTCTATCGCAGCCTGCAGTGCTGCTACTCTACCGGGGTGGATGTAAGCACAGTCAAGACCTGGGTCTCAGTTGCACGATTGAGTTTGGTCCTGCGCCAGCCACTAAGCAAGGTGCTCCGCTAAAGCGGAGCACATTGCTTAGTGGCTGGCGCAGGACTAAGTTCACTCGTGCATCGGAACCCAGGAACCGAACCTACAGAGGCTGTAATCCGTTCTCAAGCGACCTAAATCGTATATCCTGTAGGAATTTGCTTGTCCTTTGACGATGCGCACAATTTTCCGAACGCAAGTCATCTGCAAAAGGCTTTAGATTCTCGCGATCATTTCAGTAGTAAAGTCAGTGCATCCTAACAGTTTTTAAAGCTGTAATGAAATGTGGTATTGATTCGTAGGGGGGGGGGGGGGGCGGGGGGGGGGGGGGAGTGGGGGGGGGGCGGGGTCGGGGGGGGGGGGGGCGGGGGCGTTCTAGTGCAAAGCAAAAACACTTAAAATCAATCAGTTATTTAATGATAACATTTGCAGTTGAATATTTTCTTTACTAACTACTGACTTGAATCTGTACTTGTTTGGTAAGACTTTAGTATAAAGTAATTAGTAACCTGTAAATACAAAATAGCGAAAATTAGTTAAAATAATAAAATAAATATTAATAGGAGTATTACCTGGGCAGCTGCGCGTGCTCTTTGTAAATAAAACTCATCTAAGTGTCAATTCCTTCAAAACAGATTTCTGCCGGAAAGCATACGCTGGCTGTCAGTCAAAGGTCATGTGGTCAGAGCTCAGCACGTGCTGCATAAGATGGCGCGCTGGAACCGCGGCACTGCCCCGGATGTGGACACGTTGTCGGAAATGTTTGTGCGGGAGAAGCAGACCGAGACAAAATACACATTCGTCCATCTTTTTCGCGGATGGAAAATGTGCAAATTGTCGCTAATCGTAGGCTTTATGTGGTGAGTGTTCAAGGGAGGACTTCCCTTTCCTCATTTATGTTGTGCGGCACGTCACCTTATCTTAATAATCCCTTCACTGCCAGAGGACGCAGATTGTGTTTCCGGCTGAAGTCTTCATTATTTCAACTCCAAAGAGTTGCAGCCGTCCAAGGAACAAGGATGCAAAGTTGCGTCAGCAAGAGGCATAGATCCTCATAAGCCCCCGCGACTGCGGGGGCTTATGAGAATCTATGTCGCTTGCATTTGGATTGTGTTCAGTTTGTTCTCGGCAGTGAAGATGTTAACCTCTTTTGCAGTGGCAGTATCGGCACGCACAAGGGGGTTAACCCTTTCACTGGTTTTTTTATTTTTATTTTGTCGCGGTGATTCCTGCAAGAATCATTGCGACACAAAGCGCTGCCGACAGCCAGAAGGTTGAGTTTATTTGTGTTCGTAGCGGCTGTGTTTTTCATTTGTATTGTGTGATGTCTGTGATTTTAGACTTTCCAGTAGAAGCGGTTAGGTCCAAAATCATAATTCAACCAGCACAGATTTTGTGTTCAGTATTCTGCACTTTCAGCTCAGAGTGACCGAAGTCAGTGAATGTTCTGACAATGACTCACAGGCAAATGAAGACGATGACAGCGACGACCATTAATTTTCATTGTAGACGAGATCACCGGCTATGATGACAACAACGATGGATGATGACGATGACGCCAGCGGTGGTTTTGGTATTGATGGTTGTGGTGAAGACGACGATCGTGAGGAGGAGGAGAATGACGATGATGATGATGTTGGACTTTGACCTTTTGCGTGTCGGTAGCTGTTTCCTGTAGGAATCATCGCGACAAAAACCGCTACCGCCACGCAAAGTGTTAAACGCTTAGGACTTTTGCCACCAAGAGCGTACATTTCACAGACAGGGCACCGAAATGGATCTGCACAAAATGTTACCCTTCCGGGGTTCAATCCCACGACCTTACGATCGAGAGTCCGACGCTCTACCACTTGAGCCAATTGGTTCCCCTAATGACGATGCTGATGATGATGATTTCGGATGATGATGATGATGATGACGACGACGATGATACGGACGATGATGATGGTGATGCTAATGATGATGATTGCAGGTTTTCCTGCTCCCTGACTTACTACGGCATATCGTTCAGCATCCAGAACCTGTCTGGGGATTTCTACCTCAACTTTTTCCTCTTATCCCTCATGGAGCTGCCAGCCGCCACCTTCCTGCATGTCACGCTAACAAAGTCAGTCGCGATTTCTATGATATTTATATTTTCTCTTTGCGCTAAATCCGTCGAAGGCAGCCACAATAATTATGTCAAAATTTGACCTGAAGTCAAACGCTGTCAAAAACATTGTTCGAAAAGAGACATCCTGTTAATTTATTCAAGCGGCCCTGTTCCAATAACTGCAATTGATGCGGGGCGCCTAGAATGAGTTATCACGGGGCCGTCACTCCTTCATCAAAATAGGGAGTGATTGCCCTGTTTTTACAGAATGGAAGCGTACGCCTGTTATGGGCTGCTGGTTTGAGAAACAGACATTTACTATACGTTATGGTGTATAAGCATGGAGATTAGTAGCAGAGTTGCTCGTAGACCAAGCGCATACCTAAAACACCCCCCCCCTCCCCCCCCCCACCCCTCACCCCCACCCACCCACCTCTCCTCAACCCCCCAAAATAAATAAATAAACAAATAAAAAATAAAAATAAAATAAAATAAAATAAAATAAAATAAAAATAAAAATAAAATAAAATAAAATAAAATAAAATAAAATAAAATAAAATTAAAAAACCCACAACAACAAACAAACTCCCCCTAAAACACGGTTGACCAGGGTTAGTAACAGAGAGGAGTTTTCTACATTAACCCCTGCGTGCATACAGCCACCGGAACTGTTCACTAAATGTCTATCGGTGGCTGCAAGCACAACAGGCCGGGTAGTGGAGGAGGGAGAGAGGGGAGGGGGGCGGGGGGAAGGTGAGTAAGCAGCAGGATTTCAAAGCTCTAGATTTCAGCCCTGCGGCGTTTTACTACGCCCCGCAAATACTACGACGTTTACTTGGGAAAAGTGGCCTTTAAGTCAACCCAACCCCCTCTTTCCCGCCGCACTTAAACAGGGCCGCCGTGACAACTAACTACTTTGGACAGTCTCACATGATGAGGTTTTCCCCCACCGAACAAAGGGGGAGTTGGGGTTATTTAGATGTCAGATTCTTCTGGGTAAAGTTTACACAATGTTCGGCGCGCTTTAACCCTTTTCATCCCGATACACTATTGCTTGAAATTAATTTGACTATGATAGTTCAAGGGTGGTGCCAGAATAGCTTGGCGCCTCAGGCGCCAAGTTATTCTGGCACCACCCTTGAACTAATATGGTTGATCCATGTCCTAATCTGTAATGTCATAGGACAATAAGCAAATTTTAAAAAATCAGCTTCAGGATGTAATGGGTTAAGCATCGCTTGAAACAAAGGACATGTGCACCTTGGAGACGCCATAGCATACGATAGCAAACCATAGCATACCACAGCATGCCATACCATATCATACCACGCCACGCCACGCCACGCCACGCCATGCCATGCCATACCATACCATACCATACCAACCATGCCAAGCCGGACCACACCACACCACACCACACCACACCATACCATACCATACCATACCATACCACACCATACCACACCACACCACACCACGTCATGCCATACCATACCATACCATACCATACCATACCATACCATACCACACCACACCATACCATACCACACCACACCACACCATACCATACCATACCATACCACAACACAACACACCACACCACACCATACCATACCATACCATACCATACCACACCACACCATACCGTGCCATTCAATACCATACCCCAGTAGCAAAACGCCTACGGGCCCACGTCGGCCGCAGTGGGCCCGCGCGCAAGCGTGGGCCCAAGGACCTGTTGGTAGCAAAATCGGACTTAAGTGCTTTCCATACCACACCACACCACACCACACCACGTACCGTACCGAGTGTGCAGTCCCAAGTGTGCAAACGGTCATCGGGCTCCACTGAATCGACTGCAGTTGGCCCGCGCATAGCTACAGTACGCGGGCCAACTGTGACTGACGTCTGCCCGATGACCGCGCGCGCTCCCAAGTGCTGTGTTTTCAGGTTCGGCCGCCAGAAGGTTCTGGGAGTGACGTTTCTGATCGTAGGGCTGACATCGCTGGCCGTCCTTCCGGTCAACTTCCTCGGTCAGTGTCTGTTCGCTGGTTGGTTGGCTCGTTAATTCGGGGTTTAACCCTCTGCCTGTCGGTAGCACGTTTTGTCGCGATGATTCCTGCAAAGAATCATTGCGACAAAAAGCGCTACCGACAACCAAATGGTTAACTCATTGGAGACGTGCCGCCTTCGGATACGCGGCTAATGCCGCGTATCAGGAGGCGGCACGTCTCGAATAAGTTAACGTCCACGGCCCCCAAGGAGTGACAATGGACCTGAGGGATACATTTTTTCTTTGTCCACGGCCTGGTTACTGGGTTCTGTAAGGCAGGCGTCAGGGAGATCCAACCGTTTGTTCACCATTGCCTCACCTTTGGTTTGAGACATCAGGGTCGAGATGCACGTAATTTTAAATAGCCATTACCTGCCTGTCGTAGATCCAGCTGCTTTGCTCTGAGCTAGTTTTAGCCCCACGCAAAAATCTCGCCGCAATGCAGAGGGAAAGTTGGTTGGCAGTTACTGGCCGTGAAAAGTGTCCTGCAACTGGGGGCAGCATTCTTCCTTATTCGCCTTCTTGGTCACACTTTTGCCCTGATTAACTCGCTTAAAATCGCCCAGTATTAATATCTGCAAAAGTGTCGTATAGCGTTGCCGGGGGCAAAGCTATACACCTCTGCAGCTATTGATGCGGGGCACCTAGAATGAGTTAAATTACCCTCTTCGGATTTAGACTATAAAAAAGACCCCTGGCGGTGTATAATGGACAAAGTTTATTGTATTGAGAATTGTTCTGTACCTGTACATTCAGCTCCCCTGGACTACGTCGGCACTGTGAGTAACGGGCTGGCTATGGCGGGACGCATGGCCTTGAACTTCGGCTGGTGCGGCATGAGTGTCTTCCACGCTGAGCTGTACCCCACAGTCATTAGGTAAAGTCATGAGTTAACCTTTTGACTGTCGTCAGCGCTTTTGGTCGAGGTGATTCCTGCGGGAATCATCTCAACCAAAAGAGTTACGGGCAACCAAAGAGTTAACTCATTCGAGACGTGTCGCATCCTGATACGCGGCATAAAGCCGCGTATCCGGGTGCAGCACGTCCCGAATAAGTTAACGCCGCGTGGGAAATCCTCAAGGAGCAAAATGAGCTCGGGTTAACAGTAATAACACTCCTCTAAGGGTGGATTTTCAATTCGTAGAGTTGAAATTGCCTTCAGCAGGGCAGGTTTCAGCGCAGAAATTTGTCCCCAAAATCGGGTTCTCCGAATGTTTGTCCTGCCTTCCGAAGACCTTTCTACCCTTCCTTACACAAGCCATGTAACTATACACACGTACTCTCCTTGTTCTCGTTACTCTCCTTTTGTCAGTAGAGGAACTCTACTGCGTATCACGAAAAAGGAAGAAGAACAGAAAAGTAGTTTATTTCGAATTCAAACTTCGTAATAAAACAAAATTTAAAGCGACCTGCTACAGGCAGGAAAGGGTTAACTCATTCAGCCCGGCGCACGTATTTCCCAAATTTTGGAGGCGTCATCTAACGACTATGCACCTGTTGCAGGAGATGGATCGACCATAATAATTCAAGGGTAGTGCCAGATTAGCTTGACGCCGACACTCGCCAAGCTAATCTGGCACTACCCTTGAATTATCATGGTCGACCCATCTCCTGCTGTAGTGCGTCAGGGCTGAATGAGTTAATAGATTGCAACATCTGCCTTATAAATGTTCTTAGTATGCTTTACAATAATGCTGGACGAAAGGGCCCGCCAACTTAATTTATGACGTTTAATCTTTTAGCGCCAACACCCTACAGCAGGAGATTGATTGACCATGATAATTCAAGGGTAGTACCAGATTAGCTTGGCGCCTACAGGCGCCAAGCTAATCTGGCACTACCCTTGAATTATGGTCAATCCACCTCCTGCAAGTGGTACATAGTCGTTTAGTAACACTTCCAAAATTCGGGAAATGCGCCCCTGGCGCTAAAAGGTTCAAGTGTAAAGTGAAGACTTTTCTGCTATTCCTCTCCTTTTGCAATATATCGGCAGATCTGAGGGTGTACGTTTGGCCGATGTGGCCTGAAAAGAGGCATAAATTCTCATGAGCCTTTGGCAGGACTGTATCATCCCGTCCATGCGATCCTCAATATTGCTCTGTTGCAGGAACCTTGGGGTTGGGTATGCCAACACTATGGCGCGGTTCAGCGGTGTTTTGGTTCCCTATGTTCTGGCTGGGGTGAGCTACGTTTACAATTATAACTTTGCTGATGAAATGTTTCAGATTCTATGCTGCTTTATTTCTTTATTTATTTATTTGTTTATTTTTATTTTTATTTATTATTATTATTTTTTTATTACTATTATGCAGTTGCAACCTAATATTTATACACCATTAGTTTCAAATGAAATGATAATTAAAATATTTCATCTATGTTTTAGAACGATCCAAATGGGTAGGCAATGTGATAGATTAAGCTTTAACCCTTTGGCTTTGGGGTGCGGTTGTGTGTCGATGATTCCTGCAGGAATCATTCGCAATAAAAACATATGCGGAGAGCAAAGGTTAAATGACAACATATGATCGATCGTTGAATGCATTTGGCAATTAGTAGTAGTAGTGTCAGTAGTAATAGTAGTATGGTAGTAGTAGTAACAGTAGTAGTAGTAGTAGTAGTAGTAGTAGTAGTAGTAGTAGTAATGTCAGTAGTAATAGTAGAAGTAGTTGCAGTAGTAGTGTTGTGGTAGTGATGGTAGTAGCACTAGTAGTGGTAGTTGTGGTAGTAGTTGTAGAAGTAGTATATTAACTCATTCAGCCCCACTGCCTTATTTCCCAAATTTTGGAGGCGTCATCTAACGACTATGCACCAGTTGCAGGAGATGGATCGACCATGATAATTCAAGGGTAGTGCCAGATTAGCTTGGCGCCGACAGGCGCCAAGCTAATCTGGCACTACCCTTGAATTATTATGGTCGACCCATCTCCAAATGTAGGGCGTCTGGGCTGAATGGGTTAATATCACGTATTAGTATTCTCATCGTTAATATCATCATGGTCGTCATCATAATCATTTTCGTCATCATCATCATCATCATTATCATCATCATTATCAATTCGGTGTTTTCGTTTTTTTAGGTGGGTTCTGAACCCTACAAGCTGTACGCGATTGCTGGCGCTATCATGGTGCTTGTCTCCGTCTGCCCTTTTTTGCTGCATGAGACCAGAGGATTGCCGCTAGAGGACCAGCTCCCAACACGCAAATCCAAGGACCGATCCACCTTTCTTGGCAATGGACAAGAAGAAAAGATGCTACAGTAGCCAAATCGTGTTTCTGAATCCCTGGACTGTTACTGGCGATACCGTTCGGCGGAAAAGATATATATTTGTTTTCCTCCCTACGTCACACGACCAATCACTTTAACGCAAACCGTACCATGTGAACGTGATATAAAAACCCCTGAAGCGAAAAATGGCGGACGTTTTGTAGCCCTCTCGATGACGCATCTTGGATACCAGCTTTGTTCTATAAAAGATCGCCAAACGTTCTAAAGTACAAAGTTACTTAATGTTGTTCGAAACAACAAGCACACTCCGTACTGGGGACGGCAACGTCAAGGCATTTTTAAATTACATCATAAGTCTATTATGTATAAAATATGTATATTCCTTTGACGTCAGTCATGTCTGGCGTGATCCAGGTCGCAAGGTGTCTTCTTGATTTCTTTTACAAAAGTAGTGGAGGAACGAAAACAAATACGTTATTGGTCGGAGGGGTTCGCTGCACGGACCCTTGTAGGCCTTCGGGAGGTCAAAGATTGTACCCCTCAGGCCTGTATGTGGATCCTTTCTTGACATTTAAAGAGTATATATATATATATATATTATATATATATATATATATATATATATATATTATATATTATATATATATATATATATATATATATATATATATATATATATATAATATATATATATACATAACACACACACAGACAGATACATACATACATACATAGAGGGAAACGTCTGAACTTGAACAAACGCGCGCGAGATATGGACGCATTTTTACTTATTTACTGTGGGGAGTACTTGTAGTAATGTATTGATATGACTTTACAGGCTTCATAACTTCAATGTCGGCACACGGCAAACACCCCCAAATGCAAGAGACATAGACCCTCATGTGCCCCCGCGCACGTGGGGGCACATGAGGATCCATGACTCTTGCTGGCTCCATTGTTTTACACACAGAAAGTCTGACGGGCTATATCAATCCACAATGATATCAGATTTCATTCTTGGCAATTGGCTATGAGGGAGTTAACCATTTCTCATCCATCGTCTAATGCGCAGTGGTCAAGCTTATGCGTCATGGCCGTCATAACGGTATCGTTGACATTGCAAAGCGGTGTAGCTACACTTCTCATATTAGCAAGATAAGCAGTCCAATGTATTTTTGTCTGTATGTCTATTTTGAAGAGGGGCTTAACCCGAAATAATAATAAACTGTGTTATACTTCTGTCTAAGCGTGTTTCTGCTTTGTTGAATATTTCTTTCAAAGATATCATAGCTTAGTCCGTGAAATTAAAACTGGTACAATTCGTGCTGAAACAGTGCACGTCTTCGTTATTTTTCTTCTGTTTAGATAAGATTGACGTCAATAACAGAAGAAAAACAATCTGTCACAAATGTCAACAGTGTACGTCTGGCCACAGTACACGCACCTTCAGTCTGCTTTGTTTCTGTATTGCTTTAGGGCTGTGGCTTGGTATTGTATTGCTCATCTAGATTCTGCACATGGGAGAGGAAAAAATACAAGCGATGAGTCAGGGGTAACCCGCAATCATTCGTGCATCAGAGCCTACAAAGAAATGGCACGGTAAAACTCTCAACGTCACAAATGGTGAACCATTCTAATTTGTTAGTTACGAGGTTGCACGCGAACACCATCGACAGATGGTGTTCGCGTGCAACCTCGTAACTAACAAATGTGTGGTCTCGCGAAAAGAGAAAATAAAGTTTACATTTTGATTAAAATATATTTCCCAGACTTTCTTTTCAAGGCGCTAATGAACATTTTTTGTTGAGCTGGAGGTTCCAGATTTTGTGAAAAAAACTCAAAAGAGACCACTGCATGAAAACATGATTTCACGTTAACGTGTCAGTTATGAGGTTTCATGTGAAAACTCTCGATTGATAAACATCTTTTGTTATGGTATTTCTGCTTTAACCCATTCAGCCCTGACGCACTACAGCAGGAGATGGTCGACCATGATAAATCAAGGGTAGTGCCAGATTAGCTTGACGCCTGTCGGCGCCAAGCTAATCTGGCACTGCCCTTGAATTATCATGGTCGATCCATCTCCTGCAACTAGTGCATAGTCATTAGATGACACCTCCAAATTTTGGGGAATACGGCCGTCTGGCTGAATGAGTTCGTATCATCTTGGTTTTGCGAACATCGTCTCTATCCTCAGTGATTCATAAATAAACCCTCATGTATTAACCCCTTCACTGCTGAGAAAATGTGAACACCACCAACATGCAAGAGGCATAGATCCTCATGAGCCCCCGCGAATGCGGGGGCTCATGAGGATCTATACCTCTTGCTGAAACCAATTTGCACCCACGTTTCGTGGACGGTGTTTGCGTCTGGCCGATGAATGAACCAAGATTTCAGAATCAAACATGTACGTATGCTGTACGTACGTCTTGTGGCAGTGTAGGGGTTTGAAAAAGCGTCGTTTGAGGCCATGTTGTATAGCAGCAACAACAGCAACACAAAATTCCGCCATCTGCTGTAAGAAACTGCAGAATTACGACTTATATTCGAACAGGTGCAGCGTTGTTTGTGAACTGGAAGCACAGTGAAGGCAAGTGATGACAGTAAGTCAGTTTTGTGAAAAGCAAGATTTTCAGCGTATCCCAATACAGATCGTGCTTCCCACTACGCTAAGGTCTTCGGGCCCACGACGGCCGTGCGCGGGCCCACTGAAGCCGTCGTGGGCCCGAATCCGATCTGCCACTGGGGTTGTCACAAAAACGGAGGTCTTTTGCCTTCACGGAACAGAGCCTTGACATGACAGATAAAATATGTTTCATGAAGTTTTATACAGTAAAAAGACAGAGCCTGAACCAATCAATGGGCATGATAGCTAAATGTGCAGTGTCTGCTCGAGGCTGGACACCCATGCAGCTGCCCCGAGCACGGGAAATCAGCGTTAACTCCTGCACTGCCGAGTAAAGGTGTCCCAATCCAAACGCAACAGACGTAGATCTTCACGAGCCCCCTCTATTCCTCTTTTTGGCACCACATCGAATCCATGTTCTTTTAACGGCTGGGAGTCTTTGGTGTCCATTAAAAAAAAAAAGTACAATCTACGCCCACTGGCAATGACGAGGTTAACAACCAGGTAAGTGATGTAAATCTTTGAGCCCTTGCATTCACCTGGTGATCTTGATCTGTGCCTCTAGCACACGCACTTTGTGTTTGTGCCTGAGTTTTACAGTCGACGAGTGCTACGGAAGGCACCGCTGAGAGAAAGCAAATAAGAAAGCACATTTGTTTGTGAGGACAGACAGGTAAGAAATTGGTCCCATTTGGTGTATAAATAGGTATATAACTAATATTACGCGAGGGTCGACATGCGTGTGCTTGTCTTTTTTTTTTAAAGAAAAAGTGAGTTGCACTGCTATTTTGGACGTTATGGCTTGAAGCCGTAAGTTCCAGAAGAACAGACCAACACAATATTTGCCCACGTCTTTGGATAGGAATCTAGAGCATTGTGATCATAAATAAATGTAATGGGGGAAAACAGACAACACCAAATTGGTATATCGCTAGCTTTATCAGCCTTATTTAGCCAATGTTGCCATGTCAAAAAATAAAATATATTTTTCATTTTGTCATCAGCTTTTGGGTACGGTTCATCAGCACACAATGAAAACCGTTTACGTTTTCCTTGTACTGTTTGCCTTTGCCTTCGCCCAGGTTAACGTGTGTAAGTATTCTAGCTTTATCACGGTGCAATGTTCGCTTTAACCGGCAATTGTCGATATATTACCGACTGTTAACACATTCTACCCCAGACACACTACAGCAAGATAATTATCGACCATGATAGTTCAAGGGTGATGCCAGAATAGTTTGGCGCCTAGGGGCGCCAAGCTATTCTGGCATCACCCTTGAACTATCATGGTCGATCTGTGTCCTGCACTACACTGCAGTCTTCAGAGGACAACGGCAAAATTTGAGGATTTCGGTGTTGGGGTAGAATGAGTTAATGCAAATACCGAAAAGAGAACTAAAACCCACAGATACAGCTGCGTAGGAACCGGTGGGGCCCCAGTCCCACCTCTTGCACTTATAATTGAATTTTATTTTGTTGGTCAAGCCGGTACCGATGGTATTTAGTGAGCTTTGTGTAAGCTGGTTAGTATTGTAATGCGCTTGCCTTTATAACGTTACACATGATAATAACACTGCATAGAGCGCAATGTGTGTACAGTTGACGAAGCAGGCTAACAATATCACGAAGGCACAAGAGCGCTGAAGGCAAACCAGCAAGCCTGAAACCGAGCGGACTGAAGTGTCACGGCAGAGAGAGCACAACTGACCAAAGTACTAATACTCTCGGCCCTCTATGTCCGTCTCTTGTAGATGGTCGACTTGCTGTGCGCGTGCGCACTATCCCCTGTTGTAGAAGGTAGTTCACTCAGCTCTATTGTGTCCAGCCGCCCAAGTACCCCACACCTAACGGTTCACGGTGTGGCATAAACAGCATTCTAATATATCGATACAATTTTAATAACGTACACGTCGGACGTATCGATATCCAGATATACTGGAAAACAATTTTCCCAGTCAAGCGTCTTCCTTAACCCATATCATACTGAGGCTAAAAGCTTCAAATCTGTCCACTGCCATAATGCAAGCTACATTATTGTACTTACAGATAAGGATATAGACCAATGGTTTTAGTTCAAGGGTGGTGCCAGAATAGCTTGGCGCCTAGATGCGCCAAGCTATTCTGGCACTACCCTTGAACTATTTGAGTCAAACTTATTTCACACACTCGTGTATTCCGAATGATAAGGGTTAAATTTCGCTTTGAAAAAAAAATCGCTTATTTCAAAGTTGGATATAACAAAAGTTCTCGGACGCTCCACATACGTACGTAGAACGTTGTCTCAATACAGTGGTTGTCTTACTGAACAGCAAAAGTTCCCCATACATCACAAGCAAGTGTTAACCCTGCAGAAACCATCGCGACTAAAACCGCTACCGACACCAAAAGGTTTAAAACTTACAAGCAAATATGAAAGTGCAGAAATTCCAGGACACTGTTTACGATTTGCGTTTTGCAGTCCAGCAGACCCAAGAGCTTATTAGAACATTCCTACAGACCAACCCTGGGCTGACGGAGGCTGCCGAATGCAACAAACTGTGCCAGGCACACTATGACGCTTTGGGGGGCAGGGACAAGGCATCCACGGATCACATATGTGGTGTGGAGTGCGCTCTGTGAGTAGAATACACAGTTCAAGATTAGTGCCTGAATAGCTTTGCGCCCTTTCCGGGCGCCAAGCTAATCAGGCACTACCTTTTAACTACCGTATGTTACGTGGTAGTCGTAGTCGTAGTAAGATACAATCACACCAGACACACGCACGTAGGGTTCTTGTAAAGAAACTTCACTCAGCTGCAACTCGTCACACGTGGCGTAAGATTGTAGACCACACTGGAGTAACAGTTCCAACAATATTTTATTGCAGCGATGCAAGTCTCCACACAATGCATCCAAAATGCACCAACACTGATACACTGTCTCCTCTACAATGCATCAGCACTTTTGACACGCTGCGTCTCTCATACAATGTACAATATTTCCTAATACGCTCTTTTATACTATTAAAGATTTCCAGAACAATCCAGCAAATTCGCACAACACAACCAATCAGAAAAGAAAACGTAACCAAAACTTATTAATATTCATGAAAAAGAATTCTCTAGAAATAACTACAGATTTCCACTACCATCTAAGCGCCTTTGATACAATGTTACGAAATGTTGCCGACAACTTTGACGTTATATCTGAGGTTACTAAAAAGATCGCAACCCTGCTCGAACCTTCCAGTCTAATGTAGGTCAAACTTTACAACATTGTCGCAATTCTCCGTGCAAAAGAAAATAAATCCTAATTAAAAGGTACGTAATTCTTATCCAAAATAACTCAAATAAATATCGGATCTTTCATATGATTAACACACACATGCTCTCAAAGAATAACACAACGACAAACGTAACACCGTGCTGTATCTTTACTTCTTCTTCTTTTGTTTTTCCTGTAGTAAGTGTCACCAAGCTCTTCCTCAACCTTTACTTTAGTACCGGTTTCAGACCACTTTATAAATTAAATTTTTCAAATACAAGCGATCAAAAGTTCCAAAACCTCAATAGCTGAATTGACCCTTTGCACCACGTGACTTTCCTGTGTTTGGTCTTGCACCGTGTTTGTTTTCAACATGAATGCGTGTGTTTCACATGAACCTGCGCGTGAAGCTCAGTTAGCGGCGCTTTGAGCCGACACACGGAATAAAAGCGCTTATATAATGCCAGGTATTATTATTATTATTATTATTATTATTATTATTATTATTATATTATTATTATTATTATTATTATTATTATTATTATTATTATTATTATTATTATTATTATTATTATTATTATTATTATTGTACATCTTCTGTAATGAAGTGAAAACAAAATGCCGCCAGATTTCCATAAAAAGGAAAGACAATTTCAAGGCCTTATACGGATTTGTTCGGCAATAGCATGTCCGTTGAAAGGTCCTCGTAAATCAAAGTGGCACAGATGGAGTGCGCCTGAGTTGATCAGTGTTCAGGTCGTACTCCATAAGCAATAGATTTCCCTGTCCCCCCATAACCTGCCCGTCAGGGCCGTCCATTATCACTCCGGTGCCGTGGACGTTGAACACGGAACTAATCAATCAATCAAGGCCTCATCAGCGGAGAGAAGAAACACACCATTCCGGATCTATTAGAGAATTGCAGAAACACAACGCACCGGATCATAGATCCGATCCGCCGTGTTTCGTCTTTTCTCTGATAAGACCTTTATCTACAACTGCATATTTTCTTCCGTCTTCCATAAGTACTACGCTGTCGTTCCCCCCCCCCCCCCCCCCCCCCCCGAAGTCAGCTTGACATTTTCAGGATAGTCGCCCGGTCTCAGTGTCATAAGGTCATGTCTTGCTAACATCGAGCACGCTAACCCCTTTCATGCCAACGTACGTACATTTTGTTTCTGAAAGTTGTGTTCACCGAACGACCAAAAGCCACACATTCGAAAGAACCTGGACTTAACAGTGGTTTCGGCAAGTGTCGTTTTTTCTCGGCGGTCAAGGGGTTAACTTTAAGCGATCCATTGTAGTTTAACAAGGACCAGCGTAAATTTTACTTCCAGAACGAGAGAACAGTGTAGTTATGTTTAGATTTGATTTTTGTAATAAATCGTATGCTGGTTCTACATTGAAACCTCAGGAGACTGACTGAGGACATTTTGCTACCTGCTTGACACTTTCATTGCTGTACTGACGATACCTTTCTGCGCGTTTTTGAGCCACACGCTATCTTCAGTGGCAGACAAGCAGTTCATATCTTCTTTTCTTCGTTTTTAGCATGGTCCTGGTAGGTTGACTTGACCTATTCTGTGGCCCGCCCCAGATCCGAGATATCGTGGCGAGACAGTCAGCTGCACTGGTATTCGGTCAGATTTGTGTCGGTGACTTGCATCCAAGTATGCACGCACTTGATGGTTTTTCTGTTGGACCCGGCGTAGTAAAAGATGTATAGCTGTCTTGCATGCTTGTATTATGTGGTTCAGAGCGTGTGTGTGTGTATGTGTGTGTGTGTGTGCGTGCGTGCGTGCGTGCGTGAATGTGTGTGTGTGTGTGTGTGTGGGGTGGGGGGTGGGGGGTGGGGGAGGGAGATGATGATGAATCTTTATTTATTCAGGATAAAGCTATTAGGCAACTCAATGCCTGTCTTACAAGCTGTCCTGTAAACAAACAACATAACAGGAAAATAAACAGAGCATGCAAATACTAACAATAATAATAATAATAAGAAGAAGAAGAAGAAGAGGAAGAAAAACTACGGGAAAAAAACGCAATGGAGAATTTGTAACTGCCTCCGATGCAAAAAGCAAGAGAACGAAACGCGTGCACAGCATTAATATTATACTCATCTAAGACAGTGTCATAGAATCAGCAGCATCAATAGCGTATAGTGACACCGACAACACAATAGATGATCAGGTAGCAAATTTAAGGAGAAAGAGAAAAAATTTGACGTTTACGTGTTATCAGCAGAATTATTTTTATATGGCAAACTGTGAAGTCACGCTGATTGGAAGTGAGTGTGCAATGCACGTTTAAAATGGATTTTATCGCAAAATGATTTAATGTTTAATGGCAATGAGTTCCAGACAGAACTACCAGAAAATAGAAGGCTTGACTTGTAGAGATCTATCCGTGGGCGGGGTAAGTGAAGCAAGTCATTCCTCGTATGTAGGTGATGCCGAGGGCTGAAGTTAAATATCATGCGCAGATATTCCGGGGCTTGATAATGAAATATTTTGTGCATGAGGACGCATTTGTTAAATTTGAGTTGTTCCTTCAGTGTAAGCAGGCCAAGGGATTTTATTTTCTCAGCCGTGGAAATAGGGTGAGGAATAATTAACTTAACTGAACGACGATACAGCGAGTTAGTTTTTTTAAAATGAAGTTCACTGCATTCGTCCCACAAAGAGGACGCATAGTCACAGTGGCTTTTAATGTGTGCGTGAAAGAACAATGTACAGCACTTTGTACTAAGAATATGTCTAAGTTTAGATAGCAGAAATACATTCCTGGACAAGGTTTTGCACAAACTGTCGATATGTGGCGACCAGTTCAGCTGGTCGTCAATTACAACTCCCAGTAGGCGGTGCCTGGATACTTGTTGGATAGGTTTATTGCCAAGTGACAGTTTCAGAGGGGCAGGATGTAGCTGACGCTTTTGGCGGGTTGTTATCAACATGCTTTTGGTTTTAGAAGTACTGATTAGCATGCGATTTTGCGCACACCAATCTGACACTTCATCGAGACTCTGCTGGAGGATACAATTTAGCGTCGTTTCACGTTTGTCTGATGTATGCAGAGTTGAATCGTCAGCAAAGAGTTCGCATTTAACCTCAGGATTTGAGATGGAAAGAGGTAGATCATTGATGAATAAAGAAAATAAAAGAGGCCCTAGGATAGATCCTTGGGGAACTCCGTGCATCACTATACCTTCTTTCGAATACCGCCCATTTGAGTACACCTTCTGTCGGCGGTTACTGAGGTAGGAGGAGAAAAAAGCTATAGAGTTCGAATCAAGCTTATATACTGAAAGTTTCTTTAAAAGAATGTTGTGATCGACTAAATCAAATGCTTTGGTTAGGTCCAGAAAAACTGCACCATTTAATTTGGAATTGTTTATTGATGAGAGCCAAGAGTCAACAATGTGAACGAGGGCAGTATGACATGAGTGTTTAGGTCTAAAACCAGACTGAAGAGATACGAGGAGGCGGTGATTCTCCAAGAATTGGAGTAGGTGCTTATGAACGTGTCTTTCTAGTGGCTTCGATAATAGTGATAACACTGAAATAGGACGGAAATCGTTTGGACTTTTGGGATCTGTACATTTGGGAATGGGGACAACTTTAGCATCTT
Organism: Semisulcospira habei; assembly: GCA_036245525.1. Lineage (NCBI taxonomy): Eukaryota > Metazoa > Mollusca > Gastropoda > Semisulcospiridae > Semisulcospira > Semisulcospira habei. The sequence continues at coordinate 224,795,996 of BTPG01000001.1, read as the reverse complement.
TCATGGCATCTGGAAAAATACCTTGCTTGATAGAAAGGTTGAATATAAATGTCAAGGTGTCAGCTGTGTATGGAAGGGACAATTTCAGTACCATGTTGTTTATTCCATCCAGGCCACACGATTTACTTGTTAGAGTAGAAATATATTTACCTACTTCAAACACTGTCATAAGAGGTATGGAGAATGACGCACCTGTTGCAGACTCACAGTGTGTGCGCAGTTTATCAGAACAACTGTAACTATCAGTGCCACTGGAAAAAGACTGTACAAGGGACTCAGCAATATTTAAAAAGTGGGAATTGAAGTCGTCTGGAGTTATGCCTGGAGAGGTAGCAGCATTGATGGAACTCCTCTTCTTTGTAAACAAATTGATTGCATTCCAGACACTTCGGGTATCTTTACCCTCTGCGATAACTTTTTCCGCAAGTGTTTTCTGTGCTTTTCTAACTAAGGATTTTACAAGATTACGTTGTTTCTTAAAATCCGCAAACGTTTTCTGTCGTTTTAAGTCATCTCTTATTTTCATTGCGTGAATGATGTCCTTTGACAACCAAGGCGGAAGGGTAGGGTGTTTAACGCGTTTAGTCCTTAGTGGGGCATGTTTATCGAGGACCCAAAGAAATAGCTTGTACCAAAGCGAGAGGGCTTCATTGGGATCATTAGTGTTATAAATAAGGTGAAAGGGCGTGATTGAGAGGTCATGAAGAAGGTCATATTTGTTGAACTTTGTGTAAGACCTGAATGTGATGGTAGTGTGGTGTTTGTGCTGGGGTTTATCACGTTTAACTGAAAGATTAAAACAAGTAGGAAAGTGATCGCTAATGGCTACATTCGGCACGTGGACGTTTGTGACAGCGGGTGCATTAGTAGTATAGATGTGGTCAATCAATGTGGCGGATGACAAAGAAACTCTAGTGGGAGACCGAACCATCTGCTGCAGGCCAAATAATGAGGTACAGGGGTAGCAAGTGTGTCTGTGCATGAGTACGTATGTGTGTGAGTGCATGAGTGCGTGCGTGCGTATGCGTGCGTGCGTGCGTGTGTGTGTATGTATGTGTGTGATTGTGGTCAACATTTTAGTGTAAATTGTACATTACCCTGTTCAGTGCCAACTGTGTTTCTGCAATCTTCGTTAATTCAAACCCAAAATGTCCAAGGGATTCAAGGTGGTGTCAGCAAAAGGCATAGATCCTCATGAGCCCCCGCAACTTCGGGGGCTCATGAGGATCTATAGCTCTTGCAGTTGGGT
>BTPG01000001.1:224697247-224792247 GCA_036245525.1 Semisulcospira habei | reverse complement strand
GATATATCAGACTTTTGTTATATCCAATTTTTGTTATAAGCGAAGTAGACTCCTTTTTTAAATCATTAATGGGCTTAAAATAGACATGAATGCGATGCACTTACTATCTTTATTCGAGGAGAAGTATCCCGTTTCTCGACCGTGACCTTTCGGCTGATGTGGTTTTGGACACACTTCACGTTTAACCCATTTAGCAGGAGATGGATCGGCCATGATAATTCAAGGGTAGTGCCAGATTAGCTTGGCGCCATCAGGCGCCAAGCTAATCTGGCACTACCCTTGAATTATCAAGGTCGATTCATATCCTGTAACTGGTTCATAGTTCTGTAGTGACACCTCGAAAATTTCGGAAACGCGGCTTTGGGATTTAACTCATTCGAGATGTGCCGCCTCCGGATACGCGGCTTAAGCGGCGAATCCGGAGGCGGCACATCTCGAATGAGTTAATGGTTTGAAGGAAATAAAAGCTGCAATGCGTCCTTGTTTGTATCTCTATTTTGGAAAAAAAAATGGTTTGTACTTGTCCTCTCTTAGCGCGTTTCTTTCTTTGTTTGGGATTTTCTTAGTGATGCGATCGAACGGACAGAGACAGACGAAGACAGACGATGGCCTTAGGTCTATATTTCAGGAGAAGCACTTGTTCACCAAGAGGCCAAACATTCGTCACACTACTCAGATTGCCTGTGGTTAACCCTTTTAGCCCCGGATCCCTACAGCAGGAGAAGGCTTGACCATAATAATTCAAGGGTAGTGCCGGATTAGCTTGGCGCCTTCAGGCGCCAAGCCGTAATCTGGCACTAACCTTGAATTAACATAGTCAAGCCATCTCCTGCAACTAATACATAGTCGTTAGGCAACATCTCCAAAATTTGAGAAATGGGACCTTGGGGCTAAAAGGGTTATTAGAAGTCACATCATACCTACTTAAATCATTCAAGGCGCCACTCATCAATAACGACGAAAGTGTCGTATGGCGTTGCCGGCGGCAACGCTATGCGACACTTCCGAAGCTATTGATGTGGAGCACCTCCGCTGAGGTCAGATTCTATGCAGTTTATTTAACACACTTTTGAGATACCGGCCTCTAAATGTAGAAATTCGTATTGTAACAAGGACTAAAGTAATGCCTCGGCTGAAAACACAATTTGCGGACAAACACTTTACCCATTTTATTGTTTTCCTCCGAGTGCGTAAATGGTGAGGCAATCTTCCAGCAAAAGGCCTTGATTCCCATGAGCCTCTGCGGCTGAGAATCTATGTCTCTTGCACATATACTGTACATACGCTGCAAACTTGATGGAGTCACAGAGGGAGGGAATCGAAGATTTGTCTGAAAAGAGTTGTGTGCCCCTGACTGTCCCTGAGCGTCTGACCCCCCCCCCCCCTCCTCCTCCACGCCCCATGAAAATGTAGATTGCAAAAGGAAGGGGGGGGGAAGGCGGTGGGCGGAGCGGGGGGAGGGGCTTGGGGGGGGGGGGTGCGGGGAGGGGTGCGGGGGGGGGGGGGGTGGGTGTAGGTGCGGGGGGAGGGGGGGAGGGGGGTGCGGGGAGGGGGGGGGGGAAGTCAGAGTATCCAGTGGCCCGTCCAATATTTTTCAAGAAAATATTTTGAGAAAGAAAGAAGACTTTAGAGAGAACAAAATATACGGTTGTATAACTTTAATTTCCTGTATGGGATAAACGATAACAAGTCAGGAACGCTGCCACCCCCCCCCCCCCCCCCTCTCTCATTCACTTTCCCTGTTGTGGAGTCAGTCACGAAACCAGTGCACACAAGGTCGTCGGGCCGATGTCGGCCATCGTTAGCCCGTGCACGTTAGTGCGCGGTCCAACGTCGGCCGACGTCGTTCCGATGACCTTGTGCGCATTGGGAAAGGAGTTAAACATGAACGCATGGCCCTTCTCGAGATTAACCTTGACCCAGTTCGTTAGTTCTTTACCACTCGCGAGATCTCTTTAATGCAGATAACACAAGAAAGTACAACTCAATGTTCCATTTGCACACGACAAACTGGGCTTTTGGCGCATGTCCTTGTGGAGAAGCACGTTTCCACGGCGTGCATCCTTTGCCGAGAAACCTGCCGCACGGTACGATGCGTTCTTGTTTTAAAGCGACCTGCGTCAGTGATCATGAACTGCGCGTCTGAAACCACTTCACACTGCCCGACATTCGCGTAAAAAATGGGACAAAATAGGTATAAAGAGCATATAGGTTTATAGGCAGTTTGACATCGGAGCGCACAATTTTGTTGCCGAATATCTCCGGAAAAAGAAAGACTTTTCTGTACCACTTTAAGAACAAATATCATTTAGTACCAATTGACCTAATATGGAATATGTTTACTGAACTCCTATGATTTGTCGATTTTTCTCTACAGTCATAACATTTTGGTGAAAAGACAAAAACAAGCCATGTTGAATTACCTAAATAGAGCCCCGGCAGATTTCAATATCGAGGTCAAGCGTGCAGACTTCATGTCTCTTGGCTTGACTTCGCGAACGAAGATTCTATAGGGCTTGCCCACGTCGTCTGCAGCCATTTTCGTGTGTGTCCTCGGAGGCCAATCCGGGACAGGCAGGTTCGACCGCAGTGGCTGCAGGGGAAGGTCTGGTCAGGGTTCTGAGTTACTACAACTCTGTTTTTTCTTCTAAGCCTCTTGTCCTTAAGGTTAGCTCTGCGAGAGTCCTCAAAGGAGACGGCTGCCTTGTGAATGGTGGAGCGCCAGGTGTCACGGTCCGCAGCAAGCGAAGACCACTGGCGGTGGTCGATTTGGCAGGCACTAAGCGACTTCTTGAGACCGTCTTTGTATCTCTTCTTTGGTGCCCCTCTGTCTCGGTGTCCAGTGGCGAGCTCGCCGAACAGAGTGATCTTGGGTAGGCGATGATCCTCCATCCTGGAGACGTGCCCCGCCCAGCGAAGCTGTGTCCGCAGAAGCAAAGCCTCGACGCTCACAGTTTCTGCCTGTTCAAGGACCTCGACGTTGGTGACATAGTCACTCCAGTGAATGCTGAGGATGGTACGCAGGCAGCGCTGGTGAAAGCGTTCGAGGAGTCGTAGTTGGCTGCGGTAGAGGGCCCAGGACTCGGAACCGTACAGCAGGGTGGTGAGGACGACAGCTCTGTACACGCTGATCTTGGTGCCTTTTTTCAGCTGTTGATTGTGCCACACCCGCTTGAATAGTCGCCCGAAAGCACTGTGCGCTTTTGCCAGCCTGTTGTCCAGTTCCTTGTCCATCTTGGCGTCTGACGTGATGATGTAGCCAAGGTAGGTAAACTGATGTACAGACTTCAGTTCGGACTCGCCGATGGTGATGTGGGGAGGGCGATGCTCTTCCTTGGGTGCCGGCTGATGAAGGACCTCTGTCTTTTTCAGACTGACCTCAAGTCCAAAAAGCTGGGCAGCATCTGCGAAGCAGGACGTAATGCGCTGCAAGGCTCTCTCTGTGTGTGCAACGAGGGCAGCGTCATCAGCGAAGAGCAGCTCACGAATCAGTTGGTCTAGGGTTTTCGTGTGGGCCTGCAGTCGTCTGAGGTTGAACAGGCTGCCATCGAGACGATACCTGATGTACACTGCGTCGTCATCGTCGAGGTCCACTGTGGCCTGCTTCAACATCATGCTGAAAAAGATGGTGAAGAGGGTCGGTGCCAGCACGCAGCCTTGCTTCACGCCGTTGCGAATGGGGAATGGTTCTGAGAGGTCACTGTTTAGTCTGACCTGGCCTTGCTGGTCCTCGTGGAGCTGGACGATCATGTTGAGGAACTTTGGGGGACAACCTAGTCGCTCCAGGATCTGCCACATACCTTGCCTGCTCACAGTGTCAAACGCTTTTGTTAGGTCGACAAACGTTACGTACAGCCCTTTGTTTTGCTCGCGGCACTTCTCCTGAATCTGTCTCAGCACAAAGACCATGTCGGTGGTACTAATGTTGGCTCTGAAGCCACACTGACCCTCTGGGAGTTCGTCTTCAGCGATGGCAGGTACCAGCCGATTCAGGAGCAACCTTGCGAGAATTTTCCCGGCAATGGACAGCAGGGTAATTCCACGATAATTAGAGCAGGCAGACTTCTCTCCTTTGTTCTTGTACAGGGTGATGATGACTGCATCACGGAGATCCTTTGGTAGTGTTCCTTTTTCCCAGCAGCAGAGAAAGAGGTCGTGGAGCTTGTTGTGCAGTGCTGGGCCTCCATGTTTCCAGATCTCTGGCGGGATTCCGTCAATGCTTGCTGCTTTGCCACTCTTGAGCTGGTGGATGGCTGTGAGGGTCTCTTCGGCGGTGGGCGGTTCGTCCAATTCAACCTTTAGTGGAAGGTGTGGGATTTGGAGGATGACTGTTTCTTGAACAGTGCGTTCAGCGCTGAAGAGGTCCTGAAAGTATTCCGACCAGCGGTTCAAGATGGAAGTATTATCTGTGAGGAGTGCCTGTCCATCAGCGCTTCGCAGGGGACTTTGTACCAGGTGCCTAGGGCCATACACTGCTTTCAGTGCTTCGTAGAAGCCCCTGTAGTCACCGTTGTCAGCGCAGAGCTGGGTCCTCTGTGCGAGTCTGGACCACCACTCGTTCTGGAGCTCTCTAAGCTTGAGCTGGAGACTGCTGCAGATGAGGCGGAAGGCAGACTTCTTCACAGGGCAGGAAGGCTGGGCTAGGTGGGCCTGGTGGGCGGCTCTTTTTTTTTGCTAGAAGTTCCTGGATCTCTACGTCGTTTTCGTCAAACCAGTCTTTGTTCCTCTTTCTAGCAAAGCCCAAGACTTCCACAGAGGATTTTACAATAGCAGTTTTCAGTTGTTCCCAGAGTGTTTTAGGAGAGGTGTCTGCTGGATCAACTGTGTCTTTGAGCATGCGCTGTAAATCGGCCTGAAGGGCAGCTTTCTTGTCGTCACGCTGAAGGCTGGCACCATCAATCTTTTTCTTGGGAGGGCCCCCTTTCTTGGGTTTCAGCTTGAGGCGGAGCATGAGTTTGCAGCGAACAAGGCGGTGGTCAGTGTGGCACTCTGCGCTGGGCATCACTCTGGTGAGGAGGACGTCACTGCGGTCCCTCTGACGCACTAGGACATAGTCGATAAGGTGCCAGTGCTTGGAGCGAGGATGCATCCAGGTGGTCTTTCGATTGTCCTTTTGCTGGAAAGTAGTGTTGGTGATGACAAGTTGCTGCTCTGCACAGAGCTCCAACAGTAGGCGACCATTGTCATTGCAGTTCCCAACGCCATGCTTGCCGAGGACTCCTTTCCAGGCTTCAGAGTCTTGGCCCACTCTGGCGTTGAAGTCGCCAAGGATGATGACTTTGTCGTCTGCAGGGGTGCTCTGCAGGAGGCTGCGCAGGTCAGAGTAGAACTTGTCTTTTTCTGCAGGCTCTGCCAGGAGGGTTGGGGAGTACACACTGAGAAGGGTGACGTATTGCTGGTGTCTCAGTGGGAGGCGCATGGACATGATGCGGTCGGAGTGACCCGTTGGTAGGTTTTCCAACTTAGTCGCAATGGGGGTCTTCACCATGAAGCCCACGCCTGAGAGCCGTCTTTCTGATGCAGGCCTGCCTGACCAGTAGAGGGTGTAGCCAGCGCCAAGTTCTTGGAGGCTGCCTTCCTCCGGAAGGCGTACTTCGCTGAGCGCGGCGATGTCGATGTTTAACCTCCGCAATTCATGGGCAATTAGGGCGGAGCGACGTTCAGGGCGTCCGCTGTCTGCTGTGTCGAGCATGGTTCGGATGTTCCAGCATGCTACGTTGAGTCCGGTCGTGGTCGTCATGAGAGTGGATCCATTGTTTTTTCTTGTTTTCTGACCGCATGAGAAGATGCCCGTTGACCGCGGCTAGCCAACTGGGGTTACGAGGGGATGAGCTTTGGTTAGGCCACCTTTTCTAGGCCCCTCTCCGTGTGGATCAAGCAGTGCTCGAGTGACGTTGTCATCCACAGGTCAACATCAGGCGACCAATATCCTGAACCGCCTGCATGCAGGTTTGAGACTGCGGCTTCCAGTGACATCTTTCACCTGCCGTTTTGCCCCTTGCCCATCGCTACAGGACTTGGAAAGTTCAGTGTCATAGTCCGTGGGCGTTTCCTAAAGCCTGCGCGGTGGAGCTTTTTGGTGGAGTGCAGTGTGCGCAGTACTGGCCCCACCCTTTAAACCCTTGGTTCGTTTGCCATGGCCTAGCAAGCTAGGACGGTGGCATCGAGGTCCTTGGGTCGTAGGTTTTATATCAGACTGTCCTTGTCTGTCTCTGGCTCAAAAGCCTTCCCCGAAGACACGGGGGCTTTGATGTCGGGGGTTTCCTCCCTTAGCCTTTCCGCAGCCAAGCGGCCAGGCCTGCAAGGCAGCAGGGGACTCGTGGGGGCCGGGGTCGTCCATGTCCCGTGCAGATGTGAACATCTGCCCATTGCCCAGACGGTGACACCAGAGGAGAAAAACCCAACGCCGGAACCCGGTATCGAACCTCGCACCTTTGGCATTGGAGGCAGACGCCTTAACCACTGCGCCACTTCCCCGCCTAAGACTTCATGTATGCCTGCGCTGTTTCATGTGTTAGAATTTGGCCAATTCACGTGAAAATGAATCTTTCTTATACTGGACTTAATATATCTGGGGCACATTTAGGGATGTAAAATCAGGAATGTAATGAAAAGGAAATCTGAATTTTTACGACAGTACAACATAACTGACACATTGTCAGAGTTTCTTAACTCATTCTACCCCAACACCGAAATCCCCAAATTTTGCCGTTGTCCTCTGAAGACTGCATTGCAGTGCAGAACGCAGATCGACCATGATAGTTCAAGGGTGATGCCAGAATAGCTTGGCGCCCATAGGCGCCAAGCTATTCTGGCATCACCCTTGAACTATCATGGTCGATCCTTATCTTGCCGTGGTGTGTCTGGGGTAGAAGGAGTTAAAAGTAAATCGTATTAGGTCAAGTGTCACGGAATGATATTTTTTCGAACTTGGAATAGAAACATGGCTATTTGCAGAGATATTTGCGGAAAAGGTGCGCTCAGATGTCAACCGACCTATAACAAGAGACATAAACCCTTATGAACCCATGCGACTGCGGGGGCTCATGGGGGTTTATGTTTCTTGCAGCTGGTTAGTGTTCGCCTTGCTCCGGCAGTCAAGGGGTTAAAGGGACCTGCTCAAAGATGTAAAGGGTTTGCAATAGCTCTAGTATGAATGTTCTTTGCATGCTGCACATAAAAGACTAGGATAACTTTTGATTAATTGTGAAGTTTGAATGGTGTAAAATGAAAGATTTGCATGTTTTGTTGCTATATCCGAAGTTTGTTATAAGCGAAGTAATTTTTATGGAACATGTGTTGTCCGGATCTCTGAAAAGTTTTTTTTATCTGATTATTGTTATATCACATCTTTTATAAGCGAGGACGGCAGCAGTTAGTTATAATTATGTTAAACCTGTTAACACCTGCCACCGTTGTCCTTCCGAACACCCCCCCTCCCCCCCCCCCGCCCCCTCCCACTCCACCCCTCCGCTCCATAATGACACCAACTGTGTGCTGGTCTGTGATTTTGGATCTTACGGCCTAAGGCACGCTTGCACGTATACACGCACGTTATCGCATCACGTGTACGCATTTCTTTATCAGGCCCGTGTTTATACAGAGATGTGTGAGGGTGGCTATTGCAGCAAAAGGTGAATATATGTATACGCTATATAGGCTATATAGGCTCGCACACCCGATGTGACTGGCTTCTGTTTTGTCCGTAAGTATGTTATATTACAGTCCACTTCGCTGATAACGAGGTCGGGTATAACACATAGTTGGATATAGCAATCCTTTTTTTTTTTAACAGGTGCTGAGCACACGTTCTGATTAACTCATTCACCCGTCCCGAGTCATTGTCCATTGTGTAGCTCTGTTATTGTAATTTCATGTGGAAATGATGAGCGAGTGCCAGTGAATGCCGTAAGCAGCACCTGTGGTGGCAAAAATGTGAATTTCCCCATGAGGGATTATTAAAGTATTATTGTATTGTATTGTATTGTATTGTATTCTACCCCAGACACACCACAGTAAGATGAGGATCGACCATGGTAGTTTAAGGATGATGCCAGAATAGCTTGCGCCTGTGGGCGCCAAGCTATTCTGGCATCACCCTTGAACTATCATGGTCGATCTGTGTCCTGCACTGCAGTGCAGTCTTCAGAGAGCAACGACAAAATTTGAGGATTTCGGTGTTGGGGTAGAATGAGTTAAATTACTTTGCACATAACAAATTTGGATATAATAACAACGAAAATGTTGTCCCCAGGCGATTTGTTATAACCGAAGTTTACTGTGTTCAAGGTGTTGTGAACTATGTGATGAATGTTATATGGCTTTGATGAGGAAATGGTAAAGGCAGATGAGAACAGGCCTTCTCAGTGAGCAAAGACCCTCGGGCCATGTTGACGTTGGCCAAGCAGCACACAGCTGTGCGCGGGCCAACCGCGGACACCGTCTACCCGATGAGGTTGTGCGCACTGGATTAGCCTATACAGCGCAGCTGTTATGAACACTTCAACTTCCTGTTCAGACAGCACTTGAGACATCGTTTTACGAGATGCTATGAAATTTAATTTAATTTAATTTAATTTATTCATTTTGTTTCGTTTCTTTTTTAAAATTATTATTTTAATGATTATATATTCGTTTTATTTTTATTTTTTCATTTCATTTCATGTCTATTTTGGTTTTGTCTGTCCCAGTGTTCTACAGCGCCATGTCCAAGCTCAGTGGACGGTTCCTGCTAGTCGTGGGGTTTTGCGTGGTGGTGGTGGTGGCAGTTGTGTTTGGGGTCGCGTTGTGGAAGCGTGCACCACGCGACGACGACACCAACGACAGAAAACGCAGAGAAGATGACAGACCGAGCCAAGCGGCGGTGGTCGGTGCAGGGGGCGACATCGTCACAACACCGCTACCGGCAGCCAAAGGGTAAAGTTGTAAAGATTGCTCTGCCTTTCGACGATGCAAGGTACAGGGGCGGAACTGGTGGGGGCACCGGGGGAGGTGGGGGGGGGGAGGGGGCGCTGTTCGACGGCTTCCAGAAAACCCCTCCACGGGTATAAAAAAATCGTTAAAATGCTGCATAAAAGTAATGTTTCTGACTTTGGACTTTGGTATAAGTAAACATGGTAGTAAATATGTTGTACTGACTATCCGCCGCTGAATGACTGTTATTATGTGTGAAACTATTTGTGTCGTATGTTTTGGCGTGTGTCTTACTGTGACTGTGACACGACGCTCTGGGATTAACTTATTTCGAGACGAACTGCATCCGGATGCTGTTCGTCTCGAATGTGTTAATAATGTATATGAATCTTGAATTTTTTAATCCAGCAGTGCTGTATATTGATTTCCATCGTTGACTTGATGTGTATTATCAGGTTTTCTGTTACTCTTGGAACGTCGCTGTCTGTGGAGTTGTCGGACTTCACGACTCTAACAGTGAGGAATAACTCAGGGGGGATTACCAACGTTGGACAGTTGGGTTTGGAAGCAAGAGGGAAACCGAACAGTGAGTGAAGTATTTCCAACTAAAGATGTGTTACTCAATTCAAAGATTCAAAGATTCAAAATAAACCTTATTTCTCAAAAGGGATCATTTTGAACAAAATATCTTATATGACTTGTGAATAGTTTGATGAAAACAAAACTGAAACAAATTCGAAACGAATTATTGGTGAGGTTCCGTTTGCAACGAACGAGTCCCAAAACGAACGAAAGCAAAATCACGGCGGGCTCAGGGTGAATCTGTGCCTCTTGGAGATGTTTGGTTTGCTGTCAATGTTCGTGGTACAAGAAAAACAACCTTCTCATTAATACCCAAGTTATTTTTCACAAACAGCATTTACATAAGTCTGCTGTTTGTCCCGGCTCTCGGGTATGATTAGGTTAAATTGTAATTTTCGGTGCTGCGTTTGTTTGGGAATATTTTAACAACAGTAAAATATCTTACAATTTTTTTTATGAAAAAGCAATCTTCTCATTAATACCCTTGTGATTTTTCATAAACAGTATTTACATACGCCTGTTGTAAGTCCTGGCTCTCGTGTGTGATTAGGTCGAATTGTGACCAGATGTTTCAGAGTGCGAAAATCAACTGGAAAACTGTGTCACGACCCCCGCTTCCGGGGCGCAAACTATGAGGGCTACCACTCGAGAACAACCAACCCGCACTAACACAAACACCAGAGGAACAATTACGACAACATTTATTACATATAAAACTAACAATAATCTAAAATATCCTCACTCAATCCTATCCACACATTTACGTAACACACACGCACACACGTCGAAACTCCCCAACCCGAATAACCATTATACACAATACGAAACAACAAATATATGACAAAACAAATATCCTTATTAAGATACCAAAAACAATTGAGAAACTAATACAATTCACACGCTACTGAAACTCCTCAGCGGGAGCACTAACGACAAGTTCAAATTAAATTAATGCTTACGCTTCCGCAATAAAGACCTTCATAGCACATGGCTCCTTTAAATAGCACAAAATTTTAGAATACACACTATCAAATATATTATGGAACAAATATGTTTTATGAACCACAAATGAAAGTTGAGCAATCTTAATAGTTTACAAGTCACTGGACCTTCTCGAAGGAAGCGCAGCACAACCGTCGAGCTCAGCTCAGCTTAACGCTCTTGCTTCCGCGATAAGGTCTTTCGAACGCATGGCTGCTTTTAAATAATACAATATTTCAAAATCTTTCAGTCACTGCTACAAAGCTCCTCTCCGCAACATTGTCACTACGAGGAGATGAAATCAATATCACAACGTCCTTTACAAGTTTACAAATAAACAAGACTTTACTTAAATAGGTTAGAAACTACTAAATGGGGCGACCCGACCTGGCTAAACACAGGGTGTGCCGCGACGCTTTACAAGGCGGAGTGACACAGCCAGCCTCTACTCTCACAATGAACCACCCAGCCTTCCGCACAGCACGGCGGCGGACTTAGCCGGTTCTTTAGATCTTTAGGATTTTGGATGTTTAGACCGTTGGATTTGGATGCACTAAAACACAGTTGTAAAAATACACATATGAATAACTAACAACAAAAGAAAGTTAATCACATCACCCTTCCCACAACTTTAACTGCCGTCATCTATATTCCTTCACCTCTCTCCCACAACAATAAATTCAAACTCAACGAAATGCATATTTACACTTCACCATACGACCCACTTCCAAATTTACACTCCGATGCTAGATACTACCAAATACGATAAATGGCATTTATCTCTACATTCTTGCACTCGCCCCCCCCCCCCCAATACGCACTAACTAAACTAATAATTATAACAGAACAAGCAAACAGACAACCCCCCGAGCAAATGGCCACTAAAGAATTGTTGCGTGTACTCACTGCCATACGTGAAGACGCCCCGGCTGGGACGAAGACAAACAAAGACAAGACAAGCCAGGGGTTAAGTCGTCGCAGCTCTCCTTCTCTCCTTCCTCGGACACCGGCTCCGGAGAGACCCAAGCCGTATCACAGGACCGTTTACAAACGAACGACAAAGCTGCTTGAGGCCTTCAGCTAATGGCGAACCACGCCTGAAAGACCTCCCCCCCCCCCCCCTCCCCTCCTAGGAAACTGTTGGAAAACGACCGACTTCGTTCGCTGCTGGAAAGGGACTCTAACAAGTTGGATATCGTACGGTTTAGCAAAAAAATGCGCTTAGGAAAATGTTCGATGTTAAAACACGTGAAACAGGGACCACCCGATCGCGCAGACTGAGCGATCACGTGCGTCGCGCCGCCCTTCGTATTCTCGCATTTCAACAATTCCCCCGGGTAAAGGCCAAAATAACTCACCTATGCTATACTTACGTCCGGTGACTAACTAATCCCCGTCACCCCTCTAAACTTAACTCCCCTACAAAAATAGGGGGGGGGGGGGGGGGAAACCCATGTACTGACAACTGGATAAGGTCAATTTAGTCAATGTGTCGCGGCGTTGTGGAACTAACAATGCCAGGACGCAAAGCTTATCGTTACGTCTTTTCTATGCTTGTGTTTCGATTCTTCTTTAGAATGACTGCCGCTTCGCCAAACCACAGAACGTATCACTGGCGCACCGCGCCGTATGTCCATCTGTGTTTGTGTTTGTGTGTGCCAGTGTGTGTGGACCAGAGGGAGGGGCGGGTTAGGGTGGAGAGAGATGGATCAGAAGGATTAGCTTAACCCTTTCTCTGTCGGTAGCGGTTTTTGTCGCTATGTTTCCTACAGGAATCATCGCGACGAAGACCGCTATCAACAGCCAAAGGGTTAACAACAAAAACAAAGTTGGGCTCCTATCTTGTTTCCTTTTCTTTCTTTCCCTTCAAGGTATAAATGCGACGAAGTGCAGCACATCGTCTGACTCCGAACTCTGCTATTCCTGGCCCGGGGACAGGGACCTCCGCATCACACGCCATGCTGACGACACTTCTGACGTAGAATGCTATGACGTCACATGGAATGCACGTGCATGTGTGTCTCAGATCTTGCGGGACTGCTACAGCCTCACGCATGCGTACTGGTACGGCGGATTTGAAGATCACAATCAATACTGGCCCATGAACAGAATTCAGGTGAAACTTGCGCCGTATGTAACCGGTGACGCGTTTGAAGAGGGACTACATGCATATGGTGACGTCATAGAACCGCTTTTCGTTTCCTCAAACGGTTTCGGGATTTTTGTGTACCCAGATGTCCCGCTCCACCTAAGCTTTAACCAGGGCGGCGATGGTCTCATCTGCCTGGTAGCCAAATACGATCAATACCCTTACTTCAACAGAAACAAATCTCCCCCAACTCTGCGATATCAGATCTGTCAAGGTCGTGACGTCAGAGTTGTTCACAACCACATGTTCGCTCAGCACGTGTCCAAACCAAGCGATATCCCTGCTGTTGATCTTTTTAGTGGTCCCATCTGGTCGACTTGGGCCATTTACAAGGCTGCTGTCAATCAAAGCAAAGTGCTAGAGTTTGCTCACCAAATTCGCGACAACCAGTTTCCGTACTCCCAGCTGGAGATAGACGATGACTGGACACCAAAGTACGGGGACATGGACTTCAACAAAGAGAAGTTTCCTGATGCCACGGGCATGATCAGGGACTTGACAAAGCTCGGCTTCAGAGTGACTGTGTGGCTCCACCCCTTCTTCAACCTTGACTCTCAGGCGGGACAATACGCGGCCAAAAAAGGATACGTCATTAAAGGTATTGTGAGCAACCTCTACCACCCCCCACCCCCCAACCACCCCCCTTCCCCCACAGAAAAAGAAGGAAATTTCTTCTCTGCCTGTCTGTCTCTCTGTCTATTCTTATTTCAGCAAAAGGACAGCCGAAAGACCACCTGGATGCATTCTCGCTCCAAACACTGGCACCTTATCGACTATGTCCTAGTGCGTCAGAGGGACCGCAGTGACGTCCTCCTCACCAGAGTGATGCCCAGCGCAGAGTGCCACACTGACCACCGCCTTGTCCGCTGTAAACTCAGGCTCCACGTCAAGCCAAAACCCAAGAAATGGGGGCCCCCCAAGAAAAAGCTTGATGTTGCCAGCCTTCAGCGTGACGACGTTAAAGCTGCCTTTCAGACAGATTTACAGCGCAGGCTCAAAGCCACAGAGGACCCAGCAGACTCCTCCCCTGAAACACTCTGGGAACAACTGAAAACTGCTATTGCAAAATCCTCTGCAGAAGTCTTGGGTTTCGCTAGAAAGAAGAATAAAGACTTGTTTGACGAAAACGACGATGAGATCCAAGAACACCTAGCAAAAAAAAAAAGAGCCGCCCATCAGGCCCACCTAGCCCAGCCTTCCTGCCCTGTGAAGAAGTCTGCCTTCCGCCTCGTCTGCAGCAGTCTCCAGCGCAAGCTCAGAGATCTCCAGAGTGAGTGGTGGACCAGACTTGCACAGAGGACCCAGCTTTGCGCTGACAATGGTGACTACAGGGGCTTCTACAAAGCACTGAAAGCAGTGTATGGCCCCAGGCACCTGGTACAAATTCCCCTGCGAAGCGCGAATGGCCAGGCACTCCTCACAGATAATACCCCCATCTTGAACCGCTGGTCGGAGTACTTTCAGAGCCTCCTCAGCGCTGAGTGCACTGTTCAAGAAGCAGTCGTCCTACAAATCCCACAACTCCCAGTAAAGGTTGAATTGGACGAACCGCCCACCGCTGAAGAGACCCTCACAGCCATCCACCAGCTCAAGAGTGGCAAAGCAGCAGGCATTGATGGAATACCGCCAGAGATATGGAAACATGGAGGCACAGCACTGCACAACAAGCTCCATGACCTCTTTCTCTGCTGCTGGGAGGAAGGAACACTACCAAAGGATCTCCGTGATGCTGTCGTTATCACCCTGTACAAGAACAAAGGCGAGAAGTCTGACTGTTCCAACTATCGGGGAATTACCCTGCTGTCCATTGCTGGGAAAATTCTTGCAAGCTGCTCCTGAATCGGCTGGTACCTGCCATCGCTGAAGACCACCTCCCAGAGGGCCAGTGTGGCTTCAGAGCAAACAGGAGCACCACCGATATGGTCTTTATGCTGAGACAGCTTCAGGAGAAGTGCCGCGAGCAGAACAAAGGGCTGTACGTAACGTTTGTCGACCTAACAAAAGCGTTCGACACTGTGAGCAGGCAAGGCATGTGGCAGATCCTGGAGCGACTTGGCTGTCCCCCAAAATTCCTCAGCATGATTGTCCGGCTACACGAGGACCAGCAAGGCCAGGTCAGACTCCACAATGACCTCTCAGAACCATTCCCTATTCTCAACGGCGTAAAGCAGGGCTGCGTGCTGGCACCGACCCTCTTCACCATCTTTTTTTGAAGCAGGCCACAGTGGACCTCGATGATGACGATGCAGTGTACATCAGGTATCGTCTCGATGGCAGCCTGTTCAACCTCAGACGACTGCAGGCCCACACGAAAACCCTAGACCAACTGATTCGTGAGCTGCTTTTTGCTGATGACGCTGCCCTCGTTGCACACACAGAGAGAGCCCTGCAGCGCATCACGTACTGCTTCGCAGACGCTGCCCAGCTCTTTGGACTCGAGGTCAGTCTGAAAAAGACAGAGGTCCTCCATCAGCCGGCACCCAAGACAGTGTATCGCCCTCCTCACATCACCATTGGCGAGTCTGAACTAAAGTCAGTGCACCAGTTTACTTACCTTGGCTGCATTATCACGTCGGACACCAAGCTGGACAAGGAGCCTGACAGCAGGCTGGCAAAAGCGAACAGCGCTTTCGGGCGACTTTTCAAGCGGGTGTGGCACAATCAACAGCTGAAAACAGGCACCAAGATCAGCGTGTACAGAGCTGTGGTCCTCACCACCCTGCTGTATGGTTCCGAGTCCTGGGCCCTCTACCGCAGCCAACTACGACTCCTCGAACGCTTCCACCAGCGCTGCCTGCGCACCATCATGGGCATTCACTGGAGTGATTATGTCACCAACGTCGAGGTCCTTGAACAGGCTAAAACTGTGAGCATCGAGGCTTTGCTGCTGCGGACACAGCTCCGCTGGGCGGGGCATGTCTCCAGGATGGAGGATCATCGCCTACCAAAGATCACCCTGTTCGGCGAGCTTGCTACTGGACACCGTGACAGAGGGGCACCAAAGAAGAGATACAAAGACTGTCTCAAGAAGTCACTTAGTGCCTGCCAAATCGACCACCACCAGTGGTCTTCACTTGCTGTGGACCGTGACACCTGGCGCTCCACCATTTACAAGGCAGCTGTCTCCTTTGAGGACTCTCGCAGAGCTAGCCTTAAGGACAAGCGGCTCAGGAGGAAAAACAGAGATGCCGCAACTCAGAACCCTGGCCATACCTCCCCCTGCAGCCACTGCGGTCGAACCTGCCTGTCCCGGATTGGCCTCCGCAGCCACGAACAAGCCTGCAGACGTCGTGGGCAACTCCTATAAAATCTTCGTTCGCGAAGTCAAGCCAAGAGAGATCTGCCGAGAGAAATTGAACACCATCATACTGCAAGAGATATAGATCTACGCCTTCTCCTGAATCCATTTTGTATTCATGGTTCTTACACACCTCTTTGTTTTTGCTACCATTGAGCGGAAACGCGGTATCACACACGTGTCCAATACAGCCTTGGTGCGTGAACGGACACGTGTGCACATATTGTCTTGTAGAAGATCTGGTCAATAAAAAGGCACGGGCACACACGAATTGAGACTTGACCTACTTTCAGCTCACGACTGGCACATTGGCGTCATGTATTGCGTTATTACGCCATCATGTAGGGTTATTTTTCTGACATCCAAAATATCCACTTCACATTACAAAATAAATGACGTCATGCTATTTGCCAAAGACACAATGGCGGCTGTATTGCGGTTAGGCGCGTGCCGAAAACCAACACACATCTGATTTTTTGCCAAGAAAAAGGTGAGAGAGAAATAGATTTATACATCGGTGTTTAAGTGAAACTGAGAATCTCACTCGCGTGGTCTTAAAACTTTATCCTACTCGCATTCGCTCGTAGGATAAGGGTTTAAAACCACTTGAGTGAGATTCTCAGTATCACCTAAACACCGATGTAAGACTATATTTCTTGGACGACTCGGGCTCTTTAACTCATTCGAGACGGGCCTCATACGGATACGCGGCTTGCGCCGCGTATCCCGTTTGCGCTCGTCTCGAATGATTACGCCGCGTGTCCGTATGCGGCCCGTCTCGAACGAGTTGAACAGAGGTTGATTTGACCCATTTAACCCCACTGCAGCATTTCTCAAATTGTGTAAGTGACACATTACGACTAAGTACCAGTTGCAGTAAGATGGATCGACCATGATACAGGCCAATCTGGCACTACCCTTGAATTATCATGGTCGATCCATATTTCTGCTGTAGTGTGTTAGGGCAATATGGGTTCACACATATTTCCGAAACACAGTTAGCGTCCACTGACAGTGAAGGGGTTAATATTGCTTATTCCTTCTCTCCGGCTCCTTGAACTGTTGCGAGCTGTGATCCTGACGACATTTTTGCTGAAATCTACAAGTCGTTAGCAAATAATGACTATAGTCATTATTTGGTAACGACTTGTATATTCCATCTTAATTAATCTGGACAGCCATGGAGCTTCCTGTTGGGGTCCACAAAACGTTTGTCATACAAATTCAACAAGCAACCTTTGAACCATCTCCATAGTGTGCAATTATTCTCCATCAGCCGTTGACAGCCAGTTACCTGCCCTTGTGTCGTGGTGGAACGGCGAAGCGTTCATCTTGGACGCGACCAATCAGGAGGCAGTGGAATGGTACCTCAACCAGACGCGACGCCTGCGTGACGTGTACAACGTGACATCATTTAAATTTGACGCAGGCGAGGTCAACTGGCTGCCGAACACGTACTCGCCTTCCGCGCCCATCTCGAGTCCAGCTGAATACAGCCAGGCCTATGTCGACATGGCGTACAGGTAACTCTCGGATTGAAACCAAAGATTTAACGAGTTTATAATAAGCTATAAAGTGACCTACTCCAGCCAATACAAGGTTAATAGTTCGCATTTTGTATTTTTCGGCATTGGGGCACAATTTGTTTATTGAACCCTTTGCATGTCGGTAGCGGTTTCTGTCGCTATGATTCCTGCGGGAATCATCGCTACAGAAACCTCTACCGACACGCAAAAGGTTAATTATTTTTTTCAATTTCGGTTTGCACATGCACACCCAAATTGGTGATCCCTGTCACTTTCTGAGCCAATCACCTCGCCTTTGGTCATTTTCAGTTGTTATCTATCTGCTTGTGTCTTCTGCCCCTTCTTTGCCTATGGGCGCCAAGTTATTCTGGCACCACCCTTCAACTATCATTGGGGAGCTGGGAAGCTCAGTTGGTAGAGCGTTGGACTATCGTCCGAAAGGTTGTGGGTTCGAACCCAGATGGGGTCAAAATTTGTACAGACCTCTTTTCGGTGCCCCGTCTTTGAAATCACCTTCGTGGTGGACAAAAAACGTTAAGCCCTAAACGTTTCACGTTTTTTTCTTGAACTATCACGGTCGATCCATATCTTGCTGCTGTGTGTCGGGTCTAAATGAGTTAAGCTCCAAAACCAAAGAGCAACCCCCATGTATTTTTTTGTTGTCAGATCTGACATGGACATTCGGGCGCAGGAGGTTCGGGTGGGGTCTCGAACCCAGGACAAACCTGTCATGGTCCGTATGTTGGACCGCCAGACCAACTGGGGCTACCATCGCGCTATCAAGACCATCATCCCTTGCGCGCTGACCTTTGGGCTGATCGGCTACCCGTTTGTCTTGCCCGATATGATCGGCGGGAACGGATACGAGACCTTTCCCGAAGCTGAGCTCTTTATCCGATGGTTACAGGTCAGTTAGTTTTCTTGTCATAACGTAGAAAAGGTTTGATTGATTGTACATTGCTTAACGTCCCGACAGCAACAAGGCTTTCTCAGGACGTGCCTGCACTGCTTGTGAAAACAACAACTAAACAGAATATTGAATGTATGTCGCCAGCCGGTCCAATACGTTAAATAAACCTACGACATGGGGCCTAGATAAAGCCAAGACCATTTAGCAACATGCATCCAATATCAAGAGCTACAGGCAGCGCAGACAGTAGGGAGAGTTTAAAAAAAACAAAAAACAAATACAGGTGAATGG
Source organism: Semisulcospira habei (assembly GCA_036245525.1). Lineage (NCBI taxonomy): Eukaryota > Metazoa > Mollusca > Gastropoda > Semisulcospiridae > Semisulcospira > Semisulcospira habei. The sequence continues at coordinate 224,773,597 of BTPG01000001.1, read as the reverse complement.
ACAGAATCACATGCCCCAGAATAGAAAGGAAACCCACCCTGTGGGGTTGACCAGGGTGACCCTGGCAACTAAAAAGTAGTTAACCCCACCCAAGTCCCCCAGGGCAGACCCAGGTGGGGCCGTAGAAAAGGAGTTTAACTCCTTTTGCATGCAGCCACCGGTACTGTTTACAGTACCGGTGGCTGTATGCACTATTGGGTTAACAGTTATGCGGGCTCATAATTAACCCTTTGATTGCCGGTAGCAGTTTTAGTCGCGATGACTCCTGCAGAAATCATCGCGACTAAAACCGCTACCGACACCCAAAGTGTTAACATTGACTCCGACGAAGGAACAATCCATTAACTTTGAACAATAATGATTGATCCTTGCCCTGCTGTTCATTGCGTTACAGAGCTGAATAGGTTTAACACTTTGGCTGCCTGTAGCGCCTCTTTTTGAGGTGATTCATGACATAAAGCGCTATTGACCGCCTAAGAGTTAAGTGCACAAAAAAGTGTTGTCGTGTCATCACATGTCAGTCGGGGAAAGAAAGATGAGTGGGAGATAATCATTCGGATCAAGTGTTTATTTCTGTTGTTTTGGTCAAGTGTTGTCTCTCTTTGTGTGTGCTTTCACTTTTTATCCCAAATAATAATAACAATAACAATGACAATGATGCAATTAATAATAATAATAATAATAATAATAATAATGAATAATAATAATAATAATAATAATAATAATAACAAAATTGCAAAGTAGGCCTATTATTACACTCTCACAATAATTCATCAATATTTTGCTTCTTTGTAGGTCAATACGTTCCTTCCTTTCATCCAGTTTTCATACGGTCCGTGGGTTTACAACGATACAGTCGTGTCTATATGCCGCAAGTTTACGGAGCTTCGCAGTAAATACACACACAAAATCGTCTCTTTAGCGCAAGATGCTACACGAACCGGTTACCCCATCGTCCGACCACTGTGGTGGATTGCACCTACAGGTACTTTGCTGATGTTTTTGTTGTTGTTGATGTTGTAGTTGTTTTTGTTTTTGTTGACGGTTCTTTTGCACTGCGGAGGAAATCTGAAGACGATGCATCTGCAAGAGACATAGATCCTCATGAGCTATGAGAATCTTTGCTTCCTGCTGATACCACTTTGTGTCCATGTTCCTTGGACGGGTAGGGCTATTTGGCGTTAAGTGAACCCTTTGCGTGTCGGTAGTTGTTTTAGTCGCGATGATTCCTGTCGGAATCATCGCGACTAAAATCGCTACTGACACGCAAAGGTTTAATAAAGATTGATACAGAAACACGAACTGCGTCCACTGGCTGGGAAGGGATCAATTGTGTGTCACATGCATGTGACGGTGGCTCCATAGTGTGACAGCGGTCATACTTTAAACTAATAACCGATTCAGCACCTGATAAACCAGACACCAATCATATTTAACAGACGCAATCCTCTTTACTCCTGACGTGACCTAATCTGATTAGAATGCATTTAATGGTGTGTTAGTGTGCTGGTCTGCGATTTTGGACGTCAGGGCCTCGAGCCGCATGGTTAAAAATCACAGACCAGCACACATTTGACCCGACGCAGAACATTCCCACAACAGACATTTACACCTTTCACTTATACAGATTCCGACGCGTTGACGAGCGAATCGCAGTATCTCCTTGGTGACGACCTTCTGGTGGCACCGGTGCTCGAGCGAGGGGCAAGGTCGCGTGACGTGTATCTTCCGGCTGGAACTTGGCAAGACGAGCTGCGCGGAGGGACGCACGAGGGTCCGCTGTGGCTCAGGGGATACAGGGCTGACATTGACGAGCTGCCTTATTTCCAGCGGGTGGCACAAACCGTGATTATAGGATGATTCCGGACCCTCTCCCCCCAGGCCAAACGTCCTGATCCGCCCCTGCGGACAGATTCTCATGTGCCCATTGCAGGCGGTCTGGCAGAGTCCGTGACTTTCGCACTCACGGATGTAGTCAACTCTAGCCCTTTGCCTGTCCGTAGCGACCTTTTAGTATCGATGTGATTCCTACAGAAATCACCTCAATAAAAGTCGTTACGGACAGGAAAAGGGCTAAGCTTTCTTGCAAATGAGATTGATACCTTATAACCGCAAAAGACATAGAAACATAGGAATTGGTACCTATAATAGCACGAGACACAGATGCAGCTGCAGAGGTTTATGAGCTGAGAATCTAGGTATCTTGTTCCAGAAGACATCTTTTGCGTTCTTGCAGATTGGAACGATATCGATTATAATTTTCACCATATCTTCACCACCTCTATCACCATCATCAGGATGATCATGCTCATCTGCTTTTGGAGGACTTCATTATCGATGTTCACATTTCGTTTTCACTGTAACGTCACAGTATCGTTGTAAAATGAGTCTTTATATGATTATATGGCTTTAACATGGTGTAATGAAACAAGATGTAAAAGACTAAACAGATAAATAAAACATACAGAAAACCACTTCAGTTTGTGTCTTTATCGTCATCTCAATTTCAAAACACTCTCTCTCTCTCTCTCTCTCTCTCTCTCTCTCTCTCTCTCTCTCTCTCTCTCTCTCTCTCTCTCTCTCTCTCTCACACACACACACACACACACACACACACACACACACACACACACACACACACACACACACTGAAATACAGGCCAGCCAGTGTTACACGCTCCAGAATACCAATCTGATACACTGCGCACATGTCTCTGACTCTCACGGTAGAGGCTAGCCGGTGAGCAAAAGTCGTGCGAGGGACAGCTAAGGCTTACATCGGCCCGGGGAACTTTGCACACCAAGTGGTTTTCTTCACACAAGTCTATGTACTTTCAGCACTACAATAACGCGATCGTGAATAACGCTTGTTCCTACTGTCGGTGAGGTTTTCTTTGATCACACATCCTTTCGGCAATGTTAATAACCTGAGTACAGCAAATGTGTTGCATGACTGTTAGTTGACTTTTTGTTGTTGTTGTTGTTGTTGTTGTTTGTGCGTGTGTGTGTTTTATTCCTGTAAATGCCGTTTATGTTTTTGAAATTTGTATTAATTTAGCGTCAAAGATTCTCAGTCGCCAAAGGAACTTGGTTACAAAGTGATGTCGACAAGAGGCATAGATCCTCATGAGCCCTCGCAATTGCGGCGCTCATGAGGATTTATGATTCTTGCAGTTGGATCGTGTACAGCGATTAAGAAAATAGCACGACAACTTGATGAAAGGGATGAAAGTCTGTAGAAATTTGGGGCCGATGTATCCGTGTCTCACGAACAGTCACTCGATAAGGTGTTTCACTTCTTCTTTTTTTTTCTTTTTTTTAAATACATAGACACACACAAACAAAACACAAGGCTTGTTTTGGGAATGAATGATGCAAATTCGTGATGTGAACGAACTCCGACCAAAAAGGTGACACACAACCGTGTAAAATGCAAAGAAAGTCCTAACGAAAACAAAAAACCAAAAAAAACCCAACGCTGCAAGTTCAGTACTGTTTATTACCTTTTCGGTTTAACGCCTTCACTGCCGAGAGAAAAAAGCGAACGCGATCCAACTGTAAGAGACATAGCTACTCATGAGCCCCCGCGATTGCGGGGGCTCATGAGGATCTATGCCTCTCGCTAAGACCAATTTGTATCCATGCTTCTTGGACGGCTTTTGGCTTTTGGTCGTTGAATAAACAAAGATTTCAGAAACAGCAATGTACGTGCAGTGGCTGCGAAAGGGTTAAACTCTTTCTTCCAAATGGAATTACAGATCGTCGTGGGTGCAATGGACTATTTACTGAACTTTGGCGAGACGCGTAACATTTCTTCACTGTGACCTTTAGCATAATGCGATTTTGTTACACTTCCTAGATGTAAGTAGTGCCGAGTTGTATTCTTGTTTATCTGTCCATTTTGAAGAAAAGGGATTTTAACACCCCCCCCTAAAAAATAAATAAATAAATAAATAAATAAACATTAAAATTTATAAAACGGTTTGTACTTGTCTATTGTGCTTCTTTCGTTGTTGGGATTTTCTTTGCGAAGTGAACGGACAACAACCCTTCTGCATTTTCACGAGAAACACTTGTCAAACAAGAGGCCAAACGTTCGTCACACAACGCAGGTTGTACGTTGTGAATAAAAGTCACATTTCATACTGCTTAAAATTGTGTGTAGTTTATTTAACACACTTCAGATCCTCTAAATATAGAAATTCCTGTCGCGACAAGGCATTAAATTATTTTGTTGCAGTCAAACACTTTACCCAATTCGCTGTCTCCATCCGAATGCGTGAATGTGAGACCATTTCTAAGCAAGAGGCCTAGATTCTCATGAGGGGGCGCATGCTAATCTATGTATCTTGCGCATAGACTGCACTTACTCTGCAAACTCTTTGACTCCCCCACCCTTACCCCACCACCACCAAATGAAAGCTACCTATACTGTTAGCGCTCGGAGCCAATCAAAGACCAAGAACTTCTAGCGGAAAATCTTCGAGTTTTCGACATATCCTACTGAGGCTCGGAGTCAGGCACAGGGACACAAAACTGTTGGCAGAACATCTTTAATTCCATTTCCCTGTGGTGGGGCCAGTCACGTAAGAGTTTTTTTTTTAAAAGTGCACCGGCTCTTCTGGAGACAAACCTTAACCCAGTTTGTTCTTTATACCAACAGCTTCATCTGTTTAACTCATTCAACCCCGACACACCCCCACAGCAAGACATGGATGGAGCATGATAGTTCAAGGGTGGTGCCAGAATAGCTTGGCGCCCATATGCTCCCTTATCTATCATGCTCGATCTGTCTCTAGAAATGGAATACAGTCCTTCAGATGGGAACTTTAAAGTTTGCGGATTTCAGACCTGGGGTAGAATGTGTTAATGCAGATAACGCTAGAAAGTAAAGTGGAATGTTTCGTTATAACACGATGAAATGGGTTTCTGTTCCAACTCATTGTAGAAAAACACGTTTTCACGACGTGCATCATATGCTGAAAATCTGCATCACAGTACGATGTGTTCCTGCTTTAAAGCGGCCTGTTCCAGTGATCATGAATTTCGCGTCTGAAACCACTTCAAACTAGCCGACAATAGCGCGAAAGACACAAATGTAAATGGGACGCAAAATAAAGAAAACAGGAATAACAAAAACAATATGTATAATAAACACATGACTAACAAGAGACATAAATCCTCATGAGCCCCCACGACTGCGGGAGCTCATGAGGGTTTGTGTTTCTTGCAGCTGTGTAGTGTTCGCCTTGCCCCTGTAGTTAAAGAGTTTAGGCGACCTGCTCAAAGATATCAAGCCTTATAGTATGCAATATCTCCAGTACAAACGTTCTTGGAATGTTCTACAATAATGATGGCCAAAGGGACTAACGTAACTTTTGTTAGCTGTAAAGTTTGAATGGTCTACAACGAAGACTTTTCTCCTCTTTTTCCTATGCTACACAGGGGAGTTCTTCCGGTGTGCACAACCCATTCAACCCTGACGCACTACAGCAGGAGATGGGTCGACAATGATAATTCAAGGGTAGTACCAGATTAGCTTGGCGCCTGTCGGCGCCAAGCTAATCTGGCACTGCCCTTGAATTATCATGGTCCATCCATCCCCTGCAACTGGTGCATAGTCGTTAGATGACGCCTCCCAAATTTGAGAAATACGACCGTCGGGATGAATGAGATAAGGGGCAGTAGCACACTTATGTTATGCGTACATGGATTGTGATAAAAAGAGGGAAAAAAAAAGGTAGAAAAGTCTTACTTGAGGCAATTCTGAAACCCTGTCGTATTAGAGAATTTTAGCAACTGAAGCCCATCCTGGAGCAGGTCACATTAACAGATCTTTCTGCGTATATTCAATATTTTAGACACGTTCTTTAACTCACATAATCTCTTTCCGGAGAATAATTATCCTGATGTGGAAAAAGAAAAAAAATCAACAAAAACAAAAATTCGACATCATTTGAATCACCGGAAACTCTGGCGTATTTCCGGTGATTCAAACGATGTCGCTTGAATTTTTTTGCTCGCCGGTATATACTGCTGAATATAATCATTGGTTGAAATCACACGTTTAAATTAATAAAAATCTTGTTGTAAGTCCGTACTGTGAGTGTTTGAAGCCAAACTGTGGTTTCTCGCACCGACTATTTCTCTAAAATTGAACTCCAAGCTTAAGAATATATTCGACAAAGGTTTGCGTGTTTGTGTCTATTTTGAAATCGTGTTTTAATTTCTCATTTATGGGATAAGTAAAATGATAGATTCTTGATTCACGTACCCGCCAATTTGATAAATTATGTTATACTTGTCCTTTCTAAGCGTGTCTCCTTTCTTTGTTGTGATTTTCTTTATCGGTTTGCGTGTTTACGGCGAGGTGAATGAGAACCTAAGATACTTTCATCAAACACGATTAGTCTTCTGATCTGTGAATTCGGATCTTACTGCTCCATGCCATAGGATCCACAACCACAGGCCAGCAAACATTTGTCAATACACGTTCTCTTGAAACTTAAGAACATTATCAGTCAACGGAAGCCTCCAATCCCGACCTCCATAATAGGCCCATTTATCAAACCCGTTTCGATTCTGCAGCAACATGAATCCAAGTGCAAGAGGTGAAGATCCTCATGAGCCCCCGCAGGCTTGCGGGGGCTCATGAGGATCTATGCCTCTTGCTGCCCAGCTTTCCTCCCTTTTTCACAGGCAGGGATCGTCAGTGCTAAATCAACGGTGGTATGTATATACATCAGTAAAGTTCAAATATTATACCAAATCGCCTGTGCGGGCCCAGATGTTTCGCTGTTGTATCAGAAATTTGTTATAAACGAAGTAATTTGTATGGAAAATGTGTTGTCGGGACCTGTCAAAAAGTGTTGTTATACCCGATTTTTGTCATATGGCCGACCTTGTTGTAAGCGAAGTCGACTGCAGTTATACTTCAAATGTCAAACTGTTAACGTTTGTCACCGTTGTCCTTCCGCGCACCTCCCCCCCCCCCCCTCTCCCTGAAATCCACAGTGACACCAACTGTGTGCTGGTCTGTGGTTTTCGACCTTAGCTTACGGCCAAAGGCCGTAAAGTCCAAAATCACAGACCAGCGCACTGGCACGCTTTTTTTTGTATACACGCACATTATCGCATCACACGTAGGCACTGTTTATCAGGTCAGTGTTTATACAGAGAGATGTGTGTGTCTGTGTGGGTGAGAACGTTAGATTGCGGCTATTTGCCAAAGAGGTGAGTATTATTTATGTACATGCTGTATAGGCTAGGTAGGTTTGCACACCTGATGTGACTGACTTCTGTTTTGTCCGTAATTATAATAGATTACAGTCTACTTCGCAATATAACAACAAAATTTGGATATACGAGTAATAACATGTTATCAGAAGACGCGACAGCACTCTTTCGATGCAAATTATTAGGTTAAGTCATTCTAGCTACCCAGGATCAAAATCACCAAAGTGTGAAGTTGCTGTCTGAAGGACTGCATTTAATTCTAGAGACAGATCGAGCATCATAGTTCAAGGGTGCTGCCAGAATAGCTTGGCGCCTACGGGCGCCAAGCTATTCTGGCACCACCCTTGAACTATCATGCTCGATCCATGTCTTGCTCTGGTGTGATTGGGCTGAATGAGTTAAACAGCCGACTTTGCTCGTAACAAGGTCGGCTGTGACAAAAGTGGCATATAACAACACGAGTAGGAGGTCCTGGCAGCACTCTTTTCTGCGTAAATTCCTTCGCTTATAATAAACTTCGGATATACCAAAGAAAACTGGGGGTCTTCTGACGATGTTTTACATCAGAAGTTTACTGTACTTTCTGTGTTCAATTTGCTCTATACTCTTTGAGGAATGTTCTATATGGTTTTGATGAGGAAATGATTAGAAAAATATACATGAGAACAGGCTTTCTCAGTGAACAAAGACCCTCGGGTCGGGTAGACGTTGGCCGCTGTTAGCCCACTCACAGCTGTGCGCGGGCAAACCACGGGTCGATGTCTGCCCGATGGATTTGTGCGCACTGAATTGGTCTATACAGCCCAGCTGTTATAAACGCGACTGTTTAACAGCGCTTGGGACCTTGGTTTCCGACGTTCTATTTTATTTTATTTTATTTTATTTTATTTTATTTTATTTTATTTTATGGGTGGTGTTTCAGTTGTTCTCGGCAGTGACTGGGTTAAGATGATCATGAACGAGGACAATCGACATTGTCTGCTTTGTGAATGTGGCGAATTTTAACACATTCAGCCCCGACACACCACAGCTAGACATGGATCGGGCATGATAGTTCAAGGGTGTTGCCAGAATAGCTTGGCGCCCATAGGCGCCAAGTTATTCTGGCACCACCCTTGAACTATCACGCTCGATCTGTCTCTAGAATTGTCATACAGTCCTTCAGAGGGTAACTTCAAAATTTGGGATTTTGGTCTTGGGGTAAAATGTTTTAATGAAAGATGTGCTTTGCTTTCATCCAGTGTCCTAAAACACCATGGCTAAGCTCAGTGGACGGTGCCTGCTATTCGTGGGGTTTTGCGTGGTGGTGGTGGTGGCGGTCGTGGTTGGGGTCGCGGTGTGGAAACTTGTGCCGCGCGACGACGGCGACAGGAAATGCAGAGAATACGAAAGACCTAGCCAAGCGCCTGTGGCCGACAGGTTTTCTGCTACTCTTGGAACGTCGCTGTCGCTGTCTCTGGAGTTGTCAGACTTCACGACTCTAACATTGAGGAATAACTCAGGGGGCATTACCAACGTTGGACAGCTGGGTCTGGAAGCAAGGGAGAAACCGAACAGTAAGTGAAGTATTTCCAACCGAAGATGGGGATCTATGTGTCTTATATGTCTATATGTCTTACGGAATTCAAATAATCAAAATATGGATGGGTCTTTTTGTACAAACATTCTTCTATGATTTTTGTATAGTTGAGGATCAAAACCAAATCAAAATAAATTTGATATGAAATTAATCTATTAATGACAGCACTGCCAAACGGAATTCAGCAAAGTCCTGTTGTATGCTACATTATTAGTTGATATTTTGATAGTTGGAGGTATTTAACTCAGCCCGAGGTATGAAATACCCGCATTTTGGAGTTATCCTCTGAGGACTATATTACAATTCAGGAGACAGATCGACCATGATAGTACAAGGGTGGTGGCAGAATAGCTTGGCACCTATAGGCGCCAAGCTATTCTGCCACCACTCTTGACCTATCATGGTCGAACCATATCTTGCTATGGTGTGTCACGGCCAGAACGAGTTAACCTCAGGGAAAACTACTACCCGCGTACAGAGTTATTGATGCTCCTGAACTCCCGCATTTGTCAAATTGTGTTGCACAGCTGCGTCCACTTTCTTTTGTTGGGTGGGATCTTCTACTTTGGAGTTACGATGAATTGCAAAACTTGATCTGCGTTAAATGGGAGAGCGTGTCGGTAGCGGTTTTTGTCGCGATTATTCCTACAGGTTGATCATTAGCTGATCAATATGTGCAGCTGCACGTCTACCATTGTTCTCTCTTTGTGTAATCACCTTTCGGACGGGGGATGCAGATTGTGTTTCCAAAATCTTTGTTATTTCAACGGCAAAGAAAGTACCTCACTTGTCAAAGAGAGACACGACGTTTGATCCTCGAGACACCTGTTAATCCCTTCACTGCCAGCGAACACAGTTTTTTTTTTGTTGTTGTTGTTGTTGTTGTTGTTGTTGTTGTTGTTGTGTGTGTGTGTGTGTGTGTGTGTGTGTGTGTGTGTGTGTGTGTGTGTGTGTGTGTGTGTTATCTTTCCTAATTAACTTCAAATAGCCCTTGTCGTCCAACAAACATGGATTCAAAGTGGTGTCAGAAACATAGGTCCTCGTGATCATGAGCCCCCGAGGTTCATGAGGATCTAGATGCATCTTGCAGTTGGATCTTGTTCGCTTGTATATTCGGCAGTGGAGTGGTTAATTGTACTTGTCAGATTTTAAAAACTGTGTCTGTGAAATCATCTCAGACTAATCACCCATCTGATCACCTTAAAGAATAAATGATAGCATGGGGCCGGCAAGATCCCAGTAAGCAAAGGTCCCTCGTCCCGACTTTGGCAGCATTGGGCCTGTGCACGGTCGTTGGTGGGCCCGTCTCGAGCACCATTGCTTACTGGGATGAGCGGCTGAGGAGAGAAACCTGGAAGCTGCCCGCCACACTACAGAAAAAGCTGTATGGCTGCAGGGAGGAACTTCACCGCACAGCCAATTTCATCTCGACTGCTGGTTTGCCGATATTAATCCAACTGCAAAAAAAGAAGACAGGGATACAGAGATCTTCATGAGCCACTAGCAGTTGTGGGGACACATGGAGGTCTGTGTGTCTCTTGCATTTGGCTGGTGTTCCTTATGGTTGCAATAGAGAGGTTACGTTTTCACCGGACGACTCACAACAACAACCCAGAGCCGGGTTACGGCGAATAACCGGTTGGCACCATAAGCAAAGACAACACTCCAAACATCTCCAAGAGACACAGATCCTCATGAATTCCGCGGAGGGAGGGGGGCCAGGGGCTCATGAGGATCAATTTCTCTTGGAGATGTTGGGGTGTTGTCTACGCTTATGACAAACGCTGTGTGCGTTGTTGGGAGTCCTTTGTTTTAAACAAAACCTCACTGTTCATCAGCACTGTAACACTAATAATTGTGAGTGCTTGCGAATTTTCTTTTCTGCGTATTGAATTCCATTTTCATTTTGTTTTCTTTGCTTCTCTGCAAGGTATAAATGCAACGAAGTGCAGCACGTCGTCTGACTCCGAACTCTGCTATTCCTGGCCCGGGGACAAGGACCTCCGCATCACACGCCATGCTGACGACAAATCTGACGTAGAATGTTATGACGTCAAGTGGAATGCACGTGCATGCGTGTCTCAGATCTTGCGGGACTGCTACAGCCTCACGCATGCGTACTGGTACGGTGGATTTGAAGATCACAATCAGTACTGGCCCATGAACAGAATTCAGGTAAAACTGGTGCCTTATGTAACCGGTGACGCGTTTGAGGAGGGACTACACATGTATGGTGACGTTATAGAACAGCTTTTCGTTTCGTCCAACGGTTTCGGGATTTTTGTGTACCCGGAAGTCCCGCTCCATCTAAGCTTCAACCAGGGCGGCGATGGTCTCATCTGCCTGGTAGCCAAATACGAGCAATACCCTTACTTCAACAGAAACAAATCTCCCCCAACTCTGCGATACCAGATCTGTCAAGGTCGTGACGTCAGAGTTGTGCACAACCACATGCTCGCTCAGAACGTACCCAAACCAAGCGACATCCCTGCTGTTGATGTTTTTAGTGGTCCCATCTGGTCGACGTGGGCCATTTACAAGGGAGCTGTCAATCAAAGCAAAGTGCTGGAGTTTGCTCACCAGATTCGCGACAACCAGTTTCCGTACTCCCAGCTGGAGATAGACGATGACTGGACACCAAAGTACGGGGACATGGACTTCAACAAAGAGAAGTTTCCTGATGCCAGGAACATGATCAGGGACTTGACAAAGCTCGGCTTTAGAGTGACTGTGTGGCTCCACCCCTTCTTCAACCTCGACTCTCAGGCGGGACAATACGCGGCCAAGAAAGGATACGTCATTAGAGGTATTTGTGCCAAACAGAATACTGGAGTTCTCTCAAGTCTCTCTGTCATGACTCAGTCTCTGTTTCTGTTTCTGTCTCTGTCTCTTTCTCTGTCTGTCTGTCTGTCTGTCTGTCTGTCTGTCTGTCTGTCTCTGTCTCTCTCTCTCTCTCTCTCTCTCTCTCTCTCTCTCTCTCTCTCTCTCTCTCATCTCTTCTACTTCGTCGCTATCGGTGGTATGTCTGGTCGTGTCCGAGCGGTGTCGTCTAGTGCCGTGCGTGCTGTGTGTGAGTCGTCGTGTGTGCTCTACTGATTCGGTGTCTGTGTGGTGTGTGCTGCGTCTCGCGTCGATGTGCTCGTCGTCTGAGTGCGTCTGCTGCGTCGTGCGTTCATGCTCGCTAGTCGTCTGTCAGTGTGCACGCATCTGCCTGTCATCTCTCATCTCTCTTCATTGTCTCTCTCTCATCTTTTAACCCTGTCTATGCCAACAGAAACTGAACGCAACCCAATTAAAATAAAAGAGCTATAGAACCTCATGAGCCCCAGCAGTTGCTTGGGTTCATGAGGTTCTATGCCTCTTGCTGAAACCACTTCACAACTATATACTTAGTTTTCATCGGACGGAGTCTCGGCGTCTTTTAAATGGCGTTAAATTAACCTATTCAACCCGACGGCCGCACTTCTCAAATTTGGAATTTGTCACCTTAAGACTATGTATCAGTTGCAGTCAGAGGGATCGACCTTGATAATTTAAGGGTAGTGCCAGATACGTTTGGTGCCTAGTCAGCGTTAAGCTAATCCGGCACTACCCTTGAATTATCATGGTTGATCCATCTCCTGCTGTAGAGCGTTGCAGCTAAATGGGTTAGTAAAGATTTACGAAACACAGTCAGCGTCTACTGACAGTGAAGGAGTTAATTTACTGATTTCGTACTGCGTCTCCTTAAACTGTAGCAAGTTGCGATCCTGACGACATTGGTCATTGTCGACGTGGAGATTTCAGCAAAAAAACTGGAAAGACAGGAACTTTTAAACATACGTCAGCCCACAAAACATTTATCCTATAAATGTTGTTAAAATGTTGCCACAAGGGTTTCGTACGTACAGAAAACTAAACAGAGAGGCTGAAAAACATTTAAGTATTTGAAAATGAAGAACGTTTCTGAAGAAGGATCTGAGATTCGCAACAATGTCCACATTTTGCCATTTATTTTCCATTAGCAGTTGACAGCCAGTTACCTGCCCTTGTGTCCTGGTGGCGCGGCAACGCATCGTTCATCCTGGACGCCACCAATCAGGAGGCAGTAGAATGGTACCTCAATCAGACGCGACGCCTGCGTGACGTGTACAACGTGACGTCATTCAAGTTTGACGCAGGCGAGGTCAACTGGCTGCCGAACATGTACTCGCCGTCCGCGCCCATCTCGAGTCCAGATGAATACAGCCGGGCCTATGTCGATATGGCGTACAGGTATATTGAAACCAAAGGTTTAACGACTTTTGTTGACACATTCTTTGAAGTTGTCCTCTGGTGGACTGTAATACAGTTCTAGAGACAGATCGAGCATGATAGTTTAAGGGGGGGGGGGGAAGCTATTCTGGTACCACCCTTGAACTATCATGCTCGATCCATGTCTTGCTGTCGCGTGTCGGAGTTAAATGAGTAACAGTGTCCTACCGCAGACAATATCGCGTTAATTTACAATTTAATTTCCTGAGTATGTCTTACAATAATACTAGGCAAAATTATGCGGTTTGTACTTCGTAAAAAAGTTAAGATTATTCTGCTCTACTTCTTCTTTGTACGCGGTATGGCTCGTTCTTTCGTTATACTTACACGGGGAAGTGGAAAACATCGGTTACGTGAGCGTACACTCATATGGTTTGTGAAAAAAGGGTAGGCTTGTCTTAGTTGAGGCAATACAGCATTGATAACCAGTTGTATCGGCGATTTTTAGCAGTCAAAGTCAGGAGTAGATAACTTTATCGTCTTTTACTTCCACGAAGGGGTGCACAGAAAAGGGCATAAACAAATTTTGACCTCACTCACTCGAGTTCGAATGCAGTCCAAGGTTTTACCACCTCAGACACCAGCCTCCAGTTGAACACGATCCACCTGCAAAGACATAGACCCTCACAAACACCCCACAGTTGCGGGGACTCGTGACGATCTAAACACCTTGCTGAAACCACTTTGCATCCGTGTTTCGGATGGGGATCTTTGACGCTGAATTTACAACGCTTTCAAAAACAATCCACGTAGCAACGTCCACTGGCATTGAAGAGGCAGATGACATGACTAGACAGATAATTCAAAATTGACATAAGTCGACCTGTTTGGCTCCCATGGGCAAACAATATGTGGCAACCAATATGTGAGTGCTTGAGGAAAACAAAATCGCAACTGTAATTAAATAAACCAGTTGTGCCCCAAGGTAATCATTGTGAAGCTGTCATCTGAAGATCGTATTATCAACGAGAAAGACCTGCCATGATAGTTAAAGGGTAGTGCCAGAATAGCTTGGCGCCTGCGGGCGCCAAGCTATTCTGGCACCACCCTTGAACTATCATGGTCGATCCATATCTTGCTGTGGTGTGCCGGGGCTAAACGAGTTATCTTCTAGAGCAGAAACCTTGTTTTCGTTTGAAAAGATCTGACATGGACATCCGGGCGCAGGAGGTTCGGGTAGGGAGTGGAACCCAGGACAAACCTATCATGGTCCGTATGTTGGACCGCCAGACCAATTGGGGCTACCATCGCGCCATCAAGACCGTCATCCCCTGCGCGCTGACCTTTGGCGTCATCGGCTACCCGTTTGTCTTGCCCGATATGATCGGCGGGAACGGGTACGAGAACTGCGATATTGACTGCACGAGGTACCCCGAAGCTGAGCTTTTCATCCGTTGGTTACAGGTCAGTTAGTTTGCTTGTCATAATGGTGAAGCTGCGTTTTCCCAGCAACAAACGCGAGCGAATTAAGTCATGGCGATAACCAGCTTCTGTCATGAGCATACACAACTCCAAACATCTCCAAGAAGCATAGATCCTCATGAGCCCGGCGGATAAGCAGTGTGTACCAGAAGCACAGACAGCACTTCCAATATTTCCAAGAGGTGTCAGCCCGGAAAGCATAAACAGTACTCCGAACATCTCCAAGAGACATAGATCCTCATGAGCCTTCCGGGCTCATGAGGATCTATGCTTCTTGGAGGTTTTTGGAGTGTTGTCTGTGCGCATGGCAGAAGCTGGTTATCCGCCGTGACTTTGCTCTCGTTTGTGTTGAGAGTCGGTCGGCGTAAACGTAACCCGTAGAGTATGATCGGCCGTGTTGCTAGGAAACAGGACGGTTTTGAGCACGACGATCTAGAACACTACATGGTATCACAAGTGTTTATAGAAACCTACGCCCTCATTCATGGACCTGGGGCTAGTGTAGCAAGAACGGAACAAGAAAGGAAGTTTAACGCTTTGTTAAACACTTTGTCCTTAAAGCCAACGGTACTGTTGACAGTACCAGCGGCACAAGGGGTTAACTATCACTCGAGCTCATAATCAGCATTGAAATTAAAAGAGGGTTTGAAAATGATGGAAACTTTTAAGTGAATTTGCAAATCCATTATTTTAGGAGAGAAAAAGAAACACAACGTTTCGGATCGACGATCAATGACTGGATGAATGATCAGGTCAATGATGACGGATCTTCGAAGCGAAACTTTGTATTTCTTTGCCTCTCCTAAAAAAAAAAAATGGGGTTTTTAACACGCTTTAACCAATTCAGCCCTGACGCACTACAGAGGAGATAGGTCGACCATGATAATTCAAGGGTAGTGCCAGATTAGCTTGGCGCCGACAGGCGCCAAGCTAATCTGGCACTGCACTTGAATTATCATGTTCGATCCATCTCCTGCAACTGGCGCATAGTATTAGATGACGCCTCCAAAATTTGGGAAATACGGCCGTCGGGCTGAATGAATGAAAGATTTTTTTTTTTATTTTATTTTTTTTTTTTTTAAAGGTCAGCGTTGGCAATGACGAAGGAACAAAATCTAAGTACCCTTGAGTAGGGCGCCATCTTTGAAAATTGGGCGCCATCATGTTTGCGCGACCACCACGTGTTTTGTGCTCCCAGTGTTTTAGTGCTTTTCGTTGGATGTACTGTATTTATGTGTGCTGAAAGTCTGCTGAGTGTCGTGTAAGAGTGCGCTGATGAGGATTGTATGCTTGTTTTCCGTCGGATCTGCTTGCTGCTGATTTGGTATCGTATTGAATAGTGTCTGTCGTTTGAACTTTGTTTACGTCGCCAGTTTACCTCCCTCGCAGCGTGGCCGGTTCGCCGGGCCTTTTTCGGCTGCCCTGTTTTACGTGCTACGCGATAGTGTGCGAAGTGATTACTGTGTGACTGAGTCTGTTCGCTACCCGCATCTGCTGCCGGTTGTTGTTCGTGTTCCTACCTTTCTCAGTATAGGTTGTTTTTTTTTACGTGTGCTGCCCAAAATTTGTTATTTCCCGTCGACATCTCGCCCTCCCTACTTGTGATCTCGCCGCTGACCGACCGGGATTGTCCGTCTGTAATTTGTTTCCCTTGCATCCTTTCTGCCCTTTTCAGTGTTGTTTTTTGCGTATTATCAGCGTCGCTCCCCTACCACACTCACACACACACCGGCACACACACACACACACACACACACACACACACACACACACACACACACACACACACACACACACACACACCTACTGTACTTTTTCTCCCTTGCGTATTATCAGGCCACTCCCCTACCATACCGCTCACACACACACACCGGCACACACACACACACACACACACACACACACACACACACACACACACACACACACACACACACACACACACACACACACACACACACACTACTGCACCCTACTGCACCCTCGTCCCGTCTTTCTCTTTCCTGTTCTCACAAACAATCATGCTCATCAGATACACACACCAACAACTGCTATCTTTACGTCGCCACGCCACCTACTGCGCGGCCGGTGCCGCCGACAGTGTTGCAAATGCCTTACGTGGCATCCGATCGAGAAAGAGAGGCCACAGGGGTGGAATTAGCAGAAGGCACGACTCACCACCACACCCACAACCACCCACTTCTTCCCCGTTTTCCTATGTCCTTTCACTCCTTTCGCCTCCCCCCGCCTCCCCGTCTTCTCCCCATCCCTTCCTTCTTCTCCCATTTCTTCTCCTCTCTTCCTCATCTACCGCTCCCTGCTCTCCTCTGCCGCCTCCTCCCCCACCCTCCTCCCCACCCTCCTCCCCCTCCCTCCTTCCAAAACCCTCTACGCTACCATGAACACACTCCTAGGCACTTCTAAAGACTCTCCTCTCCCCAGCACACACAGCAAAAAAGAACTCCCGTCCGCTTTTTCCACCAATTTTTTTCCGACAAAATTCAAACTCTGCGCAACACACTCGACACTCTGCCTTCTCCGCCTTGCCGTCCCGACACCCCCTTTTCCGGCACCCCCCTCTCGTCATTCCGCTCCGTCTCTCAGGACGAAGTCCTCAAGACCATAAAGTCCATGCCTCTCAAAACCTGTGAACTAGACCCCCTCCCAGCTTCTCTCTACCGGGACGGCCTTCCAAAACTTCTGCCCTTCATTACCGACATCATCAACACATCTCTAGAGAACGGTTCCGTCCCTAATATCTTCAAGTCCGCCATCGTCCGTCCTCTCCTCAAAAAACACAACCTCGACCCAAACGAATTAAAAAACTATCGCAAAGTCTCCAATCTCTCTTTCCTGTCCAAGCTTCTTGAGAAGGTTGTTCTCAACCAGCTCAACCTCCACCTCGCCGACAACAACCTCCTCAGTCCCTTCCAGTCTGCCTATCGCAAACATCACAGCACTGAAACAGCCCTTCTACATATCTTTAACGACCTGCTTCTCTCCACCGACTCGGGAAACATCTCCCTTCTTACGCTACTCGACCTCTCTGCCGCCGTCGACACTATAGACCACTCTATCCTCCTCCACCGCCTTCACCACTACTTCGGCATCACTGACTCTGCTCACTCCTGGTTTCTCTCCTACCTCTCCGACAGACATCAGTCCGTCACCATCAACGGCGTCTCCTCCAACCCAGTCACGCTCTCCTGCGGAGTTCCACAGGGGTCCGTCCTGGGCCCAGTCCTTTTCACACTCTGCACCTCTCCCCTGTCCAACATCATCCAGTCTCACCACATACACCACCACTTCTACGCTGACGACTCACAACCACTAGACAAAGACAAACTCGACAACACTCAGTCACTACTGACTCGCACGGCTGACTGATACGAAGACGTGAAAAACTGGATGACAGCAAACAAGCTTAAACTGAACGACGACAAAACGGAAGCAATGCTGGTAGGCACTCGCCAGAAACTTTCCCAGCTCCCTCCCTCTCTCCACCTTCAACTCGACAGCCCCCCCCCCCCCCCCCCCATCTCCCTCCATGACTCGGCCAAAAACCTCGGCGTTATCCTCGATTCCTCTCTTTCCATGACCAGCTTCGTCTCCGCCACGGCCCAGGCATGCTACTTCCACCTCCGCCGCATCAGTCAGATCAGAAAATACCTCACTACCGAAGCTGCCACCAAACTTGCTGTCTCTCTCATCCTAACTCGCATCGACTACTGCAACTCTCTCCTTTCCGGCCTCCCTCACTCCACCACATTCACTGTCCAGCGCGTCCAGAACAATGCTGCCCGCCTATTCCTCAGAAAGAAAAAATCCGACCACATCACTCCCCTGCTCAAACTCCTTCACTGGCTTCCCATCCCACAACGCATCCAATACGAGATTCTGTCTCTCTGCTACAAATCCCTGAACAACTGCGCTCCTGCCTATCTCTCCAACTTACTTCACCCCTACACTCATTCCCGCTCCCTCCGCTCCGCCTCCGACCCTCTCCGCCTCCACATCCCCCGCACCAAACTGAGCACTTTCGGCCCCCGATCCTTCTCAGTATACGTTAATCCACCTGTAACACCCTCCCACTCTCTCTCCGTCAGAAACACTCTCTCTCCTCCTTCCAGTCCGCCCTCAAAATTCACCTCTTTCAACAGTTCTAGCACTATATCACCACACTCCCCACCAAAGCTGACTGTCGTAATGTATTTGTGGTACGTGAGTCATTATCTAAAGCGTGCGCATGCTTGCGCGAGTTGTGAGTGCGCGCTTAGAGTTATAATTATTATAAGATAAGCGCATTTTAAATACCGTACTTATTATTTATTATTATGATTCATCATGATTGATCCATGGCCCGCTGTTCAAAGAGTTTCAGAGCTAAATAGGTTTATTCCTTTGGCAGCCTGCAGCGCTTTGTGTCGAGGTGATTCCTGCAGGAATTGCCTCGACAGAATGCGCTACGGACAGCCGAAAGGTCAAGTGCATGCATGCTGACCCTTGGGCTGTTGGTAGCGTTTTGAAATCCTCACGATAAAAAGCGCTACCGACATCAAAGGATTAATGTGATCTGTACGCTGGTCTTGTTAGTCGTGAGGGGAGTCAATAATAGAGCGGGAGATAATCGATCGAAACAAGTGTTTTATTTCTGTTGTTTCAATCATGAATTGTCTCTCTTTCGTGTGTGCATTCACGTTTTACCCCAAATGGCGAAAATAAAAAGTGTTATAGCACAAGCACGATAATTCATTAACATAATTTTGTATTATTTACAGGCCAATACGTTCCTGCCCTTCATCCAGTTTTCGGTCGGTCCGTGGGTTTACAACGATACTGTCGTGTCTATATGCCACAAGTTTATGGATCTTCGCAGTAACTACACACACAAAATCATCTCTTTAGCACGAGATGCTACAAGAACCGGCTACCCTATCGTCCGACCACTGTGGTGGATTGCGCCTAGAGGTACCATGTTGTGGTTGTTCACTGTCTCAATTTATTCAACATGCATTTGATCGGGGTTTGGCAGCGGCCATGCTTCCCGCTCATCTCAGTACTGACTGCTTGCAACAAGAGATGCATCAACCATGATAGTTCATGGGTGGTGCCAGACTAGCTTGCGTGACCTAACCTAATTAGAATACAGATTAATTCTCCATCATTGTGCTGTTGTGCGATTTGGATCTTACGGCCTAGAGCCTTAACTGATTCTACCCCAGACACACCACAGACCATGATAGTTCAAGGGTGACGCCAAAATAGCTTGGCACCTATGGGCGCCAAGCTATTCTGGCATCACCCTTGAACTATCACGGTCGATCTGTGTCCTGCACTGCAATGCAGTCTTCAGAGGCTATCCGCAAAATTTGGGGACTTATGTCTTGGGGTACAACGCGTTAACCCTTTCGCTAATGCACTCACCGACAAACACCACTACACACTGACCGACACTCGCGTTAAAGAACACATATGCACATAGGACACACATAGGCATTAACAAGAGACATAAATCCTCATGAGCCCCACTACTGCCGTGGATCATGTGGGTTATCGTGTCTTTCAGCTGGGTATATAGCGTTCAACGTACCCCAGCAGCTACGTTTAAGGTTCAAAATTACACTGAGACCAGCACACATTTTGATAACACATTTTAACACTTTGCGCTTCAGTAGGGTTTTTGTCACGATGAGGGAATCATCGTGACAAAGAAAAAACGCTGCCAACACGCAAATGGTTAACCCATTCAGCCCTGACGCACTAGAGCAGGAGATGGGTCGACCATGATAATTCAAGGGTAGTGCCAGATTAGCTTGGCGCCAACAGGCGCCAAGCTAATCTGGCACTGCCCTTGAATTATCATGGTCGATCCATCTCCTGCTAATGGTGCATAGTCATTAGATGACGCCTCCAAAAATTTGGGAAATACGGCCGGCAGGCTGAATGAGTTAAATAAATATCTTTGTTTACATCTTGTTTTATTTGAAGACCCTCCTATGAGTCTGACTGGCAAGACTAGCTGTTGATCCTTTAGCCATCGGTAGCGGGTTTCATCGCGATGATTCCTGCAGAAATCATCGCGACAAAACCGCTACCATCAGCCGGAGGGTTAATCTTCTCTCCATGATATATTCTTTTAGTCTGCTTGGCGTAAAAATCCGAGTTAATAACTATAATTACCCCCCGACACAAAACATGCCTAGAATAAACATTGACCCTTCGCTTATACAGATTCCGACGCCCTGACGACCGACTCACAGTATCTCCTTGGTGACGACCTTCTGGTGGCCCCGGTGCTCGAGCCAGGGGCAAGGTCACGCGACGTGTATCTTCCGGCCGGAACTTGGCAAGACAAGCTGCGGGGAGGGACGCACGAGGGTCCGCTGTGGCTCAGAGGATACAGGGCTGATATTGACGAGTTGCCTTATTTCCAGCGGGTGGCATAAACCGTGATTAGAGGATGATTTACTGTGGGAGTGTGGTGGGTAGAAATGCGCCCAGCTCCAACCAGGGACAGGGCTAGATTTGCATGAGCTTTGCAAGGGGCTCATCAGGGGCCAGTTGCATGAGTGAGCTTAGTCCTGGACCAGCCACTAAGAAAGGTGCTCCGCTATCGCGGAGCACCTTGCTTAGTGGCTGGCGCAGGACTAAGCCCACTCATGCACCTGACCGCAGAATCACACTCACCGATATAGTCAACTCTATGTTTCATGTTAATGGAACTGATACCAACAATAGCATGAGAATTAAGTCTCAGGAGACCCTCATGCTAGCTACGGCGTGAGAGGGCCTTAGTCGCCTGCTCGGCGTTAACCCTTATCATTCTCATGTACACCAGTGTGTGAAATAAGTTTGACTATATTAATAGTTCAAGGGTAGTGCCAGAATAGCTTGGCACTTCTTGGCGCCAAGCTATTCTGCACTACCCTTGAACTAAAGCCATTAGTCTATATCCTTATATGTAAGTACAATAATGTAGCTTGATTATGGCAGTGCACAAATTTAAAGCTTTTAGCCTCAGTATGATATGGGTTAAACCCCCAAAACTAACTGAAGCAAGTTGCACAGGCTCATGATAATCGACGTCTCTTGTTGCAGATGACATCCTAGCGTTCTTGCAGACTAGCGTTGTTAGGGAAGAACTAATTACAACAGTGAAGACTATGTTAACGTGTATGAAATCTTATTGAGGTATACTTCAGTAATAGATGGCCGTGAAGGTTTCGCAAAGCAAAAATTAAGTCGCCGGTGTTTTGTAAACGTGGGGTCACACTTTACAGCAGCGTGTACAATTTACAGTTTTCAGGATTAACATATAATATAGGAACTCATTTCAAGTGCATTCTGTGTGACTTTTGTCACCTGGTATGCTTTGGTCGTGTTTATACCCCTGCCGCTGTTTCACCTGAGCGACAAAAAGCATTGCAAAAATATGATAAACACCTAAAACCTACATAACAGGATTTTTTTCGACGAGATCTTTCAAATTACATACTACATGATACGATTATTTTGCAACTCACCATCGACACCACCACCAACGCCAGCACGACCACCATCATCATCATCAGCATCTTCTTCACCACCACGGCCATCACCAACACATCCACCTCTTGGGCCGTTATCACCATCATCGTCATCATTATCTGCTTTTGAAGGTTTAATTTTCGACGCTCATGTCTCTCAGTGTAACTTTACATCGTAATTGTAAAGGAGTCTTTATTTTGTTTTTTAAAACTTGCATTTCTAATCAATGATACAAGATGTAAAAGGCCAAACAGATAAACAAAACATAAAGAAAACCATTTCACTTGGTGTCTGCATCGTCACCTCTCTTTCGAGACATTTTCTTCTGACAATAAAATGATATACATGTCTGCCCCAGTATCACGCTTTTCCTGTTTCTGATATAACGCGCACAGGTCTCTGGCTCTCACGGTCGGGGATACCCGGTCAGTAAGAGGTCCTCGGGCCGACGTCAGCCTTAGCTGTCCCGCGCACGGCCGTGCGCGGGACAGCTAAGGCTGACGGCGTCCCGGAGGACCTTTGCGCACCAAGCTAGTTTCTGCATCACACAAGTCTACTACGTACTGTCAGCACTACAAGACAGCGATCGCGAATAACGCTGTCTGCTTGCATAACCTCTGGGCACCGCGATAAATTGAGGCTGAACTGTGCATTGTACGTAAACTTCTGCTTTCATTTAGTCGAAAACATTGATAAGACAAATTGATGGTCTATAATTAAATGCAGGGCAATGAAAAAAAAAATGCGTGATTTATTGACAACTGTCATGAAGTCATGTTAAATTTTTGCCGCATTACAGGCCTGTGCACATAAAAGAATAAGCATGATACAAATAGTGTGATAAATGACNTAGAAAACAACCACAACTTTATTATGCGACGACTTTCAGGGTCATCTATCACGGATTAACCCCTTCGCTGCCGAGAAAAAGTCAACACGATCCAACTGCAAGAGACATAGATCCTCATGAGCTCCCGCGAATGCGGGGGCTCATGAGAATCTATGCCTCTTGCTGAGATCAATTTGTGTCCATATTTTTTTGGACGGTGTTGGCTTTTGGTCGTTGATTGAACCAAGATATTAAAAACAAAAATGTACGTACAGCGTAAGTACAGTGGCAAGGAAGGAGTTAAAGGCTATGACATGAAAAACATCATCATACATTCATTTGTTGATCAAATGTGTGCAGGGCTGTAATTTTTGACCTTCCGGCCTAGAGCCGTAAGGTCTAAAATCATAGACCATTAAAACCATTTGAAAACAGTCTTCTGTTGGTGTCAAGACAAAGAAAGTTAACATACACTGTTTGTAAGTGCCAGACTGTCAATATTTTCGATTGTTCACATCTTAAATTAACCCATTTAGCCCCGAGGCACTAGAACATGAGATGGATCAAGCATGATAATTCAAGGGTAGTGCCATATTGGCACACATTAGTTTCAGCAAGAAGCATTGATGCACATGAGCCCCCGCAGTCGCTAGGGGGGGGGGGGGGAGGGTCCTCAGAATCTATCTCTTGCAGTTGGATCATGTGTCATTTTCTCTGTAGTGAAATATAGATGTATAAATTTAGATTTTTCTGTAAAAATAATTTACACATGTCTCATGTAAGTGTATTATTATTACTATCATTATTATTAATAATTATTATTATCATCATCGTCGTCGTCATCATCATCATCATCACCATCACCATCATATTCATCGTCATCATCATCATCATCATCATAATCATCTTCTTCTTCTTCTTCTTCTTCTTCTTCTTCTTCTTCTTCTTCTTCTTATTATTATTATTATTATTATTATTATTATTATTATTATTATTATCAAATACTCAACCTCAAAAGAAAAAGAAAAGCGAAACGAATAATAATAATTAAAATCAACAACAACAATAAAACAGTAACCTGAAGATCAATGCTGTCCACACAAAAGGCTATCGCTACAATGACAGGGGTAAAAGATTTACACTCCCATAGTAGAACGACATATTTTAAGCACTATAAAATTATACAGCCAAAAATCAAGACCGAAAAGGTGACTGCTAAGCGTGTGAAATGCAAATAACACCCAACACAAAAAAGAAACATTTACTCATCCAACCCGACGGCCGTATTTCCCAAATTTGGGAGGCGGTATCTAATGACTATGCACCAGTTGCAGGAGATGGATCGACCATGATAATTCAAGGGTAGTGCCAGATTAGCTTGGCGCCAAGCTAATCTGGCACTACCCTTGAATTATCATGGTCGACCCATCTCCTGCTGTAGTGCGTCAGGGCTAAATGGGTTAAGCATGAAATGGCCAGCTACTACACAGTTCATAAAATTATAATGAACTGAAAAGAAAAATACCCAACAAAGAAACGAACACGCTTACAAAGGTCAAGTGTAACACTGTTGATAAACTGCCACACTTGCCTGTTCTAAGCGTGTTTCTTTTCTTTACCGTGTATTTCCTTACACACCAAGACCAACACCATTAACCCCTTCACTGCCGAGAAAAAGTGAACGCGATCCAACTGCGAGAGACATAGATCCTCGTGAGTCCCCTCGACTGCAAGGGCTCATGTGGATCTATGCCTATTGCCTAGAGACCAATTTGTATCCATATTACTTGGACGGTGTTGGATTTTGGTCGTTTAATGAAGAAAGATTTCAGAAACAAAAATGTAGGTACAGTGGCAGGGAAAGGGTAGAGAGAAAACAACATCTCCAGAAGGCAAAAGATCCTCGAGCCGATGTTGGCCTCAAGGTTACTTAAAGTACCATTACGCATAAATCTGAAGACATTGCAACACCATTTGTGTTTGCTATGTCTTGTCAACACACCTAATAAACTTTAACGGCAGTTTGGACACTCAGCAAAAGCACATGCGTAATCGCACTTATGTATTTTGCACAGCCGTTACCGTGTCAGTCTATTTTTAGCTGTTTCTCGTACTGATAGCGTTGTATTTATAGAACGGAGTGGAGTCATTGTCCAGTTACTTGATTTAAAGACGACGTGTGCTGAAGTGGATTGTCCTGTGTCTAAACGAATAATGACTAGACATGTGTGTAGCGTTTCGTAACCATCTGTAACAGAAGTGTATTTTTTTGCATAGTTATGCCAGTAGTGGGCCTTTAAGCCGTTGGCTGCTACTCCCGATACCGTTAGCCAAATTCGTCACATCCACGCAAAAGTTTACCCAGCGTGAATCTATTCACCTATACGGCAGAGTATGTTTTGAAGAAGACAAAAAAGTAGCCTTAACTCATTGGAGACGTGCCGTATGTGGATACGCGGCGAATCGCCGCGTATCCGTATACGGCGCGTCTCCAATGAGTTAAAGGCAAGTGCTCTCATCTGTCATTAAAGACCATCATGTTGGTGGCTAATGACAGGTGATCTCTCCAAAGGGTGGTCCCTCAAAATGGGTTCTGCTGTATTCAGTCCTTGGATCCCATGGACAGGCACGTGATGTCATCAATTCATGGCACTTACATTGTTTTCTATGACCGCACAATAAAAACTAATTACAGCATTAACTCATTGTGTCCCATGTACGAAATTCACACATTCTGGAGTTGTCCTTTCATTACAATTCAGGAGACAGACCGACCATGATAGTTCAAGGGTGATGCCAGAATAGCTTGGCGCCTATAGGCGCCAAGCTTTTCTGGCATCACCCTTGAACTATCATGGTCGAGCCATATTTTGCTGTGGTGTGTCGGGACTGAATGGGTTAACAGGTAAAACCATCGAAACAAAAACACTACAACAACGAACAAACAAATAAAACATTTCAACAAATAATCAAAGATAAGCAAAAGCTAAACTATAGCAACAACTTTAATAATGGTTAATATACTGCTGCCACAGCGTTTTTTTTCCAATAATTATGCCTTTATGACACAATTGAACGGTCAACAATAATAGATTTAATTGAACATGCGCGAAAAAGTTTGCAGCACCTTGTAGATACGACCCAAGTCGATATTCAGATGCAAGTCTTACAAGTTATAACTTTTCGGATTGTCTCAGCGTTTCCAGCAGGCTTACCGGTATGTGTCGTGATGCTAAAGCCCGCAATATACCAGCTAGGCCCTATACGCGATAATAGCGTGTGCGAAGGAAACGCTATCATCGCGCACAGTACACGGTGTACGGCGGGCCTTAAAGGGGCCTGCTCGGGGGACAAAGGGTCAATAGTATCCCTATAAATGTTTATAATATGTCTTGAAATAATACTGAACAAAAGGGCTAACTTTAGTTATTAGTTTTGAATGTCGAAATTGAAAGACGTTTCTGCTCTCATTTTCCTTTCTTCGTAGAAGAGTTCTTCCGTTATGCACAAGAGGCAGCATAAATCCTCTGTTTAGTGTACCTATTTGCCTCATTCAGTCCCGACACACCACAGCAAGATATGGCTCGACCATGATAGTTCAAGGGTGGTGCCAGAATAGCTTGGTGAGTATTCTGGCACCACCCTTGAACTATCATGGTCGATCTGTTATGTAAATTGTAATGCAGTGCTGAGAAGACAACTCCAAAATGTGGGTATTTCGTACCTGGGACACAGTGAGATACTCATGCAGATTGTGAAAATAAGAGTAGAAAAGTCTTAATTTAAATGCCACTGTATCGGCAAATTTTAGCAATCCATGTTCGCCATTTAGCAGATCGCTTTCAAAACATCCTCCATTTTCCATTTTCTCTTTTTCACTCGTAATGCAGAACTTCATTTAAAGCCAGAATCATACGGCGCCAGAAGGAGTTTACAGCGTCAGCGTCGCCCGCCCACTCGATATAGGTCGTGGTTTTCATCAACGCCATCATAGCGGGTGTCAGCTCACGTGACGGAATGTTCTCCAGCATGACAACGATCAGCACGTCTTGGGTGTCCATGGCGTGACGCAGACAAAACTGCAGCTCAAACTGACACCACTCACTTTTGGCGAACGACCGGGAGAAGAGCATTAAGATTTTCTTGCTGGCCAGCACGCTATCAACAATGTTATCCACGACAGGGTTGCCTGGGATAAAGTCCCTCTGGTGCAGGCACAGCTTCAGCTCCATCATCTCCTCCAGACTGGGCATCAAATGATCACGGACCCAAAAAAAGTCCTCTTTGTCGTAGGACACAAACACGTCGTACTGAAAAATGTGTTCCCGCAAACGCTGCCGTCTTTCTTCGGGCGTCCGAAACACCTCATGAAGAAGCAGTCGCAAGTGCCAGCGGTAACGGTAGGCAGAAAGCAGCAGGGTCATGCCGATCAGAATGAGAGAAATGGTGGCAATGATAAACTTGCTGGTCTCTGGACTGAGGAGACAAACCTGTTTTTGCATGAAGAACGACTGCACTGTTGTGTCAGGCAAATTACCGCACCTATAGTCAGACGAGCTGCCAGCAAACACGGAGGGACTGTTGCGCAGCCACTTTTGGAATGGCAAAATATCACAGGAGCAAGTGAAAGGGTTCAAGCTGAGGTCAATGTGCTGAAGCCTCTGGCGTGTAAGTAAGGGAAATGCGGATTCATATACCACTGTTATCTTGTTGGAACTCAGGTTCAGCGAGATCAGTTGTGGCAATGATGGGAACAAACCATTGGGAAGCAGAAACAGATCGTTGTCGCTAAGATCCAAATGCTTCAGGGCCGTAAATGTCTGGAACATTGTGGTAGTGACGTAAGTCAACCCGGCAGATCTCAGTGACAACTCTGTCAGGTGTATCAGGTGGCTAAACAATAGCTGGAAACGTTTCTCACTCATTCCCTTGAAATTGTTGTTGGCGAGTGAAAGATTTGACAAATTGGGACAGCCTACAAAGCTTCTGTTTTGGACGTATTTTTCATCTGTAAAGGGAACATAATTATCAGCGAGGTTTAGCGATTTAAGGCGTGGGTTTCTGAATGTATCTTCAACATAAATATTAGACAGGAATCTAAACTCATCGTTTTCCTGTGCTGACATGTCCAGAATTTCCAAACTTTGGAACATTTTAAAAGTCAAGAAATTTGGGGGTACATGACCGATCCTGCGCAGAAACTGATTTTTGTGTAAGTTAAATATCTGTAAGTGATCCAAGCAGATCGACTGTTGAGGCCATGTTTCAAAATACATTATTTTATTTTCAGACAAATCCAGCTCGACTAAACGCGGAAACAATGGCAAACCATTTCTACATGTATCTAGCTGAAAGTCGAGGCGGTTGCTTCTCAAATGAAATGTCTGAAGTTTAGGTAGCTCTGTCTCGAACGCCCAAACTGTTTTTATGACATTGAACGACAGATCAATGTAGATTAGCTCGGTGAAAACCTCTAACGATACAACTTTCTCGAAACTGTTATGACTGAGATTTATTTTCTGCATTTTTGTAGAGTTGAATGTGTGACGAGTCACGTTCAGCATTGTACAGTCTGTGCCAAATTCCATATTCAGTTCCTTCAGTGACGGGATGGTGAGAACGGTGAGTAGTTCATCACATGACAACCAGTTGTTGCTAAGGTCAAGGTACACCAGGTTAGGTAGGTAATGGAGGGCCTCAAAGTCGCTAAAAAGACAAGGGTCCAAGGGTCCCAATATCTGGAGAGTGTTGAGGTACAAACGCTGTAATCCAGTAAAATAAGACAGGCACGTCATATTCACAGTAACTGCGGTGCAGAACGATTCACCTAAATTCAGTTCTTCGATCCCGGTTTCGACCTCAGGACATGACTCACATTTTACATCAGAATTCGTAAGGATCAGTACTTTTAATGATGGTATAGTGACAATGGCAGTTAGATCCACACAGGAGAAACCAGAAAGGCTCAGGTCAAGATAGGTGAGGTTTGACATTACACGAAGAGCTTGTGACATCACAATGCTAGGCCGTTGAGCAGAAATAGACCTCAGGTGTAGACGCCTGAGACCAGAAAAGGGAGATAGACAGGTCAGATTGAAACTATGGCTAAAACGACTCAGACTTAGGTCCAGTTCCTGAAGTCTGGGCATGGGGTTTGTAATAACTAAGTCTTCAAGCCGATCACAGTTTTTTTCATCCTTCATGACGAGCACCTCCAACGATTGTATGCCGAAAGCGACAGACATGTCATCGCAGGTAAGCTGGTTCTGACTGAGATTAAGACATGCCAAGTTTGTCAGGAGTCGGAAAGCACGTGCATTGATGTTTGCTACGAAGTTACTGGACAGATCCAGCCAGCTGATCTTCGTGACGTTTTCGAAAAACATCTCCGTCATTTTGGGTCTGTAGTTGTTATCAAAACTTTGTGACAAATCAAGACTCGTAATTTCTTTCGGCAGTTGCGGAACGTAGCTCATATTTCTGCCGCTACAGTCAGCGTGTGCACCCTGACACACACATCGGCCATCTCCACACGGGTACATGGGCTTCTTTCCTGTCACCCCTTTCAACACGGCGAACCCTTCTTCATGACGACTTAGGAGTGATCGCCCCGTTTTAACAGGAAGTATTCCTGCAGCACGGCGTGTCCTAGTGACGAATTGTTTATCATGCTTTGGTGCGACGTGTTCGTGCCGGGCATTTATCATGGCAAGATTTGTGACAGTCCAAATCGTGAAGGTCACATACAAGCACACAAAGGTCAACTTCAGTGCCATTGTTCTGATTTTAACCCCTTCACTGACGAGAAAAAGTGAACACGATCAAACTGCAAGAGACATTAATCCTCATGAGCCCCCGCGACTGCGGGGGCTCATAAGGATCTATGCCTCTTGCTGAGACCAATTAGTATCCATGTTTCTCGGACGGTTTTAGGTTTTGGTCGTTGAATGAACCAAGATTTTCGAAACAAAAACATACGTACAGTAGTGACAGGGAAGAGGTTAAAGGATAGTGAGCACTGACTGGTAGTGAGTTACTTCTTTTACTGCAATTTGTATTGTATTTGTATATTTACTGTATTGTCTAAAGTTAACGGCTCTGATAGCTTAAAAATAAATAAAATAAATATAATAATAATAATAATAATAATAATAATAATAATAATAATAATAATAATAATAATAATAATAAAACAAAGAAAAGAACTTAAAAAAAACACACACACACACAAAAACCGCGGCAAAACAGCAACAAAACAACAAAAACAATGCGACAAAAGAACCCCACTTATATATTGCAACTAACAAACAAACAATAAACAAACTCTTAGACAAATGCAGGAACAACAGTTATTATTGCTAGGTCAACTATAAAAGCAGCGTTACATCGGGCTTTATAACGTAAAGGAACAATTCACTCTACCAGATCCGAAAGTGTTTGCAGCGCCATATAGGTACGATTCAAAGTAACATTTACATTCAAGTCGACCTAGTTACCACCTTTCGGATTGTTCCATCTTACTGACAGAAGAGCACATTTTTTTTAATAAACTTCATTTTGTGAGGACGCGTTGGTATTCCTATTCGTGAGTATGTTAAAGCGATGCGAATAATCAAGTATTTCCGAGACGTCACTGTGTGAGGCACTTTCGGGTAAATCCTTAGTTGCAGTCTATTCACGCTTATGCACGTTGTCAGAAAAGTTTGACTACGATACTGATGTCACCTCATTGCAGTCTTTGGGCATTTGCTGGACGTCAGTTTGGCTTAAGCAGTCTCTGACATCGTGACAACACGAAAACTTCTTTCCAGGCGTAAAGATGTCACAATAGGTGGCTCGTTATGCTTCACATGGTGACAAGCCATGACGTTTACGTTGTGGAGATCTTTTGGGTGTGTCCAAAACGTCACTTTTAATAAACCTGCACATAAAGATTAATTTAGTGATAACAGGTCTTTATTGTGCGTACGCAAAATACGCCATAGCTATGAACCTGTATATACTATTTAACTCTTAAACGCCCAGAACTAAATGACTTCCATTCGATAGAATGGAAGTCATTTAGTTCCGGGAGTTTAACTAGGAGTCCATTTACTACTGAGAGTTTAAATGTTAATGTGCTCTGGCGTATTTTCTTCTCTAGGTGAAACAGTTAAACGTTTAGGGCCTAACGTCTTTTGTCCACCGAGAAGGTGATTCGAAACTGGATTCGAACCCCGCGACCTTCGAGAACAGAGTCGAACTCTGTAACTC
This sequence comes from Semisulcospira habei, assembly GCA_036245525.1. Taxonomy (NCBI): domain Eukaryota; kingdom Metazoa; phylum Mollusca; class Gastropoda; family Semisulcospiridae; genus Semisulcospira; species Semisulcospira habei. The sequence goes on along the minus strand of BTPG01000001.1, from coordinate 224,742,458 downwards.
GTAAACCGTCTGCAGAGGTGTTTGTTTATTCATTTTTCATTATTAAATTTAAGACATATTGTAATCTTCTGATGATTAATTGGATGGGTGGATGGGTGAGTGGGTGGGTGGGTAGATGGATGAATGGGTGTTTGGATGGGTGGGTGAGTGGTCTTTTAGATGGATATCCTAGATGGCCAGAACGGGACAAAATCGACTAAATCTGTTAGGCATGTCATTTCGTCTGAAACAAATTTAAAAAGAGGCAGAATGGCTCGCAGCACACATGAAACAGTCACCGAGGTAAAACGTTTTCTAGTATGGGAATCTGGACCTTACTGCTTAAGCCGTAGGGTTCAGTGTCACAGACCAGCATACGCATTACAAGAGAATAACTGAAATGTCTTAGACACGTATATACGTACCATACTGACGCCGAGAATGTGAACACTGTTGCTGGAGTCGTTATACTGATACAGCCTGTTAATTTGCCTTCCTCGTGTCACTGGAGTTGCTGACACATAAAATATTCTTGTTTAACCCATTGACTGCCGGTGCAAGGCGAACGCCTCCCAGCTGCAAGAGACATAAATCAGGGGCTCATGAGCACTTATGTCTCTTTTTAGTCCCACGATCTTTGTGGTCCCATTTGCATCTGTTCCTTCATGAGAATGCCATTCAGCGCGCAGTGGTTTTACGAGGAATTAGGGATCACTGACAGCGATGGGGTTAAAGACGCCGCTATCCCATAATAGTCGTTAAGTGGCTGTGTGCTGGACTGTGATTTTTGACTATCCGGTTTTATGCACAAAATGCAGACCACTAGCTTAGGATCAAGGATGTGAATTTAGTTTCCTTCAAGATCTGTTTCGAACGTGTATTATTAATTGTGTATAATTGGTTTGAGATTTTGCACCTTACGGCTTAAGTCCCTACTGTCTTGATTCACAGATCAGCACGTACTCCAGTAGACCTCTTCAAATCGCGGACAAATTACTTCACATCCGTGTCAAACGTCAATGATTATCCTTTACATCACTGGCTATTTTCTAAAGACGAGAATAATGTGACCTAGACAAAATAATTTACATTCCAGAACTAGATTCTTGATGATTATTTTTGTTTCGACCAATAAGGAACATTATTATCGCCATCACGCAGATATTGACGCAGTCTCTCTCTCTCTCTCTCTCTCTCTCTCTCTCTCTCTCTCTCTCTCTCTCTCTCACACACACACACACACACACACATACACGCACACACACTCGCACACACACACACACACACGCACGCACGCACACACACACACACGCACACACACACACACACACACACACACACACACACACACACACGCACACGCACACACACACACACACACACACAAACATAGATTGTCCCCGATACAGTGATTCTCATTTTGCAGCACACAATCTTTGTGTAAAACAAGCTGTCTTACGAATATTGCCTCAAAACTTAAAGTTTCCTGACTTTCCATTACCAACCGTCATCAATATAATCGTAGGCTTATCAGATGATTTGCTCAAACTTATGACTTACGTTCAATGAGCCAAATCTCTGTCTTCAAAAGAGACACTGATTTAGGGGCAGGGTCTCATGAGAATCAGTACCTGTTTAATTTGCTTTCGTTTGGATGGTAAGCAGTGTCCTAAGAGGATGAAGTGAAACGCGTGCTTATCTATTCCGGAAGTGTGACACTTAGGTCACGTGCTGATTACATCATTCAAAAAGGAAACTGTGTCAGACGACGCCCAAAATGCACTGTCGCCGCGGATGAAAGTTTGCAATGGGAGCTCTTTCTCGATCCTGTTAACTCTGTAATATAGTGAACTGAACTCAGTGTCTGATCTGCACTCACCATCAATATATTTCACAGCAATCTATACTCACTATACTGTATTCGAAATTGGCTTGCCACAGTTGTACTCTTGACATGCTGCACCTGACTGCTGGTGGGGTAAGTTTATTGTGTATTTTATTTGATTATTAAATATTATATTTCTGATTATCATAATTATGATCTTATTATGTATGTCGGATTTGAATGGTGTCGTTCGATTGCTTTGTAGTAATATTGTAATATTTGTAGTGTTCATTTATAATTGTATTTTGTAGATTGTTCTGGCTTTGATTCTAAATCATTTGGTTTTGTGAATATGTTTGTTAATGTTATCGATTAATTATTTCGTGTGCACGCTTATATGATTTATATAGAAAAGTGAATGTTACATTTATTTATATCAGCTATATTTATGTGAAGAATATGTATTTCTGATGTTTATTTATATATATTGATTTGTCTTTCTTAGGGTTTGCTTAATAAACGAAAGGAACCCTTACTCCGACTTCCCGCCTGTTACAACTCATTCGAGACTTGCCACATCCGGATACGCGGCATAAGCCGCGTATCCGAATGCGGCACGTCTCGAATGTTTTAATCGCGTGTTCACCTTTTACAACAGCATGACTATGTGTAAGCCACGCTTACACGTTCGTTAAAGTTTATCAGACTATATTTAACCCTTTGCGTTTCGGCAGCGGTTTTAGTCGCGCTGATTCCCACAGGAATCATCGCGACTAAAACCGCTACCAACACGCAAAGGGTTAAGATATGTTTGAAAGGTGCGCCAACAAGGGAAATGTGCACGATAAAATTCTGCTCTGTGATGCGAAGGGCAGTGCGTCTATTTTTGTGAAAAGCGAGAGCTTCGTTGTAATATAATGAAAACACTGCTTTCCACAGAAATGGTCTTGCTGTCTTTTCCCTTTTCAAGGCCGAAGTGTTCACTGGAAATGGCCTATTTGAAGAACTGGTCTGCGGTGACTTATGCGGCGGGGGAATTGCGCTCGGGGGACTGCGTGACTGACTCGCCAATGTAACGGTGTATGTCATAATGTGGGTGTCAGTAGTGCGGGAGGGAGGGGCAGCGCAACAATAATATTGTCTTTGAATCTCCGAGTCTCCTTTAAAGACCTCTCCAACTGATTAACCTATAAAAACAGGAAAAGGACACGCACACACGATAACGATTCACAGCCTCTCAATAAGCATTAAAGAACCACGAACAGGGAACCTACCTTAGGCAGGAGTCCTGGCCCCGTGCATTACTATTATCAGTTGTAGTTGTAGTGGGTCGTATTAGTAGTAGTATCACAGTTGGAAAACCCGATTAGGGCAGTGATGGCGAAAGTTGTGCACTTAACTCGAAGCGTCAATAGAATACTAAAGTAGTCTAATGACGCTCCGAGTCAGATGCACAACTCTTGCCATAACTTCCGTTCTCCCCCCCCCCCCCCACCCCCTCTGTTGTAGCATCTGTGGTACAATTTAGTCCGATGGAAGGTGTCACGACACGCCTGACGGAGTCAGGGCGCCGTGGACAATATGAGTGCAGACACTCGAGAAAACCCACCCACTCTAAATAAATAACACAACGCCAGCGATAAACAACAAACAAATCCTTTATTACCTACTCTTACTCTAACCCCCACCCCAACCCCCTAACGCCCCACACACTCACACATACCCACACATGCACTCATAACGTATTAACCCTTAAAAAAGATTAACATATAAAAAATGACTAACAAGTGAAAATGACTAACAGGTGAATATGACTAACAGGTGAATATGACTAACAGACGAAAATGACTAATATGGCCAACGGCTATACAAGGCGGGTAACTTTGTCTCTGTACAGTGTCCTCTGTCCCACACTAGACAGGGTGGCTCGTAAAGTAAGAGTACTACCCCTACACCACAGAGCACCGTAGCCGCGCTTGCCCACGCACGCCTGTGACCGACGCTCAGAACGTAGAATCAGCCTGCTGTAGCCCAACGTACTTGTCCAACAGGACCGGCTAGCGAAGGCGTTCCGACTCCCGATGATGCGTCACCGTTGGTCGTGGATGAGATCGAAGAACGACGAAATCTTCGAAGCCAATCTTCAAAGCCAGTGCACTGGAAAAGGGCGCATTGTCAGTCAAAGTGCCAACACAGTTAATTCTGGCCTATTTGACACGCACCTACTCCCAAACCACGTGAGTTGTGTCTCGTCTCACCCTAATATCCGCCTTGGCCATATTAAATATACAATCACGGATATGAAAGCTTCCTATGTACATTCAACATTTACCAGGTCTGCACTATTCCATCACACTAACATTAAGCTAGCACAACCACTTTTGTATAATAACATTGCCACTGCTAAAACCAACATTATCAAAATATCCACATGCACATACAACGACATGAAATAATCACCAGCAACCGCCCAACGTGACAATCTTATTACATTGCATCTAGGACTAATACAGATATATTTGAAAGGATACCCACTTTAATTCATTTTACAACATGGCCCTTTAAATATATTCACTCGGCGACAGCCGACATAAACAACTAAATCCGACACCCACCACATTACAACCTAACCTAAAAAACATGGTTAAAGCCTCGATTAAAACATCACTAAAAAACTAGACGAACATACCCTTCCGCACCTATATACACATTCACACACCCGAGAGCACGGCAGCTAACTGAGGAAAATGGCATGAGTAAATACCTGTCACTGGTGAGTCCTCCGGCAGGACGAAACAAAACAAGACGAAGACGAACCGGAGGGGTCTTCTGGTGAGTAGCAGCCGTGGTCACAAGTCTCTCGGGACACCCACACCCAGGAACACTGGCCGTGGTCTTGCAGGGAGGGTAAAACAACCCTCACACAGCTTGTCAAGGGCTCCAAACGAGGCCGCACCCTGACCCAGACTCTCACTTCGCTGGCTAACTCCGCTGACTGACTGTAATATCCTTCTGCTACCTTGCAGTTTAACTTTACTTCTGAACACTGTTCGGTTAAAGCTACTTGGCTAAAGCGTGCAACCGCTGTACTCGCTCACTGTTAAGCTTGCTGCACGGGCTTTACGATTACGCTCACACTACATTTATTAACTTCCCTAAACTAAGGCTATTTACAGAATTCGGCGATCTACATTTATTAACAAAAAAACGACTTGGCGAAAAAATAAAACAACATGTCACATCCGTTACGTGACATACCCCCCTCCCAGATCAAACACCCGGGTTTGATTACTATATGACTGTCCCAATACTGCTTCCACATTTACGGTTTCTACCACCCTGTCCTACTCAAAAAGTCAGCAGGAACATTTACTTTACCGGCTATGCTTTCCACTCTAATGGAAAATGGCTGCAACTGCAAAGCCCACCTCATCAGTCGACTGTTTGTGGATTTAGCTTGTTGCAAGTACTGCAATGGTCTATGGTCGGTCTGTACGACGAATGTCCTACCATACAGATACTGACGGAATTTGTGAATTCCCCACACGATTGCAAGACACTCCTTTTCGATGGTGGAGTAGTTACGTTCTGCTTTGGATAGTTTCTTGCTCGCGCATGCAACAGGCTGTAAACCGTTACCATGGTCCTGACATAATACGGCTCCTACCCCCCCCCCCCTTCGGACGCATCTGTCTGCAACACGAAGAGACGATCGAAGTCTGGCAATGAGCACACAGGACCTGAACACAGTCGCGCCTTCAGCGTCTCAAATGCTGTCTCACATGCATCGTTCCAACCGATCTGTCCAGTCTTTCCTCCCTTGGTTAGGTCGGTTAGTGGGGCTGCTATGGCCGCAAAGTTAGGAACGAACCGGCGGTAATAATTTGCCAACCCAAGAAACGATCTGACTTGTTTCTTTGTTTGTGGTCGCGGCGCGTCTTTTATCCGCTGCATCTTGTCTCCCTCTGGTTTTATCTGACCTTTACCCACTGTATGCCCCAGATATTCCAATTGCTTGAACCCCAAGTAACACTTTGTAGGTCTGGCCGCCAACTGGACCTCTCTTAGCCTACCAAAGAGCTGGGCAATACACTGTAAGTGACGTTCTTTAGTGGAGGAAGCAATCATGACGTCGTCCATGAAATTGCTAACTTCCGTCAATCGCAAAGGTTCTAGTAACCTCCTCATCATTCGGGAAAAGATTGCCCCTGCCGTCTTTAACCCGAAAGGCATTACCTTCCACTGAAATTGCCCTGCCGGTGTGGTGAAGGCAGTTTTCGGTTTGTCGCTCTCTAACATGGGTACCTGCCAGTAGCCTTTAGCTAGGTCTAACTTACTTAAGTACTTAGCCTTGGAGAGTAAGGAAAATAGGTACTCCACGTCAGGCATTGGTTCAGCATCGAACACGACCTTTTGATTCAGTTTTCTAAAATCCACACAAAACCTAACAGTGCCATCTTTCTTCTTCACCAAGACGATCGGTGAGTTGTATGGGGAATTGGCTCTCTCGATTACTCCCATCTCTAGCATAGCATCTACTTCGGCTTTCACTACCTCTAGCTGAGAATGAGGTAGAGGATGTTGCTTCGTTCTCACCGGCGCTTCATCAGTCAAATGGATTTCACATGAGTCTAGTGTCGTACTCAACGGATAATCTGTCAAAATATCCTTAAACTGGACAGTCAGAGCTTCTATACTAGAATGGATCTCTGGACAGTTAGGATCAAGATGGACGTCAGAGGGTCCTTCAGACGCTACTTAAGGAATGGTGGGTACTTCCTTTACCACCACGAATGCCTCTCCCCCCTCATCTCCGTCCTGCTCATCTATCACTACTGTAGCTACTGACACTCGTTCTTGGAACTTTTTCAACAGATTTGCATGGTACAGTTTATTTTTACTGCCCACCCGTACCCTGTAGTCACACTCTCCGACTCTCTCTAGAACTTCGAATGGCCCCTGCCAAGCCATCTCCAGCTTGTTGTGTTTAACGGGAAGTAACAACAAAACCTTGTCTCCTGCATTAAAACTGCGTGGTTTGGCTCTGCGGTCAAAGTGCTGTTTCTGCTTTTTCGAAGCTAGCTTCAAATTCTGTTGCGCTAACCTGCACGTCTCTTCAATGCGATTCCGTAAATCTACCACGTACTGGCTTGCGTCTCTCACCTCTTCTCCCATCTGCTCTTTCGTCCACAGATCCCGTAGAACTGACATGGGCCCCCTTACAGTCTTGCCGTACAATAACTCGAACGGCGCGAACCCCGTCGATTCCTGAGGAACCTCCCTGTACGCAAACAGCAATGAGGGAATGTATCTGTCCCAACATCGAGGTTGCTCGCTAGCTAACTTCTTCAACATGGACACCAAGGTACCGTTGAAACGTTCGACTAGGCCATTTGCCTGCGGATGGTAAGGAGTAGTACACTTGCCTTGTATGCACAGCAAACGGTTGACTTCAGACATCACTTGTGAGGTGAACTGGGACCCTTGGTCGGTGAGCACCTCCCTCGAAATTCCCACCCTAGACCATATTTCTAACAATGCCTCAGCGACCCTTTCTGCTTCGATCCCCTTTAAAGGTACTGCCTCGGGGTATCGAGTGGCGTAATCGACGGTCACGAGAATGAACCGGTTTCCTCTGTCGGAAGCTGGAGCAATAGGCCCCACAATGTCTACCGCTACTCTCTGAAATGGTTCTTCTACTAGCGGAAGCTGTTGCATAGGAACCCGTGGTACTCTCCCTCTTGGTACTACTTTCTGACATTGTTCGCACGACTCACAGTACCTGCGAACTTGAGCACACAGCCCCGGCCAATAGAAAGTACCCCAAATGCGTTCCCGGGTTCTCTTGCCTCCCAAATGCCCCCCCATCGGTGGGTCATGCGCTAAACGCATTACAGTCTCCCTCAAGGGCTTCGGGACGACTAACTGGGACGTTTGGCTGCCTCCTTTGCTATAGACCCGATACAGAATTCCCTTCCTCCTGCAAAATTCTATCAGACTTTTCCCTGACGGAATTGCTCGGCCCTCTTCGGCCAACTTCCTAGCGCGAGCTAGAGTTTCGTCCTGGTTTTGCCACTCTATCAGCTGGGCAGGAGTCACATTGAGATCGGCCTGCCTAACGACTTTAAGCGCTTTCTCTCCCCCCTTTTCCCTCTGAACCTGAGCTCGAGTTTGGACTGCTGCTGCCATAGCACACTCACTGGCATCAATGGATACGGGACTACGTTTCCCATCTGAAAAAGTCACCCAGTTTCCTAGGATTACGTCTGGTCCCATGCGCTCCATTACGATAAGTTCGATCGTCCCTCGCACGAATGGGGAATCGATTTCAACCCATGCAGTCGGATACTTATCGGACTTAGTATGGTCGACGGGATTGACGTCTATGAACCGACCTGTAAAATCCCTGGGTTCTATCCACTTGGCGGCGATCGCACTCATATCCGCGCCGGTATCACGCATGATACGAACTTCCTTTCCCTTGGCTAATCCCTTACTCCACGGGTCGTAGGGCCGGATCGTCCGCATCCCTACGGTCACGGGCTCTGTCATTACGGCTACTATCTCAGAGGCAATGGTGACTTGGTTAACTGACGCCTTACTCTGACAGTTCCTTGCTACGTGCCCTGGTTTGTTGCACTTAAAACACAGCCGTTCACCAGTCCCTCTGCCTGAACTAGCTGGTGCTGTCCTGTGTTCTGCTTTGGTCTCAGGGGGTTTATTCGACCCTTTGTCCTTCTTAAACGGCGGACGAATCGGCCCCCCACCCAATGGACGCGAGACTGCCCGTTTGGTGTCGATATGGAGCTGCGCTAGCTCCGCGGCCTCTTCACCATTCCTAGGACGTTTTTCCCTAACGAACATTTCAAGGTCTGCATTCATAATAGCATAAAGTTGCTCAGACAGAAACATGTCTAGCACTTGTTCTACGTCCTCTATGTTCTTATGGGCTAAAGTGAACCAACGCTTGACTGAGGTCTTTAACCTAACGAACAACTGGGGAAACGTTTCGAGACTCTCCTTTTTGGCTTCGCGAAACTGGCGCCTGTAATATTCAGCGTCACGCCTGAATCTTCTCAATAAGGTCTCCCTCACCACCTCAAAATCTTTCCCTTGCTCTACCGTCAGCCTAAGGTATGCATCACGGGCCTCCCCCTGCAATAGAGGTGCTAACCTGATCCCCCATACCTCTTTCGGCCACCCCTGGGTTTCGGCTACTCTCTCAAAGAGCTGAAGGTAAGATTCCACATCTTCCTTATCCTCTAACGGACGCATCTTGAGCGAGTAATGCTGACTAGACTCCGTAACTGACTTCTTTTCCGATGCTGCTAACTGTAATCTAAGCCGCGTTTCGGCCGCGACGAGCTCTTCTTTCCGTGCTTGTTCCGCGGCAGCTAGCTCCTCTCTCCGTGCTTGTTCCGCGGCAGCTAGCTTACGTTCGGTCAATGCTAAGTCATCCCGCCTAGCTTGCTCTGCTGCCTCACGGTCCATCTGGAGCCGTCTCTCGGCTGCCTCGCGGTCCATCTGACGCTGCTTCTCTACTGCCTCGCGGTCCATCTGGAGCCGTCTCTCTACCGCCTCACGGTCCATCTGGAGCTGCCTCTCTAACGCCCTACGCTCTAGGTCACGTTCCCGTTTTTCTTCCTCTCTCCTAACTTCGGACAGGATGAACTGGGTTAGGGCTCCCCCACTAAGTCCTAGGCCCTCTCCTAGCACTTTATACTGCTCATATGGGTTTACCATCACCCCTAACCCCTCTTTACTTTCCTGATCCCTACTGGGTGTCAGTCATGCTGCAGTGAGAGTACGGGTAAGGGTACTCACCACCGTTTCCTTCCGAGAGGGAGTGGCCAAAGTGGCTCCTCTCTCTCCTGGACCCTCATCCCCTGCACCACCACCCTCGGACTCAGGGTCGTGCCCCGACGTGGCACGGGTGGCCCTGGTATCCCGTTTAGGGGGCATCCTGGTGTGGGTGTCACGGAGGCAGCGACGACAACTGCTCCCCAGCAGGACCCCTGACAAAGAAAAAACAAAACAAATAAATACACAGAATACAAACAACGAATAAGGACTAGACAGTGACAAGAGCCGAAGGGTCCTCACCACTCGGTACCTGAGTAATGAGAGGCAACCACTCATGCCACCCCTCGTTTATGCGCACTGCACTCTCTGGCCGTGGCCCCTGGCGCAATACGCCCCCACTCCCGCCAACCGCCCGCTAAATCTTACTCGTACCACAACACGAACAAACGGTCACTGGCGCACAAAAATACCCTAATCTACCTAATCCGTTACCTCCCCCTAATCCTTATCCCACCGCTGCCACCAAATATGTCACGACACGCCTGACGGAGTCAGGCCGCCGTGGACAATATGAGTGCAGACACTCGAGAAAACCCACCCACTCTAAATAAATAACACAACGCCAGCGATAAACAACAAACAAATCCTTTATTACCTACTCTTACTCGAACCCCCACCCCAACCCCCTAACGCCCCACACACTCACACATACCCACACATGCACTCATAACGTATTAACCCTTAAAAAAGATTAACATATAAAAAATGACTAACAAGTGAAAATGAGTAACAGGTGAATATGACTAACAGGTGAATATGACTAACAGACGAAAATGACTAATATGGCCAACGGCTATACAAGGCGGGTAACTTTGTCTCTGTACAGTGTCCTCTGTCCCACACTAGACAGGGTGGCTCGTAAAGTAAGAGTACTACCCCTACACCACAGAGCACCGTAGCCGCGCTTGCCCACGCACGCCTGTGACCGACGCTCAGAACGTAGAATCAGCCTGCTGTAGCCCAACGTACTTGTCCAACAGGACCGGCTAGCGAAGGCGTTCCGACTCCCGATGATGCGTCACCGTTGGTCGTGGATGAGATCGAAGAACGACGAAATCTTCGAAGCCAATCTTCAAAGCCAGTGCACTGGAAAAGGGCGCATTGTCAGTCAAAGTGCCAACACAGTTAATTCTGGCCTATTTGACACGCACCTACTCCCAAACCACGTGAGTTGTGTCTCGTCTCACCCTAATATCCGCCTTGGCCATATTAAATATACAATCACGGATATGAAAGCTTCCTATGTACATTCAACATTTACCAGGTCTGCACTATTCCATCACACTAACATTAAGCTAGCACAACCACTTTTGTATAATAACATTGCCACTGCTAAAACCAACATTATCAAAATATCCACATGCACATACAACGACATGAAATAATCACCAGCAACCGCCCAACGTGACAATCTTATTACATTGCATCTAGGACTAATACAGATATATTTGAAAGGATACCCACTTTAATTCATTTTACAACATGGCCCTTTAAATATATTCACTCGGCGACAGCCGACATAAACAACTAAATCCGACACCCACCACATTACAACCCAACCTAAAAAACATGGTTAAAGCCTCGATTAAAACATCACTAAAAAACTAGACGAACATACCCTTCCGCACCTATATACACATTCACACACCCGAGAGCACGGCAGCTAACTGAGGAAAATGGCATGAGTAAATACCTGTCACTGGTGAGTCCTCCGGCAGGACGAGACAAAACAAGACGAAGACGAACCGGAGGGGTCTTCTGGTGAGTAGCAGCCGTGGTCACAAGTCTCTCGGGACACCCACACCCAGGAACACTGGCCGTGGTCTTGCAGGGAGGGTAAAACAACCCTCACACAGCTTGTCAAGGGCTCCAAACGAGGCCGCACCCTGACCCAGACTCTCACTTCGCTGGCTAACTCCGCTGACTGACTGTAATATCCTTCTGCTACCTTGCAGTTTAACTTTACTTCTGAACACTGTTCGGTTAAAGCTACTTGGCTAAAGCGTGCAACCGCTGTACTCGCTCACTGTTAAGCTTGCTGCACGGGCTTTACGATTACGCTCACACTACATTTATTAACTTAACTTCCCTAAACTAAGGCTATTTACAGAATTCGGCGATCTACATTTATTAACAAAAAAACGACTTGGCGAAAAAATAAAACAACATGTCACATCCGTTACGTGACAGAAGGTTAATCCCCTTGCGCGTGCTGTCAACGGTAATGTGTGCAGTGCTTGTGGCTACATGCGCAAAGAGGGGTAACATATAATAACGCCTTGTGTCTCGATCCTTTCGAGTCGCCTCCCAGTAAGGAAAGGACCTCGGGCCCACGACGGCCGCAGTAGGCCCGCGCACGGCTGTGCGCGGGCCCACTGCGGCCGTCGTGGGCCTGAAGACGTTGTGCTACTGTAGCTCCGTCCCCTTCTATCTTTACAGCCTGGGACCTTCTGGTTCAGTCAGTGCCAATAATGTTCATAATGTAAAAACGTGCTGGCCTTTCGAAGTGAAACTTGACGCACTTCAATGGCCCTTTCTGAATGTTTGCCATTTCCCAACTATCTATTTCTATCTATATCCCGTAGTCTTGCCGACCGTTGGGGCACCCCTGATGACTTGGCAGCCAGCTCCCTCCATTCCACTCTGTTCTCTGCCATTCTTAGCGTATCGCCCAGCCTCAGTCCTGTCCACTCTGTGATATTGTCCTCCCATATTTTCCTCTGTCTTCCTCTCCTTCGTCCTCCTTGCACAGTGCCCTGCAGGATTGTTTGGGCAAGCCCTGTTGAACACGTGGCATGCCCATACCACTTCAGTTTGCGTTTTTTTCACAATGGCTAATAGGTCTTTATAGGGCCGATGGCTTGCCTGATTCTGCTTCCAACTTCCTCGTTCGTGATGTGATCTCTGTATGAAATGCCAAGCAGCCTTCGAAAACATGTCTTGTATCCTCCTTTCAAGGTCTGCTGTGTGGGTCCATGACTCGCAGGCATACAAGAACACTGAGATGACTAAGGAGCACATCAGTCTGATCTTGGAGCAGAGTGTCATGTTTGGGTCCTTCCAAATGGTCTTCAGTCTTGTCAGTGCTGTTATTGTCTGCGCAATCCTGGACAGTATTTCTGGTTTTGATCCCTCATCTGTCACAATGGCTCCTAAGTATTTGAATTTATTAACTGTTTCCAGTTTTTGGCTTCCAATCATGACGTCAGTGCCAATGCCACTGGTTTTATTTGTCATCAGTTTGGTCTTCTCTGCACTGATTTCCATCCCATACGCAATGGTTGTACTGTCCAGCTTTTCCACCACACAAAGACATTCTTGTGATGCAGGGAGACTGGAATGCCAAAGTAGGAGAGGATGCTGCTAGGAACTGGAAAGGCACATGCGGACGCTACTGCAGTGCAAAGACCAACGACAGAGGCTTAAGGCTCCTGTAATTTGCCAGCTTTAATGATCTAAAGCTGATGAACACGTTTGGGCTACACAAAGCATTCAGAAGATGGACATGGCACGAACGGAGAGCACCATAACCAAATTGACTACATCATGGTGAAGAGACGCTTCCAAACCAGTGTGAACATTGCCAAGACAAGACGTTTTCCAGGAGCAGACATTGGAAGCGACCATGACTTAGTGATGATGACCTTCCGACTCCGCCTAAAGGAGGTCAACAAGCAGGGTCCCTGCAGAATCAAGTTTCACCTCGAGAAGCTGAAAGACCCAGATGTGGACACACTGATTGACACATTTAACACTGCTGTAACCCAAACAGCCAGTGAGATCCTTGGCAAACACCGACAAGCAAAGAAACCTTGGGTTACAGCCGACATCTTTGTTCTATGTGACAAGCGTCAAGAATTAAAGAAAAAGAAATCAGATGTAGAAGGAGCTAAACAATACAGGGAAATTAACCAGGATATCAAGAAAAGCATGAAAAAGGCAAAGAATAAGTGGAGTGAAGATCAATGTAAACACGTAGAAGAAAATCTGAACAAACATAATAGCCAAAAAGCATATCAATTGCTGAAAGACCTGACCAGGGTAAAACAAGGACGCTCCTCGATCATCCAAGATAGTGAAGGGAACTGTCTTACAGAAGACCAAGACATACTGAAGAGATGGACAGAGTACTGCTCAGATTTGTACAACCACCGAGCTACAGGGGACCCAGGCATACTTGTCAGCCCACCTGTGACCAACAATGGCAAATATTCCATCCTCCGAGAAGACGCAGAGGCTGCAGTGAAGTCGCTGAAAAAAAGGAAGGCAGCAGGAGCAGACAATATACCTGCAGAGCTCGTCCAAAAAGGGGGAGAAGACATGATAAACGCCTTACTAACAATCTGCAAAAAGATCTGGCAGTCAGGGGATTGGCCCACACCATGGACCCAATCACTTATAATAACTCTCCCCCAAAAAGGCAACTTACATCAATGCCAGAATTATCACACGATCAGTCTTATAAGCAACCCAAGCAAAGTCATGTTAAAGATCCTACTGAACAGGCTGAAGCCACAGGCAGGGAAAATCATAGCTGAGGAACAGGCAGGCTTCAGACCAAGGCGCAGCGCAACTGAGCATATCTTCAACCTGAGAGTTCTATGTGGGAGGTACATCCGACACCAGCAAGACCTCTATTATGTCTTTGTGGGTTTTAAGAAAGCGTTTGACAGGGTGTGGCATGCCGCCTTTTGGTCCACCATGAAGCTGTACAACATCAATGCGAACCTGATCAAAGTCATAGCAAACCTTTACAACAACTCCACTAGCGCAGTCTGCTTCAACAGCAAAATAGGAAACTGGTTTAGGACTACAGTCGGAGTCAGACAAGGCTGCTTGGTCTCACCTACACTTTTCAAAATCTTGGAAAGAATCATGACAAACGCATTTCCCAACACCCCCAAGGAAAAAGGACGACAGCAAAGTGGGAGGATATTTTTCATATTGTCATCACACACACACACACACACACACACACACACACACACACACACACACACAACACACACACACACACACACACACACAAAACAAAAACAACCCACAAACACACAAACACACACACATGCGCGCGCGCGCACACACACACAAAGAGAGAGAGAGAGAGAGCCTCTAACTTTATTTTTAGTAATCGTAGCCTCCTGGCAAAATGATTTTTCATTTGAAACAGGCTTGTGTTGTGTATAGTACAGCAATGGCATAGAAAGATATTATTTATCATTTGGGCATGGGGAGGGGGAAGGGGGCAGGGCTGCGGGCAGTATAACTAATTGTTATTTTCGAAAATTACTATAAAAAAATTAAAAGGTGGAGGTGTATGCGGAGCGCTGGGAGGGGGGTGGGGGTGGGGGGAGGGGGCTAACCCCAAAGGCAAGCGACCTCTGCCAAATCAAAATAGAGGGCGGATTGGGGGGGGGGGGGGAAGTCCAACCACTAACATAAAGGAAAAGAATAAAAATCTTCTCATTTTGGGCTCAAGTTCGAACGTAAATGCGAGTCCCTGTACTGGGCCTATGTCGTTTTATCGGCACTTTTGCAAACAGTTCAGTGAAACATGACGAAAGGCTTTTGATAAGAAGTCATTCCTTTGCATCATAATTTGGCTGACCACTCCAAAGTTCAAAGATCAGGGGTGGTCGACAAATACGTAAAAAAAGCACTTATGTTGACAAGACGCGATTTTGAAAGTACGCTTGCCGTTTGACACATAAACACCTGCCCATAAGAGTGACCTGTCAGAAAGGTCAAATTCACATTGGTCAAGGTCACTGAAGGCCAGGCAAATGAATTGGAGCAGTCATACACGTGTGCCATGAGGGCTTTGCCGTTCTTGTTTATTCATTTTTTTTCTCCTCCAAAACAACACTCTAATGATTTTTCTCCTCCAAAATGCTTTCCTTACATAATGCTACGGGATGGGTTGAGGATGGGGGACGGGGGATTACTTTGCTTCTGCAACACAAAAGATTAATATTTCTAAATAGTGAAATCACGAAATATTAGCTTCCATGATTTGTTTGCTTTTGTATGCGAGTACAGGTAAAAGCTGGTTAAAACTGGTTTAAAGTAAATTTTCAAATCTCTGCAGTAAAACGCAACAAATTACTTGTGTGACGTTTGATTTCCGCCAGAAATTCTTTTTCATAAAGCCAAACCAAAACATAGGAAAGAAAGCAAAAAACGCACATGCCGCAATGGTGTTCAATCAAATCCACGGAAACTAGTAAGCCCTTAACTCATTCAGCCCGACGCACGTATTTTCAAATTTTGGAGGCGTCATCTAATGACTATGCATCAGTTGCAGGAGATGGATCGACCATGATAATTCAAGGGCAGTGCCCGATTAGCTTGCCGCCGACAGGCGTCAAGCTAATCTGGCACTTCCCTTGAATTATCATGGTCGACCCACCTCCTGCTGTAGTGCGTCAGGGCTGAATGGGTTAATTGTGAATTAACATTTTTGTGGTGCCCAGTGCGCAAAAGACCATCGGGCCGACGTCGGCCGCCGTTGGCCCGCGCACGGGCCAACGACGGCTCACGTCGACCCGATGGCCTTTGGGCACTGGATAGGTGTGTGACATTGTCAATAAAACCATTCATGTTTCTCAGTTTTAGCTGAAAATTAGGAGAGAAATGTACGGTATGGGTTCCAAGACATCGCCATTTATAGCTAAAAATTCGACATTTCGATTTCTGATTGGGAGGAGAGGGACGGGGGCTAATGTTCCATGCGTTCTGGCTCCAAGAGTTAACATAGGGAAATAACGCGGTTTGCTGTGCTGGAAAGAAAATTTTAAAAAAAGAGGTTTAAATGAATTTAAAATATCGACGTTTGAATTTGTCTTCTCTGCTTGTCGTTTAGTGTAAAATGCATTAGTGTTTAAACAAAAGGTCCTCGGGCCGACGTGAGTCGCAGTCGGCCCGTGCAAAGCCACATAGTCAATTAGGGTTCCCACAATCTTCAAAGGAGGGTGGAGGGTGTGTTTTTTTCTGTCAAAACTCCCCAAAAATGAAAAATACTTAACATTTTAAAGAATTGTTGGGCTGATTGGGGCGGGGTGGGGTAAGGGAGATCCAAAAGGCTTGGAACAACCCCTTAGATCCGCCCCTGGTGGGCCAGGTTGCATTGCCCGAGGACCGTTTGCTTACTGAAAAAGACTTGCTCATGCCGTACCTGCGCTGTAAGTGAAAAAGAAAATACAAAATGTGTGTCGCAAGCTTGCTTTACAAGCTAAATTCCAAGGCATCCTGGAGATGCTTCACCTTCGCGCTAATATATCAGTACTATTACAAAAATGCACAATAATATATTACGGAACAATTACGTATATACATATTTAATCGTAAGACTCCACTTTTACTATATATTATTACATACATGTATACACTATTCTGATTAGTGTGATATGTTTAGTACATATTAGAGACGATAGAACTGAGATTATCGGCTATAAAACCCTTCGCCGCCAATGATCATAAATTTCACGTTTGAACCCACGGCTCACTGACCGACATTCGAGTGAAGAGAAAAGATAAGATCAGACGAACGATAGGCATGAAGAACAAAGGACTAACAAGAGACATAAATCTTGCAGCTGGGTAGCGATCGCCTTGCTCCGCCAAGGGTTAAAATACAACACAAACGATTCATCACAAAACGGCGCGACAGTTTTTCACGGGCAACTATATGCCAGATGTGACTGACTTTAACGAGTGACGTGGATAGGACAACTGCAGTTCACAGGAACGGTCGTGCAGCAAGGTCGGTGGCAAGAAGCGTGTTGCTTGAAGATGAAGGCGCATCTCGGGACATCATCAGCCTCTGCTTCAAAGGGGCGTTCTTCCTTGGGTTTCTCGTGGCGATGGACAGGTTTCTGCAGCTTCCTGGGAGACACTTTGGCCTGGAGTGCCGTGGCGTTATTTGCAGGGAGAGTTCCTGTCAATCCGAAAGAGGTGATGGGCAAAAGTCAGTAGCAGTTCATTTTGTTGGTCGGTCTTGACTCGCATTTTTAAGGGAAGTGTATGTCGTGGTCTGTGATTTTGGACCTTACGGCTACAAGACGTAAGGTCCAAATTCGCAGACTAACGCACGTACTTGAACGATTGTGGACAGAGTGACACGAACTGCCGCAGGCAGATAAATTCGTGTGTACATTTCGCATTAGAACTTGAACTAAAAAGAATGAAATAAATCTTGCCAAATGAAACAGTTGTTTTCTTTGGTTCAAACTGAAGAACTCGTGATTGAAAACAATGAAAGAAAATCTTGCCTCAGTCAGCCGCCAAGTATAAGCATCACTGTTGTTTGTTTGTTTGATTGGTTGGTCGTTTGTTTGTTGGTTGGTTGGATGCTTGGTTGCATGGTTAGTTGATTAGTTTTTTTTTTTAGTTGGATGTTTGGCTGGTTGGTCGGTTGGTTGGCTTGCTTGTTTGATTGTTTGTTTGTTGGTTTGTTGGTTGGTTGGTTGATTTGTTGGTTGGTTGGTTGGTTGCTTGGTTAGTTGGTTGGTTGGTTAGTTAGATGTTTGGTTGGTTTGTCGGTTGGTTGGCTTGCTTGCTTGTTTGTTTGTTTTGTTTGTTTGTGAGTTTGCTTGTTAATAAACCTGAACACAACCACAATCACACACCATTCATTACACTGGTAGTCGCAGGCGCCACTCTTGTGATGTTGGAAGCAAAAGGTTTTGCAGCAGTCGGGTTTTGGGTAGGAACGTAGAGAAAGAGTGGATGTTCCAAACATTTTGGTTCTGGACTGGCAGGGGTAGTTATTTCAGAAGCGGTGACAAAAATAGTGTCAGGAGTCACAGGACGCGATGAATTCCTGGTAGAACAAAAACTGCATGGATGAAACATCACGAAATTGCGCTTCTGTAAGACAGCTAGGAGTTTGTTTAGTTGGTCAACAGAACGCGATGATGAATTACACGTTTGTGCGTTTTATCGCACAGACGTGTAATTTACCATCCCGTTCCGCTGGCGAAGTAAACAAATGCATAGCTCCGAGTTCATAATCATCATCGTCGTATTCATCCTCATCGTCATCATCATCATCATTTACGTTGCTGACATTGCTATCAAGTATCACGCACGATGACAAAGACAGAGACGTAAACGCTGATGACGACGACGAAATAAGGTTAAAGACGAAGACGATGCGCTGAAAACCATAGTCTCAGGAAGAAGCCAAAAATAACATCAAACGTGATAAACATTCAGACAGGAGAGTGATGACACCACCGCCACACTATTCTGCAGAACAGTAGTAGTAGTAGTCTCAGTAGTAGTAGTAGTGGTAGTACTAGTAGTAGTAGTAGTAATAGTAGTAGTAGTAGTAATAGTAAGTTGTCGCGCCGAGCTGCAACTGAACCGCCCAAAGATACACGCTAGTGTGGCATAGACTTGTATGAATACTTACGGCGATGGTGTCAGCCGTTTCCATTTTTTGTTACGTCTGTGCCAGTATCTGAAAATATAATTATGTTGTACATAATTATCTGGTAGTTGTAATGACTTGGAAGCTTTCTTGTAAACGGAGTACGATACGGTAGCATGACTGTGCCACGTTTCTAAGGTGTCTTATGTTTCATTTCGCTGTTTACAGCGGATGGCGACACAGATTCAATGTTCTGTTATTTTCCCCACGTGCAACGAAGACACGTCTTGAATGAACTGGTGTTGTCGGTACATTGGTTATGTGATGTGCAAACAACCAGCCATACTGTTTTATCTTTTGGTTGTCGGTAGGGTTCTTCGTTGAGATGATTCCTGCAGAAATTAACGCGACAAAAAAATGCCACCGACACCCATAGGGTTGACAAGAAGTGTACACGTCACTCACATGATTAACATCACCATGAACAACGCGCTAAGGAGATATAGACCCAGCAAGGAAGAAATCATTGCTTGGATTCCTGCAGGAATCATCGCGACAAATATGGCTACCGACACCCAAAGGGTAACCAGGAACTGTACACGTCACTCACATGACTAACATCACCATGAACAACGCGCCAAGGAGAGCCAGACCCAACAAGGAAGAAATCACTGCTTCGAGCGTCAGGTCAGAGCCAACCCAGCCTGAAAAGAACACAAGTCAGTGTAACAGATTGTTGCTAGAGTAAGTAGTAAAAGCGTCTCGCGCATAGATCGAACCGCCGTATGGTTTGGTAGGCTTCTGTTGGGCCCGGAGGCGGGGAAAGGGATGAGGCATAATATCCCAATGCGCAAAAGGCCATCGGGCCGACGTCGGCCGCTGCTGGCCCGCGCACGGGGGCCAACATCGGCCCGATATATGGCCTTTTGCGTATTAGGATCAGTGTACAAAACCACAGTGACTGCAAACAAGTACAAAACACGTGTGCTGGTCTTTCTTAAGGACCTTAACTCATTAAGGCATGCCGCGAATAGTCGCCTATCCGAATGCGGCTCGAATGTGCCAGGCTCTGCAGGGTAGCACCTGATTAACTCGAGGTTAAAACGACCGTGACGGGTCGATGGATCGAAGAATTTTTTTTTTTTTTTTTTTTTTTTAATGAGCATGATAGTTTTTCGGTAATGCCTGATAAGCCTGATCCCTCTTCAGCAAATGCGTGTCGTATGACCGTTTTCGTAGAGACGTCATCACAACCAGCGCACTGCCTTACTAACGAATCAAGTTTCCGTTGGAAAGCTTCCTCGGATCGTCGGACCGCCCGTTTATACGAACACAACTTCTGCTGCAGTTAACACATTCTGAAGTTGCTCTCTGAAGGACTGCATTAAAAAATCTAGAGACAGATCGTGCATGAAGTTCAAGGGTAGCGCCAGAAGAGCTTGGCGCCTATAGGCGACAAGCTATTCTGGCACCATCCTTAAACTATCATGCTTGATCCATGTCTTGCTGTGTTGTGTCGGGGCTGAATGAGTTAATGGCTAAATACCCCTATGAGATATAAAGAGAAAGATCATTTTGAAAACGAAATCTTTTTCTTTTTAAATCTTACTGATTAAACTACCACGAAAACAATGCTGTTTCCAAACCCTACCCGAGCTCTATTTGGTCGCCGATTTCCGAGATGGCAGCGGCTGTTCACAGAAAATCACATTTACATTTATCGTTTACACATCCAGTACCTTGCCAAATGTATCAACACTGATCTCAATCCCCTTTGATAACGTGTTCATGGACACACATAGCTCACTTACTTGACTTCGTCAGAGTAAGTTAGGTCTGTTGCAGTAGTGAAGGCGATTTACCTGTAGTTGTCTGCGGTCAAAACTGTACAATAAAGAGTCTGTATGTAAAGCATGGAAAATCTGAGTATTAAGTGCCATATTAAGATTAATCAGTTAACCTAGGAACACTTACGTTCGCACAAACTCCCGCCATAATCTGTAGCGCACCCATGCTCACAGGTCCCATTGTCATGGCGACAAGGGAGTGAACCCAAACAGTTACCACACGGAAACTGGCAGTCCTTGCCAAAGCTGTATTCTGGGCACGCTGACGCAAAAAGGAAATTAATACGTTTAAGAGGATTAAATATTAAAAAGAAAAAAGTGGATCATTGAAGGTTATTTTAGGATGACCAATAATTATGTGTTTCGGGACCAAGGGAGCTTGATCTGTGGAACATAATTTTGGTAGTAATAATAATAATAATAATAATAATAATACAATAACAGTAATATGATAATAATAACAACAATAATAATAATGCTACTTTAAAGCGAGCTAAATCTCTCCTGGCAACAGAGGGTTAGCAGCTCACAGGTGTTCTCATTAATCCCATTTAACCCCAAGAGTGCATTTCGAGATTTTATAGATATCGCTTAATAATAAATAATAATAATACCGTTATTATATATGTTATATACCGTTACTTAACAAGTAAGTACCAGTTTCAGGAGGTTGTTTGACCGTGATAATTCTAGAGTACTGCCAGATTATGACTTGGCGCCATCAGGCGCCAAAATCTTGCACTACCCTTGAATTACACAGTCGATCCATCACCTGCTCTAACGCGTCGGGGTTAATGGGTTGCACTTGCTCTTTGTATTACTTTCTGCACAAAAGGACCAACCTAACATTTGTATAAGTCCTAAACTCCCAGAACTAATTGACTTCCATTCCAGGGCTAGAAATTAACTTTTTTCTTTGGGGGCCACCGGGCCCCTTGATTGAAAAATTTGAGGGCCCACAAGCAACTTTCGGGGCCCAACTTTGAAAAATACAAAAGAATTATTGACAATATAATAAGTAGAAAGTACAATTTGTCTGATAATCTAAAATAAAAACAATTGAATTTCCAATTTTGCTGAGTGATGTCATTTTTATTTGCCTTTTCTTTCACTTTCAAACATTACCAACAAAAAAGGGGAAAAAACACACACACACACATTCAGTGACACACATATTCCAGCGACTAGTGAGCCTGAAATGGCCATTAAACAAAATAGAAAAAAAATCAAGTGAGTCTCTTGTATAATACTTTTCAGTTTTGTGACTGAGTATTGCACAATACACATCATTAAATTTTTAATATGAGTAACCTAACAAAAAATCTGACCTCAATGCACAAAAGTTCAAAACAAAACCATGAAAGGGAACTAAACTTAACAGTACTCTTCCTGATAAACTAAAGTTAAACAAACAGATTTTGCCTTTTCTTTTTTTTTTTCAATCATCTATTCATATTACACTTGTGTGCACTTGAGTTAACAGAAGTAAACTAAAAATACAATAACAAAAAAAAACAAAAAAACAAAAAACACAATACTATTACTGTGAGTGAGGGCACCGGTGTGGGTTGCTTCCCTTGGCCCAAATACGAAACTGCCGAGTAGAGCTAGCTGTAGCAGACGAATTATTTTGCGGGCCAAGCGGGCCCTTCGTTTTTCAACTTTCCGAGCCCGAAATCAACTTTGCGGGTTTTTGGCCCCGGGCCCCCGCTAATTTCGAGCCCTGCATTCTGTAGAATGGAAGCCATTTTGTTCTAGTAGTTTTAGAGTTAATTATAAAATATCGCAGAATTAAAGACTTTTGTGCTCTAGTTTCTTTTGCGACATATAAGAATCCCCGGTTGAGCGAAGGGGCAATAACGACACAATAAATATCTTGAATCTTGAATCCTGAACCTCCTCTACGTTTGCCTATTCACATGGCTTGCGAAAAATGGAAAGAACAACAAGACAGGTGTATTTTAACGTTTACAGCATTCAAGACAACTTTAATGTATCGCTTCAAGTAAACTGCTTTGCATGGCCGGTAACAACCATTCATCGTTCCAACACAATTCGACATAAAAATGTCAACAACAAAAAAAAGGTTTAAAGGGGCACACCCGACCTTTTTTTAAGGCTTTAGTTCGCAAAAGCTTTTACTGGGCTTCAGTATACATACCCACTTAGACAGTGACCATCCTATTGTCCCACCAAATGCTTTCTTTTGTCCGTTCAAAGCGAAAGAGGCCCACCGAAGTCTTCTGACGAAACACGTAACAAAATTGCTTCTGATAGGCGATTTTAGCTGACGTCATATCTATTCCGATACGATCTTGGGTCATCTGCATAATTATAACCAATCAGAGACAAGATGGCGGACGAACCAGCGAAGAAAAAAGAAAGTCACAGTATCATCGACTCGCACCGACATTGACAGACTCGGTAGATGCGGGGGAGAAGAAAGAGGAAGAGAGACAAGATACTCCTTAGTAGAATTGACATCGCACGAGGGAATATGGGCATGTGACAACGCGTAAAGCAAGAGCTTGGCTTGACCACCCACACGGGATTTGTCATTTTCCTGCTGGATCAGTTAGTAATCTACGGTCTTTGTCGATCTTCCTATAGTTCCGCCAACGCTAGTGATTTTCAGATCTCAATATCTTCAGTAGAATTGATATCTTACTGATTTGGCAAGATTTTAAACCTGTTTTATCATATATTTTACAAGCTGGTGATCACATTTATGCTGCAGAGATCTGCAGAAAACTACGGTGTGTATCAAAGTTGCACATCGCTGGTCGTATCATGTTTTGAGTGTCTGTGCCGGCTCTCATTCACTCGATTCAGATAGCTAGTGTTTCTGCTGCGAGGGTAAATTTGTCGTTTCTAATGATGCTTTTCGTAGACCTCGACGTGTGAGACGTGGAATTGACTGCAGTGCAGAAAGTCGGTATAATTACCAATGTTCTGTTTCAATGATGGAAGACTGACAGTGCGTGTTTCCGAGGGGTAACAGATCAAGGTCAAAAGGCACCGTGGACGCACGCTCGCAGTTTGCGAGCGACTGAGCGGCGCTAACACTGACGCAAGACCTCGATCGGTGCACTGTTGTACGCACGATCGTTCCTAGTACAATACTATTAGCAGGTCGAGCAGGACACAAGTTGTGATTTTGACAGCATAGCAAGTACGGACGGTTTATTCTACTTTCTGGTGAAAAATTACGTCAAAGGGATGGCGGGGAACATCAGTACACGTGTGTACATTACGCCGATGACCTCATGACCTGCAGTATTGTACACTCATAGCCGGGTTCTGCCTTGTGACGTAGGCTCATCATAAATATGCATATTAATTCAAAACTGACAAGACCGATGCAGACGATAAATTCGCGACTCGGGTACAAAAACAATCCACCCTCCAAACGATGAATTTCAACATTTGGCATTGTACTTAGATCATAAAGCTCTAAGATAGTACACAAAGGACTTATACACATACTGTCAGCAGTATCTGTTGCAGACAGTTTTCTGACTGTGTTGAGATGCTTGATCCTGGGGAATAAAACTTTAATGAAATTCATTATTAGCCTTTCCCGACAAAATCAAAGCTAACTGTACTAATTCTGCAAGTGTCTCTGCTATGGTACTAAGTTCCATAATCATAAGTATTATTGTGCATTCATGATAATAGAAAGAAATATATTTGTCAAACAGCATTACTAAACAATCTATGCTTTATTTGGACGCTGTACGCCTTAAACACTCAGTGAGTACTAATGGATAAAAAATGTATAATAATTAACTTACTTGTATTACAGAAACTGGTGCCATTTCCGACTAACCATCCAGGACTACATCCAAAGTCACATACGCCAGTATCCCGAACGCAAGAACTCGTGACGTCACAGTTCAGACACTCAACGTCACAGGAACGTGTGTACCACCCATCAGAGCAATCTGCAATAAAAACGCAGGGACAGAATTTTAAAACGAATGTGCTACATCCGTATGAATTTAACCCTTGGGGTGTCGCTAGCGGTTGCAGGAATCATCGCGACTAAAACCGCTCCGTACTCAAAGGGTTAAAAGTAAGAGGAAGGGAACACCGCAGGGTAAAGCAGATCGCACACGTTATCTTTACATTAATCGCTTGATCGCATCCCTCTCGTTCTCTTGTCTCTTCTAAGTCTGATTGTCATGATCGTCATGATAGCCCTTATAACTGTTATCACCAATAAACTTTATTAATCCTTTGGCTGTCGGTAGAGGTTTAGTCCAGATGATTCATGCAGGAATCATCACGACAAAAGCCGCTACCGACACCCAAAGGGGTAAATTAGTAAAACGGCCGAGGTTTACTGTTTGATAATTGCTCATATCTTGCTTGGAAAAGACAGCGGGATGTGTACTTACCTCGAAAAAAGCAGATTCGTTTGGTCGCTGAAACCCTCTGTACGTAAAGATGCTCCCCTCTGAATCCCAGGGAGTCGTCTTGAAGTAGGTAATAGCCGCCAGAAAATCCGTCTATGTGCATGCATAGACTGACAACAAACAAGGTATAAAAATACAAAGGACTGAAAATGACAAACGGATTTTACGTTCAACGAAAGCTGCATAACTAAATGATATTTTCTTTACAGTCCTTGCCAGTCCTCATCTCGCACGCCAAAAAGCAAATCAAATCAAAATAAAACCACCAACTGACTGTAATTGTTTTACTGTGTCTTTATTATGCCCTTTAAGCCCACGGCCACTTCTCTCGCTTTTGTTTAACCTAACGACCATATGTACGAGTTGCAGGAGATGATTGGCCATAATAATTCAAGAGTAGTGTCAGATTTGCTTGGTGCCTGATGGCGCCAAGCTAATCTGGCACTACCCTTGAATTATCACGGTCGATCCTTCCCCTGCTGTGGAGCGTCGGGATTAAACCGGTTATTTTATATTTTATCATCGATTGAAACAAGTTATTTACTGTAATAAGCAGTGAACTATTACTTCGAACGTTGTCAGTCATTTTAACACCACATTTTGCACATCTGTTCACTTCAGTTTGGCGAAGATGGGATATCTAGTCCATATGCACTCCACCCACAAATCAGACGTCTTTTCAGTGTCCCTTTTTGGTATCGTGCTAATCTGAAACACTTTTTTACTTTTATTTTTACATTTTACTCTTACCTTTCACCCCCGGTCAGATTTAGTTGCGGAGGCGTGATAGTTCCCTCACAGATGAACACAGATCCATCACTGAGAGGGTTGGTGTCGCTTACGTTGTGTTCACAAACTGGAGCTTCAGTCAAATTTTCACGTTGTATTGAGAATTCAGCGCCTGTGAGACAAGAAGCAAAGGTTTTCGTCTTTAGCAAGAAAGGTGCGCCAGCCTCTGCCCCCTTCATGAGGCGGACACCAATAACTACTGCGCAGCAACCTGTGCCTCATTGTGAGGGGAGAATATGTCAAGGCGACCCAGAGGACGGACGGAAATAAATGCTCGTTTCATAACATAGATCCAAGTGCGCAAGTCGCTCGGCCCGACGTCGGCCCGAAGAGCTTTTGCTATTGATAATGATCAGACAAGCTGCAAGTGTAACACTACGTGTTTCGTTTGAGGTTGTGTTATTCTTTGAGAGCATGTATGTGTTAATCATAGGAAAGATCCGATATCTATTTGAGTTATTTTGGATAAGAATTACGTACCTTTTTAGTAGGATTCATTTTCTTTTGCACGGAGAATTTCGATCGATTTTTGTTGTGACGCGTAGTTTTGCCTACTTTAGACTGGAAGGTTTGAGCAGGGTCGCGATCTTTCTAGTTACCTCAGATATGACGTCAAAGTGTCGGCTACATTTCGTAACATTGTATCAAAGACGCCTAATAGTAGTTGAATTTTGTAGTTCATTCTAGTGTACTTTTTCATGAATATTAATGAGTTTTAGTTAAGTTTTCTTTTCCGATTGGTTGTGTTGTGCGAATTTGCCGGATTATTCTTGAAATCTGTAATAGTATAAAAGACCGTGTTAGAAAGTGTGTGTACATTGTATGAGAGACGCAGTGTGTCTAAAGAGTGTGTGGAATTTTAGAGCATACAGTTTATTAGAGTAGAGGCATTTGTGGATGCATTGTGTGGAGATCGCATCGCCGCAATAACATATTGTTGGAACTGTTATTCCATTGTGGTCTACAATCTTATGCCACGTGTGATGAGTTGCAACTGAGTGAAATTTCTTTACAAGAACCCTACGTGCGTGCGTCTGGTGTGATTGCATCATACTACGACTACGACTACCACGAATTTGTCTACCGCGAATGTGATTTCAAAGACGGGGCTCCGATCAGGGTTTGAACACATTCTTACCCCAGCTGGATTTGAACCCGCTTTCTTTCGGACGAGTGTCGAACGCTCTACCACCTGAGCCACCCAGCTCCCCAAAATCCGAAGAAGGAAACAAGTTTAGAAATTAAGGAAAAGTAGCAAACTATCGTGTCGTACATGTCTGTTCTAAGCGGGCGTTTTGTTGTCGTTGTTGTTGTTTTGGGTGTAGGGAGACTTCTTTGTATTTTGCGCCCTTGGTAGTCACCTTTTTGGCCTGGATAACAAGCAAGGTGGCTTGCGTGCTTGCATACGATGTAACCGCACAAATTAGTGTCGTAAGTTACGAAATCACATACCAGTACACATCGAGAGTGAGGTCTAATGAGGTCGAATGGAATGACTAGGAAAGGTTACCACAATTAGCTATCATACCTGACACGTCCACCCTAACTAGCTTCATAAGAGCGCCGACGATTCCGACTGCTGACTGCGAGGTGTAGTTGGCCAGGGGTCCCACTGTCAGGTTCATGGCCACGTGGATCATGAAGTGGATCCGTTCTGGATCGGCCTGAATCCATGTCTCGCTGTAATTACCACACTGCGTGGTGTTGTCAGGGTAGGAGGAATTGTAGGTGATACCCTGGGTGGATGTCAACGCCACAGGGCAAAATATGACTTCTGGTGTGGTGTCAACTGAAAAAAAAACCCGGCTAGACTGAAAGTGAAATTACAAGAATACGACGACGACGTCGACGAAGATGACGATAGGGTCGATTATCATTAACCCATTCAGCACTGACGCACTACAGCAGGAGACGGATTGACCATGATAATTCAAGGGCAGTGTCAGATTACCTTGGTGCCTCTCGGCGCCAAGATAATCTGGCACTGCCCTTGAATTATCATGGTCGATCCATCTCCTGCAACTGGTGCATAGTCATTAGATGACGCCTCCAAAATTTGCGAAATACGGCCGTTGGACTGAATGAGTTAACTTTTTCGAGGAGAAGTAATCCTGCTTCACGGAGATTTATCACTGGGGCTGGGGAAGGATTTCACCTATCAAGAAGGGGAAGGTGTGGGGGTTGGCGGAAAGGTTCGTGCTGTCAGAATATTATTGCATTCTTAGAGAAATCGTCGTAGCCCAAAATAGTCTGTCATCATCGATGTCAACTCTGTCATCGACTTATCATTCTGTGATAGTGACACGCCTGCCCTGTGAACGTGAAAGACAGTATGTCTATTTTGGCACTGTGTTACAAAAAAAAAATCTCGCTTTTCACGAAAATGGACTTGAATTCTTTTTTCCGTTGCCTTCACTGAGCAGTCGCAAGCAAGTTGATTAGATTTAAAAGAGCAATGTGTAATGAGAAATCATTGTCAGTATGCTTTTGTGACAACAAACACTGATTATCACAATATGAAACGATCAATATAAAGTCGCGAAAGCTCACCCCTTGACTGTCGGAGCACAATGAGCATCAGACAAATACAATCGCAAAGAGACACAGGTTTTTATGATTCCCGCATACACGAAGGGCTCATGAGAAACATGCGCAAAGGCCATCGCGCCGACATCAGCCACCGTCGGCCCGCGCACGCCTGAGCACGGGCTAACGGTGGCCGACTTCGGCCCGATCGCCTTTTGCGCATTGGAATGTCTTTTGCTCTCATCATTTGTACTTGCGTACCTCGGGCAGCCAGGCTTAACCAGCAGTAAAACTGCGATTGTTCCTGAGACACCACCTATTGCAACTGACAGAGAAAGGTTTAACCCTTTGAACTGCCGAAAAAATTTGAACACCACCCAACTGCAAGAGATATAGATACTCATGAGCCCCAGCAGTTGCGGGGGCTCATGAGGATCTATACCTTTTTCTGACACCTCTTTGTGTCCATGTTTACTGGACGGTGTTGAATTAACTTTTTTTTTTTTAAATACGTGCATTGACAGTGAACGTGTTAATGATGTCATCTGACAACAAAAACTCACGATCACAAAGTGCGGTACTGCCAGGTCTGCGGGTAAATCCCGGACGACAGACACAGTTGGAGGCGTAATTTCCACTACAGTCTCCCGGCCAGCAGTGGTGACGCACCCACGAACACGCCTCTGGAACATAGATTTGAAATCTTAGTCCCATTAACTCATTCAGCCTGACGACCGTATTTCTCAAATTTTGGAGGCGTCATCTAACGACCACGCACCTGTTGCAGGAGATGGATCGATCATGATAATTCAAGGGTAGTGCCAGATTAGCTTGGCGCCAACAGGCGCCAAGCTAATCTGGCACTACCCTTGAATTATCATGGTCGATCCATCTCCTGCTGTAGTGCGTCAGGACTAAATGGGTTAAACAATTGTGACAAGTAGCTTTTAACTCATTCGAGACGTGCCGCCTACTGATACGCGGCTTATGCCCCGTATTCGAGGCGGCACGTCTCGAATGAGTTAAGTGAGAATTACTTTGCTACGTCCCAATTAATATTAAAGATGTCTTTATTGTCAACAAAATGTTCGTGAAGCACGAGTCAACCACAGATTGCATCACAATTCTAGTTATAAACGCATAGACCTGCTTAAAACTAAGTTTGATTGCGTTCAAATGAAAATGACTAAGTGGAGTCAGTCGCTTCATTACCCGGGCATGATGGCTGACTGGTCCATGTCTTATCAGCCCTGCAAGTTACTGTAGCATTCCCTGAAATCTGGTACCCAATGTCACATGTGTAGGTGCAGACTGATGAATACCAGTTGGCGTTGGTGCAAGAACGCTGGCTGTTATGAACGGAGGGGTAAGGGCACTGGATCACTGGAAGTACATTATTATACACCAGAAATAACAAGTATATACACATGTACATGAATAGATACAATTAACTGTGTTTCACTCATTGTGGCTATTGTGTAAGTGACGGGGTAAAACACGGAAGATACTGAGTGATAAATAATTATAAGGCCATAATTTATGAGTGAAACACAGATGTGATTCATACACATACAAATACATTTAAGTTCATGGGAGTCACTTTTCAAGGCGCCTTCCTGAAGACCTAATTATGCGCGCATGATTAATTCTTTTAAGTGGAAAACTGTGGCATATAATCGATTTTTTTTTAAAGTGTCACTGGAAGTATTGTGTATAAGAAAACCAACAAAAACAATGTAATAAATGTGCCCCGGCGGACATTGCGAAATGAGTTGCAAAATAAAACGTCAGAATACTTTACAACAAAATCCACAAACAAAAATATATTTGTTTAGAAATCGTATTATGTCTATCAATGCTGAATGATATTTGTTATTACAGTGGTAAATAAAAATGCCCTCAATAGTAAACTCAAGCTCGCTCTACAGTGTGGCCAAATAGGTCTACCTACTTGGACAAGCTGGCTGATCGCTCCATGTTTTGTCTTCCCAACACTGTACGATAGAGCTGCCCTGTAGTTCATAGCCTGTGTTGCACGTGTAGGTACACACTGACGAGTACCAGTTGACGTTGGTACAAAAACGTTGGCTGTTCTGTATGAACGGGTACGGGCACTGGATCACTGAAAATATAAGTTGTTAATTGTAAAAAATAATAATAAATAATAATAATAATAATATTTTTTATCATGTTTTGTGACAGAAAACATTTTCATGCTCTCACTCAAAGAAATACATTGCGTCATAATTAGTTCCAGTAAATCATAATTGTATTACATACGTAAAACAAACTATGCGTAAACACATGGAACCAGATACAAATGAACTTAAATCGTGATATGACAGAAATGACTTTGTTTTATAGTGAACGGTCTTGTTTGTTTTGGGGTTTTTGTTGTTGTTGTTTTTTGTACAACGTTATCTATCCATTTTAGCCAGATGAACAAACAAAAGCAATGCCAGTTCTCTTTTCCAACTTTTTATAGAAGAATGTACTTTCTTACTACAAAGTGCTCGTGTGCACATAAAAACTCACTTTGGCAAGATGGCAGACTGCTCCATTGTGAATTGGCCTGACAGGTGACTTTAGGATTCCCTTGTATCTCATATGCTGGGGCGTTGCACGTGTAAGTACATACTGACTGATAGAAATTGGTGTCTGTGCAACACCTGTGACTGTTAGCTACATCAGGCTCCGTAGGACAGCGAATTGCTGAAAGGAATATATATATATATATATGGCACCCCACATTCCTAATATAGATCCAAGCGACAAAACAATAATATTAATCCATAAAGAATCCATTTTAACCACGTAGTATTAGAGTTGCGTTTTTACTTTCTTTTTCTCAATTTTACGCCCTCTCAGCAAGGGCTTCATCAGGGGAATGCCCAGGTAACTAGGTAACAAGAACAAGTACACTACATAATTTACGTGTTAGAATGTAGTGCGTCAAACAGATATGGAATTTACACACGTGCACTATTGATGGAACTAAAATCTAAGATGCTGAAGTATCGTAATTCTTTTACAGATATAGACTGAAGTACAAGCGCACGTGCATAAGTTCATAATATTTAGTGCGTCAATGCTGATGTCATGAACAGTTTATGAAACACGAGCATGGACATGCAGTGTGCGTAAAAAAGTGTCTCAATGAAATATTTATAATAATAACATCATCATCATCATTAACATCATCATGATAATTAGAATTTTCACACGTGCAGTTAAGAAATATCCAAGTTCAGTCTCCGAATCTGTCTCTCTATAAAAAATTATCTCTCTCTCCCTCAAGACACCTCCCACCTCTCTCCTTTTCCCATTTGTTTTCATTCCTCCACTATTTTCGTAAAAAGAAATCAAGCCGAAATCTTCCGACCTGAATCACGCCAAAAATGTCGGACGTCAAAAGAATATATGGTGTATACATAATAGACTTATGACGTAATATAAGATCTTTTATGACGCTGCCGTCTGCATGACCAGCAGCGTTATCCACAAATTGTCAGAGTAATGCAGTGGAAGAGCTGAGTGACTGTTTGCCTCAGAAAACTTTAAAATTCTTAAATAAAATAGTCGCATAGGACACATATGTTTCTATTCCGCAAAGATTCTTTCTATAGGGGTCTGTTACATACTAATGCTGCAAATATGTGCTGCAAACAACTCCAGCAGTTAGCCTTTTGTTTCAAACAGCACTAAGTGACTTCGTACTTTAGAACATTTTGGTGATCTTTTATAGAACAAAACGGGCATCCAAGACGCGTCACAAAGAGGGCTTCAAGAAGTCCGCCATTAGTAGCTACAAAGGTTTTTGTAGCGAGGTCTCATGGTAGGGTTTGCGATAAAGTGATTTGTCGTGTGACGTACGAATGAAAACACACACACACACACACACACACACACACACACACACACACACACACACACACACACACACACACACACACACACACACACAACAACAACAACAACAACAACAACAACAACAACAACAACGAAACTGAAATTTAGTACACAACTAGTTCAATATAACTAAGGACGAAAATATGCCGGAACTACTGTACTGCTCTGCAGATGTTGTTATGAATGCGCGAGCTGCAAACCTTATGCGAGAGCATATAGAAACACAATTTGCTTACACGCAGTTAACCTGTGCGCCCTGATGAAGATAAAATCATGCCAAGAAAATAAAGTTAACTAGAATACAGTAAGAATGCCTGGAGACGAGTAATTAATAAAAAATAAGGTTTTAATTGGGGCCTCTGAAATAGGTGTTATTATATCCGACTTTTGTTATATCCGAACGCACTGATGTGCCCATGAGAATCAGCTCTGTCACTTTGTCTGTTGGTACATCGTTATGATCCCCCTTTGTTTTATGTTTAGAACCTGACACACACTAAACTTTTTTTTGTTGTTTTTTTTTTTTTTTTTAAAGGAGTGGTTTACTTCAAATAAACTGAGTACAGCCTACAGACTTACCACAGACAGTATCACGAATGGAAGCTTTGAGGGGATCTAGTTGTAGATAAGAGTTCGCGGTAAAGACATGCTTGCAATACGGTTGGCTGGCAATGTCCTGCAGCTCGTTCTGCGGCACACCGCTACCCACGCCAACAGCAAACAATATGATCCCAGCATTGCGACACGCTTGAGCGGCGGCGGCTGTTCCTGTGCTCTGACCATCCGTAATGACGATGCCAATGTTTTGTACACCAGTCCTGTCTCCGTTCGACGTTGTAAACATGGTGTTCCTCAGGAAATCCAAAGCAGTTGCTGTAGATAATGTTAATAGATCAGACAATTTATGCAAAATTATCGTCATAAGAATACGTGTTTTCGTTATTTAAAAAAATGCCAACAAAGAAAGAAACATGCTAAGATAAAACAACTACAATACAATTCAGCACATGTTTGGGCTTAAACACTTTTTTTTAAAATGGAAAATAATGCATTACTTATCTTTCTTTTGCGTTATGTACAACACAGTTACACGTATCGCACAAGACAAATAAGTAGTGCATGGGTTTCTTGTCTGTATGTCCATTCTGAAAAAAAAGTTTTAATTTCTTATTAAACTGTGTGTACTTGTCCCTTCTATGCATGTGTCTTGCCTTGCTCGGATTTTCTTTGCATCATTTCTTTGCAGTCACCTCTTCGCTCTTGATTTAGCATTTTGTGAGCGTCTAAACGTTTTTGTCTATGGTACATATTTAGTCAACCAATTCAAGCAGGAGTCATCGCGACCAAAAAAAAAAACCCACACAAACAAACAAACAAACAAACAAACAAACAAACACCCGCTGCCTACAGCCAACGGGTTAAAATAAGATAGCCAACGGGTTAAAATAAACAAACTGACTGTCTGACCTGTATTGGTACCACCACTGGTGTAAACGACATTCCCAACAGCAGAGACGACGCTGGCCTAATCACTGTATCTGTTGAGGTGAAACACTGCTGTGGCAGAACTCTCATACGTCTCTACCCCAACCCGGACTGTGTTTGTCCCGACGGGAAGATCTCTGACGAGCTCTTGGACGAAGGTTTTTAGCATATCAAAGCTCCTATTTCCAACACTTCCGGAGGCATCGAGGACGTAGACTATGTCGGCTTGGGCGATCTGGCACGAGGCTTGTGAAAGTGTTCAAACATCACACGAAAAATGATATAACATAAAAGCGAGAAAAATAGACATTAACATCCATATGCCAATCCAAATACCATCCACCAGTCACCCAAGCAATAAACTAAGCAAGCAGGCATCATCGTAACTATTTAAAAACTTGTAAACAAGCAAAAAATATGTAATTAAAAGAAAATAAATAAATAAATAAATAAATAAATAAAATAAATAAAATAAATAAATAAAATAAATAAAATAAATAAAATAAATAAAATAAATAAAATAAATAAATAAATAAAATAATAAAATCATGTCAGCCAAACAGCCACACAAACCAAGCAAATAGCCCACCAGCCAACCAATCAGCTAACCAGCCGATCAGCCCGTCTTAATAATAATAATGAGTACTTGTATAGCGCCTAACCTCAGATTAGAGCTCTAGGCGCTTAACAAAAACTAATGTACAAAAATAACTAATTACAAAAATGCAATTTACAAAAAGTACAAAAAACAAAATACAACGCACTCTGTAAACAAGCTATAAAGTCACCATTCAAAAGTGCTACGCTTATGGACTCATACTGGCATTCACACACACACTCACACACACACACTACTTTTAACATAGATAGAGATGACATTAACATGACAGGTGTGTGACAAAGTCATTTGTAGCTGACAGAAAAAAATATGGGTCTTTAGGGCTCGCTTGAATGCCTCTCTCGAATCCACGTATCTCAGTTCGCGTGGGAGGTCATTCCAAACAACTGGGCTTTGGTATCTGAATGACCTCTCACCAAACGACTTTGTTTTGACAAGAGGGATACGTAAAACTCGAGAGTCGGCAGCAGAGCGCAAATTCTGTCTTGAGGGCGTATACAGCTGGAGAAGAGAGGCAAGGTAGTGTGGGCAGGAACAGGTAATACAACTGTGAGTCATGCATGAAATTTTGTACTGAATCCTAGCTGTTACAGGTAACCAGTGAAGAGCAGACAGATGGGGTGTGATATGATCTGATCTAGGGACTCTAAGAATCAACCTAGCAGCTGAGTTTTGAATTTTCTGGAGTTTGCCAATCAGACACTGGGAACAGCCAGCCAAAAGAGCATTGCAGTAGTCTAATTTAGACAAAACAAAAGCGCAGACAAGTACTTTAGTTGCTTCAGGTGTCATATAGTGGCGGACTGAAGCAATACGTCGCAGTTCAGTATAGGCGGATCTGCAAACTTTGTTCACATGAAGGCGCATGGACAGGTTACTATCAAGTGTGACACCCAGAT
Organism: Semisulcospira habei; assembly: GCA_036245525.1. Taxonomy (NCBI): domain Eukaryota; kingdom Metazoa; phylum Mollusca; class Gastropoda; family Semisulcospiridae; genus Semisulcospira; species Semisulcospira habei. Next base: position 224,706,926 of record BTPG01000001.1, on the reverse strand, counting down.
TTTTTACATGGGGGGAGAAGGGGACAGTGGCACCACAGATTTGTAATGACTGGGGGAGTGTCAGCGTCTTCGTCAACCTCGGGGAAGCAATGATCATGGCCTCAGTTTTTCCGTCATTCAACTGTAATTTGTTTGAAGTCATCCACATCTTAGTATCCAAGACACACTCCTGAAGGCTCTCGATTGTGTCCATGATCTGATCAGGTGAACATGAGTCATGGAGTTGAGTATCATCTGCAAATGCATGATGTGATATAGAGAAACGGTTAAAGACACTGGCCAGTGGCTGGACATACAGGGTAAAGAGGACTGGTCCAAGAACCGAACCTTGTGGGACGCCAAAGCGCACGGTGGATGGGCTGGATAGTTTATCATTAACAACTATGCACTGAGTTCTGTCTGTCAGATATGATCTAAACCACGATAAAGCAGTTTCATGAATGCCATACACAGAATAGAGACGTTGTAGCAAAATGTCATGGTCAATCGTATCAAAGGCAGCAGATAGGTCTAACAGTGCGAGAACAGATACTTTGCCATAATCAAGAGCCTCGAGGAGGTCATTCAGAATTTTTGCAAGCGCAGTTTCAGTGGAATGACCTGCACGGTACGCAGACTGATTGGGACTAAGAAGATGATTCAGGTTCAGATGGTCGAGAAGTTGCGACAACACAACCAGTCGAATGAACTACCAACCAGCCAACTTACCAACCACCCAACCAAACTATATATACTAACCAAGCCGTCAGCCAAGCAGCCACACACCGCACGGAACGAGCCATCCCGCAAGAAAACGCTAAATTACGACCAAAAAATAAATCTCGTCTGTGCGTAGTGGTCATAATATGCTGTGCAAAAAAGTATCGGAGAGATATTGAGATTTAACATAGAATTGTAGAAACAATTCAAAATCGGCAAAAAGATGAATTATGCCACAGATTAGTCACGCTACTTTCACAACATAGCGTGTTGTGCCGGTCACATGGTCGGACTGAAAGCCTTGAAAAAGTCGTTGGGGGTCCTATGGCATTAGTCACCAGGATATTTCGGTGAAAATCATTAAAATTTCATTTAAATGCGTTTTGTGATCATATAGCACCGTTCTTTAAACTAGTTGTCTTATTTAATAAATTACGCGGCAATTCACAGGCAAATGGTCATAATTTTTTCTTGTTGTTCTATATATCGGATGTGCACATGGAAATGAAATTGAAATTAACTTAAAATTAAAGTCGGTCATTGTTCTTTTTTGCAGACAAAATAGATTTTCCAGAAATAGCAGCCATTGCCTTTAAATGGGGTATATGTTTACAAATACATTTGCTTATGACTGACAGGAAATACGTTGTGTTGCATGAGACAGGTATTAATATTTGGAACCCGATGGACAATAACTCTGGCAATTGCCTGGTTCCAGACATATCCTTGGACAGCAAGGTTTTGACCTTATCACGCTTTTGGAGATTATGTGACACTTTGAGTTTGACTGATTATTTTGCACTGCATTCCTCTGTTCTGTCATATTGCAATATCAGCCAGACGTGTTCTTTTAGTACATTTAGAAAGAAACTTTGTCAAAAGCTTGGATACTTAAACCAGTTGCAAAACGTATTCGGGCCCACGACGGCCACAGTGGGCCCACGCACAGACGTGCGCGGGCCCACTGCGGCCGTCGTGGGCCCGAAGACCTTTGCTTACTGGGTATGTGGGTCAAGACTCTCTGCTGCAAGTTGAATCTCGGTCATTTCAAGTGCATCAATAACAAGTTGTCAACTCTGGGAAAAAAGAAAGACAGCTTATTGTGATGTTACACACCGCTAGAGCATCTCCGCCAACTCTCGGCTATTTTCGTATCGTGCTGGCTCTGACGGTGATTGTGATTGTTTTGACAAAGCACTTCCGGCTTGTTGCTCCCACAACAATGATAATGATGTGAAAATGCAGGCCATTGAAATAGCCAGTCTGTAGCCTTACATTTTTGCTTATTTGGACAATTTTCAACAATTCCAGTTGAAATTTCACTATTCTCTACTCTTGGTTTTGCACAATATGACTGTTTAACTGAGTATATCATATCCTCAGGATGGCCATGACTTATTTGCAGTTTGACTAGGTATTCCATATGTTATGGAGCACATAAATAAATTATGAGTATGATCTACTGCACATTCATTCTGACTGATTCTCACTGCATCTGTTGAAGTCCTAATTATACCTCTCGAGTCGAACAACGGCGTTAGACAGCCTTTAACGCGTAATTTCTGGACCAGTCCACACAGAGCTTGATTTATCCATAACATTACATTACTGGTGGGTGGGGGGTGGGGGTGGGGTGGGGGGAGGGGGGGTGGGGGGTGGGGGGTGGGGATGGTGATATGTTCGTAATGTGTAATGTTCGTTGTTCGTTTCTCACTGTTCATCGCTCTTCAACTATGTCATGAAATATGTTAACAAACAGTATATTTAGAGGTTTTCACCATGTACGCTGCCTTGACACGTCGCCAGGATGAAAACTGAAAGAATGAAATCACGTGTCGTCCACATCGTGACGTCGAGCACACGATAATCTCGATACTAGTAAGACTGTGTCTACCTGCAAATAGTACAAAGACGATTTTGAGAATTAAATGTGACACCCTTGGGTTTGATTTAACATACTACCTTTATGGACAAGAAATCAACGCGAAAATTAATAGTGAAATCTTTCTTGACAGTGATTGAAATGTATTGCTTTACAGGGGCAGATCTGGGGGGTTCCCCCCCCCCCCGCCCCCCTCACCCACGTTTAAAACTTTGGCGAGTCTTCCCCCCTCCCCCTCCCTCCGTTGTTTGATATTTTGGCCAACGGTGAGAGTCTGAACACGAGCGCGCCTTCTCTCTCTCTCTCTCTCTCTCTCTCTCTCTCTCTCTCTCTCTCTCTCTCTCTCTCTCTCTCTCTCTGAAAAAGGTAAATACTCTGTATCGTCGAGGTGTTAGACTCATACGTACTGGACTCCCCCACAGACAAAAAAAATCAAATCTCATAAATTGCTTGCATTAAACAAACAATTCGAATTTAATCGGTGTGTATCGATGTACAAGATTGTACATGAGAGAGCCCCACTCCATTTGCGAACTCTGTTTTCAGATAATCAAGGACAGAACACGAGAAACAGGTCGCTCCACCTACCAAGAACAAGACTAGATATATATATATATATATATATATATATATATATATATATATATATATATATATATATATATATATATATATATATATATATATATATATATATAAAACTAGCCTGGTCTTTTCTGGTGCAAAAACATGGAATAATTTACCCCAGCATCTTATGTCTATTTATAAAGTTAGTATTTTTAAGGATCGCCTGTATCGCTTTTTACTTCTAAACTAATACCACGATTCAATTCTCATCTATTCATGCTGTACTCTCAGAAACATGTTCTAATTACAAGATGACCTTCAGCTTATGTCGCTGTTATTATGCTTGTTTTGTTTTTGGTTTTTTGGGGGGTTTTGTTTTCGCCTTTTATGCTTTTCGTACACTTAAATGTTCTTGTTCGTTTGTTTTTGTTTTTGTTATATTTTTTCTGTGTTGCTCGATGTATATTTATGTGTATAGAGTAGCAGGACAGTTTGTAAGAGAGGCATCGCATGCCTAAAACTTTATCCTAAATAAAAACGTTTCATCATCATCATCATCATCATCATCATCATCGTCATCCTCTCTCTCTCTCTCTCTCTCTCTCTCTCTCTCTCTCTCTCTCTCTCTCTCTCTCTCTCTCTCTCTCTCTCTCTCTCTCTCTCTCTCTCTCTCTCTCTCTCTCTCTCTCTCTCTCTCTCTCTCTCTCTCTCTGGTGTGGTTGGAATTCAAGCTTCCTACTACTTTGCCACTGCTAGTTGGCTTTGTGTATAGGAATCCAGCATCCACCGCCGAGTGGTATGATGACTTTGTACAGGTGATGGATAAAGTCAATGACACAGGCAGGGACATACTCATTCTCGGTGATTTTAACATTGACAAACCCCATTCGATGTGGCAATGTACAACAATGCTGTTTGCACTAAAACAGATTATTACCACTGCAACCAGAGTAACACACTCTTCGTCTACTTTGATTGACCACATCTATACTAACAACCCTCAAGCTATCACGGAAACTGACGTCCCTTCACTAGCTGTCAGTGACCACTTTCCCATCACCTGTACATGGTCATGTTATGTTCCTAAACAGAGCCGAACCCAACATTTATACATTACTTACAGATGTTTTAGAAAACTAGATAGAGATAGTTTCCTTCATGACCTCAGTTTTTTTGCCGTTCCATGAAGTTTACATTCACAATGACCCTGATGTAGCGCTCTCACTGTGGCTTGAGCTGTTCCTCGGAGTGCTAAATAAGCATGTCCCTTTAAAAAAAAAAAAACGAGTCCGGTGCCGTGAGCCCCCCACCTGGATTACGGAGGAGATTAAACAAACCATGGATGCCAGAAATCGAGTCAAGCAGGGACAAAGATTTTATTGAGTTCAAAAGGTTACGTAACAGAGTCAAATACCTTATCCGGAAGGCACACAAAGCACTGGTAGAGAAAACCATACGTAGCGGGAATCCGTCTTTAATATGGAAAGTTTTAAACTTACTAACTAACAATAGTAAAAATTGTTCTGCAAATACGACTGCCAACCTTACAGTTGATGCTTTTAACGACCACTTCATTTTAGCCCCGAAATCTTTACTACATGGTGAAGGTTTGGATCAGGTGGAACATGTCGCATCGCAGAAGCTTACTGACTTTTGTAAGCAAAGACTGTCCGCGGGCGATGGTTTTAATATCCCCTTCATCGCTGTACATGAAGTGGGCAGATTTATCTCTAGTCTCAAGAACAAAAAGTCAGCTGGCATTGATGGTATCAATGGTTTTATCCTCGAACTTTCTCTACCATACATTGTGGAAAGCTTAACCGATATTTACAACCCATGTATTCAAAATAATATTTTTTCGGCGGCTTTCAAAAAATCTAAAGAGGTACCTATACCCAAACCCAAAGACACATCTGATCCAAATAATTTTCGGCCTATATCCATATTATCTATTCTGTCGAAGCCTATTGAGAAGCATGTACACAAACATCTTCTCGAATTCCTGGAAGAAAAGTCTCTCCTGAATCAATATCAATCTGGTTTTCGCCCTAAACATTCGTGTCACACTGCCTTGGTTCATATGATTGACACTTGGCCTCTCAACATCAACAGAAACAAAATGTCTGGTGCTGTCTTTCTAAACCTAAAAAAAGCGTTCGACCTTAATAACCACAAAATTTTATTAGAGAAACTAGACTGCTACTTTAACAATAACAGCCCAGGGACACTCTCATTCTTTCGTTCATATATCATAGGGAGAATTTAAACTGTGTACATCAATGCTACCTTCTCTTCTGAAAAGCGTGTTGAGTATGGCGTGCCCCAGGGATCCATACTAGGACCGTCACTTTTCTGTTTATTTATAAATGATCTTCCACTTCATATAATTATCCAATCCAAATACAGAATTTGACATGTTTGCCGATGATTCAACTCTTCCCGCTGGCGGGAAAACTTTACCTGAAATATCAAGCAATCTTCAGCTTAGTCTTCAGGAGGTCTCACTGTGGTGCAAAAAAAATCAAATGCTTGTTAATCCATCCAAAATGAAATGCATGCTAATCACAACACGCCAAAAGCATCAGCTCCGCCCCCATTTGCTTAGCCTCTCTTTTGATTCAGTTCCCATTGTGCAAGTCAAGGAATATCGCCTCCTCAGGGTAATTGTTGACGACCAACTGTGCTGGTTGCCCCATTTAACACAACTAGGGAAAACATTATCAAAAAAGCTATTCTTACTGTCAAGATTAAAATCTATCATTGATACTAAGACACGAAAGCTATTTTTCAACTCCTACATAAAATCTCACATTGACTACGCATCTACTATTTGGGACGGCTGTAGTAAGACTAACCTTAAACGGATTAATTCTCTATACAATCGCGCAGTTAAACTAATCCTCCCAATCCCCTCTCTAACTTTGGAGGAAAAGTTTCAGGCAACAGGGCTCCTTCCTTTACATCAACACCTTACGTTAACTCATTCTACCCCATCACCGAAATCCTTAAATTTTACCGTTGTCCTCTGAAGACTGCATTGCAGTGCAGGACACAGATCGACCATGATAGTTCAAGGGTGATGCCAGAATAGCTTGGCGCCCAGAGGCGCCAAGCTATTCTGGCATCACCCTTGAACTGTCATGGTCGATCCTTATCTTCCTGTGGTGTGTCTGGGGTAGAATGAGTTAAATAAGCGCGTACTTATGCACAAAGCACTGAACGGGAAAGCCCCCCTCTACCTGGCTAAGCTTTTCACTGAGAACGAAAGGGTTTTACAGCACTTTGAGGAACAGTCTCGTCATTGAGCGGTCCCGAATTGACCTGTTTAAATCCATCCTTTCGTACGCGGGTGCCTATTTATGGAACTCACTTCCTCCACATATAGAGCAAACGAGACATCTTCCATTGTTTAGGACGAAAGCTTTTAATACATCTCTGAGCAAACTTGAAAGAAACGTAGATAATATGTCCAAAACAGCCATGTCAATGATTTCCTGTGGTCTTCTGTTTTTTACTTGTTAATGTTTACTTAATATCTCTCTTTATCGTAGTGTTTTGCCTGCTCACTAAATTCCTACACATGAGTAGCTGTTTCACAAGCGTGCAGTCGCTTTCTATAAACACATTTTACATCGCACCCCCCCCCCCAAGACCCTGTCATTTTGCTGTGTGTGTGTGTGTGTGTGTGTGTGTGTGTGTGTGTGTGTGTGTGTGTGTGTGTGTGTGTGTGTGTGTGTGTGTGTGTGTGTGTGTGTGTGTGCGTACACGAAACCACTCAAATGAGTGACTTTCTTTACCGTCCTTATGCAAAATGGGTGTGTGTAAAATTCTGGGTGACCAAGTCAGGCACCCATTTTTTCTGAGGGTTGTTTCTGCATTATCTTTCATTCAAAAGTCAGAAAAAAATATCAAAATAGCATGTCCCCATTTCTCCAGATTTACTTCATGTTGTGTTTTTGCGATGCCCTGGGTCTGTGTGTTGACACGGAAGCGAGTGTTTTCAGATCAACTTGATGATTGCTGATTGGTTAGTCCAACACTGATGAACGGAGTTGTTTCCCTTGCCCTTCCTAAAACGTCTTTCGTCCCCTGCCTGGCCGTCCTTCACGTTTGCAGAGGTACTTTATGCAATATTTCTTAGTTAAGAGCACGCCCAAATATACTTGTTCAGTGCAGTTATTTAACTGAGAGATGCCTCCAATCCCCGATACCCGTTTGGCCCAGAAAAATAAGGCGTCTGCTTCGGCCGTGGCTCGGTCCGTGTCTGCCTCTCTGACCGTTGAGTCTTGAAGTAAATGATAATAGAACCCCACGATTTTAACAAAAGCTTTCTTCTTCAATGAAAGGAATTCGTTCAATAACACCATTACAAGGTCAATCTGCCACGCGAGTTTGTTTCTTTTTTTTCTGACATGTGTGATTGTCAGTGATCGAAAAGTAACTTGACACATGCATGCACAGTATGAGTTGACTTTTTTTTTTAAATGGCGCCAGATTTCAATCCTGGTTCGCAAAACTGCCTCGCGATTCGAAGAACAAACGTCCACAAACAGGTCTTTCGTAATTGTGCAACTGAAGTGTCGTTTTTTACTGTGTTACCAGTTTTTAGTTCCCAGGGTCACCCTGGTCAGCCCCACAGGGTGGGTTTGTCTCTCTATTCTGGGGCATGTGTTTCTGTCTACCCTTTGTCCATTCATCTGTATTTGCCTTTTTTAAAACTCCCTACTGTCTGCACTGCCTGTAGCTCTTGATATTGGATGTGTGTTGTTAAATGGTCTTAGCTTTATTTAGGCCCCATGTGTTAGGTTTATTTAACGTATTTGACCGGCTGGCGACATACATTCAATGTTCTGTTTAGGTGTTTTTTTCACAAGCAGTGCAGGCACGTCCTGAGAAAGCCTTGTTGCTGTCGGGACGTTAAGCAATGTACAATCAATCTGATTCAAAATGTCAATTGGTTTACATGGTTGTATTGGACATGTTTGCAGCAACACCGTTTTGGTCACACCGGCTCAGGACTTTCTGCACACACCCAGCGCCGGATGGCAGCAGGATGTCCAAACCCATCGGGATCTATGGAAGTGGACAAGCACGCCCCTTCCTGGCACATGACCAAGGCCCATGGCAAAATTAGTCAGCTGCAGCATCATAGCCCCCCAGCCTCTGCCACAGAGGGTGCGTCTGGTAGGAGGGTGCATGGACGGCAGCGGAATGCTCCCAATTACAAACTGGTATGTAAAGTGATTCTATGATCATCTTCATTTTATTGGCTGGCGTGCGAAGCAAAAGTGAGTTTATGTTCTGGGCCACTGGTCGTCCGTCCGTCGTCCATGGTAAACTTTAGCTCATTCTACCCCAACACCAAAATCCTTAAATTTTGCCCCTGTCCTCTCAAGACCGTATTGCAGCGCAGGACACAGATCGACCATGATAGTTCAATGGTGATGCCAGAATAGCTTGGCGCCCGTAGGCGCCAAGCTATTCTGGCATCACCTTTGAACTATCATGGTCTATCCTTATCCTGCTGTGGTGTGTCTGGGGTAGAATGAGTTAACGGTGGCATTTTCTCGGAGACTATTCAAGCCACATTCTTCAATACTCACAAACCAGATAGGTGAGGCTAGCGCTGGCAGAATTGTACAACAAACCAAGGGGAATTACTCAGCGCTGGACAACAGTTAGATCCCCTGCCCCCGCCTATCAGGCACCCAATCGCCAGCCCACAGAGAAATACGCAGGTATAGAATAAGACGATCATTTGCATCTTCAAATAAGATGCATCAGGTCTCTTATATAACCCATGCCTTTCTCCAGAACTTAGGAAGTAGGCAGGGGAAACATACATACACAAACACAAAGGTGCATTACTATATGTGGTCGGGTAAATACCCTGTATTCCTACAGTAGATGCACAGAACATTACACAACAATGTAACGATACAAATTTGCCTCGAGTTATACTGAGATACTCACAAACCAGATAGGTGAGGCTAGCGCTGGCAGAATTGTACAACAAACCAAGGGGAATTACTCAGCGCTGGACAACAGTTAGATCCCCTGCCCCCGCCTATCAGGCACCCAATCGCCAGCCCACAGAGAAATACGCAGGTATAGAATAAGACGATCATTTGCATCTTCAAATAAGATGCATCAGGTCTCTTATATAACCCATGTCTTTCTCCGGAACTTAGGAAGTAGGCAGGGGAAACATACATACACAAACACGAAGGTGCATTACTATATGTGGTCGGGTAAATACCCTGTATTCCCACAGTAGATGCACAGAACATTACACAACAATGTAACGATACATCGTTGTCCAGCGCTGAGTAATTCCCCTTGGTTTGTTGTACAATTCTGCCAGCGCTAGCCTCACCTATCTGGTTTGTGAGTATCTCAGTATAACTCGAGGCAAATTTGTATCGTTACATTGTTGTGTAATGTTCTGTGCATCTACTGTGGGAATACAGGGTATTTACCCGACCACATATAGTAATGCACCTTCGTGTTTGTGTATGTATGTTTCCCCTG
>BTPG01000001.1:224654544-224696747 GCA_036245525.1 Semisulcospira habei | reverse complement strand
CTGTATGGTAGATGTAAGCATAAGGTTGGCAAGTAATTGGCAACATTTGTCAGCGTCCATACTCACAGCCACAGCTTCCTAACTCAGATGTAGTTGTACTTGTCAAAGTGTGACTTCTTGGTGAAAACCAATCTGTCTGAGCAGTTTTGTCGTTGTAAGAGTTTCTGTGTGTGTGTTTACTGTGGCAGTAAAGGAAAACTAAAGATGATGTTGGGTTTTCTCAGGAAAGAATTAATTTGTTTTGTATCAAAAGTTGTAAGGGTAAGCCAAGGGTAAACGATTCAAGATTCAAGAAAACGTTATTGTCTGTTTTAAAATCAAGAAAACAGAAAATTGTCATTAGGTTCCATGCACTCTGTTGTTTCTAAAAGACATAAATATAACTAAGACAACAATATGAGCACAAGTGAAAAATGCATAAACCTAATTATACTATAGCATCACACATATGAAATGATAATAATAATAATTCGTACCTTACACACACACACACACACACACACACACACACACACACACACACACACACACACACACACACACACACACACACACACACACACACACACACGCACACACAGTGCGCGCACTATCAAATCCGGTGTATCAGTAAGAGACAAATTAATATAGATTAAACTCGGTACTCTATCTCATAAACGAAAACCTGCGTTTAACACTAGAGACGACATTATTGCACATATTAAATCCTAAGGTAGTATTGGCACTGATAAAACACAATCAAAGTTGATCAATTATTAAACATGCTGTACTAAGAAGTTATAATACAATCACAGCAAGCTTACAATACTGATGGTGTATAAACAACGCTACCTCCCGTACACACACATACACACACGCACGCGCAGACACCCACAAAACTTTTTAAAATTTTGTTAAAATTCATGTTTTTGCATTATTTACATATATCACAAGATTTAAAAAAAAAAACTACAATGCACAATACAGCACATTACGACACAGCACAGAATACACTACAATAAAGTACACTGCAAAACAATATAAAACATAGTAGTACAAAACAATACAGGAGTACAATACAACAACAACAACAACAACAAAAATACCCTACACGCGTAAATACCCCCCACACCCCCCCACACCCCCACCCTCCCCCTCCCCCCCCCCACACACACACGTAAACACCGACGCACTGCCAAGCTAAGCCACAACATTGGGGGAAAAAAAGGAGAAGATTGCTATACTATGAGAGATACGATAAGGTGAAGAATTACTAAGGAAGTGTATGTGGGGTAGTGTCTACTGACAGAAAAGTGCTCTGTATGGAAACCACCATTAAATTTTTCAGTTTCGCCTAGAATCCCATATCTGTACTTTTCCACTTTAACGCGACTTTTCATACAGTTAATGAAGTGTTCAATTCTTCGCTGAGTTTCCTGTAACCTGCATTTATAAATATGAAACTTGGCAACCAGAATCATTAGGTCTATAACAATGTCTGACTTGAAATTTTTGGTAGTTCCAAAAAGCATCAACTCCTTAAAAAGCTAAGATTTGCACAGTTTGCACAATCATCCTGTAACCACTTTACCATGTCTGTCCAAAACTTCTGTACACAATGACACACCCCCAAAAAAGATGGGTAATAGTTTCTTCCTTATGCTGACAGAATGTACACATTGCCGTGTTGGACAGTTTACGTAAAAACAAAAAGCGTTTTGTGGGCAAGAGTCTGTGTATCAGCCTTAACTGAAACCACCTGAGCTGACAGTCAGGGGTTGTTTTAGGTGATTTCAAAAATATACATTTCCATTCTGGTAGCTCATCAAACATTTCCTTCCACTTTCGAACACAGACAGGATTAGACTTTATTTTCACAAGAGTTGCATAAACCATTTTTGATCCACCTTCTAAAATAAGGGACCATACCTTGCTATCAGACTTTATATTGTCTCCAGCCGGATCAAGTGCTGTTGAGTCAATATAAACCCTAATGGCATTGGTTACACCAGTATACAAGAGAAAATTAGTTGAGACTTCAGGGTAATAATAATGGGTAGACCATCGAAACCGATGATGTCGTCATTGTGCATGACTTCTATTTGTGGGTGCGGGTGTCGCTGGCCAAGCCAATCCTGGAGCCACACCTGCGAGGGAAATGGGCGCACTGCAACGTAGCTGTGGGGAGAGTCGACGTTGTCTTTCTGTGAGCTCTGGCACTGGTGATCCGTTCGCGCCGATTGTGTTCAAAGAGTGTGCAGGCTTTCTTGGTGGCGGCACGCCAACCGGATCTGTCTTGTTCTTGTGCTTCAAGTTCCTTTACCGGGAAGACGCAGTGCTTGAGGCTGTCTCTTATGCAGTCTTTGAAGCGTTTCTTTGGCCGTCCTTGCTTCCTGTGGCTTTTTGAGAGTGCACCATACAGGAGTTGGCGTGGCATGCGAGAATCATTCATGCATATGACATGACCTGTCCAGCGGAGTTGTGTCTGTAAGATCAAGGCTTCAACACTCACTAAGCCAGCATTGTCCAGGACTTACAGGTTTGTCACCTTGTCTTGCCATTTGATGCCCATGAGTGAGCACCGAGATCTCATGTGGAAATGTTCAAGCTGCCTGAGGTGCTTTCTGTACAGAGTCACAGCCGAAGAGGAGGCTGGGGAGAACTACTGCCTTGTAGACTTTGATCTTGGTGGAGAGCTTGACGTTGTTCTTATTCAATACACGAGTGCGCAGGCGACCCAGGGCTTGGCTGGCTTTGCTGATGCGAGCTGCGATTTCCTTGTCGATAGTACCGTCAGAAGAGATGATGCTCCTCAGGTACCTGAACTGGTCGACAGTCTTCAGCTCGGTGCCTTCGATGTACACTTTGGGGGGTGGGGGCTCTTGTGCCTGGGGCCGGTTGGTGCAAGACCTCGGGTCTTGCTGAGACTGATGGTGAGGCCAAACAATCGAGAGGCTTCCGAGAACCTGTTGACGATGTTCTGGAGGTCAGACTCCATATGCGCCATCAGCGCACAGTCATCGGCAAACAGCGCCTCAAGGATCAGTCTCTCAATGGTCTTGGTCCTGGCTTTCAGTCGACGGAGGTCGAAGAGAGTGCCGTCTAGCCTGTACTTCAGGTATACTCCCTTCTCAAGGTCGCGTACTGCATGGGTCAGGACACACGTGAAGAACAGGTTGAACATCACGGAGGCAAGAACACAACCTTGTTTCACACCGTTGGAAATGTCGAAGGGTGCGGAGGTGTCGCCGTTTGATTGGACAACTCCTACCATTCCATCATGGAAGAGGCGGATGGTGTTGGTGAACTTCCTGGGGCAGCCGAGCTTTGCGAGGATGACCCAAAGCGCTTCTCTGTTCACAGTGTCGAATGCTTTGGTCAGATCTATGAAGACAGCGTAGATGTCCATGTGCTGCTCAATGCATTTCTCCTGGACCTGTCTCACAGAGAAGACCATGTCGACTGTGCTGCGGCCGGGTCTGAAGCCACATTGAGCCTCTGGGAGCGCTTCCTCAGATACAGAGCTGATCAGGCGGTTGAGGATGACTCTTGCGAGGATCTTGCCAGCAATGGACAAGAGTGAGATCCCTCGGTAATTGGCACAGTCTGCTTTGCTGCCCTTGTTCTTGAACAGGGAGACGGTTGTCGCATCTCTAAATTCCTGTGGCATGTTCTCCTCTGCCCAGATACATGTCAGAATGTTGAGGAAGGCATCAAGGGTCTCATGTCCAGCTGCCTTGAAGAGCTCTGCGGGGATGCCGTCCATACCTGCAGCCTTGCGGAGCTAGTCTGGTTGATCGCTTTCGCTTTCCAGGGTTGGCGGGAGGTCTAGGTCATCCAGTGTCGGCGTCTGGGGAATCATGTCCAGGGCCCCGGGATCGACATTGGAAGGCAGGTTCAGCAGATTTGAGAAGTGTTCTCTCCAGCGCTAAGTGATGCTGCCTTTGTCCTTTAGCAAGGTGAAGCCGTCGGCGGAAAAGAGAGGGGTTGTGCTGGGTCTGGCAGGGCCGTAGACAGCTTTCATAGCGCTGAAAAACTCCTTGGAGTTGCTGGATTCAGCGAAGTGTTCAAGTTCTTTTGCTTTGCCGTCCCACCAGGTGTCCTGCATGTTGCGGAGCTCTCTCTGGGCTTTTCTCTGGAGGTGTTTGAAGCGGTCTTTCTTGGACAAAGAGTTTATGTCGTTCTGCCACTCGCTTGTTGATCTCTTCAGGGTACACCAGCTTAAATTGCACAACACAGAGGAGTTTCCCATTTTGGTCTAAAAGATCACCATTTTGCCACAATCCCACTTTCTTTCCATTCGTGTAAATGTACAGTTCTTCTATCTCTTATTATATTCTTATTATAGTGTAGAGAATCGGACAGCAACTCATTAAAATATTTTGGTGCACATCTATTATACAATGTCTTAAAGTGTTTGGCAACATCAGCCTAAAAACTGTTTTTGCATTAATGCATCAACACATTTGCAAATTCCCTACCAAATACCTGTATATCTCTATACATAGGACAACAAGTCAACACTAACCTCTGCAGTTGAGAGTCACACCCAAATAGCCGTTTCAACCAGCTGACTTTCAGAGCCGTCAGAAAATAAAAAATGTTCAGCATACGTAAACCACCTGTCTCATGTGCTGAACAACAGACTTACTGATTTTATCATGTTTACCGTCCCACAGAACGGAGAATAACATTTTATTAAGTTCTGTGAGAAAAAGTGTAAGTGGGTCTGGTAAGTTAGTGAAAAGATGAACAATCTTTGACACAGCAAGTGTTTTAATAACCGTGATCTTACCTAAAGGAGTAAGCTGTCGCTTAGACCATATAAGTAGGACCCGTCGAATTTCTTCCAGCTTTCCTTCATAATCGATGTTGGTGATACTATTCACATCTGTAGAAAATTTAATGCCAAGTACCTTAAAGATCCCAGGATCCCAGATAAAGTTAGAATCTGGCATGGGGCGTGTGGGAGAATTTTTCATGGATCCAAGTCAAATCACTTGCGTTTTGTCTAGATTAATTTTCAAACCAGAAAAGGATGCAAAGTAACGTAAGGTATGAATGCTTTCCTCAAATGATTTTCTGCTACCATCCAGTAATACTGACGTATCATCTGCAAATTGCGAGAGAAGTAGCTCGATGTCCCTAATATTTAAACCCTTAACATTTTTGTTCTGACGTAGAATAGAAGCCAAAATTTCTGCACAAAGTAGGTAGGTATATGGCGAGCTTGGATCACCTTGCCGACAGCCCCGGTATACCTGGAACCATCTAGAATATTGACCATTGACTGATACGCAAGCATTTATCTGATTGTAAAAAGTTCTGATCCAACACTTAATGCCTGGAAAAAAAGTCCAGACATTTGTTTATAAAAAGACCAGGCAACTGAATCAAACGCCTTCTCGAAGTCTACAAGGAGAAGCTGCCCAAGCATAATAATAATAATAATAATAATAATAATAATAATGGCTACATATATAGCGCTTATCCTTGAATAAGCTCTAAGCGCTTTACAAATAAAGAGTGGGAGTGGAGGGTGTGATAAAACCAGAGAAACAACGGATTCTGCAATACACACACACACACACACACACAAACACACACACACACACACACACACACACACACACACACATGTGTGCACTCACACACACACACACACACACACACACACACACACAGGTACATAATGACAAAGAACTGAGCTACACTGGGGTATCGAACAGGTGGGTCTTTAGGGCAGATTTAAAGGCAGTGAATGAGGAATAATAATAATAATAATAATAATAATAATAATAATAATAATAATAATAATAATACCGTTATTATATTGGAGTTTTTTCTCAATTTTTGTGGAAATCGACTCAAAGCGCCGCGAACTGAAACCCAACACGCACACTCACGTAACAGACACGGATTTACGCCATTTAAGACAAACACATTAAAAGACAAACGAAGGGCTAGTTCAGCTACTGAAGTTGCAGAGATTTTTGATCGCTTATATTTGAAATTTGTAAAATGGCCTGAAACCGGTACCAAAGTGTGGGGGGTGGGGGGATGGGGGGGGGGGGGGGGTGGTGGGTGGGGGGTGGAAGAACCGGAGTACCCGGAGAAAGAACCCCCGACGGTCCGCCCGAATTAACGGTGACACTTTCCAGAGGAGAAAAGTCTGACGCCGGAACCCGTTTTCGAAACTCGAACCTTTGGCATTGGTGGCAGGCGCCTTAACCACTGCGCCACGGAACGTTGTCTAATGTTAATAGGTAGAGAGTTCCAGACAACAATTGATTGACAAGTGTATAAAAAAGTACATCATATAGAAGACGAATATTTTCCCCAATGTATCGGCCCTTCAGAAAACCTTTTTGGTCCTGATGAATAATGGAGGGCAGTACCTTTTTCAATCGCTCGAATATAGAGGCTGATGAGATTTTATAACTAGTGTGCAGGAGAGTAATGGGCCTCCAGTTTAAAAAAGAAAAAAAAACTTTTTATGTTTACCTTCCTTTGGTATACAGGTGATCACTCCCTGCCTCTGAGTGACTGACATCTGACCACACTGAAAAGCATGGTTAATGGTTAACAGATCTGACAAGAAAGCAACCACTGTCCACCCAAAAATTTGTAAAATTCGGAGGTAAAACCATCCAAACCAGTAATTTGTTATTACTCATTCGTTTTAGAGCACTAAGTGCTTCATCCAAAGAGATAGGCCCTTCAATCGACTCTCTCTCCTCCTCAGACAACGAGGGACTGACAACAGTAGAAGTTAGGTCAATGTCCACCAGTTC
This sequence comes from Semisulcospira habei, assembly GCA_036245525.1. NCBI lineage: Eukaryota > Metazoa > Mollusca > Gastropoda > Semisulcospiridae > Semisulcospira > Semisulcospira habei. Next base: position 224,689,974 of record BTPG01000001.1, on the reverse strand, counting down.
TGCTTCTCTAGAAGCAAACAACTGTTCATAAAAAAATTGGGTTTTCTTTAGAATAGACTGGTCATTAGACAGCTACAGGAGAAGTGCCGCGAGCAGAACAAAGGGCTGTACGTAACGTTTGTCGACCTAACAAAAGCGTTCGACACTGTGAGCAGGCAAGGCATGTGGCAGATCCTGGAGCGACTTGGCTGTCCCCCAAAGTTCCTCAACATGATTGTCCAGCTACACGAGGACCAGCAAGGCCAGGTCAGACTCAACAATGACCTCTCAGAACCATTCCCTATTCTCAACGGTGTAAAGCAGGGCTGCGTGCTGGCACCGACCCTCTTCACCATCTTTTTTAGCATGATGTTGAAGCAGGCCACAGTGGACCTCGATGATGACGATGCAGTGTACATCAGGTATCGTCTCGATGGCAGCCTGTTTAACCTCAGACGACTGCAGGCCCACACGAAAACCCTAGACCAACTGATTCGCGAGCTGCTTTTTGCTGATGATGCTGCCCTCGTTGCACACACAGAGAGAGCCCTGCAGCGCATCACGTCTTGCTTCGCAGATGCTGCCCAGCTCTTTGGACTCGAGGTCAGTCTTAAAAAGACAGAGGTCCTCCATCAGCCGGCACCCAAGACAGTGTACCGCCCTCCTCACATCACCATCGGCGAGTCTGAACTAAAGTCAGTGCACCAGTTTACTTACCTTGGCTGCATTATCACGTCGGACGCCAAGCTGGACAAGGAGCTTGACAGCAGGCTGGCAAAAGCGAACAGCGCTTTCGGGCGACTTTTCAAGCGGGTGTGGCACAATCAGCAGCTGAAAACAGGCACCAAGATCAGCGTGTACAGAGCTGTGGTCCTCACCACCCTGCTGTATGGTTCCGAGTCCTGGGCCCTCTACCGCAGCCAACTACGACTCCTCGAACGCTTCCACCAGCGCTGCCTGCGTACCATCCTGGGCATTCACTGGAGTGACTATGTCACCAACGTCGAGGTCCTTGAACGGGCTGAAACTGTGAGCATCGAGGCTTTGCTGCTGCGGACACAGCTCCGCTGGGCGGGGCATGTCTCCAGGATGGAGGATCATCGCCTACCAAAGATCACCCTGTTCGGCGAGCTTGCTACTGGACACCGTGACAGAGGGGCACCAAAGAAGAGATACAAAGACTGTCTCAAGAAGTCACTTAGTGCCTGCCAAATCGACCACCACCAGTGGTCTTCGCTTGCTGCGGACCGTGACACCTGGCGCTCCACCATTTACAAGGCAGCTGTCTCCTTTGAGGACTCTCACAGAGCTAGCCTTAAGGACAAGCGGCTCAGGAGAAAAAACAGAGATGCCGCAGCTCAGAACCCTGGCCATACCTTCCCCTGCAGCCACTGCGGTCGAACCTGCCTGTCTCGGATTGGCCTCCGCAGCCACGAACAAGCCTGCAGACGTCGTGGGCAACTCCTATAAAATCTTCGTTCGCGAAGTCAAGCCAAGAGAGACTGGTCATTATGTACTACATCACCATTATCCTTCTCTAACATAATTTCTATTTTCTAAGTTGCAAAAATATTTAGAAACCTTCTCCCCCTCCTGCACCCATTTAGCTCGGGACCGAACAATCACACCGTCTGTTTTTTTTTTCTTCTTAGTTCAACAAGCTCATTTTTTTCTCTTCCAAGAGTGGGATATTATCATCATGAATATTAAGTTCCATGTCACTTATTTCCTTTTTCAAGGCAACCTCTTTCCTATTATCTTCTTTTTTCTTGTGACTTGCATAGGAGATGGTTCGGCCCCGAACCTCTAAGAGAATCATTTAAAAAAAGGTCTGGTCATTAATGCTGAATTGTAAGTCATTATTCTTAACATTACCAATATTAGCCAAATTATACAATACAATGCCATAATGTCACTTTAACTCTAAAATAGCCTTTGTAACAACATCAACATATGACTTATCTTTTAGTAAGGAGTTTTTGAATTTCCAGTAAGTTCTTCTTTCAATGTGAGGTTTTGCAAAAAATTAAATGGACACCAATGAGTGATCGGAGCGATAACCTGATTCAATCCTTGCAGACATGACCTCCAACATTAAACATTCTGAAATCAAGAAGTAATCCATCCTCCCCTGTTGGGTCGATTTAAACCGACGCCATGAATACTGTCTGGTTACAGGGTGAAGCTCTCTCCATGCATCCACTAGATCAAATACAGTCATAATATCAACCGATGCCATGTATACTGCCTGGTTACAGGGGGAAGCTCTCTCCATGCATCCACTAGATCAAATACAGTCATAATATCAAGCCCTTTTTTCATTGAGCGTGGGCGATTACAATTTCTATACCTAATAGTGTCCTTATCAACATTCGAAACAACATTCCGATCACCCCTTATGATGACATACTGGTTGTCTAGTCTTTCTATTTCCTTAAATACAGTGTCAAAAAAAGATGGGCAGTCCACATTACTAGGACCATAAACATTTACGACAGCCATCCGTTTATCTGCTATTTCAATGTTACTATGTACATTCCGTTATCACTTCTACACACTTCATGCAGTTTATAAGCAAAATTGTTACTAAACAGCATGGCAACACCTTTACTATTTGTGTCATTGCCACTCAAAAAACATGAAAAATGGAAAATTATTCCGCGTTACATGTACGCTGCTCTAGGCAATGTATAAGCATGTTTTCATTCTAATGTAGCGGCCAAGCAATTTGCGGGTCTAAGGTTGGTTAAAAGTGTTTTTGGATGGAAGTATTGACAATATGGTGTGATAATAAGACTACCATTTCACCGAAAGATGATTTTCCCCTTCAGCCTAAAAACCAATGTTTGTGGAACAATTCTTAAATTATGTATAAGCGTAAGAGTTTGTTCTTTATATATCTTTTCTTAAAATATGTCAAATAGTCGGGAAACAACCCTTGCCTTGAATATAACGCTTTGTGTACGGCCCTTAGGGCACGTATGGCTCGCGTGGAGCCCGACGTATTTTTTTGTACCACGCAACTATATGGAGACTTTGCGTTATGCACCCCGTGCTATCCGCTTATCTCTGGTAACGGCAGATACAGCGGTACCTACAGCCTTGTCCTTTTGGCAGAGAAAGTGTGGTGTTACTCTGTCAAAGGCACAGTGGTCCTTAGCGGAAAAATGTACAAAAGAAACAAGGCTGCGACTACTACGCTGGAAAACACTGCATAATATATATATTATCCTACAAATATTCTTTTGCATAAGATAAGCATTAAGACTTCTGAAAAATGTGACTTTTGTGATTTATAAAGATTACATAGAACATTTCTTTTGGTCATGTAATAAAAATCGAAAACTCTGGGAAAGCACAACAGAACACATTCAAAGACTAACTTCTATCGCTCTTCAGTTAACTGCAAAAGATGTGTTATTTGGCTTTGATGTGGATAACGTGCAGAATAGTGACGTGAAAGTTATCAACCATATTATACTTGTCACCAAAATGTGTGTTGGTAAATACAGATACGGAAAGAAGCTAGATATAGTATGGATGTTCGAGCAGGACTTGCTCGTCCGGAAAATTACACATGTTTAATACAATGAGTGGAGCATGTAACAAAAATGTAACCTGTAAGGAAAGGCGTGTGCTTGGCCGCATCAATCGTATTGTGTTTGGATGTTCTCCCTAATATGATTATATTTTGAATAGTGAATGTCATCTCCAAATATTTTACTGTGTATGAACAAAAATACTAACATGCACTAAAAGAACAGAACAGATACACGCGGCAATCACGCAGACAAGCAGTAGCACACACACATACTCTCCCACTTAGCAGTAACTGTAAGACAGCTAAACCATTATCCATTTTGTAACTTATGTCCATTTAGATTCGAACACAAACGTTACTTTGTATTGGCTATTTCGATAATTTTTTTTTTTTTTAAGTTCGTACATCTTGTTATAAAGAGATCGGACTTTTGACAGAGTGATGGACGATAGTGGGGGCCTAAATCCATTTCTTCTCAATCTGTTCCGTACACCGCCTCTAGAGCCACGTTTCTTCTTGCGATTATTCTTTCCAGTAGGTTCAGAAAAGTCAGTCAAAACGGAGAGGGGGGGGGGGAAGAGGGTGGAGGTGGGGGGGGGGGCGGAATGTCACAGTTGTGTGTGTTGGAGACTCACAAGATACTCACGGCTGTAGTACAGGCGGGGAGTGATGGCGGCGCCATTGGGAAACTCGGCCGAACCGGTCGGAGAGACAGAAATCTTGACAGTCGACTCCAGAATCAAACAGAGCACCAAACGTCACAAAACACGTTGACAACATCTTGACACAAACGCTGATGACAATGAGATGTGAAAACTTCTAAAATAGCCGTGGAAAAACTGTGCAAAAGACACAGCGGCATGAGAAACCTAGGGTCGCAACAGAGTCGCGCCCCCTCAGAGCATGAACATTTATGAATATCTTGTGTTTCGACATGCACACATTATGCTTGTACATCCGTGCAGTTTACACCAACTGCTAATACTAAATATATTTTGTTAAAGACGAAAGAATGGTTTAGAGGACTATCAGTTTTTGAGGAGTAGTGCTGTTTCTAAAGGCGAAGCAGCAGTCTAGTTTGTTACATGCCCCTGCACTGTGTACATTGCATGCACAGGCCATAGCCAGTTGATACGTTACTCGAAATAGGAGAGACTAAAATCGTAATGAAAACATCATGATTTACCACATGTAAATACAGTATTTAAACATCTTGTATGACTGACAATATATTCATTCGGTTAGTTCCTCAAACGCGCACACAGCTTAAAAAAATAGGGTGGGCTTTGCTAAACGTTCCTGATAAAACGGGTTCTCAATGTTGTCTTGCCTCAGCGGAGACTTTTCTACTCTTCTTTTTATAAACCATGTGAGTATGCACACGTAACAGAGGTCTTCTAGTGGCCCTGGTAAACATCGTTGGAGCTCTCCTAGGTACAAAGGAGAACTGAGGAGAGCAGAGAACTCTTTCATTTCATTACATTTCATTTCACACACACACACACACACACACACACACACACACACACACACACACACACACACACACACACACACACTTCTGTTTAATAGTCGGGGTCTTAACACATAAACCCTGCACTGAATGTTAGAGACAAACTGACTATCGCATAGTGTTGAAAACATGTATTTAAGTGTGGGAAGTTCAGTGCATCTTTATTAAGCTACAAAAAAATAATTAAATTAATGACATCACAACGTTCTGATTAAAGCGGGCTTCTATACACTGCACAGGCGAAGGGGATGTTCCCGCCACTTGCGTTACTTGTTTCATTGTTGGCAACAGATCAGAATAGTATTGCGACTGTGCTGCCTGTTACAATCATACATGTTTTAAAACATGTAAAGCGTTATGCTGCTAGGCAAACAAGTCCAATAAAACATATTTTATATTTGATTCTTTGCTTTAAAGAAATTTTACGATGAAGACGACGAGATCTGCAGTTTTAGTACTCTTTGTTTTAGAAGTGTATATTATCAGAGCTGAGATTACTGCCTGTGTTGATTTACTACTCTCGATCATGGCCGGCATAATAAATATATCCATTACATAGTTGGTCACCGTTGAGTACTTGTACAGTGAGTAGGCTGTTTCGTTTGAGATAGATTCGACCTCTATGTAAATCCCGTGTCCAAATATGAGCGATTTCCCAACTTTATGAACAAAGATTTGATTATATAAACCGTTTAGCACATTGTATTCTATTTCACTTTTCAAAGACAACACGTCGGTGTAATTTACAGTTAAACAGCAAAGTACTACTGTCATGATGGATACCGATCCTGATTCCAAAAATCTCAACAAAGACTAATTGATACGCCGAAGAGGGATGTCGACCTAAGCCTATATAACATCTGATCATAATTGGAATTTTATTTAATGTCTGATCACTCACAGATGAAAAGAAAGCAACATAAACGTTCACAAAAAGAAACATCTTAACCTCAAACATATATATATATATATATATATATATATATATATATATATATATATATATATATATATATATATATATATATATATATATATATATATATATATATATATATATATGATGGTTGTGAGTAGTGTTCATACGCCTTACAGGCAGAGTGAACCTCTCTCCCATTGTTTCGTGTGTAATTGTGGCTGTATTGATTGCCCCTTTTGGAGTATGTCATCTTCATGTTCATGATGAACTGGGCTACATTTTGGTATCTTTTTTGTGGACCATTTCCTCCAGAGTGGAAAATGCTTTGGCTTTTTCTGTTTTTTGCTCTACTGGCTCAGTGGCAGTCACGCTTGACTGCACCTGCCGTACCTTTGCACCTACTCAGTCTACACGTGAACTCACACAGGCTGTCCTCAGTGTCACAGTTCAACTATGTAAATTGTAGTACCGTGAATACACGCAGTCTGCATGTGAGCTTGTCTGGCCTACCTACTGTGCCCCTGACTGACTGTGTCACTAGTGCATCGTCATACACTGTGTGTACAACCAGTCTACAGATGAACTCTTCTGGTCTGCCTACAGTGAGAGAAAGTATATAGGAGATTACAACGACACCCATTTAAGAAACAATTGATTTATTTAATCCTTTCCGTAAATAAACAAACGCACTTGACCAAATTCATTTAACAGATTTATCTGCCCAGTCAGGTCCCCCAACCCCTTGGAAACAAAAGGCTAGTTAAAATATCTTCCCGAGAAATACACACCACCCACCCACCCCCCCACACACACACACCCCCACACCCCACCACTCAATGCTGTCAGAGTTGGCCTTCCTGAGAAATAGTGTCTACTTCCTGTTCATACCACCATTGTAAACAATAGTCTTCTATGTCCAAATAGTCTCTCTCTCTCTCTCTCTCTCTCTCTCTCTCTCTCTCTCTCTCTCTCTCTCTCTCTCTCTCTCTCTCTCTGCACACACAAAACAAATTAGCATTCCTTTTTGTGTCAACGCTTCAATGTATGTCACTAAACCACTATGTCATTTTTCTTACTCTGGGGCAAACCAAAAATATAGAACAAATCTCTAATATAGGTTATTTCGTAAATGAAACGTCCAACGTGAAAAATTGTGTGGAGGAAAATTTATCTGTGAAAAGTTTTCACTTCACACATCGTGACTGCTGCGACGCACACGGACATTGCGCTGTTGAACAATCGGCCTTTGTGCTCAAGACTGTCGCATGATGAAACCGGATTCCTGTTGGGTGCAGTTATTGTCGTCATAACCTGTAGGTAGAGACAGCTGTTGTGTAGTCATGTGAGTTTACAAGATTGCATCTCTTTAATAACCAGAAAGTTGGGCTTGAAAATTGGTTGTGAAACGGTTTCCTGTTTTCGCTCCAGTGGGTGACATTTCTGAACAATAGGTCTTTATGCTTAAGCTATTGCGTAGTCACTGTCGCGTGATGCATTTAAATTGAAAGACAAAACCCAATAACTCTAATCCCAGTGATAGACCTAAATGATTCAAGTTACTAGTACACCCCATCATGTTTACAAGTGTTTTAGATCACTCGAGGAGAAAATTGGGAATGTTGAAATCGGTAGTGAAACGGTTACCTCAGTGAAACGACGCCTTTTATTTTCAGTTTAGTCCGTGTTTCAGCACAAGCGTGACGTGCCTACTAATACGTTCGGATTTTATAGTGATTTCGGTATTCAAAATGGGCTGTGAAGGATTAAAACCAAGCTAAGTGAATACTTTTAATATATGTGACTACTTAGCCTGCTCTCAGAGATGTTTAGTTGCGCATCATAAATCAGATACAAATATATATTGATTGCTTCAGATTTTTCTGTTTTTTTCTGTATTTGAATTGAGATTCCGTCACTACCGTTTTCGATAATACGGCCAGAACCATGAAGGAAATTGTCGTCCGTAGAACGTAGATCTAGCCACAGTGCGTACTTGTCTGTCAGGTATTCACCGATTCTTACGTCATACAGATGCAGATCTTTGCACGCAATATTTGCTGATTTTTCTCTAAGTCTTCCCCCAGCAAAACTCCACCAGGGAGGCCCCTTTGGGGGCTTAACTGCCTGTCCCAAGTCAGGATAAAGGAGGAGGGTTAGGCGTGGGGCTAGCGACTCCACCCTGTAAAAAGAAACTTGCTACGGAAACGACAACTAGTCGCCTCAAGCACCAGACGGCGCAGAGAGGACTGAACTTCCCCCAGCAAAATACTTTGTGATCTCATCATAGTGCTGATATCCCATCATTCCAGACGCAAAAATTTGATTAGGTCGGCCTTCGATTGTACAGGATAAATGTGTAATTTTCGGATTGTAAAATTTTTCTGAATCTCCTTGGTAAGGACTTTTTGCTTCAACAAATAACATAAGAACGCCTTTTAGTGACCTAGCAGGCGTGTTTAGGTTTATACTCCAAATTTGGTCGCTCTTGTCTTTGGGTAATAAACTGTGTCTAATCACTCGATCATAATAAATTGGAAGTTTTGACTGGTACTGATTTTGAATGAGTCTGGCTAGTTCAGTATGCGTGACAATCTCATATTCCAAGGAAATGTTAGAGATCTTATATGATGCATTGAGATCCGTTGATTTGATAACTTTGGAGTAATCATTGAAGGTTAGTTCGAAGCTCAGGCGGTCATTTAGTGCCCCTTGGTAATAAGGCGAATGTCCTGTTAGGATTTCAAATTCGAGTGGAATGCAAAACCTATTTCCATATGTTTCGGCCACAATAACGTCCTTGCCTTCTGTGGTTGTTTTGTCTGAGGCATTTATTCGAATTTTCATAATGCTATCTGACTGTATGCCTTGGTAAATACGATCTTCTCGTTCTTCTCTTGTAAGCCACAAATCCGTGTAGCAGTAGAACACATCAGCATCGTCAAGACTAAACACTTCCTGTCCTTCAAGTTTAACTTTAATATTCTTAATAATTGCTCTACCTAGATTGTTAACTAGTGTTCTTTTGTCATCTGCGTCCGATGAAAGTTCAATATTAAAAGCAAGGCGAGCAGTACCAGGAACAATAACGTCACTGGGGCCTAGGTTTGGAAACTTGACAGTAAGAGTCTGGTTTTGGTCTATAGTACTAGGATTGTTTGTGATGACAATTGATTGTCTAACTGCTTTAACACCGAAAGGTTCACGTAGTTTTCTGTGTGGGTCTAACTTTGATCCGTAGGACTGTGTCATTTTTATTATGCACAATAAAAAAAATTAAATTAATAAAAACAATGGCCGCGGGAGGATTTAATCATGAAGATTTTGAAATGGATGACATGTATGATTTTGGTAATACAACAGATATGGCAGATATGACTGGTACAAGAAATATTTACAGTTTACGTCATGAACTTTTAGAAACCAAAGTGAACTCATTTTATGATCATGTTGGTAATCGCCCAGACAACATAGACCCTAACCAGTTTGAACTTGATGTCAAGGGTCATTTATATTTAAATACTGTTGACAAAGGAAAAGTACTATTGACTAACAAAAAAGACCCTAGTAGGTTTAGGGCTTTAAGTACAATAAAAAATGAAGGTGGTGTTAGTGCCTTGCGTCAACTTGGTATTGGTGGGTCTCCTGTCACGCCAAGACTGGTTAGTGTGCTTCAAGACACGCAAACAAAGTTACCAACAGGGCAAGAAATTGAAATGGCACCAATAACAAGCCTACCAGAAATAGCAAACACAGTGATACAAGAAACCTCATTTACTGAAGGACAAATAAATGACGCTTTGAAAACAATAGATGATCCACCTTTGTCAATGCGGGAGATTATAGGGTTGGATAAATCACTGCAGACAATAAGAGGTGAGATGGTTAATAATCTTGCCAAACTGGGAGAGCTTGATAAACACATAGAACGTGAGAAAGAGAAACTGGCTACCGCAGACAATGGGAATCTTGACACAGAAATGAAAGAAAGAATCCAACACAGATTAAATGATTTGCAGATAGAAAGATCAGGACGGTTAGAAGCGATTAGTATTGGAAGGGAAAAACTGAAATCACAGGTCAACAGGATTAGAGAAACTATTCAGAAAATACTTCACGAAGACACTACTCTGGCTGAGAGACTTAAAACACTTTTCAGAGAACAGGGTATCACAATTGCCAGTTTAATTACAGCTCTGGGGTTTATTATCAGTACAGTTGTGTTGGCTGTAACGGGTGGTGGTTCTCCACCTCCAGCACCACCAACCCCAGTCCCCACAGATCCAAAAGATTTACAGTCATGGGTAAAAAAACAGTTGTCACACATATCAGACTTGCTTAAGAAATTGGCTCTGAAAGCAGTAGACTCGTTACCTGGCATTTTAGGCACGGTTGTCAATTGGTTGATTAGTACAGCGGCAAAGGCAGTAGGGTTTATGGCGGAGCATGTTTGGATCTTTTTGGTGACAGTAGGAGGGTTAATGATAGGTTATTTAATGAAACAGGTAAAGAAGTAATATTCCTACTCCAGTAAGGCCAATTACCAATGCAGTTCTCTCGGATTCATGTGTGTCAGGGGTTGACTGTACTGGTTGTATAGCTGTTGGAGCAAGGGAAGTAATCACTTGTAATGTTTTTTTCAACTGTACGTGCACAGTTGTTCCTCCTAAATTTACAGATTTATTGAGACCTAGTTTTTGATCACTCCCAGCAACAATGATTTCATTATTATAATTTGTTATTGTACCCATTTGGAGTTGAAGGTCAGATGGTAACATGTATAACCCAGTGCCAACTACAAAGTCAACTTTTGATCTGGCATATCTGAGTACATCTTGGTAACGCTGTATGCTTGATGGGAGATCAACTGATGAATTTACTGAATCTTCAAGATTAGCGAGAAACTGTTTTTGTGTTTCAAATTTACCACTTCCATTCAGAATATTAGATTTTGTTAATGATTGTGCACCTAATATACACCAGACATATGTTCTGATAGACTCATTTACGCGCTCGACTCCTGCTTGAGTAAATCCGTCACTCCTGTCCAAGACAAATGTTGACCATGCGTTAGATTGTTTCTGTTCTATTGAACCTAACCAGACTTGTGATTTTGATGAGAATGAAGTGTAGGGAGGCCAGTAATCTTGAGGGTATTGTCTATGACTCAAAGCATAATACAGTGTTCCCATGCCTTTGTGATCATCAAGTTTTTGTGTAAAGTCATACTTAGTGCTTATGTTAAATTCATTACAGATGCGTTCAAATGCTTTCATATCCATGGGGTTGTTAAACCTGTTGAAACTGGATTCAGTTGGTAGTGGTGTATGCAGTTCTGACAGTATACGTCTAAGCTGGTAATAAACATGGAAACGATACACAGACCTAATCAGTTTGTTTGAGTGATTCAAATGGTCTGTAAATGAAACACCACAGCCTGTAGTAGAACACAGTATGGCAAAGTTAAGTTGGTTTTGAAACATCTGTAGTGGACTTGAAGACCACTTTCTTGCTGTAGCATCGTCTGTTATTGGAGGGTTTAGGTAATGATCAAACGGATTGGGTACTTTGACTTGAAATAAATCTTGTTCAGACACAGCAATATCAAGCTGATTTAACTGAATTATTTTCTGTTCATAAGTAGGTGCAACATTATATTTGGCATTCACATTGAATTGAAATGCGTTTGTAGTGGTAATGGTTGGTGATTTAAATTCCATCCTTTTTTTTTTTATGTGATAATAAAAATGTTTATAACCTTAACAAATATTGACACAAGCAAACCAATGTGGTTAACTAATGGGATTGATAATCGTGATGGTAGCAAGGCTGTAGCTATCCATGAAATGTTCTACACAGTAAAGTGGTTTAATGTAACGGATGATGAAAATTATTCTGTAAGTGGAACTCTTGATGGTATTGAGAAGGGTGATACTTTACGAGCCGGATATTATGACTTTTGTACTTTAGCTGAATGGCTTCAAAATGAATTTAAAATTAAAGCAACTTTAAACCCAGCTAATTTACTTGTTTCAATTGATTTTCCGAAAAGTGGTCAGTTTTCTTTATCAATTAGTCTTTTATTATTACTTGGATTTTTTAAAACAATAACACATCCAGATGAAGATTGGTCACAATCAGTTGGTAGTCTACTATCACCAAAAAAACCAAGAATAACTGGCAGATATCCTGTTCATTTGTCAGTACACACAGTGCTAAATGTTCATTTGAAAGAACTGAACACTACTGAAAATGTACACAATGGAAAGCCTTCAACTTTGTTAAGATGCTTGCCAACTGGAACTGCCCCATATTGTGAAAATGTGGTTGCTAGATTTCCTAATTCTCAGTTTAAAAAATTAGGTTCTAGTTTCTTTGAATCATTGTGCTTATCTGTAACTAATCAGAATGGTAAACCAGTTGTAATGCATGATTTTTATGTTGTTTTGGAAATTAAATAATTTTATTTTTGTTTATAAAAATGAGTGGTCTTGGTCCAAAGCCGAGAATCATACCAGTTGCGTGTCCAGTAACAGAGTTGAAAGATTTGGCAGACGTACAGGATTTTGAGAAAGAGGGAGAAATTGGAGAAATATATGGTTTTGAACTTGATTCCTATGGCATGTACAAGAGAAAAGTAATTGTTGACATGAAAGATGGTGAAAGACAGATTCCTAAACTTGGTCAGCTACGTGATGTTACTGTGCCTGTTGCGCCTAATCTTGTAAATAATGTGCCCTACAACTTAATACATGTGGGTACTAAATGGGTTGTTTCACCTGTACCGGCACCACCACCCACAATTGACTGGGACATAAAGATTGAATTTATTAGTCCTTATGTATACACTGATGATGAAGGCGCCTTAGTGTTTAGGAAGGTTGTTAATTCTGGGCCGCTTATTGTAAGCCTTGTTCCAAGTTTTGCCCTAGACAACAATAACAGAGAAAAACTGAAAGTTGAAAATTATGAGAAACGAAGATATCTTCTTACAACTAGAAAGGGTAGATCAGATACTTCTGTTGTGTTTATGCCAGCAAGCTTAGTCGTGGCTAGAGAAGCGACAATAGTATTTGAAATTATCATGAAATCTGTTGCTACTGCTAAAGAGGCTCAAATTGCACAAGGAATTAAACTTACATGGGATGAAACAGTATCAGAATCATCAAAGGTCTTTATTGCTATTACAAAAAATAATGATGTTATTAATGTTTCGAGCAGTATTCCAGCTGTCAAGGTGGTGGTTGACAAAACAACTTTTGTTCGTCTAACTTACATAAACCTTGAACACATTGATCTTGTTGCATTTTATTATGCCAGCAAATTGTATAATTTTGAAGAGTTGCAAAATGTAATTGCTGATTAAAAAAATATTTGTAAATAAAAAATGGTGAACTTGTATCCACAAATACCACCTGAGCCTATTGAGCGTGATAAAACATTAAAGGCAGATTCATTTCGTTTAATGAATATTACAGAAGCGTTGAAGTATTTGGAAGAAGAACAAGCAAAATACTCGAGGTGTAAACGCCGTTACAATACGGTTTTCAATTCTGTACACAACACATCAATGGCCATGGGGTGGTTTCAGCCGGATTATCTGTAGGAGGTATAACTCTTTTTGCAACGGGGGTGGGAAGTGTTATAGGAATTGCTGTTGAAGGTATTGGTCTTGTCACAAGTCTAGCATGCTTTGGTATGGAAGCCATTAACAAAAGATTTTATATGAAGTTGCAGAAGCATGAAGCATTAAGTACGCTCGCAGCAGCTAAGCTGACGAGTATAAAACTTATTATTAGTAAGGCTTTGGAAAATAATGAAATTGATGACGAAGAATTTAAGCGAGTCCAGGATGATTTGGCTAACTATAAACAACAAAAATCTGAAATACAGAATAAGATGCGTAGTCAGGCTGTAAATGTTGAAGAGCTAAAGAAATCTTTTTTAGAACAAGGAAAAAAGATAGGCGTAGAAGAAACTATGAAAAAAGTTCGAGAACTTACAAGCAAGTAATGATAGGTTTTGGTAATCCATTATTTTTGTCATACACTTCGCAAAGAGATGTCATGCCTGCTCATTTGATGCCATCAGCCCCACCACCAGATTATTACTAAAAAAAAGTTTTCTTGTTGTCCTTGTAACTTGAGAAATCTGTCCGAGTGTCTTATGACTTGGGTTAAGAACTTATGATAACTAACGTCAAAGTTACTTGTAAGTTGTAGGTAACTTTGAAATTAGTTATCAAGTAAGATCACATTATTCTAGACAGTTACATGAACAGTAACTTCATAAGTTATTCACAGGCAAAGTTTTTTTTTATTTTATTATAAAATGAACCAAGACGAATTACTTCTTCTTAATGATATCAATGCGGTAGAGAACAAAGACTTAGACTCGAAAAAACAACGCATTCTTTCTGTTATTGTCTCAGGCAAATCAAAGACTTATCTCGGAAAACAATACATGGTAGAAGACATAGAGTCTCTCACCGCTGACGAACTATTAAAACTTCATGCTAAATATGAAAACCATATTGCTTCACTAATGACACGCGATTTAAGCAGGTCTCTTATTTACCTATACACAAAAGCTGTTAATCACTTCATACCAATAGACACTGACAGCCTTTCTCATGATCTCGAAAGCAACCCTATAGTTTCTAGTTCGATTGGCAAATTAGCATGTACCATGTTTTACAAGTTTGGCAATTACCTTGCACCTGCCGTAACTTTGATGGTAACTAGTAGTTATATCGATTTTTCAAAAATAAATTTTACTGCAGAAGAAAAAGAAGTATCAAATGGACGAGACGACTCCAGTTTTGACACAGGTTCAAACTGTGACGAAGACTAAAAGTCCAGGCTGTGTTGATGCTGGAAAAAGATTAGCTGAATATAATAGGCAAAAAAAATTACAGCTTAAGGCACAAACAGAAAAGACTCATGTAACTGATCCACCGTCAGGATCGTCAGGACCTGTGTCAGTACCGTCACACCTTCATGAAAGTGAGAGACAAACAACTAAGTCTGACCCTGACCCCGAACCTCAAACAACAAAATATATAGTTGCTGGATTTGCTGTAGGATTTGGTTATGTAGGTTATCAATTATACAAAAAATACAAACCACAGACTCGTACAGTGACCAAAAAATCAGACACTCCAAAAATAAAAGAAGAAGTCTCCACATTACCAACAGTGTCAAAACCTTTGGACTCATTTTACATGCAGTAAATAAATTAATTATTTTAATTTTTCTTGCCTAAGAAATGAACGACTCAAAAAATTTAATGAACCTTGTGTATCACTCTGCCGTAATCAGCGGATTAGCAGTAGCTTATTCTATGCTGGGAAAAAGTCTACTCAAAATGAAATCAGCAGACCTCAGTAGACTCGATTTCGAAGACAGTGCTAAGCTAATTGTAGTTGTCACAGCGTCTATTGCGACAAAAGATTTTCTTGTCAAGCAGGGAATTATTCCTGAAAATGTTTCTATGTAAATAAAAATATTATGGCGACGATAGCTATTATGATAGGAGGTGCTATGGTTAACGCATTGGCATTTAGTGGCTCTAATTATCTCTTTTCAAAAATGGGTAGAGAAGAATCTGCAGAAGAATTAAAACGTCATAATGAAGCATCTGAAAAACTTGCTCAAGCCCAGCAAGATTATGAAAAGAATAGAATTGAGAAACTTGATTTCATCAATGAAAAACTCAGGCTTGAAGGTCACGCACAGCATACGTTTTCAAATACAGACGAAGCAATCCGTGAGTATTTTTTAGTCACGGGTGAAGATATGTCTATCCCAAAACCAAAACTAAGTGACTATTACAAACCAAGCACACAACAAAGAAACGGGGAGATAATCTTTGTTCTAGTGGGAATGACATTTGTTTATTTTACAGGAGTTTTCATTGCTAGAAAAAATGGCAGCCGAAAATAAACTATCAAAAATATATTACTCTCCATCAGGCTATTGGAAAGGAGCAACAGCTATTCAGAAATTACATGCCGCTGTGGGCGGAGATATAACACTCAATCAAGTCAAGCAATGGTTACAGAGACAGGCAATTTGGCAGATATATTTACCTGCTCCAAGAAAAATAACAAGACCCCATTTTGAAAACACTACCCCAAATGACACACACCAAATGGACCTCCTGTTCTTACCACATGACACAATAAGAAAGAAATGATACAAGTATGCACTGACTGTTGTAGACATTGCTTCAAGGTATAAAGACGCTGAACCCATATCTGACAAAACAGCTACCACAGTTGCTACAGCATTAACAAAAATATATGGTCGAGGCCCTTTAAGATACCCCAGACTAGTGCAGGTTGATGATGGATCAGAATTCAAAGGTGCAGTTAATCAGTTATTTGCTAAGCATGGTGTACTGGTCAGAAGAGGCATTCCAGGTGTACACAGATCACAGGCAATTGTAGAAAATTTCAATAAACAGTTGTCAGAGAGACTTTTCAGTTACCAGTATTCTAAGGAACTCATGCATGACACCCGTAACACTGAGTGGGTAAAGAGATTACCACATGTGATAAAAGCAATGAACAATGAAGGACACCCTAAGCCTGCTGATGCTATTAAATTGAAAACAATTGCAGAGCCAAAAAAAGGGCCAACCCCACCTCCAGACACAAGTTTATTTACCAAACAGGTGAGATATTTATATCAACCAGGGGAAGCTGAGAATGACATCAGGCGCAGGTCAACAGACCCCATATGGTCAACATCTGTTCATAATATTAAAAAAATAATCCCTGGTCCAGACGCAACAATATATTATCTGTATGAGCCTGCGCCTCAGAGGGCATTTGTCAGAGAAGAATTACAGATTATTCCCCCAGACACCGTTACGCATTTTTAATCATTTCATCAACTAACTCATTGATTAGTTCATCAACCAGTTCGTCAGCTATTTCTTCAGATAACTTGAGTCTGTAATGACCTGGTGCATAAGCTTTTTCCTTACTGAAAAACACTCGTTTCGTGTCCCCTACTGCTAGAGACTTCTTATGTGTTTGGATCATTTCAATATTGTGTCTATTTGACCTCAGTGTTTTGTTTGGATAATCAGGCATCAGTTCTCCATCTAATACTTGCTTATAATGTTCATGTCGAATGTCTTTATTTTTTATCGCTGTTTTCTTGATACCTTTGGCTTTGGATTGACTTCCCTTTTGATGCAGTATAGAATACATTTTTGATCTCAGTCCAACATACTCAACTATAGGCACACCATTTAGTTCATCCTTAAACTTTCCAGGCACTTTCTTGTTTTGTGTGCTAAACAGTGGATGGTCTTTAGGGTAATCAGACGTGTCATACATGTGTAGTTCTGTTTTCATGTCTTCATAAAAGTCTTCAGTAGGCACGTCTATGATCATAGAGTCAGTGTCAGTGTTTAACAGACGGCAGTCAGGATACTTCGGTTTAAAGTAATCATAATAAAATTCAAGCATTAATAATTTTGACAACTAAAGAATTGCCATACCAATGAATACTGGCTTGTCCAGTTTAACAATCTTTTTTTTGAGTGACACAGCATACAATGATGAATGAAATTCTTTATACCCTGTGTACTGGGGCTTGCCTGTAAGTTTAATTGCACCCGATTCAGTTGTGACCAGTCTCACATCTTTGCGGTGATGAGGATTTTCCATCGTCTTACCAAAACAGGCATTGTTCATAAGCTTAAAGAAGTCTTTGTCAAATGCAGTGTTGCCGTCTCTGGCACGAAGGGTTGTGTTCTTCATTATGTAATCTTTCATGAAAGCACTCTGATCAAATTGAATTCCTCTGTGAACTTTTTTTAGTACTAACCCGTGTCTGATGTAAAACTGCAACAAGCAGTAGTGGCAAACGTAATTGAATTTGTCATTTAAATTTGGTACAAGTTTGGTGTCTTCTTTTTTCCCCGTCATACTCATTTTCTCAACAGCCAACGGATAATCATTGTGGTAATCATGTAGGTGGTGTGGGTACTCCAGGTCTACTTCAAAGATCCAACCCTTTTCATCATTTTGACCTCGATCCATAATATATTTTGTTAATTTTTTTTATGCCATACTGTGACAAATCATACAAACAAAAGTTTTTTAATGGCAACAATTCACACATCGCGAATCCGTACAAATTGTTAGCGTCCACGTACGTAATAAATGACCTTGGCTTTGAGGGGTCAAAGTCATCAAGATATTTATTATTTGCCTTGGCATAATTGTTTGCTGCTAGACTAATCCCTCCCCTCAATCCACGTTCCACCATTTCACCCATCGTACGATCAGACAACAGGTCTATAAATATCTTACTGGATTTCAAAAATGCATCCCATGTCATGCCAGGACTAGTGATGTAACAAGCAGGGTCAAGCTTGTAGTGTAACAAACCCTTTTCACGGTAACTTTCAAATACGTCTGCTAGCAAGCAAACATCAGCTTTCAAGTACTGGTCGTGATAGTCACCAATTGTTTGACATCCTAACTTCCCCCATGCATCAAGTGCGTGTTGATATTCAGAGTCAGAAATACCTTTGCCAGTTAGTGTAGAATAAAATTTCTCTTTTGGTGGCAGTCTTGTTTCTTCAAAAACTACCCAGTCACTGATGTACTCATATGGATAGACTCCTTTCTTAATCAATTCTGGCTCAAAATATTTACTTGTTATTGGATACTCAGTCAGTCCTTCTGCTAGACTAGCCAACCCTAAAGACAGATGTTGCATAGAGTCATAAAATGCTAATTTATCTAACCTAAAAGTCAAGTATTTCTCAGTTGTCTGGGCAATACAACTAATTTTTTTGTACGACTCGTCTACAGCCTGCATGATAATGTGTGAATCATATCCTTTGAGATTGTGGAAAAAGATTGGTAACTTGTATGTCTTAGGATCTATTTTTAATAACAAGTTACAATTGCTATGTGCAGCACCTCTGTAACTCCCTGTTATGTGATCGTGGTCACGAACTTTATCACCTCCCAGAGGCTGTTCACAAATCCAACACATCTCAGCTGTATCAAATTTCAGTTTGTCTTCTTCTGTCATCACTAAAGGCATCTGACATGTTGTGAGATACTGTACTACCTGACTATACAGATGTCTCATTTCTGTTAAAAACAGACATGCTGCATTTTCACCTCTGTAGATAACAGGCTCTGAATGAAGACCGTCTGACCTAACAATAATGTATCCAAAAGAACACACCACTTGGTCACTCAATTTTATAGTCTTTGGTAATGACTCTGGAATTGGACCTTCATATGGAACGACGAGTGATTCAAAATCTGTGTATACTACAAATGGCAGCTTTTGTTGATTCCCATAGTTTTTAAAATACACTTGACTACCAGACTCTGGATACTTAAGTACAGTTTGTATGTCATCAGCTGACCTACAATGTAGAATGTGTTTATGTGCCACTGCAATAGAGGAGAATCTTTGTAAACATCTCTTACACACTTCCTGTTTACCATTATGTTTTGATACATGATTATGAATTAGACGTGACATATTTCTGATAATTGTGTAGTGAAAGTTATCACCAGAGCTTATTAGCAACATATCAACATGTTTATCTTCTGACTGTCCATATGTTGGGGCAATTGGTGATACTCTAATTGGCTGTAACTTATTCTCAGATTGATTATCCCATACAAACACATTCACAGATATACCAGGATTTAGTTTTTCAAACAAGTCTATGTCCTCTATTTTAACAGGGAACTCAATGCCACTGAAGTTGAGTTCGTTTATAAATTTGGTATAGTTAGATACACGTTCAGGTTTTGTTTTTACAAAATGAAGTTTAGAAAGCACACACCACATAAAACAGAAATTATCATTGTTCTGAATATTGACGACAGCCTTTTTTTTTGCAACCTCAGTTGGAAGTGGTATCCATGATTTGCCTAAAATAGGATGATATCTTGACTGCTTTAGTTGTAGTTCATGTACAAGGCCTTCATGCCAGCCAGACCCTTGCATTTCTGCTCTGTCAATTGCTTCATGGAAGTCTGGTAACAATCTTTCTCTAAACACTTTCTCTAGTTCTCTTCTCGAATTAACTGTGTGCTGCCTTGTCGAGATATACGTTACAATAACTTTACCAACATCTCTGACAAATTCTATTTTTGCAACAATCTGAATCTTTACACTATCAGAAAGAAGGTTATTTTGTATGACTAAAAAAGATCTTTCTATTGATTCATAGACATTGTAAATATTATATATAGGTAAGTCAGTTGTGTGAAACACGTTTCTTAATCTTTGACGGTTGTCCATCTTTTTTATTTGTCCGACAAAAAAATAAATAGAAAATTATATAATGAAAATGGCACTTTATTGACTAAAATCTATATAATAGACAAAATTAATCACCAACTAATAAGCCACTTCATTGATATGTCTTCTGTGGTATCATTTTCAAGCTTTTGCATGTGTAATATCGTTTTACTGACAGTAATAAATTTAACATTTTTATTTTCTTTTTTTATTTGATAGTATATGTTTTAAAAACATAATCTTAAACCAGTCAGATTTAGCATCATAAACTAAAAAATTTGCTGTCCTATTATTATAAAGTGGAAAAGTATTAGAATATCCAAGATAAAAACTATATGTCATGTACATCTTCATCGGTAATGGGAGTTCTGAAAAAGGGCGTCTAACTTGTGTTTTTAAGTCACTAATAAGCATAAAATCCCTGAAACTCGATGTAATATCCATGAATTTACCAATAGGCCAATTTTGATCCTCTTGTCCGTCCATCATTTTTTATAGACAAACCAAAAAGATAAATTAATTTACTAACCCATACCCAGTGGGTTGATCTGTCTTTAAAATGAGCTTTAGATGCTTAGTTGATTTCAGTTTATTTTTTACATCATCCCGTTCTTGCTTATTTGGAATGACATCGTTCTCTCTGAGACAGTCTTCAAAGCTGTCACGGTCCTTACAGTAAAACAAACAGATAAACTTTAACTGTTCTCGAAAATCTTTCAGTACAGCATTATATTTCTGAGTGAGAATCCATACACTTATGTTTGCATGTCTGCCACTGAAGGCAAGTTCTGCTAATATGTTTCTCTTTTTGACAATGTCTTTCTCTGCAGAACAGTCATCAACTATGAACAATGTTGGCTGTCCTTCAAATTGCTTGTAAAAATATAGCAGGTAATCATTCAGTTTTTTCTCAGGGTCGACTAAGTATATGTTGTTGTCAGTCCAAATGAATGAACGGTTGTGATAAGCTTTGTTGTGTTTGATTGTTGGACAAAATATTACAATGTTTTCGAAATGATGAAGGTATCTTGTTTGTAAGAGGTTAAGAACAAATTCAGTCTTCCCACACGAAGTGGCGCCACAAAATAGGCCGCAATGTGAATCGTGCGTCATTAAGTCCATTTTAAAAACACAATATAATCTGTTTGTACAAAAACACTATGCTTGCCTTTCTGGTTATAAAAGGGGTTTCAAACTAACCACTCACACCGCAAGCCTTATAATAATGACTACGAAAAGCTTGTCTGGTTTTATTTTCTCCCTACTTGGACGTCAGTGACGGTGTGCGGTCTGTGATTTTAGACCTTACACCCAGAAGCTGCAAGGTCTAAAATCACAGATAGGTCCGCCATTATCATGTTGGTTGGGTAAACAGCACGCAACACAAATGTCCGTGATCTGGTTTCAATTTAAATGCATAACAGGACAAGGCAATGTCCGTGATCTGGTTCAAACTAACAACTCACTCCCCGATTTTCTCCTCGAGTGATCTAAAACACTTGTAAAACATGGTGGGGTGTATACTAAATTGAATAATTGAGGTCTCTCCCGGGATTAAAGTTGTGGGTTTCAATTTAAAGGCATCACGCGACAGGGTAATAAATAACTGTATGAAAGGCTGATTGTCACCCACTGGAGCGAAAACAGGAAACCGTTTCACAACCAATTTTCAAGCCCAACTTTCTGGTTGTGAGTAAATAGATGCAATCTTGTAAACTCACATGACTACACAACAGCTGTCTCTACCTACAGGTTATGACGGCAATAACTGCACCCAACAGGAATCCGGTTTCATCATGCGACAGTCTTGAGCACAAAGGCCGATTGTTCAACAGCGCAATGTCCGTGTGCGTCGCAGCAGTCACGATGTGTGAAGTGAAAACTTTTCACAGATAAATTTTCCTCCACACAATTTTTCACGTTGGACGTTTCATTTACGAAATAACCTATATTAGAGATTTGTTCTATATTTTTGGTTTGCCCCAGAGTAAGAAAAATGACATAGTGGTTTAGTGACATACATTGAAGCGTTGACACAAAAAGGAATGCTAATTTGTTTTGTGTGTGCAGAGAGAGAGAGAGAGAGAGAGAGAGAGAGAGAGAGAGAGAGAGAGAGAGAGAGAGAGAGAGAGAGAGAGAGAGAGACACTATTTGGACATAGAAGACTATTGTTTACAATGGTGGTATGAACAGGAAGTAGACACTATTTCTCAGGAAGGCCAACTCTGACAGCATTGAGTGGTGGGGTGTGGGGGTGTGTGTGTGGGGGGGTGGGTGGGTGGTGTGTATTTCTCGGGAAGATATTTTAACTAGCCTTTTGTTTCCAAGGGGTTGGGGGACCTGACTGGGCAGATAAATCTGTTAAATGAATTTGGTCAAGTGCGTTTGTTTATTTACGGAAAGGATTAAATAAATCAATTGTTTCTTAAATGGGTGGGGTTGTATTCTCCTATATACTCTCTCTACAGTGACGCAGTCTGTCAGTGTCACCAGTCCATCATCATCCAGCCTGCCAGTGAACCCCTCTAATCTACCGCCCACTCTTCCACAACACAAGTACTCTAGAGATGATTTGTTGAGTATTAGACCTGTGGCCATACGTCTGGACCCCACTCTCATCCTCCATCTTCGGAGTTTGGGGATAGGGTGTAATTTGCCTCGTAAACGGACCCGGAGAGGTGGTAGGAGGAAACAGAGACAAATTATTGTTCTCATCACTGGCAGGTCCAACACGTTGCCATGTGCATTTTTCGCCAGATAGAAACAGTTTGCAGAAATGACATAATAGGAATTTACCCTGAAAAACATCAGATCGCGACCAAAGAGAAAAACAAGGTGAGGATTTCTTCCCAAAGTTTGCCGTATTGTTTTGAGCTCACGTGCGTTTTACTTTTAGAAACATTCTTGTTCCTGTTTTTAAGCTTATCCATCTGAGTCATCTCTCTCCACTTTAACTCCCTCCTTCCCCCCCCCTCTCTCCCTCTCTCTCTCCTCCCCCCCTCCCCCCCCCCCCCCACCTCTTCACCCCCTCCCCCCCCCCCACGGCAATGACACACGCATACACAGTCGGCAGACACACGGCGCTTCCTACTGCCACAGCTATTTTGAAGGTCAAGGTGGGATGGCCCATGCCCAGGCCTCTTCTGTATGATCTTGCATGCATTTTCCACCTTTCCCACAATACGTTCGCAAATATCATTAAAAAAAAGTAGAGAGACTGTCTTCCTATTTGAAGAAGAATATTGTGCCAGCTCATACACTGACGTGCTGATGTTTTGCGTCAATTAGGAACATTGTATAAAACACTGCGGCGTTTGGTGCTTTTACGTCACCGCCACTGCCTGGTTCTTCTGATGAAATCGAGGAGTCTTAATTTTGACATTTTTTTTTCGGTATAGAATTTTTATTTTCGAAAAGGTTGAAGAGATACAAAGCTGGCCAATGAAGTCATCCAATGTCTTTGCACAAACTAGCGATATCCAAAATGTCAAATGTATAATGAAAATTACGGACTCCAATATGGGTCAATCGATTTTCTGTAAACGGTCATTTAACTCTTCAATGAGACATCCAATTTTGATATGCGCGGATGTGTCACACCCTAAGCTGTGGCGCGCCCTAGCCCGTACACAGAAAGTCTTCCGGTCTCGAAGTCATCTCGTGACCAGTGTAAAAACTTGGGGTATCACGATGTGCAGACTGAGGGACTGACTGCTTACCTTCAAACTATTTTTAAACATGTAGTGCAGATTTGATCGTTTTAACGATCAGTTTGTTTCAAATAAGCAGAAAAGTGCCCACGTAATGTTTTGTCGTTATGAATTCAAACTTTCAGAATGTGCGCCTTTTGCGAATTTCCCACTGCTTACCGCTAAATTGAGACAGCTTTCTGTAACTAAGATCCATTAAAACATCATATAATTTTCCAGATCTAGATCAAGATCTGTACACGTCAGTTTGTAAATGGCGCCGTCCCAAATGATCAACCAATTATCAAAGGGCATACTCGAATTACGAGACTACTCGAGACCGGAAAGGTTCTTGTGTAATGGTTGGGGCGTGCGACAGCTTGCGATGTAACAGGATGCTCTCTTAGACACCCTCTGAATGAAGCATTTTTTGTCTATTTTCATACACATTTGCCGACCTCTTGTGACCCTCGACCTTTCCGATGAGTCATCCAAATTAGAACGCATAGACATGTCTTACCAACAATTATCTTTGTACCAAGTGTTGGTTTGAAGCTGTGAATAGTATTTGAGAGAAAACAAATCTTTTGTCAAAATATGGCTATTTTTCACCTATTTCCTGATCTCTTGTGGCCGTTGTCCTTTCCGATGGATCAGCCAAATTAGTATGCATATAAAGGTCTTAATATCAAGTACCTTTGTACGAAGTTTGGGTTTGAAGTTGTGAATAGTATTTGAGAACTAATTAATTTTGTCAAAATGTGGCTATTCTTGACCTATTTCCTCATCCCCTGTGACGTTGATCTTTGAGAGAGGTCATTCAAATTGCATTGGTA
The DNA here is from genome assembly GCA_036245525.1 of Semisulcospira habei. Taxonomy (NCBI): domain Eukaryota; kingdom Metazoa; phylum Mollusca; class Gastropoda; family Semisulcospiridae; genus Semisulcospira; species Semisulcospira habei. Next base: position 224,665,200 of record BTPG01000001.1, on the reverse strand, counting down.
TGTTTAGAAAGCTCTTGCCACAAAGTATGCTTGGGTCAAGTTTGAAGAATGTGGCTTGAATAATTATTCTCTGAGAAAATGACAACGTTAAAGTTTACTACGGATGACGGACGGCAGACGGACCGGACGACGGACGGACGACCACTTGCCCAGAACACAGACTCATTTGCTTCGCACGTCAGCCCCTCCCAAAAACAATAATATTCCAGCACCCAGAAAATTATTAAAACATTACAGTGACCTACTTTCGGACCCGACAACGCCCATTTCCGGTTGAGTGACACCGTGGTTCCCACGCTCAAATGAATCCCTGATGTCCAAAGTGCAGTATATGACACTGAGTTTTTTTCTAACAAGATATGCAGGATACCCTCAAATATCCATCTTAAGGCCCCCCCCCCCCCCCCCCACTCTAATGACGACCACGTTCGACAGGCCCGAAGTTCGAGGTGTGCAGCAATCGACAACGAAACACGATCAAAAGGTGCTGGTGTGAATATGTCGCGGTGTGTTCAAAAGACCATCAATATTTGACAGTTTGGAAACAATCGACGTACTCTAAATTCGACTAAACCGAGCCATTTTCAGTTAAATATTATTCATAGAAAGACCGGCTTTGACCACGGGGAAAAAAATGATTTCGTTTATCCGAGTTTGGAAAACGAGAAACGCACTGGGCTTATACGAAGTTTAATTACTTCAGCGTATGGAACTGTATTTGGTTGAATTTCTGTAGCCTTCTTACACGTTTTATGATCATTTTCAAGTTTATGAAAAAATGTATCGTGTGGGTGTGTATGTGTGTGTGTGTGTGTGTGTGTGTGTGTGTATGTGTTTGTGTGTGTATGTGTGTGTGTGTATGTGTGTGTATGTGTGTGTGTGTGTGAAATACCTTTTACTTTTATTTACCTTTCCTAGTGATATATATAATAGTGATTTTAATGGCAGACGCGAAAAAAGGCCTGCGTGCCTACTCTCATCCTTACAAAATAAAGTTTCAGTTCAGTTCTCTCTCTGTCTCTGTCTGTCTGTCTGTCTGCCTGTCTGTCTGTCTGTCTGTCTGTCTCTCTCTCTCTCTCTCTCTCTCTCTCTCTCTCTGGGGTCGGTCCAATGTGCAGCAGAGCGTGACCCCTGACTGATTGTGCGAACACCGTGAAAACTCTGTTTATTCAGGAGTTCATTGTCATCAATTACATCGAAATTTGTGCTGCAACGTGTTTATATTGACAACCTTATCATATGGAATATTATATTGTGATTGTGTTCGTGCTTCAGTGTTCTTGAAAACTGAGCCTATTGCGCAAATTTGTTTAGTTGGAATAATGTGACTATTCACGAGTTTAAGGTCACTACTTTCATCGAAATTTGTGCTGCAAATGTTTATATGGAACACTAATCATACTGTAATTGTGTTTGTGTCTCAGTATATTTGAAAATTATCATTACTATGTGAAGAGAAAAAAAGGTTTTTGACACCAGTGTCTGGTTGTGTTAGCTTGCTGAGAGTTTTACTCGGACTACACGGACTGTCATCGTGTGTGCTTACTAAGTGAAAGTCACGGTATCAACATACTGCTCACGGCTGTCAGGCACTACGCGCATTTGGACTTTGTGAGTACCATCATATTTGTACACGATCTTTTCGCCATATGTTTTCTGTAACGTATCTTCCTCGTTGCCCTGTCGGTTACCGGTGACGTGGCTGGCGTCAGCGGGATATCTCATGACCAAGCTGCCAGACTCAAGTGCCTCTTGACCACGCCAATGCCGGATGCTGGTTACGACACGCCTGGTCTGCTATAGCGCTTTCTCCAGTCTCCCTGGCGCCCTACCCACAGCTGTGCAAACGCCGTGATACTAATCCTTCAGCCCCTCGCGGTGTTTTGCTAAGTGTCAGGATGCTCAGAGTCTGACAATCCCGTACCTTCAACTTACCACTGAGCCCCATTCCCTCTTCACCCCTACCTCCCTTTCTTTTGCCCATCCCCCTATCTGACACTCCACCCCACCTCGCTGGTATTTCATCTACATCTGCTACACAATGGCGACGTTGTCCCCCGTAATAGGAAACCAGCCAACCCGTCTCCATCCCCTTGGCTCCCTCGCAACTCCCACCATCATACACACCAAAGTTGACAACAGAAGGTGTTTAAGACTGGTGATATAACGGTCCTGAAGCGTTGGCGAAAAGCTCTCAACGTCAGGTACAACCATCTGTTGAAAAATTACGACAGCTTTTATATTCTTTGGAGAGACATTGACTTTGAGGAAAACGATATTATTCTACGTGATTTCAACTTGCATAGCAAGAACACTGCTCTTCCAGACTGCCTGGCCAAGTCGTTCGTACAGATATGGCGGGCCGGCGTCATGTACATCACTATCACTCTCTACTACAGAAAGAAACGATCTAATGGGGCACGTGTCTCATCCAGGGCGTCAAGAGCGAGAAGTGGGTCATGACGGAGTTTCATCAACCTGTTGATCTTGTAAAACTCCTATGGAGGATGACCTTAATGGACAGTGTGTTCTCCTCTATCGCCACCAGTCCTGCTGACAGCTGGTCATCCCCCCAAAATGCCCCGCCCGGCGCACCCTCCATCCAGCCAATGTATTTGACCGCTCCTGAGATCAACAAGAATCGGGTCAAGAAGATTATGGCCCCTTCACCGTCCAGCCGCTGCAGTCTCCTACCACCGAGCAGAGCGCTAATACCCTTGAGGTTTCGCCACCGATGTCTATGTCTGATACTGACCCAAAACCTGTTGTTATCACCCCCAGAAATAACTGTTGCTCAGATGGTCAACCCCTGCATCAGAACACATCAGACCGTGCCGTCAGTCGCACCAACCCTCCCCGCAGTCAGTCGCCAGCTGAAAACTTTGCCACTAGCCGTATCCAGCCGGACATAACACATCTCGTCATCGGCTGCTCCACGCTTAAGTACATGAAGGGTGGCAAGATGGCGACTTCACGGCGCGAGAGGGTCCAATTAATCTCTGTGTCTGGTCTCAAAAAAAGCTGCATTTCTTGCGGACTGGATGCAGCGACAGACTGAGACACCCCAAATGTACAGATGGCCACTGTGCATGTGGGTGTAAACGATTGTAAGACTGGCGAAGTGACCAGCCGCCTGTGGGACCAAATACTAATGCAGTGCAGGCGCGTGTTCCCCTAGGCCCGTCTTTACGCCTCCAGCATCCTGCCTCCCAAGACACAGTGTGGGCTGACACTTCCCATATACTTGTCCAACACTAACCTATGGCACGCCTGCCGCAAGACTGGGGTTGTGTTTATCGAAAACACGGCCACCTTCTCAGCTGCCGGTGTCCCGCGTCTTGACCTCTATCGATGTCGTTCTGCCACTCGATGAAGGCACTGCGCTATTGCCCCAGTAGCTTGTTGGTCTCTTCATTGTTCTCATCGAACCAATCCTGGTGTACCCTCTGGTTGGGTCCAAGCACGTCTTTGGCAGACTCCGTCACCATCCCCCTGAACTGGTTCCACATTTCAGTTGGGTTGCCAGTCAACGGTCCATGGGCAGTTAGCAGGTCATCAAGGTGGGACTAGACGTTTTCCATGACGTCCGGGCGCTTCAGCTTGGGCAGGTTGAATGGAGGTCGGGTGAGCTTCAGCCTCTTCCTGTGTGCTGGTGCAATGTGCAGGTTGAGGACAGACCGCACCAGTCGGTCCAGCACTCGGCTCCTCTCATGGCTCTGGTGATTCTGACATCACGAGTATCCCGCTGGCGGACAATGACATAGTCTATGAGATGCCACTGCTTGGATCTGGGATGCATCCATGTTGTCTTGTACTTATTAGCCAGCCTGAAGAGAGTGTTGGTGATGGCAAGTCCATTCTCAGCGCACAATGTCAGCAGCAGCAGGCCATTGCTGTTCATCTTGCCCAGCCCGTGTGGACCCATCACTCCTTCCCAGCAGTCACATTCGTGCCCAACTCGAGCATTGAAGTCACCAAGCACGATGAGTTTGTCACTTGCAGGGGTGGACTTCAGGAGGGTGTCGAGGTTCTCATAGAACGCCTCCTTGTCGTCATCGGCGTTGGTGAGTGTCGGAGCATAGGCTCTGATGATAGTGACATGTCTGGTGTGGGAGATGGGGAAACGGAGCTTTATCAATCGTTCCCTGATGCCGGTGGGAAGAGAAGACAGCTGTCAGAGGAGCGTGGTGAGGATGGCGAAGCCAACTCCGTGTATCCTGTCCTCGTTCTCAGCTTTGCCCTTCCAGAAGAAGGTGTACCCACCCTCAGGTTCACAGATCGAGCCTTCGTCAGCAAATCTGGTTTCACTAAGAGCTGCAATGTCGATCTTATACCTCGCCAGCTCCCTGGCTATGAGGGCAATTCTTCTGTGCGGTCTCTGCGTCTGATCTCTGTCCAACAGGGTTCGTACGTTCCACGTACCGAGAATACGTTTCTTTCTTTGTTTTTCTTTTCGAGCGCATAAAAGGGTTAAACCGCCAGCCGCGGTAAGCTGCCCGGTTTGGTGTAGGGCAGACAATGTTTGGAACACCTTTTCTAGTTCCCTCCCTTACTAGGGTGAGCAGTGCTGTCCTGAAGAAGCTGCTCAGTCGCCTGGGATGCTGCCAATCTTCCCTGCTGCCCCTGGTACAGGGAAGAGCGACCACTGGTCCACAGGCCGCCTTCGTGCAGGTTCGGAGCTACGACTCCCAGTAGTAACCTCTACTTGTCGGTTCGCCAGTTCTCCATCGCCGCAGGGCTTCTGGAGGCGGCAGAAGAAAAAAAGAAGACGAAGAAGCAGACTTGGTGAAGATGAAGATCTATGCACAAATCCTGCGAGTGAAGGAGATTTTGGTGGAGAAGCTGTTGCGCTGGAGCAACCCCACCCTCTCGGCCGCAGAAATCAGAGTCCTATGGCACGATGAGACGTTACAACTGGTAAATTCCTTGGCTGCAGTGGATGGCCATGTTTTCTTCTGTGCTCTGACGTGCCCTATACACTCCACAGTGCACTGCTGACCCGCCCTCTTAGCCGTTGAACCCTTGATCGAGTTTCCTCCGCCCAGTCGGCCGGTGACAGACTTTGCATGCTAGGACGAGCAAGTCCTGCCTCACCAAGGGTTTGAGACCCCCGGTTTCCCCTCACTTAGTTTAACCAGCCAGTCGAAGCTGTTGCCCGTGGTGTGGCCGCTGGGCATGCTTCAGCTACGTGGAGCCACAAGTGAGAGTTGAGTGTCGAAGTGGGGACCCATACTGGTGGACTACTCTCTAACCTTCGAGAGACGACTTGTCTCCCCCCCCCCCCCCCCACCCCCCTCACCCCCCCCCCCCCCCCCTCCCCATGTATGGTGTCTGGAGTATTCAAGGAGGGGGTTTAACCAAGATGTCGAGTAGCTAATTACAATTTCACAGTTTACACGTGGGACATCTAAATACCTATCATTTACTGAATAAGATTTCCCATTTGACCGTCCTTCTCACTCAACCCACCCCCTTTAATATTTTGGGAATCACATAGTCTCGATTACATTCTGACATAAGTGATTTGTCCATTTTGATACCGGTGTTTTCTGTAATTCGGCGCGATCCTGTACGTCCTCAACAAACAGGATTAGCTGTCTATATTCATGATTCTATTGCGCACTTTACACGCAGAAGAACAGACCTGGAATCAGACTCTGTTGAAAGCGTGTGGGTTGAGGTGAAGACAAACAAATCGGCCCCTTTGCTTGTTGGAGTTGTCTACAGAAATCCGTCTGCATCACTTGAGTTGTACGACGATTTCTTACAAATGGCGGACACCGTTAACAATTGCAGCTCTGATATTTTACTGCTCGGAGACTTTAATATTAACATGTTTTCCCCACACCCTGCTTGGGAGTCTACTATTACTATGGTAGGCCTCAAGCAGCTTATCACATCCGCAACCAGAGTTACGCAATCGTCTGCCACTCTAATTGATCATGTATACACTTCCAACAAGTCAAGGGTCCTTAGCTCCCGTGTTCTTCAAGTGGCGTTTAGCGACCACTATCTTGAGTGCTGTAGTTGGGCTCTGAAGGTGGACAAGCCATGTCGTAAAAACCAGCATACCACTATTCATTACAGGTCGTTTAGACACTTCAATCGGGACGCGTTTCTCGCCGACCTGAGCGGAATCTCTTTTCAGTCAGTTTATAACTACGATACTCCTGAAGAAGCGTTGGCCGAATGGTACGGATTGTTCCTTGGTGTACTTGACAAGCAAGCGCCACTACATGAGAAGAGAGTCTAAAACGCACAGTTACCTCAGTGGCTAAGTAAGGAAATTAAAGATGCCATGGCTCTACGAAATGAACTGAAGCGGAACAAAGATTATACTACTTTCCGCAAGCAAGCAGCGCAACCGCGTAAAGTATCTGGTGCTCGAGGCCCAGAAAAAAACACTCGCAGCGCTTGATGGATAATAAAACTGTGTGGCGAGCGCTCAATGCCTTTACCAAATCACGTCAAACACCACCATGTACTTGCTGATACTTTTAACCAACATTTCCTGTCTGTTGACCTCTCACTTTTCAATAAAAGTACTAATAACCTAAACAAGCCGACTATTTCTGTAAAACTTAATATTTTTTGCGACGAGAGACTGGCGCCAAACGACTTTTCTAGTATTTCGTACTTAATTGTTTTCGACGTAGGCAAGTCTATTGGTCAGCTGAAAAATAAACGCTTCCTTGGTCATGACTTTAAAACTGTCTGTCCCCTATGTGGTTGAATCTTTAACATTTATCTACAATTTATAATCCAGCAAGGTACCTTTCCAAGAAGCTGGAAAATAGGTAGTCATTCTGCTGCCCAAAATTAAAGACCTCACTGACCCCAACAAAATCAGGCCAATTTCACTTTTATCAGCTTTGTCAAAGCCGATAGAAAAACGTGTCCACAGGCACCTGAGTCACTTTCTAGAGACACATTACTTGATTTATCCGTTACAGTCAGGCTTCAGACCCCGCCACTCTTGTCACACGGCTGTCTCATCTGACCAATACCTGGCTAACTTCAATAAACAATGCTGAAATAACGGGTGCGGTATTTTTTAGATTTTTTTCTAAAGCTTTTGACTTAGTCAACCATGAACTGTTGCTACAGAAGCTGTTGGCATACCACATAGACACAGATCCCGCTGCCTTCTTTAAATCGTATCTAAGCAATAGATCTCAGTGTGTCTTTGTCAACGGTAAGCGTTCCTCAGAAGGTGTACTCTCCCTTGGCTTGACTTCGCGAACGAAGATTTTATAGGAGTTGCCCACGACGTCTGCAGGCTTGTTCGTGGCTGCAGAGGCCAATCCGGGACAGGCAGGTTCGACCGCAGTGGATGCAGGGGAAGGTATGGCCAGGGTTCTGAGTTGCGGCATCTCTGTTTTTTCTCCTGAGCCGCTTGTCCTTAAGGCTAGCTCTGCGAGAATCCTCAAAGGAGACGGCTGCCTTGTAAATGGTGGAGCGCCAGGTGTCATGGTCCACAGTAAGCGAGGACCACTGGTGGTGGTCGATTTGGCAGGCACTAAGTGACTTCTTGAGACAGTCTTTGTATCTCTTCTTTGGTGCCCCTCTGTCACGGTGTCCAGTAGCAAGCTCGCCGAACAGGGTGATCTTTGGTAGGCGATGATCCTCCATCCTGGAGACATGCCCCGCCCAGCGGAGCTGTGTCCGCAGCAGCAAGGCCTCGATGCTCACAGTTTCAGCCTGTTCAAGGACCTCGACGTTGGTGACATAGTCACTCCAGTGAATGCCCAGGATGGTACGCAGGCAGCGCTGGTGGAAACGTTCGAGGAGTCGTAGTTGGCTGCGGTAAAGGGCCCAGGACTCGGAACCATACAGCAGGGTGGTGAGGACCACAGCTCTGTACACGCTGATCTTGGTGCCTGTTTTCAGCTGTTGATTGTGCCACACCCGCTTGAAAAGTTGCCCGAACGCGCTGTTCGCTTTTGCCAGCCAGCTTTGCGTCCGACGTGATAATGCAGCCAAGGTAAGTAAACTGGTGCACTGACTTTAGTTCAGACTCGCCAATGGTGATGTGAGGAGGGCGATACACTGTCTTGGGTGCCGGCTGATGGAGGACCTCTGTCTTTTTCAGACTGACCTCGAGTCCAAAGAGCTGGGCAGCGTCTGCGAAGCAGGACGTGATGCGCTGCAGGGCTCTCTCTGTGTGTGCAACGAGGGCAGCGTCATCAGCAAAAAGCAGTTCACGAATCAGTTGGTCTAGGGTTTTCGTGTGGGCCTGCAGACGTCTGAGGTGGAACAGGCTGCCATCGAGACGATACCTGATGTACACTGCATCGTCATCATCGAGGTCTACTGTGGCCAGCTTCAACATCATGCTAAAAAAGATGGTGAAGAGGGTCGGTGCCAGCACGCAGCCCTGCTTTACGCCGTTGAGAATAGGGAATGGTTCTGAGAGAACATTGTTGAGTCTGACCTGGCCTTGCTGGTCCTCATGTAGCTGGACAATCATGCTGAGGAACTTTGGGGGACAGCCAAGTCGCTCCAGGATCTGCCACATGCCTTGCCTGCTCACAGTGTCGAACGCTTTTGTTAGGTCGACAAACGTTACGTACAGCCCTTTGTTCTGCTCGCGGCACTTCTCCTGAAGCTGTCTCAGCACAAAGACCATATCGGTGGTGCTCCTGTTTGCTCTGAAGCCACACTGGCCCTCTGGGAGGTGGTCTTCAGCGATGGCAGGTACCGATTCAGGAGCAGCCTTGCAAGCATTTTCCCAGCAATGGACAGCAGGGTAAATCCCCGATAGTTGGAACAGTCTGACTTCTCACCTTTGTTCTTGTACAGGGTGATAACGACAGCATCACGGAGATCCTTTGGTAGTGTTCCTTCCTCCCAGCAGCAGAGAAAGAGGTCATGGAGCTTGTTGTGCAGTGCTGTGCCTCCATGTTTCCAGATCTCTGGTGGTATTCCATCAATGCCTGCTGCTTTGCCACTCTTGAGCTGGTGGATGGCTGTGAGGGTCTCTTCAGCGGTGGGCGGTTCATCCAATTCAACCTTTACTGGGAGTTGTGGGATTTGTAGGACGACTGCTTCTTGAACAGTGCGCTCAGCGCTGAAGAGGCTATGAAAGTACTCCGACCAGCGGTTCAAGATGGAGGTATTATCTGTGAGGAGTGCCTGGCCATTCGCGCTTCGCAGGGGACTTTGTACCAGGTGTCTGGGGCCATACACTGCTTTCAGTGTTTCGTAGAAGCCCCTGTAGTCACCATTGTCAGCGCAAAGCTGGGTCCTCTGTGCCAGTCTGGTCCACTACACATTCTGGAGATCTCTGAGCTTGCGCTGGAGACTGCTGCAGACGAGGCGGAAGGCAGACTTCTTCACAGGGCAGAAAGGCTGGGCTAGGTGGGCCTGATGGGCGGCTCTTTTTTTTTTGCTAGGTGTTCCTGAATCTCTACATCGTTCTCGTCAAACCAGTCTTTGTTCTTCTTTCTAGCGAAACCCAGGACTTCTGCAGAGGATTTTGCAATAGCAGTTTTCAGTTGTTCCCAAAGTGTTTCAGGGGAGGAGTCTGCTGGGTCCGCTGTGTCTTTGAGCCTGCGCTGTAAATCTGTCTGAAAGGCAGCTTTCACGTCGTCACGCTGAAGGCTGGCAACATCAGGCTTTTTCTTGGGGGCCCCCATTTCTTGGGTTTTGGCTTGACGTGGAGCCTGAGTTTGCAGCGGACAAGACGGTGGTCAGTGTGGCACTCTGCGCTGGGCATCACTCTGGTGAGGAGGACGTCACTGCGGTCCCTCTGACGCACTAGGACATAGTCGATAAGGTGCCAGTGTTTGGAACGAGGATGCATCCAGGTGGTCTTTCGACTGTCCTTTTCCTGAAAAGTAGTGTTGGTGATGACCAGTTGCTGCTCTGCACAGAACTCCAACAGTAGGCGGCCATTGTCATTGCAGTTCCCGACGCCATGCTTGCCGAGGACTCTTTTCCAGGCTTCAGAGTCCTGGCCCACTCTGGCGTTGAAGTCGCCAAGGGTGATGACTTTGGCGTCTGCAGGGGTGCTCTGTATGAGGCTGCGCAGGTCAGTGTAAAACTTGTCCTTTTCAGCAGGCTCTGCCAGGAGGGTTGGGGAGTACACACTGAGAAGGGTGACGTGTTGCTGGTGTCTCAGTGGGAGGCGCATGGACATGATGCGGTCTGAGTGACCCGTTGGTAGGTTTTCCAGCTTAGTCGCAATGGAGGTCTTGACCATGAAACCCACGCCTGAGAGCCGTCTTTCTGATTCAGGCCTGCCTGACCAGTAGAGGGTGTACCCAGCGCCAAGTTCTTGGAGGCTGCCTTCGTCCGGAAAACGTACTTCACTAAGCGCGGCGATGTCGATGTTTAACCTCCGCAATTCATGGGCAATGAGGGCGGAGCGACGTTCAGGGCGTCCGCTGTCTGCTTTGTCGAGCATGGTTCGGATGTTCCAGCATGCTACGTTGAGTCCGGTCGTGGTCGTCATGAGAGTGGATCCGTTATTCTTTCTTGTTTTTTGACCGCAGGAGAAGATGCCCGTTGACCGCGGCTAGCCAACTGGGGTTGCGAGGGGACGAGCTTTGGTTAGGCCACCTTTTCTAGGCCCCTCTCCGTGTGGAGCAAGCAGTGCTGTCCCTAGAGAAGGCTGCTTGGTCGTTCAGGGTGTGCCGAGTGATGTTGTCATCC
>BTPG01000001.1:224447044-224652044 GCA_036245525.1 Semisulcospira habei | reverse complement strand
TCATCGACCTGCTTTCACGGAGACACCAAAGGAACATGTAGCATTTCTTGCAGCAGGTATATTAAAACAAATTCACATCAATTAATGTTTGTAGATGATGCCAGTAAAAATTAAAAAAAACCTGTCTGTGACAACACTCTTTAGTGTGCTTTTTCATCAGTGAAGCTGTGAATGATTGAATGAATGTAAACATGTAATGTAAACATGCTCACACAATGCCTGGCTGAAAAAAAATGAATGAACAAATGTACCGAGGTAACCAGTGTGCATTTGTATCCAAGACTGAATCCGGTTGGTTGGTTTATGGTTTAACATTCACATTCCCACAGTGATGATAATCGCATATTTAAAAAATAAAAATAAAAAAATACCACGCGTTAAATTTTTTTTTGCTTTGGGTTTAAAGTGTGTTTGTTTCATTTAGCGAAGTAGAAAATGTATGGGTTTCAAATGTGAGCAGGAAAAAAATGTCGCCATCTACGGGACTCGAACCCTGGTCACCTGCGTGGCAAACAAAAGAACCTTACCACTGCACTAACTAAATTACTAAGAACCAGCACGTGCATTTAATTACTTATAGATAAACGTTTTCATCCCGTATCTGCCGTTGTTGTTTGTTCCAGTTTACTGTCACAAATAGTGATTGAGGACTAGCAGTTTGGGCGTAGTTTGCAATAGTTTGGGCGTAGGTTTTCCCTTGTAGGTTTAAAATAGTCGTTTTCCCTTCTTTCTCATGCGTGCTTGTGACCGGCTACGGCGGAGATATGATCTGCCGGAAGTCAGACATCGCTTGTATCCCTTATTGAATACGCACTCGAAAACGACCCAAAGTGCCAAATTTTGTGCGAGACCCCATATTTTCTTCACAATCAATGTGATAGTTATAACATAAAGTACGACTTTATCGAATAAAAAGGGCCTGAGCAATTGCCCAACATTGCAAACACTTGTAATGTTATTGATAACATCCGGGCAATTTGCGAATTTACAAGATAAACTTTTCTCGATTGCACTTAGAATTCCAATTATCAGAACACACTTTTTTTTACGAGAAAATACTAACATACTTTATGAAGTGACCGAAATGTTTCCTTATCATTTTAACACACTATTCGATAAATTTTTATTGTGTTCTGAAATCAGCTATTTTGCGTGTTTTCGCTCAAGGGGTAGGTCACGCAAAAGGCTCAAACTTACAAATATGCCCGGGACCATGGGTCTTTCAGGGTGGCAATAGCCTCCAGACTCAATAAGGCTCTCAAAAAACCCTATAAGCGGCAGTTTTCAATTAAAACATGTAGGTATAGTATACAACCTTAAATATTCTTCTTTTCTTAACGTTTGGGTGGAGGTGGGGGGGGGGGGGGGGACGGGCGAAGGGGGGTGGGGGGAAGGGGGGCGGCTAGGAGAGCGTGAAGAGAGACGGCAATAAAAAATTACAGTGCTTCGGTATCGGACCGTGAGTTATTACCACCTGAGAGATTTAAATTGAACATAACAACGGACTTCGTCAAATCAATAGCAGTTTTATGACCTCTAGGTTTGTTCCTAGAATGTTTATGCAATGAATGTTTACTTAATAGCGGCCCAAACAGAATAACTTGACATTAAAAGCTACAGCCTTGATATCGGTGACGGATTTAAACGTTCAGCGTTGAGAGAAGCTTACAATTTTGAGTGTGCTACAAGGAAGTACTTTTGAAACGTCTTCTAGGGCACATGCTTCTAGAGCACATGATTTATTTTTGGATTAAACGTTCAGAAGTTCAGAGCATAAGTCTCTCTGTTAAAACAGTTTGGCCACATTATCTTTCACTGTTGTTTGTTGTACACTTTTAACCGAGGCGTTTGACTACTTCAAATGTTTAACTATAGCTAGACCATACGTGGCACCTGATAATGTTAAAAATTAATGATTTATATGCTTCTGTAACATTTCTGTTATTAAAGCTCCAGGGTGGGGTTTGAGTGCTAAAATTCACCGATACAAGGGTTCTTAATATTGTCTTACTTCAAATTGGACGTTTCTACCCTTCTTTTCACAATGTTGTTAGTAAGACGACATAGCAGAGGTTTTCTACTACCACTGGCTCGAGTCCGTGAAACTCGTCTACGTACAAAGAAGAAGTGCAGAAACGTGTTTTATTTTACAACATTTAAACTGATGAGATAAATCATTTCTGTCATTAAGCATTATTGTAAGACATACTAATAACGTTCATAATGGAAATATTGCGTTTATCCTTTGTAATGTGTTTTGATTACAAATATTCCGGATTAACATTTGGGAAAAAGAACTTTGCGTGCAATTCTACAATGCCTGGATCGCCCCGGACAAATCATTAAGTAATCGCGGATAAGTTATGGTGACGCCTTATTTTTCAATGGTTGAATACATTGAAAATTTAAACAAACATGCAAACGGCAAATATTTCTCTGTAGAAAACAACTCTTCGTCTGCGCTCGACATAGAACAAAACATTTGCGATTATTGCTACACTGATTGCTTTCATTACAAGCATTCTTCGCCAAGCATTAAAAGGCTATGATTTCCAATATATCACATAATTTATACCTATTTTGGGGGGCATGTCTTCAAATAATGATGAAAAAACCCGGATTTAATTTTTAGAACATTGGAAAATGTAAATAACCTACAATAAAAGTATTTTCTGCTCAACTTTTCTTTTGTATGTAGGAGTGCTTCCCCGTTGCGCAATCACGTGGACTGTGAAAAGAAGGGCAGAAACGTCTCAGCTGAGGCAAAACACGTTTGAGAATCCGTAATACAGTTAGTTTATTTAGCAATCGAAGGCCCAATCTGAAGAGGGCAGCTTTAACAAATGTAAAGATGTAAAGACGTTGTTTGCAAACCACTTTTCGAACTTACTAAACACACACACACACACACACACACACACACACACACACACACACACACACACACACACACACACACACACACAAGCACACACTCACACACACACAAGCACACACACACACACACACACACACACACACTTACACACAAACACACACACACACACACACGCACACAATCACGCGCTCACGCACGCACGCAAGCACGCGCGCGCATATACACACATACACACAAACACTTACACACACAACTAAACGATTAAAACAGGGTGGTAGAGGTCCTCAGGCCGACGAGGGTCAGAGCACCTTTTGCTCATTGTATATACAGCATGTTGGGTTCATTATTTATTTATTTATTTATTATTTATGTACACTTTATTTTATCTTATGTTGCCCTTGCTGTTTGTTTGTTTGTTTGATTGTTTGTTTTACTGCTCGTGCCACTGATCTTTAGAATTGCTGGCTACCTTATTCCTTTATACGTTTTTTTTTCTCCCCAAAAATCACGAATTTCCCTTAAAAATACATTTTCTTTGCCACTTGAGCCTAGACATTATTTTAAGACAAATCTGGTCATACTTATTCATAACGATGTTTAATTTCGAAATGAAGTATACAAGACACCCCCTATCCATCTATTTATACATCGATGACGTAGAGCGGCAGAAGGGGGGAAAAAATCTGTTTTTAGAAAAAGCGCCGTGCAATAGTTTTGGAACTGTTTTAAGACCTCTTTTAACTAACCAATTTTTAATGTTAAAACTGTTTTAATTTACAAGCCTGTTGAGCACATAGGCAGAAGTCTCTGTAGTCAGTGCCGGATATCTTTCCGACTGTCGTCTTCTCTCTTCGCTCAGTATTCTACTTTTCTCTTCTTCCTTCAAACGGAAAGCGGTTTTACGAAAACATCAACACTATTACTCCTTTGGGAACATTATCTGTGTTTTTCTGGGCTATTGTTACATCCGAAAATTGCGCATCCAGGCATAGTTTCGCCGATTTGTAAGTTCGCTGTTACTAGTGTTCACTGTTTCTACTGCACAAAATGGTCGACTGCAGACGACGCGCTTAACGACCCTTAATGACTGTGTGAGGTCACTTGCATTCAATCAATATTCATGAATTGTTTGATATACTTTCCTTTCCAAAATCCTTACAGGCCCTCCCAAATACATACCGATCAAAGCATTTCCTAAAGTTTCAGGCCTGTACATACACATGAAAACACCGGAGATACTCGTATCTGCATACACACACACACACACACACACACACACACACACACACACACACACACACACACACACACACACATACACACACACACGTGCGCGCGCGCGCGCGCGCTCACATACACACACACGTACACACGGCGCTTCCTCCATATGTACGTTCAACAGCGCGGTTAGCGTAGCTAGGCACGACGTAATTTTTGTCATGTTACTTCACTGTCAGAGTCTGATGTGTGTCCACCTATGTTTGTCGTTTGCATGCTACAGAACGTGCTCAGACCAGCCCCATCTCAAAGTCAACCGTATTTTCAACACAGTAGACAAAGACGTGAATCTACCTAGCGAAAATCTATACAGTTTGAATCTACCTGGGTCTAAATGTGTGATGTTGCTATTCCATTGCTATTCCATGCAGATATTTTTTGTTGGTTTGTCCTGGGCGGAATCATATACTAAGAAGACTGAGTTTATTTCAGTGTAAAAATGAATGGAATGTCAGAGGTATATATGCACTTTGTTGATGCGCGCCTGGGTGGATACCCGCTGGGTACATTTCGCTGGGTAGTATTATACCTCTTGGCTTGACTTCGCGAACGAAGATTTGATAGGAGTTGCCCACGACGTCTGCAGGCTTGTTCGTGGCTGCGGAGGCCAATCCGAGACAGGCAGGTTCGACCGCAGTGGCTGCAGGGGAAGGTATGGCCAGGGTTCTGAGCTGCGGCATCTCTGTTTTTTCTCCTGAGCCGCTTGTCCTTAAGGCTAGCTCTGTGAGAGTCCTCAAAGGAGACAGCTGCCTTGTAAATGGTGGAGCGCCAGGTGTCACGGTCCGCAGCAAGCGAAGACCACTGGTGGTGGTCGATTTGGCAGGCACTAAGTGACTTCTTGAGACAGTCTTTGTATCTCTTCTTTGGTGCCCCTCTGTCACGGTGTCCAGTAGCAAGCTCGCCGAACAGGGTGATCTTTGGTAGGCGATGATCCTCCATCCTGGAGACATGCCCCGCCCAGCGGAGCTGTGTCCGCAGCAGCAAAGCCTCGATGCTCACAGTTTCACCCTGTTCAAGGACCTCGACGTTGGTGACATAGTCACTCCAGTGAATGCCCAGGATGGTACGCAGGCAGCGCTGGTGGAAGCGTTCGAGGAGTCGTAGTTGGCTGCGGTAGAGGGCCCAAGACTCGGAACCATACAGCAGGGTGGTGAGGACCACAGCTCTGTACACGCTGATCTTGGTGCCTGTTTTCAGCTGTTGATTGTGCCACACCCGCTTGAAAAGTCGCCCGAAAGCGCTGTTCGCTTTTGCCAGCCTGCTGTCAAGCTCCTTGTCCAGCTTGGCGTCCGACGTGATAATGCAGCCAAGGTAAGTAAACTGGTGCACTGACTTTAGTTCAGACTCGCCAATGGTGATGTGAGGAGGGCGATACACTGTCTTGGGTGCCGGCTGATGGAGGACCTCTGTCTTTTTCAGACTGACCTCGAGTCCAAAGAGCTGGGCAGCATCTGCGAAGCAAGACGTGATGCGCTGCAGGGCTCTCTCTGTGTGTGCAACGAGGGCAGCATCATCAGCAAAAAGCAGCTCACGAATCAGTTGGTCTAGGGTTTTCGTGTGGGCCTGCAGTCGTCTAAGGTTGAACAGGCTGCCATCGAGACGATACCTGATGTACACTGCATCGTCATCATCGAGGTCCACTGTGGCCTGCTTCAACATCATGCTAAAAAAGATGGTGAAGAGGGTCGGTGCCAGCACGCATCCCTGCTTTACGCCGTTGAGAATAGGGAATGGTTCTGAGAGATCATTGTTGAGTCTGACCTGGCCTTGCTGGTCCTCGTGTAGCTGGACAATCATGTTGAGGAACTTTGGGGGACAGCCAAGTCGCTCCAGGATCTGCCACATGCCTTGCCTGCTCACAGTGTCGAACGCTTTTGTTAGGTCGACAAATGTTACGTACAGCCCTTTGTTCTGCTCGCGGCACTTCTCCTGTAGCTGTCTCAGCACAAAGACCATATCGGTGGTGCTCCTGTTTGCTCTGAAGCCACACTGGCCCTCTGGGAGTTGGTCTTCAGCGATGGCAGGTACCAGCCGATTCAGGAGCAGCCTTGCAAGGATTTTCCCAGCAATGGACAGCAGGGTAATTCCCCGATAGTTGGAACAGTCAAACTTCTCGCCTTTGTTCTTGTACAGGGTGATAACGACTGCATCACGGAGATCTTTTGGTAGTGTTCCTTCCTCCCAGCAGCAGAGAAAGAGGTCATGGAGCTTGTTGTGCAGTGCTGTACCTCCATGTTTCCAGATCTCTGGCGGTATTCCATCAATGCCTGCTGCTTTGCCACTCTTGAGCTGGTGGATGGCTGTGAGGGTCTCTTCAGCGGTGGGCGGTTCGTCCAATTCAACCTTTACTGGGAGGTGTGGGATTTGTAGGACGACTGCTTCTTGAACAGTGCGCTCAGCGCTGAAGAGGCTCTGAAAGTATTCCGACCAGCGGTTCAAGATGGAAGTATTATCTGTGAGGAGTGCCTGGCCATTCGCGCTTCGCAGGGGACTTTGTACCAGGTGCCTGGGGCCATACACTGCTTTCAGTGCTTCGTAGAAGCCCCTGTAGTCACCATTGTCAGCACAAAGCTGGGTCCTCTGTGCAAGTCTGGTCCACCACTCATTCTGGAGATCTCTGAGCTTGCGCTGGAGACTGCTGCAGACGAGGCGGAAGGCAGATTTCTTCACAGGGCAGGAAGGCTGGGCTAGGTGGGCCTGATGGGCGGCTCTTTTTGTTTTGCTAGGTGTTCCTGGATCTCTACATCGTTTTCGTCAAACCAGTCTTTGTTCTTCTTTCTGGCGAAACCCAAGACTTCTGCAGAGGATTTTGCAATAGCAGTTTTCAGTTGTTCCCAAAGTGTTTCAGGGGAGGAGTCTACTGGGTCCGCTGTGTCTTTGAGCCTGCGCTGTAAATCTGTCTGAAAGGCAGCTTTCACATCGTCACGCTGAAGGCTGGCAACGTCAAGCTTTTTCTTGGGGGGCCCCCATTTCTTGGGTTTTGTGGGCAGTGGGCAGATGTTCACATCTGCACGGGACATAGACGACCCCGCCCTCCACGAGTGGCCTGCTGCCTTGCAGGCCTGGCCGCTTGGCTGCGGAAAGGCTAAGGGAGGAAACCCCTGACATCAAAGCCCCCGTGTCTCCGGGGAAGGCTTTTGAGCCAGAGACTAGGACAAGGACAGTCTGATATAAAACCTACGACCCGAGGACCTCGATGCCATCGTCCCAGCTTGCTAGGCCATGGCAGATGAACCAAGGGTTTAAAGGGTGGGGCCAGTACTGCGCACACTGCACTCCACCAAAAAGCTCCACCGCGCAGGCTTTAGGAAACGTCCACGGACCATGACACTGACCATTCCAAGTCCTTTAGCGACGGGCGAGGGGCGAAACGGCAGGTGAAAGATGTCACTGGAAGCCGCAGTCTCAAACCTGCATGCAGGCGGTTCAGGATATTGGTCGCCTGATGTTGACCTGGGGATGACAACATCACTCGGCACACCCTGAACGACCAAGCAGCCTTCTCTAGGGACAGCACTGCTTGCTCCACACGGAGAGGGGCCTAGAAAAGGTGGCTTAACCAAAGTTCATCCCTCGTAACCCCAGTTGGCTAGCCGCGGTCAACGGGTATCTTCTCCTGCGGTCAGAAAACAAGAAAAAACAACGGATCCACTCTCATGACGACCACGACCGGACTCAACGTAGCATGCTGGAACATCCGAACCATGCTCGACACAGCAGACAGCGGACGCCCTGAACGTCGCTCCGCCCTCATTGCCCATGAATTGCGGAGGTTAAACATCGACATCGCTGCGCTCAGCGAAGTACGCCTCCCGGACGAAGGCAGCCTCCAAGAACTTGGCGCTGGCTACACCCTCTACTGGTCAGGCAGGCCTGCATCAGAAAGACGGCTCTCAGGCGTGGGCTTCATGGTCAAGACCCCCATTGCGACTAAGCTGGAAAACCTACAAACAGGTCACTCCGACCGCATCATGTCCATGCGCCTCCCACTGAGACACCAGCAATACGTCACCCTTCTCAGTGTGTACTCCCCAACCCTCCTGGCAGAGCCTGCAGAAAAAGACAAGTTCTACTCTGACCTGCGCAGCCTCTTACAGAGCACCCCTGCAGACGACAAAGTCATCATCCTTGGCGACTTCAACGCCAGAGTGGGCCAAGACTCTGAAGCCTGGAAAGGAGTCCTCGGCAAGCATGGCGTTGGGAACTGCAATGACAATGGCCGCCTACTGCTGGAGTTCTGTGCAGAGCAGCAACTTGTCATCACCAACACTACTTTCCAGCAAAAGGACAGTCGAAAGACCACCTGGATGCATCCTCGCTCCAAGCACTGGCACCTTATCGACTATGTCCTAGTGCGTCAGAGGGACCGCAGTGATGTCCTCCTCACCAGTGATGCCTAGCGCAGAGTGCCACACTGACCACCGCCTTGTTCGCTGCAAAGTCAGGCTCCGCCTCAAGCTGAAACCCAAGAAAGCCCCCCCCCCCCCCCCCCCCCTCGCCCACAAGAAAAAGCTTGATGTTGCCAGCCTTCAGCGTGACGACAAGAAAGCTGCCCTTCAGACATATTTACAGCGCATGCTCAAAGACACAGTTGATCCAGCAGACTCCTCCCCTGAAACACTCTGGGAACAACTGAAAACTGCTATTGTAAAATCTTATGTGGAAGTCTTGGGCATTGTTAGAAAAAGAAACAAAGACTGGTTTGACGAAAACGACGTAGAGGTCCAGGAACTCCTAGCAAAACAAAGAGCCGCCCACCAGGCCCAACCAGCCCAGCCTTCCTGCCCTGTGAAGAAGTCTGCCTTCCGCCTCGTCTGCAGCAGTCTCCAGCTCAAGCTTAGAGAGCTCCAGAACGAGTGGTGGTCCAGACTCGCACAGAGAACCCAGCTTTGCGCTGACAACGGTGACTACAGGGGCTTCTACGAAGCACTGAAAGCAGTGTATGGCCCTAGGCCCCTGGTACAATGTCCCCTGCGAAGCGCTGATGGACAGGCACTCCTCACAGATAATACCTCCATCTTGAACCGCTGGTCGGAATACTTTCAGGACCTCTTCAGCGCTGAAAGCACTGTTCAAGAAACAGTCATAATCCAAATCCCACATCTCCCAGTAAAGGTTGAATTGGACGAACCGCCCACCGCCGAAGAGACCCTCACCAGCTCAAGAGTGGCAAAGCAGCAGGCATTGAAGGAATCGCGCCAGAGATCTGGAAACATGGAGGCCCAGCACTGCACAACAAGCTCCACGACCTCTTTTTCTGCTGCTGGGAAAAAGGAACACTACCAAAGGATCTCGGTGATGCAGTCATCATCACCCTGTACAAGAACAAAGGAGAGAAGTCTGCCTGCTCTAATTATTGTGGAATTACCCTGCTATCCATTGCCGGGAAAATTCTCGCAAGGCTGCTCCTGAATCGGCTGGTACCTGCCATCGCTGAAGACCACCTCCCAGAGGGCCAGTGTGGCTTCAGAGCCAACAGGAGTACCACCGACATGGTCTTTGTGCTGAGACAGCTTCAGGAGAAGTGCCGCGATCAGAACAAAGGGCTGTATGTAACGTTTGTCGACCTAACAAAAGCGTTCGACACTGTGAGCAGGCAAGGCATGTGTCAGATCCTGGAGCGACTTGGCTGTCCCCCAAAGGTCCTCAGCATGATCGTCCAGCTCCACGAGGACCAGCAAGGCCAGGTCAGGCTCAACAGTGACCTCTCAGAACCATTCCCCATTCTCAACGGCGTGAAGCAGGGCTGCGTGCTGGCATCGACCCTCTTCACCATCTTCTTTAGCATGATGTTGAAGCAGGCCACAGTAGACCTCGACGATGATGACGCAGTGTACATCAGGTATCGTCTCGATGGCTGCCTGTTCAACCTCAGACGACTGCAGGCCCACACCAAAACCCTAGACCGACTGATTCGTGAGCTGCTTTTTGCTGATGACGCTGCCCTCGTTGCACACACAGAGAGAGCCTTGCAGCGTATCACGTCCTGCTTCGCAGATGCTGCCCAGCTCTTTGGACTCGAGGTCAGTCTGAAAAAGACAGAGGTCCTTCATCAGCCAGCACCCAAGGAAGAGCATCGCCCTCCCCAAATCACCATTGGCGAATCCGAACTGAAGTCTGCACACCAGTTTACCTACCTTGGCTGCATCATCACGTCAGATGCCAAGCTGGACAAGGAACTGGACAACAGGCTGGCAAAAGCGAACAGTGCGTTCGGGCGACTATTCAAGCAGGTATGGCACAATCAACAGCTGAAAAAGGCACCAAGATCAGCGTGTACAGAGCTGTCCTCATCACCACCCTGCTGTACGCTTCCGAGTCCTGGGCCCTCTACCGCAGCCAACTACGACTCCTCGAACGCTTTCACCAGCGCTGCCTGCGTACCATCCTCAGCATTCACTGGAGTGACTATGTCACAAACGTCGAGGTCCTTGAACAGGCGGAAACTGTGAGCATCGAGGCTTTGCTGCTGCGGACACAGCTTCGCTGGGCGGGGCACGTCTCCAGGATGGAGGATCATCGCCTACCCAAGATCACTCCGTTCGGCGAGCTCGCCACTGGACACCGAGACAGAGAGGCACCAAAGCAGAGATACAAAGACGGTCTCAAGAAGTCACTTAGTGCCTGCCAAATCGACCACCGCCAGTGGTCTTCGCTTGCTGCTGACCGTGACACCTGGCGCTCCACCATTTACAAGGCAGCCGTCTCCTTTGAGGACTCTCGCAGTGCTAACCTTAAGGACAAGCGGCTCAGGAGAAAAAAACAGAGTTGTCGTAACTCAGAACCCTGACCAGACCTTCCCCTGCAGCCACTGCGGTCGAACCTGCCTGTCCCGATTGGCCTCCGCAGCCACGAACATGCCTGCAGACGATGTGGGCAAGCCCAAAGAATCTTCGTTCGCAAAGTCAAGCCAAGAGAGAAGAGATTTATAGAAGGGACGTTTTAAGATGGGTGGCGGTGGGGCGAATTTAATAGCAAGTCCATAATGTCAAATCGGGCAGGCCTAAACCTCTGACAATTGAAGTAATAAGATATAAATTACGTCATGTCTACTTACGCTAACCTCGCTGGTGAACGTACATTTGGCGCGAAAGGCCGTATGTGCTTATGTGAGTGTGTGTGTGTGGTGTGCGTACGTGCGTGCGTGTGTGCGTACGCACATGCGTGCGTGCGTGCGTGTGTGCATGCGTGCATGTGTGTGTGTGTGTGTGCGTTTGTGTGTTTGTTTGTGTGTGTGTGTGTGTGTGTGTGTGTGTGTGTGTGTGTGTGTGTGTTTGCGTGCGTATGTATGTAGACACAAGAATCTGAGATATTGCAGTACGTACAAGCTTGAAACTTGGAGAAATACTTTATCTAATGGGTGGCTAAGAGAACCTTCGAGCACGTTGTATTTGGATGTCTCACTGAAGACATAAAAGACCGTTAATAGAAAGTCGGTTGACCCAGATTAGAGTCCGTAATTTGTGTCATATTTACTTAAAATTTAGGATATATCTAGTTTGAAGAAAGATATGGATGAGTTCGTTAGCCAGCTTTGTACCTCTTGAACTGTTTGAAAAATAATTAATTCATTTTTGCAAGTTTTGGATCCACTATATACTCCCATCAAACAGTCATCCCTGGGTGAGGCTGTGTGGAACAAAACAGTCAGCGCTGGAAGAGGCTGTGTGCTATTCGGATGAGTAACGTGAAACATCAATTTTGTCACTGTGTACTGTCGTGAGACTAGCGATTCCATGACGTCAAGCTATAGTGACGTCATTTTGCTGCTCCTGCTTTTCTTCTTCAGATTCCTGTGGCTACTCCACCCCACAGAGCGTACTAATGGCGGGAAGCGCCGTGTGTCCGTCTTTATTTGTGTGTGCCGGTGTGTGCGTTGATCAAAGGTTGGCTTAGAGAGAAAGGAAATGGATCAGAAGGATAAGCTTAAAAATGGGAAAAAACTGTGAATGTTCCTAAAAGAAAAACGCATGTACATTGAGCTCCAAACAATACGGTAGACTTTGGGATGAAATCCTCAGCTTGTTCAATAGGAGATATTTCAACATCAAAATCAGGTCAAAGACAAAAGGTAAAAGCCCTTGACAGCGAGGACAGCTCTCATATAGAAGGTACTTTGAGGGTTATGGTTCATCCCATCTTGTTTTGTTTTGGTTTTGTTATTTTTTAAGCCGGAAGGGGGTGAGGGGGGGGGGGGGGGTAGCACAAATCGGTGGGGGATATAAGTACTCTTGGAACCGCCACACCTCTACAAACACACCAAAAGGCATTAGATTTACCAGTAGCACTTAAACGAAACGTCACCCCAAATACCACCCCTATCCCCATCCAGTAAGCACCAGACATCAGATTTACTACTAGCACTTAAATGAAATCACGATATCCGCATTAATGTCAGCTTTTCTTATCACTTTAATTCCCAGATCGAGAAGACTTCGATTGTATACAATTTAGTTCTGGAAGTAAAATGGCTATGTAGCTGGTGTGGCTGTTTGGCTCCGAGCTAAAGTGGTGTCCTTTAGATGCCGACCAACATGTTGTGCCTAACATGTCAGGTTTGAGATAAGCGTGCCATAACCTATGCACTGTGTGTTGGCGATGGGCCTTAGCCGCTGCACACGATGACCATATATAGCACCATAAGATGACCGTATATGGTTTTTCAGTTGTAAAATGGATGGCAGGAAAACGATGGCCGTATTTTCTTTATACAATGACCATATATGGTATTTCAGTCGTGAAATGGATTGCAGAAAACAGGAAGCATGAACAGTACTTAAAGCCTTACACACAAAGCGATCGTGTGTTTTGAGTGTTCGTTTGTAACTGCTGACACAGTAAGTGCGACACCGAGTTACTTTAGTTCATTGCAGTTAAATAACAAATAGAGTCTAGTACTGCCTGATTCCTTTTGTTGTTGCAGTTCTCCTTTCTTTTTTCCTTCATGTTTTTCTTGCTGCACCTGATCCATCTGATCCTTCAAAGGATACTTAAACTACCTACTTCTACCAGACCTCGAAATGCCCTTTCTTGGAAGGCTACGACACCCTCAGAATAGACCAGCAAAACATTCTGGACGTCTTTTAGGGATCTTCGGAAGATATTATCCTGGTTTCGTACGGGTGGACCTATCTGCCCAACCGCAGACGATTAATTGACCAATCAGAGAGGAGGTCAAAATAGTAGCAATTAAAAAAATTACTACGTACTTAACCTTGCTTGCGATTCAGTCACAATTGTTATAACTGTTTATTATTTATTTATTTTAAAATTATTTAAAGTTTTAAAACACAATAGCTGTACTCCGCGAGTAAATCACGGAAAGTTATAGATTTGTAGGGTAACTTAAACATTTCTTCCGGTTTTGATGCTAGAAACTATGGCGGCTCTCGATATAAACATTCACTTCTACAAGATTCTTTTCCGGCAATCGAGAGGTATAATAATAAATAATAATACCGGTTATTATATAGGCGCTTTTTCCCAATTCGGCGAATGGGCTCAAAGCGCCGCGAACTGAACCCAACACGCACGCTCACGTGACACACATGCATTCACTCTGAAGACAAACACAGTGCAAGGCAGACACAAGACATTCACGTGGTGAAAAGGGTCAGCTCAGCTACTGAGGTTTCGGAAATTTTTATCGCTTGTATTAGAAATTTATAAAGTGGCCTGAAACAGGTACCAAAGTGTATGCGTTTCAATGTACTTTTTTTTTCTTATCTTTAAAATTGTTCATGATTTATGTTTGTTTGTGTGTTTGATTATGGGCCTTGCAGAGACTGTCACACTAATCTAATCTGACACTACTTGATATTCTTCTCAAAATATTTAACCTTCTTTACCATTGTTTCTTCTATGGGCGTAGTATAGAATTTCGGATTATCTGCTAGCAGTTTGGCAGACACTATAGTGGTCTTCTCAGCTTATTCCGCTTCTTTTACCATTGTATCTTCTCTGGACGTACTGGAGGTTTTTGGAATAGTCTGACCTGTCTCGTCGGCCCACTAGAAAAGTCATTGGAGACCTAGTAGAGGGTAGATAATTATGTGTAAGAATCAGGTGAATCCTTACGCATTTTTGCCCTCTTCTAGGCCTCCTGATCATCTGATCCTTTCCTCCTTTCCTTTTTTCTTTCTTTCTTTCTTTCTTTGTCTTAACCCATTTAGCCTCAAGTCCACATTTCCAAAAATTTGGAGGTTTCACCTAACGATTATGTACTAGTTCCAGGAGATGGATGGACCATGATAATTCAAGGGTAGTGCCAGATTAGCTTGGCGCCTAAAGGCGCCAAGCTAATCTGGCACTGCCCTTGAATTATCATGGTCCATCCATCTCCTGCTGTACGGCGTTGAGGCTAAATGGGTTAAGAACACTAGGGACCTTCAATTTCAGATGTCAGCAGAATCGTGTTACTTCAGCTTGCTCTGCCTGCTGACACTATCTCATACACATGGACAAAATGCAAGTAAGTTATGCACAAAGAACAGAGTCACTCGAAAACAAGCTCCTTTGATCCAAACTGTAATCCATAAAAAGTATCATGCTGACGTCTCTAAGTTAACCAAGACGCAGGACATTTAGATATGGCCTGCTCTAGCTTGATTAAAGTTTGTCAAACTTCAAAAGGGTCACCTCTGATTATTTCATATAGGATATAAAGAAACATACGACTAAATGTGGCTCCAATTCGTGAGATCCAAAATCATTGACCAGCACACAGTAATTCCGACGTGGTCCCAGCGACTGTTGCAATGGGGCAACCGTTCCTATCACCGAGTTTCTGCGGCGTCATTCTGAAGCCTGTGATATTTAGGATCCTCCCTGTCTCGAAAAGACTAGGTCCACTGTAAGGCCGATGGTGCAGACTCTCTCCTTAGTGAACGACGTGTTTGGGTTGAATCGTTAAAGTCCTTACACCGAAACAAATCTCCTTATTGAACACGTGATGTATTCAACTCCGCCTCGATGATTGTCTAGAGAGAAAACATTGGGCTCGAGTAATGATTATTTTTTTAATTTTTCTTCTTCTTCCCATAGGTAGGCTTTTCAATTAAGGTGTATTTTCAAAGAATGTTAATTACTGCAAGAATATGCTTTTTGCAGTCAGCGATGTAAATGTCTATCATGCACACTTCTCTCCCTTGACAGTGCTTTTCCTACTCACTTGGTAGTTTTTTCTAAATTACAAGCACTGGCAGTCAACCCTTTCGGTCTAGTTTTTTACTACAATTTCGACTGCAACTCCTTCCCCCTTTTTAGTAGGTTCTCTCTTAGGGTGCATGGAAATTTAGCTCTAGGTGGAGGCATGGAATGTATGCCCCTGCAGAAACCACAGTAAAATGCGGTCTTCTTTGCAGGTAAGCAGAAGTTCCTTCTCTTCCTCCTGTATTGCCGATGGTGTGCTGAAGAGGTCACCAAGACCGAAACAGCTGTCCACACCGGCTCAATATCTGGACCCCCACTTGGGGGACCTAGATTTAAATTTCCATGCACCTAGGGGCTGGAACAGTGGGATATGTGATACGCCCCCCTTCGGGGGGGGGAGGGGGGGGGCTTCCATATGCATTGCTTTCAGTCTCTTACTTAGCGCCCCCTCTTTCCTATCTTTTATTTGTGTGTGCTTGGACCAAAGTAGATCTATGATCATTGGTCTATCATGCACACTTCTCTCCCTTGACAGTGCTTTTCCTACTCACTTGGTAGTTTTTTCTAAATTACAAGCACTGGCAACCCTTTCGGTCTAGTTTTTTACTACAATTTCGACTGCAACTCATTCCCCCTTTTTAGTAGGTTCTCTCTTAGGGTGCATGGAAATTTAGCTCTAGGTGGAGGCATGGAATGTATGCCCCTGCAGAAACCACAGTAAAATGCGGTCTTCTTTGCAGGTAAGCAGAAGTTCCTTCTCTTCCTCCTGTATTGCCGATGGTGTGCTGAAGAGGTCACCAAGACCGAAACAGCTGTCCACACCGGCTCAATATCTGGACCCCCACTGTCCACACCGGCTCAATATCTGGACCCCCACTTGGGGGACCTAGATTTAAATTTCCATGCACCTAGGGGCTGGAACAGTGGGATATGTGATACGCCCCCCTTCGGGGGGGGGGGCTTCCATATGCATTGCTTTCAGTCTCTTACTTAGCGCCCCCTCTTTCCTATCTTTTTTTTTGTGTGTGTGCTTGGACCAAAGTAGATCTATGATCATTGGTCTATCATGCACACTTCTCTCCCTTGACAGTGCTTTTCCTACTCACTTGGTAGTTTTTTCAGCGATGTAAATGTTTTCTTTTGTACGTCATTATATATTATGGAGTGGAATCATTTTATCGCAGTGTCTTGTAGGTAAAATGGCTCTGAAATCGTTCACATCGTAGCAGCTTTCAGTGGCTTGATCATTATTCTGAGGTTTCTTTATCATATCTGTGATGGCAAACAACTCCAGACAGGCCGATCCTTTCGTTCCTCCCGTTCATTCTTTTTTCTTTATTTACGGCTGCGCCACGAGTCAAACGATACAAACAAAAACAACAACAAACAAACAAACGATGCAAAAGTCCATACGGCTCACTTGTGAAATAGATAAACATAATTAATCCGACCTTTGCAACATTGATCTATTTAACAGGTTGCTGAAAAAGTAAATGTTCTAATGTTTTTACGTAAGTAAAGGATTGGATTTGTGCCTGCAAAATCCATGTTTTTTGTGTTTGTTTTTTTTCCAAAATGTGTGCATTTTTCATACTTGTCAGCCTTCTTGACCCTTGACCTTTGGGAGGGGTCAAGGAAATGATTATGCATAGGAGGGTCTGGTGATCAGCTAAATGTGTGCCAGATTTGAATGAATAGTTTTCAAAAACGCGGAGATAATTTAGAAAATAAATATTGTTCACACTTTTGCCGACCTCTCGGGGCCCTTGACCTTCCCGAATGGTCTTACAAATTAGTATAAGGGTCTTACGTAAGGTATCTCTGCTTCCAGTCTGTTTTCGCATGTAACTTTGTTATTTTGACGATCCTCGCACCCTTCAATCCCCTCACAATCCTTCCAATCCCCCCTAAACTAATGAATGCCGTCTGCATCTTATCAGGTACCGTGATATGTCATTTACAAATGTTTTTCACCTTAACAGTAGGGAAAGAAGATCGTTATTACTTATACATTACATGGCGGCGCAAGTGTGCAGTATTTGTATAGTTTCCATCCGTGTAGCAAAATGACCATTTTCACAGAGACGGAATGTGTTGCACACCAGCAAATGAATCTGGGTAGCGAAGTCGTGCAGAGCACTCTCTGAATTTAAATGTAAAATTATGTCCCATGGAGCTACTCTGATTGAGTGAACGTTTGGCTTTGGGCGACGCCTTTGTTTGAAATTGCACACATCACACAATAGAAAGAGTCAATAAATCTATGTCGGAGAATATACATTTTCATGTTTTTGGGGGGACGAATCATAAACACTCTTATAAACCTATCTTATTTTGTGTTCAGCTAAGTTTTGCGCTTGTGCCATGAAAAAAGAAGAAGAAGAAGAAGAAGAAGGGGATACAAACTGTTCATTGGCATCAATTTATGTTTTTCTCTGTTGAATAATTTCGCTTGTTTTATACTGACCATCGATGGCATCTATTGTTTGTTTTATTTTCACAGACAACGATTTTCGTGTTCTTACCAGTTCGACGGGCGCAGTGACTTCGCCTGGCTACCCTGGTACATTTGCGGGAGCTTCCAACTATGTCTTCTTTATCAACCCTCCAGTATCCCAAAATATTCGACTGACGTTCTCTGCTTTTCTGCTCGAGTAAGCAGTCACTTGTTGCAGTTATCACACTTGTAATTTGTTCTCAATGTTTTCGAAGTCTATTAATTGATCATACTGATTGTGCTTTGTTAAAACCGTTGATTGTGACTTTTTGAAACCGTTGATGACGTGTCTTCCGAAATGAAATATGTATTGCGCGTTAAACAACATTCTTTTATCTTTATCACGTTCGGTGTGTTTTCTGTTTTCACAGTGCTAACATTGTTTTCGTGTACGACGGCTGCATTGGAGCTAGACAGCTCGGTCGGTGAGTAATGTAACGTAGATATTTGCATACGTTTGTCATATAAATGTTTCCATCCGTCTTTCATCTACGTTTTATTGAGACAAGCAACGCCACTTAGATATCGTATGACATGTGTGTTATGATTTATGCTGTCTCCGGCGCCACTCGTGAGCCGCAGAATAAAGAACAATATGTCAATTCATTTTAATTATTGAATATAAGCGAGGGTGGGGGGTGGAAGGAGGAACCACTTTTCTGCATTCGTCGTATAAGTAGCTTAATCGCCGACAAACATCGTACTCAGGTCGACCGAAAGATTTTTATCGGTCGACCTGAGCACTAATGGTTTACTGAAATGAGAGGTCGGTAATGAAACAATTACTATATATCTCTTCCCTGGGAGCGAATGATTTATCTAGCTTTGTTTTCGACGGTTATTGGGTGTTTACGTTTATACGTTGAATTAACAATAATAATAATAAAAAAAACTTTTCATGAAATCATGCAGATGCCATAGAGTTTATTGTTGTAACGGGTCACATGTTTCGTTAATCAGATAGTCCCTGCATAGGAAGTTTGACAAGTGTGGTTTTGAATTTGTACAGCCCCTAGCAGTAAGTGATATCAAGTTTTTCAGCTGCAGCGAAAATAATGTTTCAAATGTTCTCTCCTACCTTTGCATTTGCGCGTTGGTGGCTAGTGTTTGGCAGTATGGTCATTTATTATCATTAATTTAAGAAAATATAGGTGAATTTATTTAAAAGGTTTCCTAATAAGCACCACAGGTACTTGATTACAAGTAACGACAAGTCCGATTGAAGAACTGCAAAACGGCTGATGCACAGAAATTAAGCTACTATTCATCTAGTGTTTTAACTCTGACCAAACACTATTAATTCGGCCGATATCCTTAGATCACTATAGTGAGGAAAGACTAGCAATTTATTCTCCTCATTCTATTGTTCGAGTTGTCGCGACTTGTGAATAGTGACACTACGGTTTTCAGGGTCTGTCTATTAGCATCTTTGTAGTTGGCGCACCGAAGGCCAGAGATGCCGATGCAATGTGCTGATGTACTTTGGAAAGTCCACATTTTCTTTGACAAAAGCTAAATGTTTTAAAATAATGAGAGACAAGCAGCTGTAGACCGACAAATTAAAAGTGTTGTTTTTCAAACACCTGAATTTCAGACATTTTGAAGGCCTATTTCTTCGGAAATAGAAAACTACTAATCTAGGGTCTGCAGTTCACATTAACCCCTTCCCTGCCACTGTACACTGAACGTGTACATTTGTGTTCTTAAATCTTGGTTCATCTAACAACCAAAAGCCAACACTGTCAAAGAAACATAGTCTCGGCAAGTGGCATAGATCCTCATAGGCCACCGCAGTCGATAGGGCTCATGAGGCTCTATGTCTATTGCAGTTGGATTGTGGTCTCTTTTTTCTAGGCAGTGAAGGGATTAAAATCTGAAACTAATGCTCCATACTTCCGCCATCTGTTCCCGATGACAACAACACGCACAAGTTAACAAAGTCATGATTTGTTCATTCCTACAGAGGACGAATCTCAGTATTTCAATATGTCCACACATCTCGGCACATATCTAAATTTGTGGGCGACATAACTTTTGACGTCTGCTTTGCTTTGGGCTCTGCCTTAGATTTACTTCCCTTGGCTGAACGTCACACTTCAGCTTCAGTGCGTCTTGGGTGCGTAGACTCTGTCGTCATTCAAATATTTAACTCGCTTATTGATATGGGGTGTATCTTGAACAGTTTATTGCATGCTTGATAATACTGCATGTATTGCAACTTTACAGGATTTCATGTTCAATGCAATAGAATGAAAGTCCGCTAGTGCCGCGTATCAAGAAACGCGGAAGACACGGTCATGGCGCTTTTAACAAGGTGCAGAAAGAAAGAAATATGCGCATATGCAAACATTGTTGTATTCACTCACTGTGGATTTGTATTGTTTACTTTTCACGTGTATTTATTATGGATCCATTTGGGGCATAAGAAAACAAAGTCTACATATTTTCAGATTACCGTAAATTAAATTCCAGATTCACAGGCTCTTCCATTCCACCTGTGGTGACGTCCACCAGCAATCTGATGACCGTACAGCTAGTATCATCCACTACGTCTTCCGGGTCAGGCTTTAGTGCTACTTACACTACTTTTGGGTCGTCTGTCGTCATCAAGGATTCAGGTGAGTTCTCTTATACATTGTAGTTGGCATGGCACAGATAGCTGATATTTGCGGTAAATTTAATTTGTTTTAAACAGAGCGAGCTTCGGGTGAGTTGTGCGAGTGCAGCCACGGTATAGGTGTACAGTGCCGGTGGATGCACGCACAACTGGTTCTCAATGTTTGGGTCCTGCCTTACCTAAGACTTTCATACCCCTCTTTTCATAAACCGTGTGAGGAAGTGTTACTGACTTGTTGACCATCGAGAAATTCTTCTACGTAGCAATTGGAGAAGTGGAAGTGGAAAAACATGTTTTCCTTTTATTTTATTTATTGTTTGGAATTCAAAGTTCGTGAGTTAATATAGTCCTTCTGTGCGACATTATCAACGTCATACTAAGAACAACAGATCTTGCGAACTAATAACCTATACTGCCTGGAGAAAGTCGTTCTTCACTAAACTGAACCGACTTTTTCCTGTTTATTCTTTACAATTATCACTTTTTGATACGTTAATTTGTATGCATTGTGTTCACAATACTTCCAGTACTGACAGACTGCCAGTATTGCTTTTACAAAGTGGCCATAATATCTTGCAACATTTATATGTTTTTATTTTAGTTTATGTTAAATGTGTGATACATGCCACTATGGTAATTTAGTTCTTCCTGGCGGAGTGTACGTGATATACGTTTTTCAGAAAAACAGAACCTATGATGGAGATTGTAATAATCTTCACGAATCATTACGTTACAAAGCTATACCCTCCAATCTTCGCGTACGAATGGGAGATGAAATTTCTTTTATTCACAGACAGCTGCAAATATATCATGACTGCAAACACCGACACATTTCACTCGCAAAACTACCCTGCAGCGTATCCTGATTTCTCTTTTGCCATCTTTGTGATCCAGCCTTCCTCGTTCGAGATTATACGTTTGCAGTTCCTCGATTTTGATTTGGAGTGAGTGTACAGTACGTTTCATTTTGATACCTTAAAACATTTAACAACTGTAAGTAAAATGGCAGGACAGGTTTGCGTTAGTTATGTTTTCATATAATTATATGAATTTATAATGCCATTTAGGGTATAAGGCATCCATTTTTCCTAGAAAGTAAAATAGATTGGGTCGTACTTCGTGCATTAAAAAAGGATTCGAACCAGTTCCCACAGGCAACAAAGTGTAGCTTTTCTCCGCAGCACGCTTCCGTCTTTTTATGATGTTAAAATACAAGATGAAAGAACATATACTCTTTGTGATTCCTGTGTATCGTAAACAATTGCAAAGCTATTTCATTTTATTTCAGAGACACCTACGATTTTGTGACCGTGTATGATGGTACCGTTGGTGATCCCGTGCTTGGCAAGTAAGTGTCTGTGATTTCCGTGATCCCTCCCCCCCCCCCCCACCCCCGCCTTCCTGGTAGACGAAGAAGCTAATTTTAACTCACTTCTATTTATAGAAGGGACTTTTAAAGATGGGTCGCGGTTGGGCGAGTTTAATAGCATGTCCATGGTGTCAAAGGCGGGCAGGCCTAAGCCTCTAACGACTGAAGAAACAAGATGAAATTTGCGTCATGTCTAGTTACGCAAACCTCGCTGCTGAAAGTACATTTGGCGCGAAGCGCCGTGTGCGTGTGTGTGTGTGTGTGTGTGTGTGTGTGTGTGTGTGTGTGTGTGTGTGTGTGTGTGTGTGTGTGTGTGTGTACGTAAGTAAACACGAGAATCGCCGATACTTCTGTACGCACAAGCTTGACACTTGTCGAAATACTTTATTCAAAGGGTGGCTAAGAGAGCCTCCGAGCATATTGTAACTGGATGTCTCCTTGAAGACATAACAATAGGAGGATTTCATCCCAAAGTCTACCGTATTGTTTGAAGCTCAGCTGTGTTTATCTTTTAGGAACATTCAGGGTTGTTCTAATTTTTAGGCTTATTATGCTGATCCTTTTTTCCCTCCTCTCTAAGCCAACCCTTGATCAACACACACGTCGGCGCACACAAATAAAGACGGACACACGGCGCTTCCCACCATTAGTACGCTCTGTGGGCTCGTGTAGCGACAGGAATCCATCTCCTTCTACTCTAACCCACCCTCTGATCCCCACTCACACTGGCACACAGAAATAAAGACGGACACACGGCGATTCCCGCCATTCGTAAGCTCCGTTGTCTGGCGTAGCATAACTATTCTGAAGAAGAATAAAAGCAGCGAAATGACGTCACCCCAGGGTCGTTCGAGATTTGAAGATTGTCTTAAGCTGACCCTTAATTAATTACTAATTTGCCACTCACCCTTCCTGCCTTTTCAATACACATAGTACATTTTCTTTTGATCGGCTGCCAAACCGGGGACAACGCCTAGCCTACACATCCCATTCAATCCATAAATTAAACCTATTTTTTTTTCATTAGAATCATTCATGCATATCACAGCGACTCAGGCTTAACTTAATATAAATGTCCAAGTAACCTAAAATATCTTTTTTTCTCAATAATACTCTGGTGGTGGAGATTGGATGTCTGTGTTTGATACTGGGGTGTTCCATTCACAGCGGGGGGAGGGGGGTGCAGTTCTATTTAAACAGGCGAGTCTATTTCTTTTTTAATAGCCTAGCTGAGAACAAGATCTGAGTGAGCTTACAAAACCAAGTCAGGCAAGGCAAGCTTACATGCAGTCAGCCGTGCGAGTTAGTAGTGTCTGAGTGTTGTCGAGTTTGTCTTTGTCTAGTAGTTGTGAGTCGTCAGCGTAGAGGTGGTGGTGTATGTGGTGAGACTGGATGATGTTGGACAGGGGGGAGGTGTTGAGTGTGCAAAGGACCGGGCCCAAGACGGACCCCTGTGGAACGCCGCAGGAGAGCCTGACTGGGTTGGAGGAGACGCCGTCGATGGTGACGGACTGCTGTCTGTCGGAGAGGTAGGAGAGAAACCAGGAGTGATCAGAGTCAGTGATGCCAAAGGAGTGGTGAAGGCGGTGGAGGAGGATAGAGTGGTCTATGGTGTCGAAGGCGGCAGAGAGAAATAGTATCGTAAGAAGGGAGATGTTGCCCGATTCATTGGAGAGAAGCAGGTCGTTAAGGATATGTCGAAGGGCTGTTTCAGTGCTGTGATGTTTGCGATAGGTAGACTGGAAGGGACTGAGGAGGTTGTTGTCGGCGAGGTGGAGGTTGACTGGTTGAGGACAACCTTCTCAAGAAGCTTGGACAGGAAAGAGAGATTGGAGACTGGGCGGTAGTTCTTGAGTTCGTTTGGGTCGAGGTTGTGTTTTTTTGAGGAGAGGACGGACGATGGCGGACTGGAAGATATCGAGGACGGAGCCATTCTCTAGAGATGTGTTGATGATGTCGGTAATGAAGGGCAAAAGTTTTGGGAGGCCGTCCCGGTAGAGGGAAGCTGGGAGGGGGTCTAGTTCGCAGGTTTTGAAAGGCATACATTTTATGGTCTTGAGGACTTCATCCTGAGAGACGGGGTGGAAGGACGAGAGGGGAGTGCCGGAAAAGGGGGGGGGGAGTCAGGAAGGCAAGGCGGAGAAGGCAGAGTGTCGAGTGTGTTGCGCAGAGTTTTGATTTTGTCGGAGAAATAGGAGGAAAAAGCGGACGGAAGTTCTTCTTTGCTGTGTGTGTTGGGAAGAGGAGAGTCTTTAGAAGTGCCTAGGAGTGTGTTCATGGTAGCGTAGAGGGTTTTGGAAGAAGTGGATTCCAGGATTTTGTTTTGAAGGTGTTTGCGTTTGGAGTCGGAGATCATTCTGCAGACTTTGGATCTGGTGGATTGGAAGATCTCTCTGTGAACGGTGAGGTCAGATGAGCGCCAGCGGCGTTCCGCTTGTCGACGCTCACGCTTGGCCTCAGCTATGTCGTCAGTGAGCCAGGGGGAGGGGAGTCGGTTGGGTATGGAACATGTGGTGACAGGGGCATGGGTGTCTAGAAGTTTTCGAAGGGAGGAATCGAAATGGGATGCAAGATCGGGAGAGGGGGCGGGGTCCAAGAGAAGGTCGACAGCTTCGTCGAAGAAGTTCTCTCGGTTGACAGATTTTAGTTTGCGACGAGAGACAAAGAGCTTGGGTTTTTTCGGGGGAGGTAGGTTGAGGGCGACGAGAATAGCGAGGTGGTTGGAGGGAAGCACAGAAGAGGTGTCAGAGTCGAGGAAGAGTTGATCGGTGGTGCGGGTGATGATCCAGTCGAGGGTGTGGCCGAGTCGGTGGGTGGGTTTAGTGATGTCTTGTGTAAGATTGTGGTTTGAAAGTGACGTGCAAAGGCGTTTTGTGTCGGTGTGGTCGGGTTTGTCGAAGTGGAAGTTAAAGTCGCCAAGAAGGATGTGTTTTCCGGGTCGTGTGCTGTAGTGGTCGAGGAGGAGATCGAACTCGGTGAGGAACATGGAGTTTGTGAGTTTGTTTTGAGAGCTTGGAGAGGGGGCGATAGATACATGAGAAGATGAGGGACTGGCCAGGGAGTGTTGCTACGGCCTCGACAGATTCAAAGGAGGGATGAGCAATAGGGAGAGACTGAGAGAAGGACAGATGAGCAGAAAGACAGTCCCTGTAGATGATGGCAATGCCACCCCCTCTGGAAGCACGCGGGAAGGAGGCCAGGCGGTAGCCACTCGGAGTGACGCTGGCGATGATGGGTTCATCGCCAGCTGAGCGGAGCCACGTTTCGGTGATCACGACAACATCTAGGTCATTGTCTAGGATGAAATCTGAAATCACGTCGGCTTTGCCATCTTTGCATTGAACAGACACAGTTTTAGGTTGGATGAGCCAGAAGAGGAAGAGGGAGAAGAAACGGACGAAGAAGAGGACAAAGGAAGAGGAGGTTGGAGAGGGGGGAAAGAGGATGGAGGGGGGAAGGAGAGGAGAGGGGGAGGAGGAAAAGATGGGGAAGGAGAACCGGGCAAGAGAGAGGATGCGAGAGGAGGGTGAGGGGGTGAGGGGGGAGGAGGAGGAAGGGGAGTAGGAAAAGCTGAGGTAGAGGGAGGGGGAGGGCGAAGGGGAGGAGAAAGGGGGAGAGGGGACGAGGAGGAAAAAGCAGGCGAAGGAGGAGGGGGTGAGGGGAGGAAGGGGGAGGAGGGCGGGGGAGGGGGCGGCCGAGGAAAGCAGGGAGCAGTAAATGAGCAAGAGAGGAAAGGAAATGGGAGAAGAAGGAAGGGAGGTGGAGAAATCGAGGAGGCGGGGGAGGCGGAAGGGGATGAAGGGCATAGGAAAAGGGGAAGAAGTGTGTGGTTGTGTTTTCAGTGGTGAGTCCCGCCTTTTGCTAATTCCGCCCCTGTGGCCTCACTTTCGCGATCGGGTGCCGCGTAAGGCATCTGCAACACTGTCAGTGGCACCGGCCGCGCAGTAGGGGGCGTTGCGACGTAGAGATAGCAGTTGTTGGCGTGTGCATTTGATGAGCATGATTGTTTGTGAGGACAAGAAAGAGGAAGACGAGAAGAGGGTTCAGTAGGGTGTGTGTGTGTGAGTAAGTGTGTGTGTGTGTGTGTGTGTGTGTGTGTGTGTGTGTGTGTGTGTGTGTGTGTGTGTGTGTGTGTGTGTGTGTGTGTGTGCCGGTGTGTGTGTGTGAGCGGTGTGTAGGGGAGCGACCTGATTTCCGGTCGGTCAGCGACGAGATCGGGCAATGGCGCCGAAAGTGGGGAGGGCGAGATGTCGACGAGAGAGCACACGAAACTCTATAGAACGGTAGGAACACACAACAACCAAGCAGCAGATGCAACCACGGGTGGCAAACAGACTCACACAGTAAACATATCACACACTAGCACGCAGCACATGGAAACAGGGCGCAGAAAGGCCCGGCGAACCCACGCTGCGGAAGAAGAAAAATTTGCGACGTAAACAAACATTCAAATGACAGACACAATTCAATACGATACCACTCAAACAGCAATCAGATCCGACGAAACACAAGCATAATCCTCATCAGCGCACTCTTATACGATACTCAGCAGACATTCAGCACACGAAACACAGTACATCCAACGAAAAACCACTAAACACTGGGAGCGAAAACACGTGGTAGGTCGCACAAACAAGATGGCGCCCTGAACAGTGCTTTCAGCGCTGAAGAGGTCCTGAAAGTATTCCGACCAGCGGTTCAAGGTGGAGGTATTATCTGTGAGGAGTGCCTGTCCATCAGCGCTTCGCAGGGGACTTTGTACCAGGTGCCTGGGGCCATACACTGCTTTCAGTGCTACGTAGAAGCCCCTGTAGTCACCGTTGTCAGCGCAAAGCTGGGTCCTCTGTGCGAGTCTGGACCACCACTCGTTATGGAGCTCTCTAAGCTTTCGCTGGAGACTGCTGCAGATAAGTCGGAAGGCAGACTTCTTCACAGGGCAGGAAGGCTGGGCTAGGTGGACCTGGTTGGCGGCTCTTTTGTTTTTGCTAGAAGTTCCTGGATCTCTACGTCATTTTCGTCAAACCAGTCTTTGTTCCTTTTTCTAACAAAGCCCAAGCCTTCCACAGAAGATTTTACAATAGCAGTTTTCAGTTGTTCCCAGAGTGTTCAGGGGAGGAGTCTGCTGGATCAACTGTGTCTTTGAGCATGCACTGCAAATCTGTCTGAAAGGCAGCTTTCTTGTCGTCACGTTGAAGGCTGGCAACATCAAGCTTTTTCTTGGGGCGGGGGGGGGGGAGGGTGGGGGGGCTTTTTTGGGTTTCAGCTTGAGGCGGAGCCGGAGTTTGCAGCGGACAAGGCGGTGGTCAGTGTGACACTCTGCGCTGGGCATCACTCTGGTGAGGAGGACGTCACTGTGATCCCTCTGACGCACTAGGTCATAATCGATAAAGTGCCAGTGCTTGGAGCGAGGATGCATCCAGGTGGTCTTTCGACTGTCCTTTTGCTGGAAAGTAGGTGTTGGTGATGACAAGTTGCTGCTCTGCACAGAACTCCAACAGTACTCGCCATTGTCATTGCAGTTTCCAACGCCATGCTTGCCGAGGACTCCTTTCCAGGCTTCATAGTCTTGGCCCACTCTGGTGTTGAAGTCGCCAAGGATGAGGACTTTGTTGTCTGCAGGGGTGCTCTGTGAAAGGCTGCGTAGGTCAGAGTAGAACTTGTCTTTTTCTGCAGGCTCTGCCAGGAGGGTTGGGGAGTACACACTGAGAAGGGTGACGTATTGCTGGTGTCTCAGTGGGAGGCGCATGGACATGATGCGGTCGGAGTGACCCGTTGGTAGGTTTTCCAGCTTAGACGCAATGGGGGTCTTGACCATGAAGCCAACTCCTGAGAGCCGTATTTCTGATGCAGGCCTGCCTGACCAGTAGAGGGTGTAACCGGCGCCAAGTTCTTGGAGGCTGCCTTCCTCCGGGAGGCGTACTTCGCTGAGCGCAGCGATGTTGATGTTTAACCTCCTCAATTCATGGGCAATAAGGGCGGAGCGACGTTCAGGGCGTCCGCTGTCTGCTCTGTCGAGCATGGTTCGGATGTTCCAGCATGCTACGTTGAGTCCGGTCGTGGTCGTCATGGGAGTGGATCCGTTGTTTTTTCTTGTTTTCTGACCGCAAGAGAAGATGCCCGATGACCGCGGCTAGCCAACTGGGGTTATGAGGGGATGAGCTTTGGTTAGGCCACCTTTTCTAGGCCCCTCACCGTGTGGAGCAAGCAGAGCTGTCCCTAGAGAAGGCTGTTTGGTCGTTTAGGGTGTGCCGAGTGACCTTGTCATCCCCAGGTCAACATCAGGCGACCAATATCCTGAACCGGCTGCATGCAGGTTTGAGACTGCGGCTTCCAGTGACATCTTTCAGCTGCCGTTTTGCCCCTTGCCCATCGCTACAGAACTTGGAAAGGTCGATGTCATGGTCCGTGGGCGTTTCCTAAAGCCTGCGAGTTGGAGCGTTTTGGTGGAGTGCAGTGTGCGCAGTACTGGCCCCACCCTTTAAACCTTGGTTCGTCTGCCATGGCCTAGCAAGCTGGGACGGTGGCATCGAGGTCCTCGGGTCGTAAGTTTTATATCAGACTGTCCTTGTCATAGTCTCTGGCTCAAAAACCTTCCCCGGAGACACGGGGGCTTTAATGTCAGGTTTTCCTCCCTTAGCTTTTCCGCAGCCAAGCGGCCAGGCCTGCAAGGTAGCAGGACAATGATTTTTTTTCAAGGTTCTCTCCTCTAGATCCGCCGTGTTTAGCCTGGGGGCTAGTTCTGCCCAGTTTTTGGGATCACCTCGGAGAGGATGTGGCCAGGGACCACGCACGGCGCTCTTGGGATAGAGGGATGCTATGCTAGTCCGGAGGGATTACACACGAGGGTGCCTCACAAAGGCCATGATGCCCTAGCTTGGATTTGAAAATGGAAAGAGATGATGAGTGACGCACATGAGCTGGGAGAGCGTTCCATGTAATGGGACCAAAATACGAAAATGCACGATGACTTTTAGTGACCTTATTACGTCCAACGTATTTGTTTTCCTTCCTTCGTTTATTGTTTAGAATAAATCTGGTTTATGAAGACGGCCGCTTCTGTGGCGGATAGGTGACACCATTGAATATACATGTTCTGCTGGGGATTCCCAGTCTTTACGAGAAAGAGTGTGATGTAGCATGATTATGTGTGAAGCGCACGTTTCACGAGTAAAAAGCTAATCTTGGCTTGTGTACAGAATGATTCAAGCTGCAATGTCTACAAAAATTCGTCATTAAAGTATGACAGTGACAGTGCTTCTTGACTGCCGTGTGATTCAGAAAAATTAAGAACTTTTTGATGAAGCGATCTGCTTTTGACCACTGATGTGACAGCTTGTGCAAGTTAGCATGGTGCCTCGTCCTTTTAGATTCAAGATGACTGTAGGGGATGCTTCGAGTGTGCAGTAGATTGTCATTGTTATATCCTAAAGTGTCATTTGTGTTGGGATATCTGGAAAAAGGAATACCAAAAAAACGCTCGTTGTTAACAGCAGGACTAGTGCTGAGATGGATTTTAAGGTAAGATTTTATTTTACAGCGTTGACATGATGTCAGATAGTCTTCGAAAATTCGTGAGATGTTTTTCTTCTGATAGTCCCGCATTGAGTGACGTGAAGAGATAACTTTGGCAATAGCGTGCTTTGTGTATAGTGTTGCTGGGTGTGTATTTTCGTTTTAGTTCTTGAATTTGTTGCTCTGTACTTCGGTGAAATTGTGGCATGTTGGTGGCTGAGCTGTTGCCGGTTTGCAAGGATTTCTGTCTCTGATTCGTTAAAAAAAACGCTCGGAAGCTATTTTTGTTCCGTGGTTTCCCGAACTTTGAAAATGTCTCGGTGCATGGCGATGAGATGGATTTGGCGAAGGCTTTTGCTGTTTGTGCTGTGTAATTAGTAGTGAAATATTGTTTAAGTTCGCTCCTCAAGTCGTAAAACAATAAGGCAGATGATGTGTATTACGTCAAATAGGACTACTTTAGTGCGTTTTTTCTGCCATTTTGTCGAACCGAGTTGCTATCAAGACTGGAAAACGAGGTGCTAACGCGTCATCGAGAGGGCTATAAAACGTCCGCCATTTTTCGCTACAGTGGTTTTTATATCATTGTCGCATGGTACAGTTTGCGCTAAAGTGACTGGTCGTGTGACGTAGGGAGGAAAACAAATATATATATATATATATATATATATATATATATATATATATATATATATATATATATATATATATATATATATATATATATATATATATATATTATTCTTTAATTATAACAAAGTCACCCAAAGCCAAAAAATGCACTCAATCAGAATAGCCCCAAGGGACGTAACTTTTCAATAAATTCTGAGAATGCTCTTGCTGTGCTAACGCCATGGAATTCCAGGCTGGCCAGTTTGCATCGTGTCATCAGGACATCAGCTGCCCTTTTTATGACTGCACGCTCACTAGATCTAGAAAGAAAGGGTAGTGGGAGAAAAGGAATGACAGACATATCTTTTTGAGCCTTCCACTGAACACCTACTGCATATAGCAATAGGGACTACCCCTAATCCGCTGGAGAATATCCAGTCCTTCCATCGAGAGGAGAGGCTAGTGCATTAATATTATCAGACAAATTTTGGACCTGCTGACTAGATTTAATTTTTTTGCCGCCCTCGCCTGGTTTCGCCCCATGGGGGTGCTCTTCAGGTAAGCATCCGGCGTAACCTGAAATTGCAAACACAACGCATGTACTAGAAACCGCCTCCAGATTTCACTGGTAGCACCACTAGGACAGCGCGGATTGCATCCCTAAACCTATATGAGGTGTTGCAGTGTTGGTAGTCCCTATTGCTATATGCAGTAGGTGTTCAGTGGAAGGCTTAAAAAGATAGGTCTGTCATTCCTTTTCTCCCACTACCCTTTCTTTCTAGATCTCGTGGGCGATGCAGTCATAAAAAGGGCAGCTCATGTCCTGATGACACAATGTAAGATTACCAGCCTGGAATTCCATGGCGTTAGCACAGCAAGAGCATTCTCAGAATTTATTGAAAAATTACGTCCCTTGCAGCTATTCTGATTGATTGCACTTTTTGGCTTTGTTATAAGTAAAGAATAATTGCACTACAACATTGCCTAGGTGTTGCCTTTTCAAAATTAGTCTGTCTTCTTCAACTGCAACACCTCATATAGCTTTAGGGATGCAATCCGCGCTGTCCTAATGGTGCTACCAGTAAAGTCTGGAGGCGGCTTCTAGTACAAGCCTTGTGTTTGCAATTTCAGGTTACGCCGTATGCCTACCTGAAGAGCCCCCTTTGGGGCGAAACCGGTCGTAGGCGGCAAAAACTGAAATTACTCAGCAGGTCCAAGATCTGTTTAGGAATATTCATGCACTAGCCTCCCCTCTCGAGGGGTGGACTGGATATTCTCCAGCGGATTGCGAGGCGCCTGGGGGTAGTCCCTATTGCTATATGCAGTAGGTGTTCAGTGGAAGGCTCAAAAAGATAGGTCTGCCATTCCTTTTCTCCCACTACACTTTCTTTCTAGATCTCGTGAGCGATGCAGTCAAAAAAATGGCAGCTGATGTCCTGATGACACAATGCAAGCTTACCAGCCTGGAATTCGATGGCGATAGCACAGCAAGAGCATTCTCAGAATATATATATATATATATATATATATATATATATATATATATATATATATATATATATATATATATATATATATATATATTATATATATATATATATTATATATATATATATATATATATATATATATATATATATATATATATATATATATATATATATATATATATATCTTGGCATGTAAGGCTGGCTCGATCAACATGAATAAAGTATGTCTCAAAGTAACAATATCACAGCATATTGAAGCATTTTCTAATTTTCTATACGTATCATAAAATAAACCACTTCCTGTGATAAACGACTTTATACATATATTTTTTTAAAGAAAGATATTCTCTGTTGCAGATTCTCAGGTCATGATAACACCCCAGCGACTGTGTATACGACTGGAAATCGATTGACAATAACTTTTATAACTGACTTTTCACGTCAAGGTCGAGGCTTCAATGCGGTGTACACAATCAGTAAGTTTGAAACACGGCAGCCAGCGTTTCTGCACTAGGTACATCTAATACATTTGCTGACATTAGATACTGCGTCCCACTTGTTACAAACTGGTGATTGTATATGTTGTATCCATGTATTATGCGTCTGCAATGCCTGTGAATTACTTTTACACAATAATTTCTTAGGAAAGGACGTTTTGATGCACTTCTTTCAGTTACGTGTACACATGTTCCCGACTAACTTCACGAGAATGAATGCTGTACACACCATCGTTTGAGGAGCAAAACCAGAGGGATTTTTTTTGGGTTGCTGTTTATGAAGCGGATCGGTTGTAAAGGGACGATTTCCTTTCAGCACGTACACATTTGCATGGGAGACGCACATTTTCGTTATCTACGCCTTTTTCTGATGTAGGCGTCATTTATCACACTACTGTACATTTGTACTAGAATCAGGAAAGGTACTTTTCAGCTCATTTCCATACTTTCATGTTCCCTCCCCCCCCAAAAAAAAAAAAAAAAAAAAAAAAAATGTGTATGACCATTGCAAACACACTATATGCACTTGGTTTCTGCCCATATGTTGACTTTCAGTTGTCCTTTGTCCGTGGCTTCTGATTCCGAATAGTGGACACACGTGCACGAATTTAAACCGAGATGGGTCGGTGTGTACCTACACGTGCAGCACTGGATATGAACTACAGGGCAGTTCTGCTACACAGTGCATGACAACTAAGACGTGGAGCAACCAACCTGTTTGTCAAAGTAAAAGTCTACTTTCTATTTTGCGACTAAAACGTACTTTACTGACGAACTGGGATGAAAGAGTGATTGTTAAGTTTTAAATGTGCACTCGTTTTGTTGTTTTTTAAGATGTATGTCAGACCAACAGTCTTTAGTCAAAAGCTAGGACCAAGGTTTCTCAACATACTCGTACATTTTTTTTTTTAAAAAGAATAAAACGGTTTCAGAAATACGCTGCCCCTATCCTGCAATACTCAACAGCCAGCGACACTGCACAGACACAGACCAGTTTCTGTCATTATGTACCTACACGTGCAACACAGGCTATGAACTACATGGCAGTCCTACCGCACAATGCAGGGCAGATAAGACATGGAGCAACCAGCCTACCTGTCCAAGTAAGCATGTCTCTTAAGTATCTGAACGGGACTTACCTTGATTGATCGCGCTGAGTTGATTTATTGTCCTTGCATAGAACTAGAGAGAGAGAGAGAGAGAGAGAGAGAGAGAGAGAGAGAGAGAGAGAGAGAGAGAGAGAGAGAGAGAGAGAGAGAGAGAGAGAGAGAGAGAGAGAGAGAGAGAGAGAGAGAGAGAGATTCATTTTGTATCCATGTTCTTTTGATAGTTATGACTATTTGACGTTGAATAACAATGATTTCAGAATTACAATGTGTGTCCACTAGTAGTAAAGGGATTAACTATTATTTGATCATATATACATACACTTTT
Organism: Semisulcospira habei; assembly: GCA_036245525.1. NCBI lineage: Eukaryota > Metazoa > Mollusca > Gastropoda > Semisulcospiridae > Semisulcospira > Semisulcospira habei. Next base: position 224,618,709 of record BTPG01000001.1, on the reverse strand, counting down.
ATATTGCTTTATATGTTTAGTGATTCAGTGTCCGTGGCCAGCCGCCATTCCAGATAGCCAGCATTCTTGTACTAATGACAACTGGTATTCGTCTGTGTGTACGTACACATGCAACGTTGGACACCAGATTTTGGGAAATTCTTACGTAACTTGCATGGCTCATAAAACATGGACCAGTCTGCCATCATGTCCAGGTAAAGTCAATATTACTTAAACTAACAATGTGTCACATGCGATTGTACAAAGCAGTTACGTCAGTTTCCCAGCATTGATGCATATTTGAAGGATAAATTAACTAAGACTTTTATTATGAGAAAATTTGGATGAAGTACCTTGAACGTTTCAAGCCTGTTATGTGTTTAATTTATTAACGGATAATAAATGCTGCTGTACTGACAGTGTGGTATCGTTTTTTCCTACCTTTCTCTAGTCTGTCTGGCCGTACTAATTTACAGCACCAAAATCAGAAAGGAGTTTGATTCTATATAGGCCAACTGGTCAAATTATTTTATACAAGTGTTTATTGTCTTATTCTTTGCTAACGTTAGCATTTTCTCGGAAACTACACTACTGACCATTACTTACACCAGGGACGCATCAGTTACCGAAAGGCCTCCCCGGAGCTAGACCTTCTTTCAGTGGCCGAGAAATCAAACAACGGGGAGGGGGTGGGGGAGGGGTGGTCGGGGAGGGGGGTGGTGGGGTGTGAGGGGGACGACGAAGGTGTCAAGACTCTCGCCACTCGCCAAAATATCAAAAGGTGCGTCGAGATTCGCCATGAAAAAGACAGGGACTTTTTTTTAATAGCATTTTACAAAATTGGGGGGGGGGGGGGAGCAAACTCTGAAACCCCCCACCCCCACCCCCCAAATCCGCCACTGTAGACTTAGAAATTCGATATTTCAGAGGAGTGCGTTCTTATTCATTATAGCATGTGTTAATTTGACCATTGATGAGACGTCGAATTTTTTTCGGCGTTATCTTTAATTTATAAACATGCAAATTTTCAACAACAACTGTCAAGTGCGTCACTCATCATCTCTTTCCATTTTCAAATCCAAGCTTAAAACTCACCTTTTCTCTGTTGCATATACGTAAGACCATTTTGTCTGCCGGCTCATAGTGTGTGTGTGTGTGTGTGTGTGTGTGTGTGTGTGTGTGTGTGTGTGTGTGTGTGTGTGTGTGTGTGTGTGTGTGTGTGTGTGTGTGAGTTTTCTGCTCCTTGTAAATCAATGTATTTTTTGTTTGTTGTTGTAATGTATGTGCTTGTTTTTGTATTTTTCTTCACTGTTTCATTACTGTGATTGTAAAGCGCCTAGAGCACCTTGGTGATTAGGCGCTATACAAATTACCTTTGTTATTATTATTATTATTCAGTTTTGACTCACTTGCTACAGCAAAAATGAGTCTATGTATTTAGCAAGTTGTCGCACCTCCGTCCGTCCGTAGTCCATCCGCCGTGTGTTGTCTTTTGTCCGCCGTCGTCCTTAACGTTAGCATTTTCTCGCATACTACATTAAGGTCTGGGCAGTGGGCAGATGTTCACATCTGCACGGGACATAGACGACCCCGCCCTCCACGAGTCCCCTGCTGCCTTGCAGGCTTGGCCGCTTGGCTGCGGAAAGGCTAAGGGAGGAAACCCCTGACATCAAAGCCCCCGTGTCTCCGGGGAAGGCTTTTGAGCCAGAGACTAAGACAAGGACAGTCTGATATAAAACCTACGACCCGAGGACCTCGATGCCACCGTCCCAGCTTGCTAGGCCATGGCAAACGAACCAAGGGTTTAAAGGGTGGGGCCAGTACTGCGCACACTGCACTCCACCAAAAAGCTCCACCGCGCAGGCTTTAGGAAACGCCCACGGACTATGACACTGAACTTTCCAAGTCCTGTAGCGATGGGCAAGGGGCAAAACGGCAGGTGAAAGATGTCACTGGAAGCCGCAGTCTCAAACCTGCATGCAGGCGGTTCAGGATATTGGTCGCCTGATGTTGACATGGGGATGACAACGTCACTCGGCACACCCTGAACGACCAAGCAGCCTTCTCTAGGGACAGCACTGCTTGCTCCACACGGAGAGGGGCCTAGAAAAGGTGGCCTAACCAAAGCTCATCCCCTCGTAACCCATTTGGCTAGCCGCGGTCAACGGGCATCTTCTCATGCGGTCAGAAAACAAGAAAAAACAATGGATCCACTCTCATGACGACCACGACCGGACTCAACGTAGCATGCTGGAACATCCGAACCATGCTCGACATAGCAGACAGCGGACGCCCTGAACGTCGCTCCGCCCTCATTGCCCATGAATTGCGGAGGTTAAACATCGACATCGCCGCGCTCAGCGAAGTACGCCTCCCGGAGGAAGGCAGCCTCCAAGAACTTGGCGCTGGCTACACCCTCTACTGGTCAGGCAGGCCTGCATCAGAAAGACGGCTCTCAGGCGTGGGCTTCATGGTGAAGACCCACATTGCGACTAAGTTGGAAAACCTACCAACGGGTCACTCCGACCGCATCATGTCCATGCGCCTCCCACTGAGACACCAGCAATACGTCACCCTTCTCAGTGTGTACTCCCCAACCCTCCTGGCAGAGCCTGCAGAAAAAGACAAGTTCTACTCTGACCTGCGCAGCCTCCTGCAGAGCACCCCTGCAGACGACAAAGTCATCATCCTTGGCGACTTCAACGCCAGAGTGGTCCAAGACTCTGAAGCCTGGAAAGGAGTCCTCGGCAAGCATGGCGTTGGGAACTGCAATGACAATGGTCGCTTACTGTTGGAGCTCTGTGCAGAACAGCAACTTGTCATCACCAACACTACTTTCCAGCAAAAGGACAGTCGAAAGACCACCTGGATGCATCCTCGCTCCAAGCACTGGCACCTTATCGACTATGTCCTAGTGCGTCAGAGGGACCGCAGTGACGTCCTTCTCACCAGAGTGATGCCCAGCGCAGAGTGCCACACTGACCACCGCCTTGTTCGCTGCAAACTCAGGCTCCGCCTCAAGCTGAAACCCAAGAAAGGGGGCCCCCCCAAGAAAAAGCTTGATGTTGCCAGCCTTCAGCGTGACGACAAGAAAGCTGCCCTTCAGGCCGATTTACAGCGCATGCTCAAAGACACAGTTGATCCAGCAGACTCCTCCCCTGAAACACTCTGGGAACAACTGAAAACTGCTATTGTAAAATCTTCTGTGGAAGTCTTGGGCTTTGCTAGAAAGAGGAACAAAGACTGGTTTGACGAAAACGACGTAAAGATCCAGGAACTTCTAGCAAAAAAAAGAGCCGCCCACCAGGCCCACCTAGCCCAGCCTTCCTGCCCTGTGAAGAAGTCTGCCTTCCGCCTCATCTGCAGCAGTCTCCAGCTCAAGCTTAGAGAGCTCCAGAACGAGTGGTGGTCCAGACTCGCACAGAGGACCCAGCTCTGCGCTGACAACGGTGACTACAGGGGCTTCTACGAAGCACTGAAAGCAGTGTATGGCCCTAGGCACCTGCTACAAAGTCCCCTGCGAAGCGCTGATGGACAGGCACTCCTCACAGATAATACCTCCATCTTGAACCGCTGGTCGGAATACTTTCAGGACCTCTTCGGCGCTGAGCGCACTGTTCAAGAAACAGTCATCCTTCAAATCCCACACCTTCCACTAAAGGTTGAATTGGACGAACCGCCCACCGCCGAAGAGACCCTCACAGCCATCCACCAGCTCAAGAGTGGCAAAGCAGCAGGCATTGACGGAATCCCGCCAGAGATCTGGAAACATGGAGGCCCAGCACTGCACAACAAGCTCCACGACCTCTTTCTCTGCTGCTGGGAAAAAGGAACACTACCAAAGGATCTCCGTGATGCAGTCATCATCACCCTGTACAAGAACAAAGGAGAGAAGTCTGCCTGCTCTAATTATCGTGGAATTACCCTGCTGTCCATTGCCGGGAAAATTCTCGCAAGGTTGCTCCTGAATCGGCTGGTACCTGCCATCGCTGAAGACCACCTCCCAGAGGGCCAGTGTGGCTTCAGAGCCAACAGGAGTACCACCGACATGGTCTTTGTGCTGAGACAGCTTCAGGAGAAGTGCCGCGAGCAGAACAAAGGGCTGTACGTAACGTTTGTCGACCTAACAAAAGCGTTTGACACTGTGAGCAGGCAAGGTATGTGGCAGATCCTGGAGCGACTAGGCTGTCCCCCAAAGTTCCTCAACATGATCGTCCAGCTCCACGAGGACCAGCAAGGCCAGGTCAGACTAAACAGTGACCTCTCAGAACCATTCCCCATTCGCAACGGCGTGAAGCAAGGCTGCGTGCTGGCACCGACCCTCTTCACTATCTTCTTCAGCATGATGTTGAAGCAGGCCACAGTGGACCTCGACGACGACGACGCAGTGTACATCAGGTATCGTCTCGATGGCAGCCTGTTCAACCTCAGACGACTGCAGGCCCACACGAAAACCCTAGACCAACTGATTCGTGAGCTGCTCTTTGCTGATGACGCTGCCCTCGTTGCACACACAGAGAGAGCCTTGCAGCGCATTACGTCCTGCTTCGCAGATGCCGCCCAGCTCTTTGGACTTGAGGTCAGTCTGAAAAAGACAGAGGTCCTTCATCAGCCGGCACCCAAGGAAGAGCATCGCCCTCCCCACATCACCATCGGCGAGTCCGAACTGAAGTCTGTACACCAGTTTACCTACCTTGGCTGCATCATCACGTCAGACGCCAAGCTGGACAAGGAGCTGGACAACAGGCTGGCAAAAGCGAACAGTGCTTTCGGGCGACTATTCAAGCGGGTGTGGCACAATCAACAGCTGAAAAAAGGTACCAAGATCAGCGTGTACAGAGCTGTCGTCCTCACCACCCTGCTGTACGGTTCCGAGTCCTGGGCCCTCTACCGCAGCCAACTACGACTCCTCGAACGCTTTCACCAGCGCTGCCTGCGTACCATCCTCAGCATTCACTGGAGTGACTATGTCACCAACGTCGAGGTCCTTGAACAGGCTGAAACTGTGAGCATCGAGGCTTTGCTGCTGCGGACACAGCTTCGCTGGGCGGGGCACGTCTCCAGGATGGAGGATCATCGCCTACCCAAGATCACTCTGTTCGGCGAGCTCGCCACTGGACACCGAGACAGAGGGGCACCAAAGAAGAGATACAAAGACGGTCTCAAGAAGTCACTTAGTGCCTGCCAAATCGACCACCGCCAGTGGTCTTCGCTTGCTGCGGACCGTGACACCTGGCGCTCCACCATTCACAAGGCAGCCGTCTCCTTTGAGGACTCTCGCAGAGCTAACCTTAAGGACAAGCGGCTCAGAAGAAAAAAACAGAGCTGTCGTAACTCAGAACCCTGAACAGATCTTCCCCTGCAGCCACTGCGGTCGTACCTGCCTGTCCCGGATTGGCCTCCGCAGCCACGAAAATGCCTGCAGACGACGTGGGCAAGCCCTATAGAATCTTCGTTCGCGAAGTCAAGCCAAGAGACATTAAGGTCAGATTCTTCAAACTTGGCCAACGCCTATTTGTGGCAAACATTTCTAAACATACCAACTTTAGTAATCTTTGTAAAAGGTAAAGGTCACTAAACAAATACACAGATAAAAGCAGGCATATGTAGATTAGAAGAAACAAAATACTGTTTTTTTTTTATTTTTTATGACACAGAGATACCTGATCGTAAGACCTTCTAAACATACATATTTTAATGGCACTTCAGACAGAGGTATGATCAAAATGTAATGATAGTGCGGCTGCATATATAATTTCAGCCTTTGCTCTTTATTCATGCACAATATGCATGTGGCTGGTACCTTCAGTTATGCCGCTGTCAGCAGTAATTGAAAATGTGGTGTAAACAACTGTGTGAAAACAGCCGATTTTCAAAGATAATAACCATATTTTACATTTTTTTTTAAAAAGCCTTCAAAAATTTGTAATTGTCACTCAACAAGTTGAAGAGATACAATGCTGATTAAGACACTCATTCAATGCCTTCCTTTACTCTAGCTATATGCAACATGTGTAGTAAAAATAAGAAAAAAATACGGACTTCAATATTAGGATCAACCGGGTTTTTTTTAAACGGCCATTTTATCGACAATGTATGATTTAATTAAAAAAAAAAAAAAAAAAAAAAAAAAAAAAAAAAAAAAAAAAAAAACCCACCCGGCTGCCTCGAGATAATTCTTTTATTCACAATATCCTAAATTTTGAAGCTTGTCTGTCCGCAAATGCGGGCTCTATATCGCTGTCAAACACACACACACACACACACACACACACACACACACATACACACACACACACACACGCACACACACACACACACACACGCGCGCGCGCGCGCGCGGCGCCTGACGACACAAAGACCGTCTATAGCAATGTTTGCGTAGCTAGATGTGATGTCATTTTATCTTGCTACGTCTTTGCCAGTGCTGTCTACCTAAAGAGACAAAAATGTTTAAACAGGAAAAAGGCAAACTTTATTATTCATAATCCGCACTGCACAACTGACAAAAAATAAATAAATAAATTTAAAAAAAAAATAGCCAACCCAAACAAACAAACAATGCCGGTCGTTTTCCTCTACTTCACCAGTTTGAATTCAACCAAGGTGTTCTCATTTTGTTACCGTGAAAACTCTAGGATATGCAGCTGAACTACTTTGCAAATCAAAATGAAGTAGCGGATACCTGAGAGGTCTTTGTATTGTTCCAAAACCACGAATAGGTGTGCTTGCGTATAGTTTGTTATTTGCAGGAGTCACACTGTGGGACACTCTTCCTAATATATAAGGGCTACTCTGACAATATTTCGATTAGGAAATGGTTTATTTAAATACTTGTCATTACTGTCTTGACATTTTTCTAACAATTCTCCGTAATATGATCGCCGTGAGATGGCCTTAGTCGCCTGCTCGGCGTCAAACTCCAATAGCTAATTAACTAACCGTAATATGAATGCGTGAATGCACATGCATACATTACGATAATATGTTCATTCGATGTTTGTTTGCGTTGATTTATTGTCCTTGCATAGAACTAGAGAGAGAGAGAGAGAGAGAGAGAGAGAGAGAGAGAGAGAGAGAGAGAGAGAGAGAGAGAGAGAGAGAGAGAGAGAGAGAGAGAGAGAGAGTAGATGAACTTGTTGGCTGGTGTTCTGACAATAACCTTGACCTGAATGTGCCAAAAATCGAAAGAAATGGTCATGGATTTCATGAAAATCAAAAATGACATTGTTACCCTGACTATTCATGGTAGCCATGTTGAAATTGTTGATTGTTTCAAGTTTCTCGGCACCCACATCTCAAACGATCTTAAATGGGAGAAAAACGTTGATTCTTTAGTGGAAAAATCACAGCAACGACTGTATTTTCTAAGACGTATTATAAACCCCAAATGGGTCTGCTCTGGGGGACTTGGGTGGGGTTAACTACTTTTTAGTTCCCAGGGTCACCCTGGTCAGCCCCACAGGGTGGGTTTTCCTCTCTATTCTGGGGCACCGCCGTGAGATGGCCTTTGTTGCCTGCTCGGCGTTAAACCCAAATAACTAACTAACTCTATTCTGGGGCATGTGTTTCTGTCTACCCGTGGTCCATTCACCAGTATTTTCCTATTCTAAACTCTCCCTACTGTCTGCGCTGCCTGTAGCTCTTGATATTGGATGTGTGTTGCTAAATGGTCTTAGCGTTATTTAGGCCATATATCGTAGGTTTGTTTAACCGGCTGGCGACATACATTCAATATTCTGTTTAGTTGCTTTTTTTCACAAGCAGTGCAGGCACGTCCAGAGAAAGACTTGTTGCTGTCGGGACGTTAAGCAATGTACAATCAATCAATTAATCAGACGTCTTAAAACGTTTGGCGTCAGCAGACACATTTTGACCAACTTCTACTGGGCAGTTATTGAAAGTCTTAATTTTTTACCTTCTCCCTGACCGTTTGGTTTGGCAGCACCACACAGAAAGAGCGATCCAAATTAAACAGATTAGTAAAAACTGCATCGAAAATCATAGGTATCGATTTGCCCTCGTTAGAGTCCCGTTTCCAAGAATAAAATGCTAAAAAAGGTTAGAGATGATTCCCACCCAGCCCATGAGTTGTTTGAGATGTTGCCATCAGGGTGCCGTTATAGAGCGATCGGAACACGCGCGAGTCGTTTTAAAAACAGTTTTTACCCAACTGCCGTCTAGACTTTTAATGATGCAAACAAACGCCAAACCTGACCCATCCGGCATCCCACTGTTTACTGTTTTTATATATATATATATATATATATATATATATATATATATATATATATATATATATATATATATATATATATATATATATATATATATATATATATATATATATATATGTGTGTGTGTGTGTGTGTGTGTATGTGTGTGTGTGTGTGTGTGTGTGTGTGTGTGTGTGTGTGTGTGTGTGTGTGTGTGTGTGTGTGTGCAGTATTGTCCAGCTATCAGCATAATACTTCATGCAGAACACACTTTTAATTAGGAGCGGACGGGTGCCACCGAGTGCAAGATAAGCCATTGTGGCAGTAGCCGGGCGTGGAGGCAATTAATCATTAGCGCGCGCCCTGTCACGCAGACTGGAAGAACTGTTCATGATGCTAGAAGGGAATGCTCTTCCATTATTCTACTACTAAGTGTATCTGCTGTCAAACATTCCGCAAGGTATGTAGAAAACTGAGGGAGAAGAGATAGAGAACATTAAACAAAAGCATAACACACCACACATCAGTAGTCCCGTAACAAAGATTATAGAAGGAATAGTTGATGTCAGACAGTGACCTAGATAGCCTGCTGGCAGCAGGGAGTGGCAGCATACCACAGCAGCAAGTGGCTGGCCAAACTAATGAGTAGGAAATAGGGCTAACTGCACTGCTGTGTCTATGATGCAAGTGGCGTGTTCAGTTTTATACTACGATATGTCCTATGTGATTTGTGTTACTGTGAAATCGTGTTTATTGCCTTTATGTTTAGACCACAATAGTTACTAAGGCATACGTTGTGTGTGTGTGTGTGTGTGTGTGTGTGTGTGTGTGTGTGTGTGTGTGTGTGTGTGTGTGTGTGTGTGTGTGTGTGTGTGTGTGTGTGTGTGCACGTGAGTAGTTTAATTATATTTTGTTATATTTTGATGTGTTTAATGTTCTTCTTTTTGTGTTGCGCAGCACCGCAACGATTTCCCAATGTATTATTATATATGGCAATAAAGTTCTATCATCATCATCATCATCATCAAAGAATTTGAATTTCAAAGAATTTCATACTGCTGTATTCTCTTTTCAAGCATTGTTGTATTCCCCCTTCTCATTAGTTGTTTGTTCGTTGTTGTTTTTTGTGTTTTTTGTTGTTGTTGTCTTCCCTTGTTTGTTTTTCTTTAAAGGCAGATGCGAAAATGGCGTCTTTGACTGTGTTAACATCTCTGCCGTTATAAAACACAGTTTCATTAATTCAAAGTATCATGTTCCAGAGGCGTGTTCATGGGTACGTCATCACTGCTGGCCGGGAGACTGCAGCGGGAACTATGCCTCTAACTGTGCCTGTCGTCCGGGATTCACCCGCAAATCTGGCAATGACTCACTTTGTGATCGTAAGTTGTTGATTTCTTTTGTCAAAAGAGACATTCAATACAGATCCAAAACTAATAAGAATACAACATTAAATGTGCCATACTATGCCGGCCGTTTAATTCCAAAATATAGATGATGTATGCGTCATCATCATCTAACATTAAAATTAGAGACGATGATGCAAAGAAAATCTCAACATAGAAAGAAACACGCTTTACAACACAATGTATTAAATTTGAAAATGAACATACAGACAAGAAAACAAGCTTCTACTTATCTTTGATTTAAAATAGAAGCAGCAATTGTGATATTAAATGGGTTTAAAAAACGCACAGTTAGAACCTTAAAGTTTAATAAATTGTGTATTAATTGTCCATTTTAAGCATGTTTCTTGGGCTTTTCTTTGCATTCTATACGCTTCCAGTCACCTTTTTGGTCTGATGATCACAATGATGGGGTTGATGAGAATGGAGAAAAAAGATTACAATGACATTTTCCTTTTAACACTCCATTAAGTTAAATTCTCTCTCACCATCCATCTATATGTTTGATCTAATATTGTCAGTTGCTGATATTTACAAATCCGATAGCCCAATTAACCTCTCAAACACTTGTTATTACCGTTTAAAGAACATAACTGAATATAGATTAGTATTATTACGTTTTGGTAAAATGGTTTCTCTTGCCTGTGTCCTTCAAACCAAATGCGTGTTTGAAGGGTTATTAACAGCTATGGATTTGGAAAGGCCAGCCATTAAACAGTCAAACTGAGACTGACCTGAGCTGGCAGGTCTTGATTATACACCGTCACACAAAATGTAGCCTCATGCATTCTACAGTAATTAGCATTGAGAACACAAAACCCACGCATGGGGTCAAAGGACATTTTCTTTAGTTGTTGTCATCATTATGGAAACGGTTTCCGTGCCCATAGTTGAACAGCCAAGCTCTGCGTTTTCAGATAGCCTGTTCTAAATTACTGTAGTATATGTCCTTTGACATCGGAGTACGCAACGTGTATCGCAGATAACTCAGCGAAGAACAACTTTTCTATATCAATATTAAAACAAATAGCATTGAGTGACAGTTGGCCCAATACGATGTACTTTTAATAAACTCGAACAATGTGTCAGTTTTGTTGTACATGTGTAAAAATGCCGATTTTGTTCATGAAGTGACTGAGTTTACATCCCTAAATGTGCCAAATATATTAAGCCCAGTATAATAAAGATCCATTTTCACGTAAATTGGCTAAGTTTTCAAACCTGAAATAGCACAGGCATACATGCAGTCTGCATGCTTGACCTCGATACTGAAATCCGCCTGGGCTAAATTTATTTAGGGTATTGAACATGGCTAGTTCTTGTCTTTTCACAAAATCTTTACTACTGTACAGCAAAATCGACAAACCATCCTATACAAATTCCCCATGTCGTGGGCAGGCTCACAATATTTACCATATGGATATAAAAGCTGTACTGCGATGGTATATTGCCATTATAATTCGTTAATTTGCCTCACCGTGTTATGAAATAACTGTAAAATCAGTTTGTGGATACACGCACCTGCTTGCATTTTAATAAGGATTGTAAAAGCGCGCCAATCTAGCCAGTCTAAGCCATCAGGGACACGAAAATAATGGGGATGAAACACCGCACTTCCTTAGCAAGATATACAAAACGTATTACTGTGACGCAATAATGTTTTTTTTTTTAAAAAAAGTAATCAAAAACGTCACTTATACAGTTGTATATTTTTTTCTAAAAACAACCGTGAAAGGGAAATCTGTCCCTTGTGCTTGACACAAATACGGCACTTCGTTTGTAGTACCACATTTGCATCCTGACGTGTCCATTCTGTGAGTACCGCAGCAGAGTTTGAGTGTACTCTAAGGTAAATGTAAAACTAACTTCCTTCCTATCCTTTTGAATATATTTATTTCCGGTTTTCGCGTTCTATTGACAACATTTCAAAGAAACGGAGACATATGGGAGGTGGATTTCGTTTGTTTCAGTGAGCTTAGCTGGCTGAAAGTTAAAACTGTATGGTTAGGGTTGATAGACAACAGCAGGCTAGTACATGTTTTCGCTAACTGACTACAGATAGGATTCCGAAGGTTGCAATTAAATAATATGCATGTCCACTATGATTGATACAGACAGTGTAACACAATCCAAACAACAGCAAGCGTCCCATGTTTTTCATCATCAGAGGTGAAAGAAAATATGCGAGGGGCAACTGCGGAAGTGACATTATTGGAGGTGCTAAAGGGTCTTCCACAATTCGGATACCTTAATTCATTAGTCTCTTGTATAATCATAGTCTATTACTATAACTATAAATATGCAACACATGTTCCGCACAGGTATTAACATGTTGTAACTTTAGTCGACGCGTGATGTTTGATCGCCCTACCTTAGAGGTTCCGTAGTGACGTAAAAAACATGTACGCAGACTTCAAAAAACACAAATCAGGCTGGCATGATGGGAAGGTTGCTTAGAATTTCCCGACACCACGTCATTGTCTTAGGTACGGTGATGTAATCATATAGTAATCAACATGGGGACAAATGCAACCATTCAATGCTACGTGATTCTTTTTGCGGAAAAAGATCGAAGACGCAGAGAAACTGACGTGTCAGATGTAATCAGACGGCAACTACTCTTCTGTCTGATAATTACGAGACCGGCCTTGAGCAAGATTTTTGTTTGCTTTGCTACGTCTGTGCAGGTGCAGAAGAAAAGAGAGCATTGCATCTTTCCCTTTTATCATCTAATGCAGCCATTTGCCACTCCCCCCCCCCACCACCCACCCCCTCAACAGACCGTACCACCCCCCCCCCCCACCCCCTCCACCATCCTCACACACGCACACCTCCGCCTCCTTTCCCCATACACACTAACACACACACCACGCTAAATCCTGCACTGTACAACAAAAGCGTGTCTTCAAAATGTCATGCCTAGAACGTTCATGCCGTAATAATGCCAGTACGTCACAAGACAAACATTTTATTGCGTAAAAGATGTATGTGTTTCTAGGCGTGATTTTCTTTTGTCATTAGGTCTACATAAATTATGAGCTCTCTTAAAATAGACACTTTGAGAATACCTGTTCAAACGCGTGTCGAACGCGACACTAGGCGTCTACTTTTTCGATAGGCGTTGCATACTTATGGTAATAGACTCATGGTATTATACATGTATGTACCCACTCCATAAAGTTTGTCCTTCTTTGACACATGTATTGATACATTGTATAACAAGCAAATTAATATTCATGAATTTGCTTGATATACTTTACTTCCCCAAATCCCTTGCGCGCCAAAAAGACTCGATCCGTCAGTCGTGATACTTGCATTTCTCAAAACTGAAACGCGAAATATTTTCATACTGTAACATTAAGCTCCGTATGTGTAGTAGTAATGAAATACATCTTTGTTTTTACCGACGCTCAAAATTTATAGCCTTACATACACACACACGAACGGAGACCATAGGCCAGTCGCTGCACTGACTTGTGAAATTGACGATATGTCAACTGCCGATATCGATAACATGGGAAAAGAACTAAAAAAACAACAAAAAAAAAACTTGCTGGCATTTTCCGCAATTATATGTGACCTGTTTACAAGTAGAATTTACTCAGTTACGCGCACGATTATACAAAGCACCGATGTCTTTATAGTCAGACGAAATTAAGCGCCGAGTCGACAGCGATATGTCGTCTGCCATTCAATTGTTTTGTCTGAACACCGCAATCAGCTGAAAAATGAATGAGGCGAGGCATAGTTTTGTTTTGGACTGGGTACATAAAATTATATTGAGCAACATTTTGCTTGATATAGTGCTGATAACCGACAGATGTGATTACTTGACCCAAATCAAAACTGTCCTCGTCTTACAACTCGGACATTTTGGTTCGGGTCTCGTAATCACATCTGCCTTTTTTGGCACTATATCAAGCAAAATGTTGCACAATATAATATAATATAATATAATATAATATAATATAATATAATATAATATAATATAATATAATATAATATAATATAATATAATATAATATAATATAATATAATATAATATAATATAATATTATTTTGACGTCAGCCATTTCTGGTGTGATCCAGTTCGGATGATTTCAGCTTGACTTTTTTTGAAAAACGAAAATAGCGGAGGAATGAAGAAAAAGTACACTATTGGTAGCAGTGGTTTGCTACACGGACCCTTGTAGGCTTGAGGGAGGTCAAAGTAACCATTGTGCCCCAATGGCATTTAAGCGATGATCGTGTGACATTGACCTTGGTGCGTCAGTCTCGATGGGGGAAGGCCTGCGCTATTGTTAATCTCGCGCGTTTCGACGGCACATATTGTTGAAAATTGTTACGTTTGTGGTTGTGTTATTCATAGAAAAGAACCGATATTCATTTAAGTTGTTTTGGATAATAATTACGTACCTTTTAGTAGGAGAATTGCGATCGATTTTTGTTGTGTCGCGTAGTTTCACTATGATTAGACTGGAAGGTTCGAACAGGGTCGCGATCTTTCTAGTGACCACAGATATGACGTCAAAGTGTCGGCTACATTTCGTAACATTGTATCAAAGACGCTTAAAATGTAGTGGACATTTGTAGTTTATTCTAGTGTATTCTTTTAAATTAATGAGTTTTGGTTACGTTGTCTTTTCTGATCGATTGTGTTGGGAGAATTTGCTGGATTATTTTTGAAATCTGTAATTGTATAAAAGACTGTATTCTTTTCTGATTGGTTGTGTTAGGAAGTATGTGTGTACATTGTATGAGAGGCGAGGTGTGTCAAAAGTGTTGATGCATTGTAGAGGAGACAGTCTATCAGTGTTGGTGCATTTGTGGATGCATTGTGAGGAGATCGCATCGCTGCAATAAAATATTGTTGGAACTGTTACTCCAGTGTGGACTACAACCTTATGCCAGGTGTGACGAGTTGCAGCTGAGTAAAGTTTCTTTACAAGAACCATACGTGCGTTCATCTGGTGTGATTGTGTCATACTACGACTACGACTACCACGTAACATTTGGCACCTCCGACGGGATTTCTTCAGTTGGCTCAGTGGAAAGGATAGCCGGAGACAACAGCCAGCACTGAAACGCAGAGATGGCGACATCGGAAATTTAGACATTCCTTTGGAAAGGAATGCGGACTAGAGGGAACTCAACTCCCGGAGTTTGTTAAGGAGAGAGAAAAAGAAAAGAGTCTGGAGAGAGAAGAAGAGAAGAGATTGGAGAGAGAAGAAGAAAGAGCCAAAGAGCGTGAGATCAAGAAACTCGAAATTCAAGCAGAAGCAGAACAGCGAGAAGAGGCAGAGAAACAGTGAAAGAGGCAGAGAAACATTGTAACGCACGCAGACTTGCCCCAGTCGCACGTACAGACTCTCGCACAACAGACGCATACACCACCACTGACTCAGTCGGGCGCATTCACGCGGTTAACTCAACACACTAGCTCTCTTTCTACTATGGGCCTTTAAATAAATAAAACAAAGAAACAATATCAAAATTATGTACACCACACCTTCCCACACTACAAGCACATCAACACCACATACACAATGTAAACGCCAGGCTAGGTAATTGTCTCTCACAATCCAACCTGTTTTACTGGTGTTCTCGCTTGGTAACGTTCTGTCCTCCCACGTCGTCGCACGCTTCCGAGTCGTCCCGTTTATCGTACCGTGGACATCCTCCTGACTCGCTCCGTGGCGCAGTCCCTGCTGACCCGGGTGTCTCGGCACCGGTCGCTCACTCCCTGAGTGAAGAAACGACCTCTCAGTAGGTCCCTCGGCGGTAGTCTCTGTTGACTGATGTCTCGGTGTCCGTCGCTCCGCTCCACACAAGCACTCTGTACAATAAAGTCCTAATATCATAACACTTGCTAAACACACACATATTGGATGATATGACGTACATTACGTAACCTGGCTGATACACATAACTCTCACACGTTCATTCACACACACACACACACACACACACACACACACACACACACACACACACACACACACACACACGTGCTTCATAACCCGAACTACTTTCGTGACACCCCATAGCTCTGTCATTACATTGAAACAGGCTATAACCTAACACTCGCCATACATTATTTCATACATTAGAAAAGACTATACTTACCCACGTGCTACCTTCATAACGACTTAGGCATACACACCTAACATTCCTTAGCTTTTACTGATGCAGCTGTATTTGCTGCCCGTAAAATTCCGCTGCCAGTACAAAATTGCAATTTTCGCCTATCGACATTTTCACGGCTCTATCCCACCGTACCTCTCTGCCAAGCTGTCTGTTTATCAGCCATCACGCACCCTCCGTTCCTCCAGTGAATAACTTTTAAAAATCCCGAAGCTTAACATGAAAACTGCCGGGGAGCGTTATTTCACCTTTTTAGCCCCAAGTGTGTGGAACACGGTGCCAACTGAAATGTGGAATCTGCCCACATTGTCACAGTTCAAAGCTCGCTTAAAGACTTTTCTTTTCTGTCGGGCATTTAACACTTAGCTCATAATTAGCTTACTGTTGACAGCCTGCCATTTATTCTGATCCCAGAGGAAGTGAATGTAAGGTATTGGGAAGGGATGGGGTGTATAATGTTAAAGTAGTGTATAATTATGCGTGTGTCTGAGAGAAAGGGTGTGCTGTTGTGCATGCGCGGTGAGTACAGTGTTTTCCTGGAGAAGAGCGCTATACAAGAAGTATGTATGTATGTATGTATGTATGTATGTATGTATGTATGTATGTATGTATGTATGTATGTATGTATGTATGTATTATTATTATTATTATTATTAATATTATTATTATTATTATTATTATTATTATTATTATTATCTCGGTAAATAACCACATAGGAAAAACACTGGTTACTTCAACGAATCCAAACCCACATAACTGAACCAAACCAGTCAACGCTACACAACCGAATTAACTCTTACTAACGCATACTATCTTTAACTCAGTAGCCATTACTAATACATATAAAAACATACCTGAATTCTAGGTTTCAGAGTCTTGGAATATCTAGGGTATCTTACACACGTCTGTCCTCACTGACAGTATAGCCCCGTACTAACTATCTAGACCTCTGATAGACTTAGCTCTCGCCTAAAACTCCCGTGCAAAACGCTCTCCCTATGCTTTCACGTGGCCTCGTGCATACACAGAATACTTGTCACAAGACAAACCGCTGACAAGACCTTAACACAAAAAACCCTGTGTGAACTCTATGCATGGGCATAGAGCTTCATCACAATTCCCCCTTCCTAGTGAAAAAAGAAAAGACCAAGTTTCTTTTTCCGATTAACCGATCGCAATAGATTATCCTAACAGAACAAAAGATAAAAACAGCCCCAAACCACCACTCACACTTTCTGCTCGCACTGCAAATGCGAAAACAGAACAGCAAACGCGATAATGTCTCTGAACTATGGAAAGACCTAACGATGGGCACGCTGTAGAGAGAACCAGCACTGACCGACCTACCTAAAGACTGGATGGTGAGCGGCATTTCTGTCCGTTCCTCCTCTGGCCAACCCAACTGGTGGGCCAAACCCGCGGACCGATCCCTTTACTCTTGACGGCAATAATACGGTCCTTTTGATCACGATCACGCGTGCTCCGAGCTCTCGTCGCGAGTGATGCGACTGCACCGCGAGGAACATGAGCTCGCTGAATCGCCCCAAACATACCGATGACTGGCTGGACACCCTTCATGTTACCGAGAACTAAGTCAACTACTGGCTCGTCGATGACACAAGAAATCAGATCCCCTGAGAAAAAGTCGGAGTCAACCTCTATCTTGGCCAAAGGAACAGATTCTACCTTCCCTCAGAACGAAATCACTTTCTGCGTCGCCCCCGTGAACTGATCCTTCCTAACGAGGCTACGTCTGACCCCTGCGATCGTTGTACCTGAGTCACGGAGAACATAAACGAGATATCTGTTTACAACACCGTCCACCGGCGGTAGGCAACCACATCCGTCAGCCGAACATACGCCGCCCAGCTGTGGTTTCCCTCCGACTGACACTGCAAAGCTGGCAATGTGAGTGAGTTGCTCCGCCCCCTCCACCGCTAGGACATTGATGAGACAAATGACTATATCCCTGACAGGTGAAACATTGAGCGCCGGAACTACTGTTAGGACACTTCGACTGAAATGACTGTACTCCCGACACGCGAAACACTGAGTGTCCGTATTGGCAATACGACCCCGTCCGTACCCATGCCCAGATATCTCTCCTCGTGCGTAAGGATCGCGACCGCCACTGTGTTTACCCCTATCCCCACGTCGAAAACGGAAAGTACCTCTAGCGTTAAACAGTTGGGTCCCACGCAAGATATTGACTCCCCGATATCCCCCAGTCGTGTTAGCGGCGACCAACCCGACTGGCGGCGACACACTCCTAAGCGCTAGGTTTTTCGTCGGATGTGCTAGCCGAAAAGCCTCCGCGTTCTGAACTAGCTCCTCGGTACTCTTGAGATTACGTTCCCTCAAGAATACAGCAAGATCCTTGAAAACGCTACCAAAGAACTGTTCCGCCAAAACGAGATCAAATAATGCCTCGTACGTGCGGTCGATCTTGGACAGTTCGACCTAACGTACGAGCAAGTGGGACAACCATATGCCAAACGACACAAACGATTCCCCTGTCTCTTGCCGACAAGCTCTCAAGCGTTCCCTAAATCCCTCCACACTACACTGGAACTTCTGCAATAGACATTCCTTCAAAGTATAATAATCTACCTTTGCCGAAACGTTCAAGCTATGGAAAAGACTCAAGGCCTGACCTTCTAGAACAGACGAAAGCAAAACGGGCCAGTTGGCAGATGGCCAATTCAATGCCCAAGCATGAGCCTCAAATCGACACAGAAAAGCGACAATGGAGTCCACAGACTCCTTAAACATTGCTAATCTAGGGAAATTGCGTATTCCCCGACCTACCGAATCACTATCTGGAGGTGCCCTAGAGCCCGCTTCTCGAGCCAACTGCAGCTGCACCTCCCTATCTCTCTCGTTCGACTCCCTATTTTTCTCTTCCTTGTCCCTCTGAAATTCTAACTCCTCTTTCCTAAGGACTATTTCTCTCTCTTCTCTCTCCTTATGATACTCTGGTTCTTTCTCTTTCAGGGCTCTCTGAACCTCTAGTTCCTCTTTCTTAAGGACTCTTTCTCTCTCCCTGTCCTCTCTATCCTTACATTTCTGAACGTAATAAAAAAAAAGCTTGTCCTCTTTAACACCTAGACTCTCACCTTGCTTAATATAAGCCTCTACCGGGTTCGACTCCATATTTATAGCAACAACTTCTAAAAATTAGAAAAAAAAAACATAAAAAATACAAAAACACAAAACAATTCAACGACAAAAACTTAAAAGAAGGCCTACAGAAATACCAACAACCTATGCACAAGAAACAGTGACCTACTTGAAAGACGACCAGGTGGAACGAAACATAAAAAAAACGATAGATAGAAGAGCAAGGAACTTAGGCTACCAGCTATACAAAAGGAAGTAACAAGAACTAGCTCCTCGTAAGATCCAGAAACTACCTACACAAAGGATATTACCCCCTAAAATGGGAGAGGGGAATTTATCACAGAATTAAACTCCAGTCACTCTCATGCCCCCCCCCCCTCCCCACCCTTTCCCCGACCTCACTCTCTTCTTCCCACCAGTGCACCCCTGTTCTGACATCATCGCCCCTCTCGGCCAATTAATGGCTGGCCAGATTTCCGGACCAGAACTGGGGCGAGGTTTTGTCAGAACAGCGCGCACGGCTCCCGTTCTGCATCCACCCACACGCTCTCACCATCACACCTCAGTCTCACGCTCAACTCCACACTACTTCCTCACGCTTATACACTGAACAACACTTTCCTGTCAGTTGGACAAAAATAACGGAGGCGTTTTATTCCCGTGACTCTCACTTGTCAAACATGTAAGACAACATCTAACCCAACCAGTAGGTTTTCTGGTTGTTTCCTCCCCCCCCCCTTTCCCTGCAACAATACACACAAACTAAAAAACAAAACAACAAATCCGAACACAAAAAGGACCTCCATAAAACAACATGCGTACAACTGAGCCGAGGCAATTCAGTTAATGTATAGTACTATCTCTTAATAAAACAACAACAAACAAAGAAAATATAAGTTAGTTGCCAGACTTATCATGTGTTACAGAGAACATGCTTATCAAAAACAAAGGAAAAAGAAGTAAGGACACTTTATATGCAGAAGATTACAAAGGTGGTTGCTTGGGGTTGGATGGTGGGTTTTCAAACTCTAGCTGTCGCCTGACTGAGCTGCGGCTGCTGACTGGCGTACCTCTCGGTACTGTTCCCTAGTCACTCCTGTACCGCCCACACATCCACCTCCCACACACTCTCACGCCGCCTCTCATCCTCGCCTACGCACTCACCCCCTCCAGACTTTCCCACCCTCTATCTCTCTCTCAATCTCCATCTCACATCATAGCAATCCACAGTCGCGAAATTCCCCCGCCTACTCAGTACTTTAGCTACCACCGGACACCGCCCCCCCCCCCCCCACCCACGCATTCAGTCCTCTTTCCCTCCGTTTAAAATATGTTTATCACTCATACCTCGCCTAAACACCACTTAAACTCCATTCACTCTCATGCCCCCCTCCCTCCCCTTTCCCCGACCTCACTCTCTCCTTCCCACCAGTGCGCCCCTGTTCTGACATCATCGCCCCTCTCGGCCAATTGATGGCTGGCCAGATTTCCGGACCAGAACTGGGGCGAGGTTTTGTCAGAACAGCGCGCACGGCTCCCGTTCTGCATCCACCCACACGCTCTCACCATCACACCTCAGTCTCACGCTCAAATCCACACTACTTCCTCACGCGTATACACTGAACAACACTTTCCTGTCAGTTGGGCAAAAACAATGGAGGCGTTTTATTCCCGTGACTCTCACTTGTCAAACATGTAAGACAACATCTAACCCAACCAGTAGATTTACTGTTTTTTTCCTGCCCAAACCTAAAGGGAAAACGTCAGTTTTTTTCACCCAATTGAGAGAAAAGTTGAGTGTTCAAGGTGTCGGTATTTTCTGAATAAGTACGCTTCTGTAGAAATCTTGAATATTTTGAGGTATTTGGTCCAAGTATGATAGGTATGCTGTGCTTTTCCAGTTCCCCAAACACTTCACCACCTCGCCAGGCACTCCACATGACAGGGTGTCCACATGTAGTCCCGCCACGCCGCAAACTGTGGCTTGAATAATTCAAATTCTAGCTGTCGCCTGACTGAGCTGTAGCTGCTGACTGGCGTACCTCTCGGTACCGTTCCCTAGTCACTCCTGTACCGCCCACACATCCACCTCCCACACACTCTCACGCCGCCTTTTATCCTCGCCTACGCACTCACCCTCTCCAGACTTTCCCACCCTCTATTTCTCTCTCAATCTCCATCTCTCATGATACCATTGCACAGTCGAGAAATTCCCCTGCCTACTCAGTACATCGGCTACCACTGGACACCGCCCCCAAACCATGCATTCAGTCCTCTTTCCCTCCGTTTAAAATATGTTTATCACTCATCCTCGCCTAAACACCACAAACAAACACCCACATAGCAATCAAACCTTATTCTAGATTCTCTACCTAAGCTAGCGAATATATTCGGCCACTCTAACCTAACGCTAGAAAAAAAAACAGGGTGACCACTGTAACGCTCGCAGACTTGCCCCAGTCGCGCGTAAAGAACTCTCGCACAACAGACGCATACACCACCACTGACTCAGTCGGGCGCATTCACGCGGTAAACTCAGCACACTGGCTCTCTTTCTACTATGGACCTTTATATAAATAAAACAACGAAACACTATTAAAATTATGTACACCACACCTTCCTACACTACAAGCACATCAACACGGCATACACATACACAATGTAAACGCCAGGCTAGGTAATTGTCTCTCACAATCCAACCTGTTTTACCGGAGTTCTCGCTTGGTAACGATCTGTCCTCCCACGTCTAGACGTGTAGGTCTTTCGTCGCACGCTACCAAGTCGTCCCGTTTCTCGTACCGTGGATACCCCACCCGGGTCTGCCCTGGGGGACTTGGGTGGGGTTAACTACTTTTTAGTTCCCAGGGTCACCCTGGTCAGCCACACATACTCTGGGGCATGTGTTTCTGTCTACCCTTGGTCCATTCACCTGTATTTGCCTTTTTTAAACTCTCCCTACTGTCTGCGCTGCCAGTAGCTCTTGGATGTGTGTTGCTAAATGGTCTTAGGTTTATTTAATGTATTGGACCGGCTGGCAACATACATTCAATATTCTGTTTATTTTTTCACAAGTAGTGCAGGCACGTCCTGAGAAAGTCTTGTTGCTGTCGGGACGTTAAGCAATGCACAATCAATCAATCGTACCGTGGACATCCTCCTGACTCGCTCCGTGGCGCAGTCCCTGCTAACCCGGGTGTCTCTGCACTGGTCGCTCACTCCCTGAGTGAAGAAATGACTTCTCAGTAGGTTCCTCGGCGGTAGTCTCTGTTGACTGACGTATCGGTGTCCGTCGCTCCGCTCCACACAAGCATTCTGTACAATAAAGTCCTAATATCATAACACTTTCTAAACACACACATATTGAATGATATGAGGTACATTACGTAACCTGGTTGATACGCATAACTCTCACACGTTCATTCACACACACACGTGCTTCATAACCCGACTACTTTCGTGACACCCCATAGCTCTGTCACTGCAGTGAAACAGACTATAACCTAACACTCGCCATACATTATTTCATACATTTAAAAAGACTATACTTAACCACGTACTACCTTCATAACGACTTAGGCATACGCACCTCACATTCCTTAGTTATCCATCTCGGTAAATAACCACATAGGAAAAATACCAGTTACCTCAACGAATTCCAAACCCACATAACTGAACCAAACCAGTCAACGCTACACAACCGAATTAACTCTTACTAACGCATAGTATCTTTAACTCAGTAGCCATTACTAATACATATAAAAACATACCTGAATTCTAGGTTTCAGAGTCTTGGAATACGGGCTAGGGTGTCTCACACACGTCTGTCCTCACTGACAGTATAGCCCCGTACTAACTATCTAGACCTCTGATAGACTGAGCTCTCGCCTAAAACTCCCGTGCAAAACGCTCTCCCTAAGAGAGATAAGATTAGAGAGCGGACCGACACCTATAATCAATAATGCCGTATCGATAGTTATAAATCAGGGTAAATTACGTACGTAATTACGTTACGGTCCAGAATTTCTAATTTCCCATTGTCACTGTTGGCTTTCTTGAGAAATAGCGGCTACATCCACCCCACCCCACCCCCCCTACCCCCACACCCCACCCCCCCACCAACCTCGCACACACACCCCACCCCCCTTAAATGTCACCACCCACCTACCTCCGCACTCAACCATACAATGCCACAATAAACAATAGACAAAGACACGGCGAGCGCTGATTCACTGCTAAATGCCCTCTAAACAAACTGCGTAATACAACCCCCCCCCCCCCCCCTTTAAACGTCACCACCCACTGACCTACTTTCGCACTCCACCATACAATAGACAATTGACATGGCGACACAAACGACAGTGCGCTCAAAGAAATATTATTACATACATAACCTCAGACTGGTTCTGAAAAACAACCACCTTCATTCAGGCGCGTTCTGAAAAATTCATAGGGCCTACAATTTATATTTTCATGTCAGGGACGAGATCACTTTTTGAAACCGTTAACAAAATTTTTTGGAAAAATATATCGTTATGCACCGAACTTGTCTCGGTATTCACCCCACTTGACTCAATATGTACCAGACCCAACACAATATTCATAAAGGAATTTTTAATTTTTTTAAATATGTACCAGACCCTACACAATATTCAAAAAGAAATTTATAATTTTTTAAATTATGTGTTCACTCTTTCATTATATTCAAATAGCCAGCGGCTCCACATGCCCACAATTTTTTTTCTTACACAGAGAGAGCCCCGTCATAAATTCAGTAATTATATACATTACCCCTCACTCATTTAGATCTGTGTTTATAAGAACATAACAAGCATTGACTAAAGATTTTGGGCGAGGGGGGGGGGGGGTGGGAAACCCACTTTATGTATAAACACCATGAAGTCTTCACAGACACAGAGCCAAAATGAGTTTGCAACCTGTTGGAAAACAGAGAAAGCTTTAAGATAAGGCCCTTCTTGTGAGTAGACTGAAGGGTGTTTACTGTTGACTTCTGCGCAGGCCAGCCCTAACAGGACTGGTGACGCATGCACTGACAAAGGGTGGTGTGTTAGGCTAGTTTTGACTGAAAGATTTTACAGTCGTCTGTGTAGAAAGCAAGATGTGTTTTGCTAGGAAGGATTTATGTGTTTTGTTAAGAAACATCTTGTAAACCAAAAGATAAGTTTTGTTTTAATCATATTGCAGACAGTAGACTAAGTGGTTACTTGTATTAAAATTATATTTTGTATTAAAATGGATTTAATGACGCACGATTCACATTGCGGCCTATTTTGTGGCGCCACGAGCTGTAAAAAACTGAATTTGTTCTTAATCTCTTACAAACAAGATATCTTTATCATTTCGAAAACATTGTAATATTCTGTCCTACTATCAAACACAACAAAGCTTATCACAACCGTTTATTCATTTGGACTGACAGCAACATCTATTTAGTCGACCCTGAGAAAAAACTGAATGACTACCTGCAGTATTTTTACAAACAATTTGAAGGACAGCCAACTTTGTTTATTGTTGATGATTGCTCTGCAGAAAAAGATATTGTTAAGAAGAGAAACACACTGGCAGAACTGGCCTTCAGTGGCAGACATGCAAACATCAGTGTATGGATTCTCACTCAGAAATATAATGCTGTACTGAAAGATTTTCATGAGCAGTTAAAGTTTATCTGTTTGTTTTACTGTAAGGATCGTGACAGCTTTGAAGACTGTCTCAGAGAGAATGATGTCATCCCAAATAAACATGAACGAGACATTGTGAAAAACAAACTGAAATCAACAAAGCATCTAAAGCTTATTTTAAAGACAGATCAGCCCACATGGTATGGGTTAGTGAATTAATTTAGCCTTTTATTTTGTCCATAAAAAATGATGGTCGGACAAATCGTGCAAGCGTTTGATATCACAGAGAGCTTCAAAGACGTTAATCAATTAGATTCCTTAATAACATCTACCAAACAGCCTGACATAAGCCTCTCAGTGCCATCGGTGATATATATGTCATATAATGTGACTTTGGACTTTTTTGATGATGAGCATCCAGTTGTGGAGTACATGACAGTTGATTTTAGGACACATACCTTTAAAGTTAATGATGCCAGCTGTGACTGGTTTGCAATACTTTGTTATAACATATTTAAACAACTACGTAAGCTAAATGGTTATATTAACTGTGTTACAGTAAATAAAGTGATATTACACACGCGGCATGAGCAGACAGCAGAAATATTATTTATTTAATATTTTGTCAGTCAAATAAAAATGACGGACAACACGATCGATGTAACAGAGTTCTTCAGATATATCCACCACTTTGATCAGTTAAGAACAGATTTCAAACAACCAGACATAATGCCAATATCATCGCCATCAATTATATACGTGTCATATAATATGACTTTAGAAATATTTGAAGAGTTACCATTTGTAGAGTACATGCCTGTTGATTTTAAGACACATACCTTTGAAGTTGATGATGACTGGTTTGAGTCAGTGTGTAAACAAATATTAAGACAACTATGTGAACTAAATCTGTTTATTGTAGGAGTTACAGTCAATAAAGTGGTATTACATAAGGTGTAATTTGCTATTTATTATTTTGTCGGACAAATAAAAATGATGGACAATTCTCAAAGCTTAAGAAACATGTTTTACACAACAGACTTGCCTATATCCAACACTTACAGTGTTTATGAATCAATAGAAAGGTCTTTTTTGGTCATACAAGATAACCTTCTTTCTGGTAGTGTAAAGATTCAGATTGTTGTGAAAATAGAATTTACCAGGGTAGATGGTGAAGTGATTGTTTCATATATCTCAACAAGACAACACACAGTTAATTCAAGAAGGGAATTGGAAAAAGTGTTTAGAGAAAGACTGTTGCCTGACTTTCTAGAAGCAATTGACAGAGCAAAAATGCAGGGGTCTGGTTGGCATGAAGGCCGTGTACATGAACTGCAACTGAAGCAGTCAAGATATCATCTTATATTAGGCAAATCATGGATACCATTGCCTATTGAGGTTGCAAACAAAAAGGCTGTAGTCAATATTCAGAACAATGACAACTATTGTTTCATGTGGTCATCATCATCATCAGTCCCTTGCCCGAACTGGGCGTTGGGGGGACTGAAAGGCAGCAGCAACAGACAGTGCTCTCCACTGAGTTCTATTTTGGGCGGTGGCAAGCAAGTCTGGCATCTCGAGTTCGGTCCATTCTTTTATGTTTGCGACCCAACTCTGTCTCTGACGACCTCGCCGACGACTTCCTTCGAGAGTGCCTTGGAGGATAGTCTTGGACAAGGTGTTGTGTCGGGTCACGTGGCCAAACCAAGCAAGCTTGCGCCGTTTCACGGTTGCCAGAAGGGGTTCATGTGGGCCCACCAGGGAAGTGACGATGCTCCGTACATATTCGTTGGTCTTGTGCTCGCGGTACGAGATGCGGAGCAACTTCCTCAGGCACTTGTTCTCAAAGGCCTGGATTTTCTTTTCTGAGTCTGCAAGCAGTGTCCAAGTCTCACAGCCGTAGAGTAGAATAGACACTACGAGGGACTTGTAAAGCCTGTACTTGATGGTGAAGCTGATGGAGTTACTTCGCCATATCCTGTCCAGCCTGGCCATTGCGGATGTTGCTGTACCTATCCTGATACGGATCTCTGCTATGCAACTACCGTCTTTGGACAGGGTGGCTCCCAAGTACTTGAAGCTATTGACCTCTTCTAGCTTCTGGCCGTTCATGTGAATGTTGCTGCTGCTGTCGCTTGTGGTGTTGATCATCACTTTGCTTTTATCCGTACTGATCTCCATGCCATAAGACCCTGCGCTACTTGAAAGTTTGTCTGTCAGGTTTTGGAGCTCACTATTGCTGCCTGCCATGAGGTCAATGTCGTCTGCGAATCGAAGATTGCACAGGGATCTGCCACCAATAGAGATTGAAGTATGGTGGTCGTGGAGGGTTTCCTGCATGATCTTCTCCAGGAATATGTTGAAAAGGACAGGAGAGAGCAGGCATCCTTGACGGACACCGATCGTCGTCCTGAAGAACTCGCCTGACTGATTGTTAAGTAGAACCGCGCTGCAGGCGTTCTTGTAAAGCGCTTCTATCATTTGGATCAGTCCCTCCTCTATGTTGAACGATCTCATGACTTGCCAGAGTCCGTCGTGCCAGACGCGATCAAATGCTTTCCTGAAATCAATGAAGTTGTGGTAGAGTTCGCGCTGATGCTGCAGATGTTTCTCGATCAGGACGCGGCAGTTGAAAATCTGCTCTACAGTGCTTCTTCCAACTCTGAAGCCAGCCTGTTCTTCTGCCAGCAGTTCCTCGGCGAAAGTTTTGAGGCGGTTGAGAATGATTCTAAGCATTACTTTGCTAGGGTGACTTATCAGACTGATAGTTCTGTAGTTCTGGCACTGTTTCAGGTTTCCTTTCTTGGGGAGCGGGATCACTAGAGACTGTGTCCATTCTACTGGCCATTTCTTTTGCTCCCAGATCTTTTGACAGAGTGTAGTGAGGACCTTCGTTGTTACTTCTCCTCCATGTTTCAACAGTGGTGTGTGCTTGCTAAACTGCATTTTGTAAGGTCAAAGCCTGAACGTGTATCTAACTATACCAATTTTGTAAACGAACTCAACTTCAGTGCCATAGATTTCCCTGTTAAGGTAGAGGATATAGACTTGTTTGAAAAACTAAATCCTGGTATATCTGTAAACGTGTTTGTTTGGGATAATGAGTCTGAGAACAAGTTACAACCAATTAGAGTATCACAACTTGCCCCAACCTATGGTCAGCCAGAAAATAAGCATGTTGACATGTTACTAATAAGCTCTGGTGATAACTTTCACTACACAATTATTAGGAGTATGTCACGACTAATTCATAATCATGTAACAAAACACAATGGCAAACAGGAAATATGTAAAAGATGCTTACAACGGTTCTCCTCTATAAAAGTGGCACATAAACATACTCTGCACTGTAGGTCAGCTGATGACATTCAAACAATACTTAGGTATCCAGATCCTGGTAGCAAGGTAGCAATGTATGTATGTATTGTTGTTTAGTTTATTGTAAAAGTGGTGTGTTCGGGCATTGTGCTTTGTTTGTTATGTGCATATGTCATTGTATTTTATTTTTGTGTACAGATTGTAAAGCGCTTAGAGCTTTTGAGTAAGATTAAGCGCTATATAAGTACCCATTATTATTATTATTATTATTATTATTTATTTTAAGAACTATGTTAATCAGCAAAAGCTGCCGTTTGTAGTGTATGCTGATTTTGAATCACTGGTTGTACCATATGAGGGTCCTGTTCCAGAATCATTACCAAAGACCGTAAAATTGAGTGATCAAGTGGTGTGTTCTTTTGGATATATTCTTGTTAGGTCTGACGGTCAGCATACAGAACCTGTTATCTACAGGGGTGAAAATGCAGCAGCTGAGTTTTTAACAGAAATGAGACAACTGTATAGTCAGGTAGTACAGTATTTGGAAAAGTGTCAGATGCCTTTGGTGATGACAGAAGAAGACAAACAAAATTTTGATACAGCAGTGATGTGTTGGATTTGTGAACAACCTTTAGGATATTGTGATCAACCTCTGAACGGTGATAAAGTTCGTGACCATGACCACATAACTGGACGTTACAGAGGTGCTGCCCATGGTTATTGTAACTTGAAATTAAAAATAGATCCTGAAAAATACAAACTGCCCA
This sequence comes from Semisulcospira habei, assembly GCA_036245525.1. Classification (NCBI taxonomy): domain Eukaryota; kingdom Metazoa; phylum Mollusca; class Gastropoda; family Semisulcospiridae; genus Semisulcospira; species Semisulcospira habei. The sequence goes on along the minus strand of BTPG01000001.1, from coordinate 224,590,126 downwards.
TCTTTTTCCATAATCTTAAAGGGTATGATTCACATATTATCATGCAGGCTGTGGATGAGTCTTACAAACAAATTAGTTGTATTGCCCAGACAACTGAAAAATACTTGACTTTTAGGCTGGACAACAAATTAGCATTTTATGACTCCATGCAACATTTGTCTTTAGGGCTTGCTAGTCTCGCAGAAGGACTGACTGAGTATCCACTAACAAGTAAATATTTTGAGCCAGACTTAATTAAGAAAGGTGTGTATCCATATGAGTACATCAGTGACTGGGTTGTGTTTGAAGAAAGGAGACTGCCTCCAAAAGAGAAATTTTATTCCACACTAACTGGCAAAGGTATTTCTGACTCTGATTACCAGCACGCACTTGATGCATGGGATAAATTAGGGTGTCAAACGATTGGTGACTACCATGACCAATACTTAAAAGCTGATGTTTGCTTGCTAGCAGACGCATTTGAAAGTTATCGTGAAAAGGGTTTGTTACACTACAGTCTTGACCCTGCTTGTTACATAACTAGTCCTGGCATGACATGGGATGCATTTTTGAAATCCAGCAAGATATCTATAGACCTGTTGTCGGATCGTACGATGGGTGAAATGGTGGAACGTGGCTTGAGGGGAGGGATTAGTATTGCAGCGAACAATTATTCCAAAGCCAACAACAAATATCTTGATGACTTTGACCCCTCAAGGTCAAGGTCATTCATTACGTATTTGGATGCTAATAATTTGTATGGATTCGCGATGTGTGAATTATTGCCCTTGAAAAACTTTTGTCTGTATGATTTGTCACAGTATGACATAACACAGTTAACAAACAATATTATGAGTCATGACCGAAACGATCCGAAGGGTTGGATATTTGAAGTAGACCTGGAGTACCCACACCATCTACATGATTACCACAATGATTTTCCATTAGCAGTTGAGAAAATGAGTATGACGGGGGAAAAAGAAGACACCAAACTTGTGCCAAATTTAAATGACAAATTCAATTACGTATGTCACTATCGATTGTTACAGTTTTACATTAGACACGGGTTAGTACTAAAGAAAGTTCACAGAGGTATTCAATTTGATCAGAGTGCTTTCATGAAAGATTACATAATGAAGAACACAACATTGCGTGCGAGGGATGGCAACACTGCATTTGACAAAGACTTCTTTAAGCTTATGAACAATGCCTGTTTTGGTAAGACTTGGGAAAATCCTCATCACCGCAAAGATGTGAGACTGGTCACAACTGAATCGGGTGCAATTAAACTTACAGGCAAGCCACAGTACACAGGGTACAAAGAGTTTCATTCATCATTGTATGCAGTGTCACTCAAAAAAAAAGATTGTCAAACTGGACAAACCAGTATTCATTGGTATGGCAATACTCGAGTTATCAAAACTATTGATGCTTGAATTTTATTATGATTACTTTAAACCAAAGTATCCTGAGTGCCGTCTGCTATACACTGACACTGATTCTATGATCATAGACGTACCTACTGAAGACTTTTATGAAGACATGAAAACAGAACTACATATGTATGACACGTCTGACTACCCTAAGGATCACCCGCTGTTTAGCACACAAAACAAGAAAGTGCCTGGTAAGTTTAAAGATGAACTAAATGGTGTGCCAATAGTTGAGTATGTTGGACTGAGGTCAAAAATGTATTCTATTTTACACCAAAAAGGCAGTCAATCCAAAGCCAACGGTATCAAGAAAACAGTGATAAAAAATAAAGACATTCGACATGAACATTACAAGCAAGTATTAGCTGGAGAACTAATGCCTGATTATCCAAACAAGACACTGAGGTCAAATAGACACAATATTGAAATGATCCAAACACATAAAAAGTCTCTAGCAGTTGGAGACACAAAACGAGTGTTTCACACTAAGGAAAAGGCTTATGCACCTGGGCATTACAGGCTCAAGTTATCTGAAGAAATAGCTAATGAACTGGTTGATGAACTAATTTATGAAATGGTTAAAAATGCGTAACAGTGTCTGGGGGAATAATTTGTAATTCTTCTCTGACAAATGCCCTCTGAGGCGCAGGCTCATACAGATAATAAATCGATGCATTAGTGGAAGGAACTATTTTTTTTTATATTGTGGACAGACGTAGACCAAATTGGATCAGTTGCCCTGCGCCTGATGTCATTCTCGGCTTCACCGGGTTGATACAAATATCTCACCTGTTTTGTAAACAAGCTTGTGTCAGGTGCTTTTGTTTTTATTTCTGACCCTGACGGTATTGTTTTTAATTTAATAGCATCAACAGGTTTAGGGTGACCCTCATTATTCATTGCTTTTATCACAGACGGTAATCCCTTAACCCACTCAGTGTTACGTGTGTCATGCATGAGTTCCTTAGAATACTGATAGCTGAAAAGTCTCTCTGATAATTGTTTGTTAAAGTTTTCAACAATTGCCTGTGATCTATGCACGCCTGGTATGCCTCGCCGCACTAGCACTCCATGCTTTGCAAATAACTGATTAACAGCGCCTTTAAATTCAGATCCATCATCAACCTGCACAAGCCTAGGGTATTTTAAAGGACCACGACTATATATCTTTGATAACGCCGTGGCCACTGTTACAGCATTTTTGTCAGTTATGGGTTCGGCGTCCTTGTACCTTGAAGCTATGTCAACAACAGTTAGTGCATACTTGTATCGTTTCTTTTTTATTGTATCATGCGGTAGGAACAGGAGATCCATTTGATGGGTGTCATTAGGGATAGTGTTTACAAAATGAGGTCTTGTTATTTTCTTGGAGCAGGAAGATATATTTGCCAAATTGCCTGTTTTTTGAGCCACTGTTTTATTTGGTCTAGTGTAACATCCCCACCCACAGCTGCATGTAGTTTTTTTTTATTGCAGTATTCCCTTTCCAGTAGCCAATTGGGGAGTAATATATTTTTGATAGTTTAGCGTCTGTCATTTCTTCTAGCAATATAAACTCCTGTAAAATATACTAATGTCATTCCTACTAGAACAAATATTATTTCTCCATTTCTTTGTTCTGGGCTTGGTTGGTAATAGTCACTAAGTTTTGGTCGTGGGATGGTCATGTCTTCGCCAGTAACAAGAAAATATTCTTTGATCGCGTCATCGACATTTGAAAATGTATGCTGTGCGTGACCCTCAAGCCTCAATTTTTCATTGATGAAATCAAGTTTCTCTATTCTTTGCTTCTCATAATCTTGTTGAGCTTGTGCCAGTTTTTCAGATGCCTCATTATGATGCTTCATTTCTTCTGCAGATTCTTCTCTACCCACTTTTGAAAAGAGATAATTTGACCCACTGAATGCCAGGGCGTTGACCATCGCGCCTCCAATTATTCCTACTAAACTCGCCATATTTATTTTATTTACATAGAAACATTTTCGGGAATAATTCTCTGCTTGACAAGAAAATCTTTTGTCGCAATCGACGCTGTAACAACTGCTACTAGCTTAGCGCTATCTTCGAAGTCTAATTTACTCAGGTCTGCTGATTTCATTTTGAGAAGACTTTTTCCAAGCATAGAATAAGCAACGGTTAGCCCGCTTATTACGGCAGAGTGGTAGATGAGGTTTATTATGTTCTTTGTGTCGCTCATTTTCTTATGCCACAAAAATTAAATAATAAATTTATTTACTGCATGTAAAATGGGTCCAAAGGTTTTGACACTGCTGGTAATGTGGAGACTTCTTCTTTTGTTTTTGGAGTGCTTGATTTTTTGGACACGGTTCGAGTCTGTGGTTTGTATTTTTTGTATAATTGGTAACCTACGTAACAGAATCCTACAGCAAATCCAGCAACTAAATATTTTATTGTTTTAGTTGTTTGTCTCTCACTTTGTTGGGGGTGTGACGGTAGTGACACTGGTGCTGTTGATGGTGTGTCAGTCTTTTCTATTAATGCCTGAAGCTGTAATTTTTTTTTTGTCTGTTATATTCAGCTAATTTTTTTCCCGCCCTTATTCGACCTGGACTTTTAGCCTTCATCACCGTTTGAACCTGTGTCAAGACAGGACTCTGATGTGGAGTCATCTGGGTCTCGTCCATTTTCTTCTAATTTAAAATTTATTTTAGAAAAGTCAATATGACTCCCAGTTACAAGCAAGGTTACCACAGGTGCAAGGTAATTGCCAAACTTGTAAAACATAAGGCATGCTAATTTGCCTATTGAACTTGAAACTATGGGGTTGCTTTCTAGATCATGTGACAGACTGTCACTATCAACAGGTAGGAAGTGACTCACAGCTTTTGTGTATAGGCAGACAAGAGATCGACTCAAATCACGTGTCATTAGTGAACTAATGTGATTTTCATATTTTGAATGTAGTTTGATTAGCTCGTCAGCGGTAAGAGATTCTATGTCTTCTGTCATGTATTGTTTACCAAGAAAAGCTTTTGATTTTCCAGAAACAACAACAGAGAGAAGGTGCTGTTTTTTCGAGTCTAAGTCTTTGTTTTCTACAGCACAGATATCACTTAGAAGAATTAATTCGTCTTGGTTCATTTTATAATGAAAAATAAAAAACTTTGCTTGGACCTGTGAATAACTTATGATCTTACTTGATAACTAATTTCAAAGTTACCTACAACTTACAAGTAACTTTGACGTTAACTTTGAAGTTAGTTATCACAAGTTCTTAACCCCAGTCAATAAGACACTCGGACAGATTTCTCAAGTTAGAAGGACAACAAGAAAACTTTTTTTTTTAGTAATAATCTGGTGGTGGAGCTGATGGCGTCAAATGAGCAGGCATGACATCTCTTTGTGAAGAGTATGACAAAAATAATGGATTACCAAAACCTATCGTCAATTGCTTATAAGTCCTTTTACTTTTTTCATAGTTTCTTTCGCGCCTATCTTTTTCCTTTGTTCTAAAAAAGATTTCTTTAGCTCTTCAACATTTACAGCCTGACTACGCATCTTATTCTGTATTTCAGACTTTTGTTGTTTATAGTTGGCCAAATCATCCTGGACTCTCTTAAATTCGTTATCGTCAATTTCATTATCTTCCAAAGATTTACTAATAATAAGTTTCATACTTGTCAGCTTAGCTCCAGCGAGCGTACTTAATGCTTCATGCTTCTGCAACTTTATATTAATTTTTTTGTTAAGGGCCTCCATACCAAAGCATGCCAGGCTTGTGACAAGGCCAACAACTTCAATAGCAATTCCTACGACACTTCCCACTCCCGTTGCAAACAGAGCTATACCTCCTACAGATAATCTGGCCGAAACCACCCCCATGGTCATTGATGTGTTGTGTACAGAATTGAAAACCGTTTTGTAACGGCGTTTGCACCGAGAGTATTTTGCTTGTTCTCCTTCCAAATACTTCAACACTTCTGTAATATTCATTAAACGGAATGAGTCTGCCTGTAATGTTTTATCACACTCAATAGGCTCAAGCGGCTCAGGTGGTATTTGTGGATACAGTGGTGGCATTTTGTTATGACAAATATTTTTTTAAAATTAATCTTCTAATTTATTTTGCAACTCTTCAAAGGTATACAATTTGCTATCGTAATAAAATGAAACAAGATCTATGTGTTCCAGGTTTATGAAACTTAGATAAACTAGAGTTGTTTTATCAATCACTACCTTAACAGCAGGGACACTACTCGAAACTTCAAAATCTGTATTGATTTTTCTAATAGCAATAACAACCTTTGTTGACTCTGTTACTGAGCTTTCCCACGTAAGTTTGATTCCCTGCGCGATATCTGCTTCTTTCACAGCTTCCACAGATCTCATGAGAATTTCAAAAACTATTGTCGCATCTCTATCTATGGTAAAATTTGTTGGTACGAACGAAATAGAAGTATCTGTTCTGCCTTTCCTATTTGTAAGAAAAAGATACCTTCGTTTCCCATACTCTTGAAGTTTTAGTTTTTCTCTGCTATTGGTTTCGGAATAGCTTGGCACAAGACTTACAAGCGTTGGCTCAGAGTTAACAACTTTTCTAAATACTAAGGCACCTTCATCAGTAAAATAAACATAAGGACTGATGAAAACAAACTTTATGTCCCATACAATGGGAATAGGAGCAAACGGAACAGGGGTAGGAATAATTACCCACTTATTAGCCACATGTTTTAAGCTGCAGAGCACATTACTTACAGGAGTAGGAACAGTAACATCACGAAGTTGACTAAGTTTAGGAAACGCGCCATCTTTTACATCTTCAATTGCCTTTCGTTTGTACAATCCAATGGACACAAGTTCAAGGCCATACACCTCTCCTATTTCACCTTCTTTTTCAAAATCTTGCAGGTCAGCCAAATCTTTCAACTCTACTGATGGACACGCAACTGGAATAATTCTCGGCTTTGGGCCAAGACCGCTCATTTTTATAAAACAAAAATAAAATTTATTTTACTTCCAACACAACATAAAAATCATGCATGACAACTGGTTTGTCATCCTGGTTAGTTACAGATAAGCACAATGATTCAAAGAAACTGGAGCCCAATTTTTTAAACTGTGAATTAGGAAATCTAACAACTACATTTTCACAATATGGGGCAGTTCCAATCGACACACATTTCAACAAAGTCGAAGGCTTTCCATTGTGAAGATTATCAGTAGTGCTTAATTCTTTCAAATGAACATTTAGCAATGTGCGTACTGACAAATGAACAGGGTATCTTCCAGTTATTCTTAATTTTTTGGGTGATAGTAGACATCCATCTGACTGTGACCAATCTTCGTCTGGATATGTTATTTTTTTACCTAAAAAACCAAGTAATAATAAAAGACTAATTGATAAAGAAAACTGACCACTTTTCGGAAAATCAATTGTAACAAGTAAATTAGCTGGGTTTAAAGTTGCTTTAATTTTAAATTCATTTTGAAGCCATTCAGCTAAAGTACAAAAGTCATAATATCCAGCTCGTAAAATATCACCCTTTTCTAAACCATCAATAGTTCCACTTACAGAATAATTGTTATCATCCGTTACATTAAACCATTTTACTGTATAGAACATTTCATGGATAGCTACAGCCTTGCTACCATCACGATTATCAATCCCATTAGTTAACCACACTGGTTTGCTTGTGTCAAGATTTGTTAAGGTAATAAACATTTTTATTATCACATAAAAAAGGATGGAATTTAAATCACCAACCATTACCACTACAAACGCATTTCAATTTAATGTGGATGCCAAATACAATGTCGCCCCTACTTATGACCAGAAAATAATTCAACTAAATCAGCTCGACATAGCTGTAAGCGAACAAGATTTATTTCAAGTCAAAGTACCCAACCCTTTTGATCATTACCTAAACCCTCCAATAACAGACGATGCTACTGCAAGAAAGTGGTCTTCAAGTCCACTACAGATGTTTCAAAACCAACTCAACTTTGCTATACTATGCTCAACTACAGGATGTGGCGTTTCTTTTACAGACCACTTGAATCACTCAAACAAACTGATTAGGTCTGTGTATCATTTCCACACGTATTACCAGCTTAGAAGAATACTGTCAGAACTCCAAACACCATTACCAACTGAATCCAGTTTTAATCAGTTTAATAATCCCATGGATATGAAAGCATTTGAACGCATCTGTATTGAGTTTAACATAAGCCCCCGGTATGACTTCACACAAAAACTTGATGATCACCACGGCAGGGGTACACTGTATTATGCTATGAGTCACAGACAATACCCTCAAGATTACTGGCCTGGTTACACTTCATTTTCACAAAAATCACAAGTGTGGTTAGGTTCAATTGAGCAGAAACAGTCAAATGCCTGGACCACATTTGTCTTAGATAAGAGTGAAGGGTTTACACAAGCAGGAGTCGAACGCATTAATGAGTCTATCAGAACATATGTGTGGTGTATTCTAGGAGCACAAGCTCAAACAAAATCGAACATTTTGAATGGAAGTGAGAAGTTCGATTCACAAAAACAGTTTCTCGCAAACTTAGAAGATTCGATCAACTCAGTAATTGATCTCCCGTCAAGCATACAGCATTACCAAGACATTCTCAGATATGCTAGATCAAAAGTTGACTTTGTAGTTGGCATCGGGTTATACATGTTGCCTTCTGATCTTCAACTCCAAATGGGGACAATAACAAATTATAATAATGAAATAATTGTTGCTGGGAGTGATCAGAAATTAGGCCTCAATCAATCTGTAAACTTGAGCCCAACAACCACACACCTACAACCATTAAAATCATTAATAACGCCAGTAACATCATCACCCATACAGGCAGTAACGCCAGTAACAGCCCCAGCATCGGCACCTACACTGGCACCAGTAAACATACATGAGTCAGAAAGAACAGCATTGGTAATTGGCCTTACTGGAGTAGGTATATTACTTCTTTACCTGTTTCATTAAATAACCTACTATTAACCCTCCTACTGTCACCAAAAAGACCCAAACATTTTCTGCCATAAATCCCACTACCTTCGCCGCTGTACTAATAAGCCAACTGAAAACTGTGCCTAAAATACCAGGTAATGAATCCATTGCTTTCAGAGCCAATTTCTTAAGCAGGTCTGAAATATGAGACAATTGTTTCTTTACCCACGACTGTAAATCTTTTGGGTCAGTTGGTGCTGGTGGTGGAGCTGGAAGGGTCGGACCGCTACCCCCTGGTCCTCCCGTTACAGCTAACACAACAGTACTTATAATAAATCCCAGAGCAGTAATTAAACTTGCAATGGTTATACCCTGCTCTCTGAAAAGTGTTTTCAATCTCTCAGCTAATGTTGTGTCTTCGTGAAGTATTTTCTGAATAGTTTCTCTAATTCTGTTAATTTGTGATTTCAGTTTTTCTTTTCCAATTTCAATCACTTCTAGTCGCGCTGATCTTTCTATCTGCAAATCATTTAATCTGTGTTGTATTCTTTGTTTCATTTCTGTGTCATAATTCTCATCATCAGCTGTAGCCAGTTTTTCTTTTTCTTTTAAAATGTGATTATCAATCTCCCCTAGTTTGGCTACATTATTCACAAGCTCACCTCTGATTGTCTGCAGTGTTTTATCCAAGCCTGCTAACTCCCGCATTGTCAAAGGAGAGTCACCAATTGTTTTTAATTCCTCATTTATTTGCCCTTCTGTAAATGAAGTTTCTTGTATTGCATTGTCTGCTATTTCTGGCAGTCTTGTTACTTCAGTCATTTCAATTTCTTGTTCAGTTGGCAACCTTGTTTGTACGTCATGAAGGGTACTAGCAAGTCTAGGTGGTAACTTTTTATCACCAATACCAAGTTGACGCAAGGCGCTAACACCACCTTCATTTTTTATTGTACTTAAAGCTCTAAACTTGCTGGGGTCTCTTTTGTTAGTCAATTGTACTTTTCCTTTGTCAACAGCGTTTAACTCACTCCACCCGGATCACCGCGATCCCGGTGATGGCCTGCACAACGCTTGCACACTGATCACCGCAATCGCGGGTTGTGAAGTTGGCCGCCTTCTACAAGAACTGTGGATTACTTAATACGAAACTAACCTGCCTAGTGTGCAGCTCTGTTTTCGTACAATGACCCTCATTCCTATTTTTATCACTAGGCCTCACAGTTACTGAAGTAGAGCGTGCTTTTCGAACATACTAGCTTTGCTTACATTTGCGAAACAACATGGCGTTTCTGTGTGCTTCACTCACCACAAGAGCGCAAAGTAATCGTCAATTTACTGTCAGAGAAGTGATAGAAATCATCCAGATTGAGGATTCTGATGCAGAAGAGGCTGCTGAAGACAGTGATAGCGATTTTGAAACAGCAGAGAGTGAGAAGAATGCATCTGATTGAACTGTTCGGTGGGTCACAAGTGAACTGATAACCGATTACACTTGGAAGTGCAGTGTGAAAAATAAGTGGTATCTTTACTATGCTCCAGAATATACATTTTTGGGGTTAGTAACTCAAAATTTTGTATATGCATGCACCCATTTACTAATCAACTAACCTGAAAATTGTATTTACATTTGTCAGAAAGATTTTTTTAATGATTTTTTTTCTAACCCATCGAAACAGCCAGTATACAGAGCATTGCTAACGAAAAAACAGCCAGTGCTGATTGAGTTAAATATAAATGACCTTTTTCATATTCAAACTGATTAGGGTCTATTTCATTTGGGCGGTCATCAACACTATCATAAAACGAGTTCACTTTGCTTAGTAAAACTTCGCGGTTCCCTCTACTTATAATATCCATTGAACTATTAACTGTTGCACTAGTATCAGAGACATTCATGTCATCCATTTCAAAATGACCAAATCCTCCCGCTGCCATTGTTTTTATTAATTTAATTTTTTTTATTGTGCATAATAAAATGACACAGTCCTATGGATCGAAGTTAGACCCATACAGAAAACTACGTGAACCTATTGGTGCTAAGGGTATTAGACAATCAATTGTTATCACAAACAATCCTAGTACTATAGACCAAAACCAGACTCTTAACGTTAAGATTCCAAACCTAGGTCCCAGTGACGTTATTGTTCCTGGTACTGCTCGTCTTGCTTTTAATATTGAACTTTCATCAGACACAGATGACAAAAGAACACTAGTTAACAATCTAGGCAGAGCAATTATTAAGAATATTAAAGTTAAACTTGAAGGACATGAAGTGTTTAGTCTTTACGATTTTGATGTGTTCTTACACAACCAGAATGAGAGGATCGTATTTATCAAGGCATACAGTCAGATAGCATTATGAAAATTCGAATAAATGCAAGTGATAAAACAACAGAAGCCAAGGACCTTATTGTGGCCGAAACATATGGAAATAGGTTTTGCATTCCACTTGAGTTTGAAATCCTAACAGGACATTCACCATATTACCAAGGAGCATTGAATGACCGTCTGAGCTTTGAACTAATGTTTAATGACTACTCCAAAGTTATCAAATCAACGGATCTCAATGCATCATACAAGATCTCTAACATTTCTTTGGAATATGAGATTGTCACGCATACTGAACTAGCCAGACTCATTCAAAATCAGTACCAGTCAAGACTTCCAATTTATTATGATCGAGTGATTAGACACAGTTTAATCAATAAAACAAAATTGACCAGATTTGGAATATCAACTTGAACACGCCTGCTAGGTCACTGAAAGGCATTCTTATATTATTTGTTGAACCTGAAAGTCCTTACAAAAGAGATTCAGAAAAATTCTATAATCCGAAAATTACACATTTATCCTGCACAATCGAAAGCCGACCTAACCAAATTTTCGCGTCCGGAATGCAGGGATATCAGCACTATGATGAGATCACAAAGTATTTTGCAGGGGGGAAACTTAGAGAAAAATCGGCAAACATAGCATGTAAAGATCTGCATCTATATGACGTAAGAATCGGTGAATACCTGACAGACAAGTACGCACTGTGGCTAGATCTGCGTTCTACGGACGATAATTTTTTGCACTGATCAGGTTGTACTATCGAAAACGGTAGTGACGGAATCACAATTCAAATACAGAAAAAGACTGAAACCGATGGATTAATAAATATATATCTATATCTGATTTTTGACGCTCAGTTAAACATAGCTGAGAGCAGGCTAAGTAGTCACATATATTAAAAGTATTTACTTAGCTTTTGAGTTGTTTCCTTTACTTTCAAGGTCGTGTTATAGACTGTCAGTGTATACTGGTAGGAAGTGACTCACTGCTTTTATGTATAGACAGACAAGAGACAGACTCAGATCATTGTTTCCCGAGATAAGCTTTCAAGACACAAACAAAAAGAGAAGGCACTGTTTTTTTGGCGTCCAAGTCTTTGTTTTCAACAGAGTAGATATAGTAAAAAAAATAATAATAATAAGTTCAATAAAAAAAATCACTTACTTTTGAGCCAAGGTGGGGCTGTTTCGACTTAATTAGTCTCATCAGAAAGGTCAGAAACCTTTGACAGCCCATTGCTGTAAATGAAAAATTCCGTGGTCACCTAGTTTGTACCAAAGACCACATGTTCAAAATCCAAATGTGTGCTCTCGGATGTGGTTTGTGTGTGTGTCTGTGTGCTGAGCTGTCGGTACGCCTATCCGAGGAAAAACAGACGCATGGGGCACTCCCGGTCTGAGTACAAAAACTCATACCACGTGCATGTGATTTCCTAGACATATCACTAAGCTAAAAATATATGATATGTCAAATTTGATGGTATGTACAAAAAAGCCGAGAGCAATGTAAGCCGCTTATATTTCAGTTCTTCGTAAGCGGCTGTAAAACTACTCTGTTATTTAATAGTAATAATAATAAGGAAGATTTATAAGGCGCCAATACATGGTAAGATGCTCTAGGCGCCGTACATATGAACAAAACATACAAATATTACACAAAAAGTGACAAAGCCACATGTACAATTACACAAAAGAACAAAATTATGACTAAATACATGCATATTTAAATATTTATGCATTGCTTCCACCTGCTGTTGCTGCTTTTTCTTGTTTTCTCTGTTCAATAATTGTAAGCAATTTTCGAAGTGATGGGTTTTCTTTTTCTAATTTACTTATTTGTCATTGATATTTTTTACAACCATTTCATTCATTTCTACATCCTTTTGTTTTATTCTTATTTTTTGCTGTTCTCGAAAAATTGCTTTTTTAATTTTTTCTACCTTTTCTTCAAGGTTGCCATATTCTTTTATCATGGCTGGCATTAACTGAGAGTTGTTTTCTTCCTGACACACAATTATTGCATCAGCAATAGGTTCATCTCTTCTTCAATATTATTTATGTTTGTGTTAAATTCCTGTACATTTTCATTCAAATTTTCCAATACTTCTTTAAAACGATCCACTTTTTCCTGACGAGCACACAACTGCTTACGAAGAAGACAAATTTGCGCAATAGCACGTTTTCCAGAATATTGATTCATGATTGACTAAACCTTGCTCTGGGGTTCCGTTTTATACTGGAAAATACACGCATTACCAAGGCATGACACAGCAAACCGGTTTAAACATGTCATGTAGTCATGGCCAGCAATTTCTCAAAAACACACCACCCTTTGTCAGTGCATGTATCACCAGTCCTGTTAGGGCTTGCCTGCGAAGAAGTCAACAGTAAACACCCTTCAGGCTACTCACAAGAAGGGCCTTATCTTAAAGTTTTCTCTGTTTTCCAACAGGTTGCAAACTCATTTTGGCTCTGTGTCTGTGAAGACTTCATGGTGTTTATACATAGAGTGGGTTTTTTCCCCCGCCCAAAATCTTTAGTCAATGTTTGTTATGTTCTTATAAACACAGATCTAAATGGGTGAGGGTAATGTATATAATTACTAAATTTATGACGGGGCTCTCTCTGTGTAAGAAAAAAAAATTGTGGGCGTGTGTAGGCTGGCTATTTGAATATAATGAAAGAGTGAACACATAATTAAAAAAATTAAAATTTCTTTTTGAATATTGTGTAGGGTCTGGTACATATTTAAAAAAATTAAAAATTCCTTTATGAATATTGTGTTGGGTCTGGTACATATTGAGTCAAGTGGGGTGAATACCGAGACAAGTTCGGTGCATAACAATATATTTTTCAAAAAAAAATTTGTTAACAGTTTCAAAAAGTGATCTCGTCCCCGACATGAACATGTGAATTGTAGGCCCTATGAATTTTTCAGAACGCGCCTGAATGAAGGTGGTTGTTTTTCAGAACCAGCCTGAGGTTATGTATGTAATAATATTTCCTTGAGCGCACTGTCGTTTGTGTCGCCATGTCAATTGTCTATTGTATGGTGGAGTGCGAAAGTAGGTCAGTGGGTGGTGACGTTTAAAGGGGGGGGGGGGGTGTATTACGCAGTTTGTTTAGAGGGCATTTAGCAGTGAATCAGCGCTCGCCGTGTCTTTGTCTATTGTTTATTGTGGCATTGTATGGTGGAGTGCGGAGGTAGGTGGGTGGTGACGTTTAAGGGGGGGTGTATGTGTGTGTGCGAGGTTGGTGGGGGGGGGGGGTGTGGGGGTAGGGGGTGGGGGTGGGGTGGATGTAGCTGCTATTTCTCAGGAAAGCCAACAGTGACAATGGGAAATTAGAAAGTCTGGACCGTAACGTTATTACGTACGTAATTTACCCTGATTTATAACTATCGATACGGCATTATTGATTATAGGTGTCGGTCCGCTCTCTAATCTTATCTCTCTCCCTATGCTTTCACGTGGCCTCGTGCATACACGGATTATTTGTCACAAGACAAACCGCTGACAAGACCATAATGCACAAAAATCCCTGTGTGAACTCTATACATGGGCATAGAGCTTCATCACAAACATCAAGTAGAGGCTGAGAAACAGCGAGAAGAGGCAGAGAGGCAGCGATAACACAAAATTAACTTAAAGAGAATGGAGATAGAGGCACAGAGTCAGAGGACAACTGAAGCAGCAACCTTAGCCAGCAGAGAGCAAACAGCCCGTGCACCAAAACTACCGCTTTCTGCAGAAAATTCAGATAAAATGGATGCTTATCTTCAGCGATTCGAGCTGGAAGGTTAGAACAAGGTCGCGATCTTCTATTGACCTCAGATATGACTTCAAAGTGTCGGCTATATTTCGCAACATTGCATCAAAGACGCTTAAAGGGTAGTGGAAATTTGTTGTTTATTCGAGTGTATTCTTTTAATGAATATTAATGAGTTTTTGTTACGTTTTCTTTTCTGATTGGTTGTGTTGGGAGAATTTGCTGGGTTATTCTGGAAATCTGTAATTTTATAAAAGAACGTGTTAGGAAGTATGTCTGCACATTGTATCAGAGACGCATTGTGTCAAAATTGTTGATGCATAGTAGAGGAGACCGTCTATCAGTGTTGTGGCATTTTGTTGATGCATTGTGTGGAGATCGCATCCCTGCAATTAAATATTGTTGGAACTGTTACTCCAGTGTGGACTACAACCTTATGACACGTGTCACGAGTCACAGCTGAGTGAAGTTTTTTTTACAAGAACCCTATGTGCGTGCGTCTGGTGTGATTATATCATACTATCATACTACGACTACGAGTACCACGTATATATATATGAGCCTGTCTCAAAAGTTGAGACAAGAATGGGACAATGCAGGTGAAAACTGAAATAAAGAATCACTTTACCCTTACCTGTGATCTTAGACACCCATAGCATATTGTAGAGTAAGTGAAAAGCTAGTTAGTTGAATATTGACTGCCTGATCTGAGTTTAAATGGGTCAGCTGGCTTGTCGCGGATGACAATGAACACAATGATCAGGATCAAATTCAAATGAAAATATTATTACCAGAGATTCTTTTGTCAGTTCCTTTAAGCAATACAACCTAAGTATTCGAAATGTTTTTTGTTTTTGTAAATTTATCTGCCAGAAATTCAGACGGGTACATAGGTTATTTTGGTCCCTCCTCACATTAATGAAAAGTCCACACATTTGACTCGAAGAATCAAATGCAAATTATGTGAAAATCATGTCATTTATTGAAGTAACACAACAACACAAGTTTGTAGACACAGCAACAGCATGTAGTATCGTTGGTTTTATTTTATCTTGTATAAACTTCACGTCTTGGATGTGACATAACCACTGTGGACAAAGTTCGTAATTAATTACAACTGTTTAAACACGGTATGTTTCACTTCAAATCATTAGAGACTCAATAAAATGCAGTCACTTTGAAAGCATCAAAAGTGAGTTAAAATTTTGGGTAAGATGTAGCTTTACGGTACCTCTGTTCGAGGAATGTGTGATGGCTGTACAAACTGACGACATATATATGACAGATATTCAATAATCAAATGTAAGCCAAGCAATGGGAGAACGGGAAGAAAATGGCTGGACGTCTAGTTGTTTTTTAGTTCCTCTTTGTTGGAGCTCCACATGATGTGACAGTTGACTGAGGCTGAAGAATGTACAGGAGTAAGCGTTCGGTTGTTTAGATCCATATACATCTCCTAGCCTCTGCGCGGATACACTGAGCAGATGGGGACCATAAGCACATATGCAGCTACTGCAGTCTGCCACTGTCCACACAATGCCGTCAACAGTCGAACCTGCATGATCTCTGCAGCCATAGTGACACATAATTATGTGCTCAAAGGGTAACGGTCTCAAGAACTAGACCAGAATTCTTTGGTGTTTCGCCGTCCTTCACCATATTTCTCCTTGAGCTTTCCTCTCGACACATTGTTGCCAAGTTTCATTACAAATCTGCAGCGCATTTCCTGGGGAAATGACGCCTAATACGCAGGTATCTCGGTAAGCAATTTTCATCTGATTCTGCTACCAGTGGGAACATATTTGATGGCACTCAAAGTATGTCTGTCAAAACATCCCCGAAGATCGACCACAGGGCGGAGAGGAATGGGAGGAATAGAACAGCTTTCAACCTCAGCAAGACTGCTGGCCACAACATCTTGCAACTCTGGAAACGTTTTGCAGCGATGCAGCTCTCCACGTAGGCGTCTGAAGAAAACAGTTCTTGGTATTTGCGATCCAGGTGAAGGTGGAGGTAGTGGTATGAAGCATTTATGATACAAGACATGTGTAGAAAAAAACAAACAAACTTGTTTTATGGTCGACTATGATATGGACCAAAACACTTTTTTTCCAGCACCACTGTTTGACCTTGCACGTACTCTTAGCTTTGTAACAGCTCAACCAATCAGTCAGTTCTACTCAGAATTTCGACTAAGCTATGACCCAAACCATCAAACAGCTCTATAATTGATTACTTGTCAATATATGCAATAATTTGCAATAATAATGACTGTGAAAATGTCAAGATCGTGACATAAGACAAAATTAAGGAACTGCTTGAGTGATCTCGTTTATCTTGAAAGCACCATTTGTGAGCCAAATTGATGACATAACATTCACCGGAGATTTCAACTTTCTTTCTTATAGCCATTTGGACTCCCATCTCGGACATGCATGCAGATGCAAACTTATGTTCTAAGTACCCAAATGGACAAAGTCAGATCTACATCAACTTTGAAACACCATCATTCACGAACGGTTTTGCGATTCTTTTATGTTTCTCACGTATATGAATCACACTCCCCCCAGCACTGATAAGCTGACTCACAGAGTGCGCACAAACTGCACAAAAGTGATGAACTCTCATTTACATCTGAGTGCCTGCAGGGGACATGGTTTTACTGCTAAATATAGCTCTTTAGATATAGACCAAATAAAGTGATCCAAGATGATCTGTTCGCTTCCAGTTAAGAAATATAGGAGATTTGCATGACCACGTCACCTTTTGAGACAGGCAGGTATGCTGGTTTCTTCTCTCTTTTGTTTTCTTCTCCAGACGACACGATGCCAGAAATAACGTTGTGCCCTGTAGCCTTGACATCCACACAGGGTGTCACATACAACTCCTCCTACCCTGACAACGGTACCGAGTGTGGTAACTACAGCGAGACATGGATCCAGGCCGATCCAGCACAGATCCACTTCACGATCCACGTGGCCATGAACCTGACGATGGGACCTTTGGCCAACTACACTTCGCAGTCAGCAGTCGGCATCGTCGGCGACCAGTTAACGCTGGTTAGGGTGAATGTGTTAGGTATGAAAGTCGTTTCAAGCGCCTATGTTTTTTCAATCCAGACCAAAAAGGTGACTGCCAAGCGTGTGAAATGCAAAGAAGTACCCAACGGAGAAAGAAACACGCTTAGAAAAAACGGTACAACACAATTTATTAATATTTCGGGTAAATACCCTTTGTCAAAATAGACAAACAAACAGAGACATTATTTGCTACTTATCTTCAGATGCAGAAGGAATGTGGCAACTCATTAATAAATTGTGTTGTACCGTTTTTTCTAAGCGTGTTTCTTTCTCCGTTGGGTACTTCTTTATGTTTTTTCAAGCTATCGTTATTGCTATTATCCCTCTTGGGGTATAACTCCACTGATACTGTTAACAAAAAAGTTCAGTTGTATGCATAAGGGGGCTTAACCCTTCACTGTCAGGAAAATGAGAACACCACCGGTGACAGTTACTAGAGGAGCTGTGTGTTGGCTGACGCTTTACTACTGCTGCGCAACGTTTATGTCGAACGTCTTCCAACAACGAACGAGAACGATATCATGGCCGATAACCAGCTTGCAAGAGGCACAGATCATCAACCGCCAATGTGGAACGGCATGATTTTTCACATGTCGCAGCAACATTTGCGGTTGGAGCATGGGCAGCGGAACCTGAAAATGTTGAAATGTTGCACTTTTGTTGCGGGTCAATTGTAGAGACAGTGAAGGAAAACATAAAAACAGAAAATCGTAGTCCTCTCTCTCTCTCTCTCTCTCTCTCTCTCTCTCTCTCTCTCTCTCTCTCTCTCTCTCTCTCTCTCTCTCTCTCTCTCTCTCTCTCTCTCTCTCTCTCTCTCTCTCTCTCTCTGTGGGTGGTAGTGGATACATTACGCGTGATATCCTACGCTCTACATGTTTTAGTATACATGTATATACAAATAAGTACGAATATTGATAACTAATTAAATGTAAACAATTGTTTTGCGGCAGGCCCTTAACCCCCCCCCCTCCCTCCCCCCACCCGCCATAGCCACCGCTCAGCTAGCGGGGTCAGCTCGATGGACTGATCCCCGCGTCGATGGATCCCCTGCGAAATACATGATGTACACAAATCAGTCGAAGTAACATAGAATTATGAAAAATAATTAAACTGAAAATGAAAAAGATGTCGATCAGGCCCTTCTCTCTAGCAACCCTTTTACTGCGGCGTGCCTTTTACTAAGGCAGGCCCTTCACTACGTGTGATGAAGCTCTATGCTCGTACATAGTGCTCACACATTAGGTTAAATACGGTACGGTTTTTGTAACGGTTTGTTTTGTGCCGATAGTCCGTGAGGCCGAGATCCACGTGAAATCTTTAAGACATGGTTAGCACGGGAGTTTTAGTGAGTACTGTTATAGTGAGTTCTAGGCAAAAGTTTAGTCTGTCAGAGCAGAAATACGTTAATACGGGCTTTCGTGTCAGAGGGATCAGATGTGTTTGAGATACCTAGCCCGTATTCCAAGACTCTGAAGCCTAGAATTCAGGTATGTTTCTATATATGTAGTATTATTGATGCTTAGTTGAAGAATAGTATGCGTTGCTAAGAGTAATTTGTTTGTATAGTGTTGGCCGGTTTGGTTCAGTTATGTTGGTTTAGAATTCAGTGAAGTAACCGGTGTTTTTGGTATACAGTTATTTACCGAGATGGATGACTAAAGGAATGTAAGGTGTGTATGCTTAAGTCGCTATGAAGGTAGTACGCAGTTGGATAAGCATAGTCTTTTCCAGTGTATAGAGTAGTGGATAGCAAGAGTGTTAGGCTATAGTCTGTTTCAAGATAGTGACAGATATGTGGGTGTTACGGAAGTAGTCGGGTTATGAAGCACGTGTGTGTGAATGAACGTGAGTTATTTGTATCAGCCAGGTTACGTGATGTTTCTCATGTCATCCAATATGTTGTGTGTTTAGCAAGCGTTACGTTTTGGATCCTTGTTGTTGTGTTTAGAGTGCTTGTAAAGAGTGGAACGACGGACGCCGAATCGTCAGTCACAGGTGGGACCTAACGTGAGGTCATCCCTCCAGCTCTTCACTCAGAGTGAGTCTGATCGGGACCAAGATACCCGGATCACAGCGAGGACTGCGCTACAGTACGAGTACAAGGACGTCCGTGTTAAAGACACATGACGACAGGAAAGAGCATACAACGGACTTGCACGCCTAGACGTGAGAAGGACCAACGTAACCAGGCAATAACATAAAACAGGTTGGAGATTCTGAGAACTGACACCTAGCCTGGCGAGATATTGTGAATTGTGTGTGTGTGATGTTCGGATGTTAGTAGAGAAGTGTATATAGTTTGATAATCTTTTTAAACCTTTTAGTGTATAAAAGTTACTTTAGAAAGGGAGCCCGTGTGTTGAGTTTTACCGCATGAATGCACCCGTCTGAGTCAGTGGTGGTGTATGCGTCTGTTGCGTGAGAGTCTGTACGTGCGACTGTGGGAACGTCTGCGTGCGTTACACTACGCAGGCCTATACCTACCCTCACCCCCACTTTACCTTCCCGCATCCCCACATAACCCCTTCCCAATATCCCCTAACCCCAACCCCCCACACCACCCCCCACCCAAACACACGCATACTCCACACAACACCACTCCCAGTAAAGGGCTTGCTGCAAAACTCTGTGTGTGTGTGTGTGTGTGTGTGTGTGTGTGTGTGTGTGTGTGTGTGTGTGTGTGTGTGTGTGTGTGTGCGCGCGCGCGCGCGTGTGTGTGTATGGGGGATGAGGGATGGGGGTGCAGGGTTGGCTTGGTATGTTGATTAAATGAAAGGCCTGCCGCAAGGGAATGCCGTAGTAATTGACATACCACAGTAAAGCAGTAAAGGGCCTGCCACCGTTAAGGGCCTGCCGCAGTTAAGGTTTTTGCAGTGTGATGCTTTAGGAATCCATGCTTTAGGAACGAACGGCTAGACAGCCCTTCACTAGACACAATGCCCACCCCGCTCAAGCTCTTCTAATACTCGTTATTAGCATTTAGCGATTAAAGAACATAAATATAGATCAGTAATTTTGTGTTGTGACAAAATAGTTTCTCTTGTCTGCCTCATAAAAAACAAGTGTGTATTTCAAGGACAGCCACTGATTTGGAAAAGCCAGCCATTTTGGCACCGAACAGGCAAACTGAGACACTGACCTGCATTACACAAAATGTAGCTTCATGCCATAACATTTTTTCTTCAAAATCGTTTTTATATATATATATATATATATATATATATATATATATATATATATATATATATATATATATATATATATATATATATATATATATATATATATATATATATATATATATATATATATATATATATATATATATATATAAACAAAAATAAATGCATGGGATCAAGGACATTTTCTTTAGTATTGTCATAATCTTGGAAATGGTTCTGCACCCATAATTGAACAGCCAAGCTCACCGTTTTCAGATAGCCTGTTCTAAATGGCTGTAGTACTCATTCCCAATGTTGTGGGCAGGCTCACAATATGTATCTTGAAGCTGTGATATTGCATGGTCATCAGAAGCAGCACAAGAAAAATGCACAGAATGCATGTGCAACCTGCCACTTCTGATGGACAGGCCACCAGAACAGTCAGGTACTTATCAAAAATGAATCCTGGATCTATCCACAGAACAGGGCGGCCATGTCTTGTCTTCTGAATGTGAAGGCGTGGCTGAAAGTGACACTTTCACTATGAATAGAAAAGAAAAGAGACCTGTCCCAAGGAAGTTTAATATGGGGCAGGGAATAAGAAAGTTTAAATTGCAGGCATCTCTGGACATAAATGAATCAGTATAAAACCTGGCAAAAAGACCAACTCTCACATTTTAATTAATCCAACAAAGCACAACGCTTTTTAAAAACATTTGAATTAGTGTACGATTTTGAAATCCGCATGTCCCATTTTGGGAAATTCATTACAGGTACACCTTATAAGTTAGCAAAATGAAACTTTGGAATATAATGTTCAGTACTAACACAAAATTTTATAAATTTCAGATTTATTGGTCACATGTTTTCTTGTTGTTGTTTTTAAGTCACTTCTATTTATAGAATGGACTTAAAAACAACAATAGAATGGACTTTTTAGGTCGGGTCGCGGTGGGGCGAATTTAATAGCATGTCCATGATATAAAAGGCGGGCTGGCTAAACCTCTAACAATTGAAGTAAGAAAATAAAAATTACGTCATGTCTAGTTCCGCTAACCTCGCTGCTGAACGTACATTTGGCGCGAAGCGCAGTATGTGCGTATGTATGTATGTGTGCATGTGCGTATGTATGTATGTATGTATGTATGTATGTATGCATTTATATGTGTGCGTATGTATGTAAACAAGAGAATCTCCGATATGTCTGTGCACACAAGCTTGAAATTTGGCGAAATACTTTCTTAAGTGGGTGGCTAGAAGAACCTCCGAGCATATTGTAACTGAATGTCTCATTGAAAACATCAACAACCGTTTATAGGAAGTCGGTTGACCTAGATTAGAGTTCGTAATTCTTGTCATATTTACTTGAACTTTTGCATATAGCTAGTTTGGATAAAGACATTGGATGAGTTCGTTAGCCAGCTTTGTATCCTTTCAACTTCTTTAGTAAAAATTAATTATTTTCAGAAAAGTATTAAAACAGTAAAAAAAAAAAAAAAAAATTTCTGTAGATAGTCAGACAGTGGCGGTGACGTAAAAGAGGCAACTCCGTCAACACGCAGACATTGACATTATACTGTAAATATGACGTAATTTTCTCTAGTGCTCGCCGCACTCTCTCTTTCTCACAGACATGCACGCATCTCCAAGAGGCATGGATCCCCATGCGCCCGGAGAGCGCATGAGGATCAATGTCTCATGTTTGGAGCGTGCGCACATGCACACACTAATAGGCACACACACACACACACACACACACACACACACACACACACACACACACACACACACACACACACACACACACACACACACACAACGTCACGCTTTCTGAAGAACATTCAGGTGACCCGATATAGCTAATTTTGAGAAAGACGTTGGATGAATTCGTTAGCCAGCTATGTGCCCTTTAAACTTCTTCAGTAAAAATTAATTATTTTCAGAAAAAAATAAAACAGTAAAAAATCTTGACTTCTGGAGAAAGTCAGACAGTGGCGGTGACGTAAAAGAGGCAACTCCGTCACCACGCAGACTATATTCTAAATATGACGTAATTCTCTCTCTTTAGCTTGCCACTTCTTTCTCTCACATATGCGTGCATCTCCAAAAGGAATATATGCTCATGTGCCCGGTGGGCTCATGAACATCTATGCCTTTTTTTTGAGTGTTTGGAGCGCGGGCATGCACGCACGCACACACATACACACACATCGACGCGCTTTCAGAGGAGCATGCAGGTGTACTTAATATAGCATGTACCTAGGAAAAGTCAACCTGTTTTCATACAAATTATAGCAAGAAATTGTACCATGAAATTTTAGTTTTGTCACCGTTTCCAATGTCTCGAAGTAAAAGCGAAACTCATATCAGCTTAAATATAAAATTACATAAAAACGAAAAGAATATGTCATGACAAATGACGTTTGACAAACCAATGACGGGTATGCAGTGCGCGCGCCCGTTATAGAGTTCACTATCGCGCATTGGCACATCTGCGAGGGTTTTTCAAAAGTAGATATTACAACATCAGAATCAAGTCAAAGACAAAATGTAGAGAGCCTTTACAGCGAAGCCAAGCTCTCATATAGTTGGGACTTTGCGGGTTATGGTTCATCCCATCTTGTTTTACGTTATGTAAGTGTATTGAAATGTCCCTTAGCTTATGATGCGAAGTATATAATGCAACGTAATATTTTTAGTTACGTTTTCGATTACTTTTTAAAATTATTATTGCGTCACCGCATAACATCATGTATTCTTGTAAATGAAGTGTGGGCCGAGTTCCGTTCTATTATTTTCGCGTCCCTGGTGGCTTCGGCAGGCTAAATTGACACGCTGTTAGACTTTTTATGAAAAAGCTATCACGGGCATGCATCCACATACTGGTTTTACAATTATTTAATGAAACCGTGATGCAAGTTAACGAATAATAATGACACGTGTCATCCCAGTACATTTTCAAGATACATGAAACGGTGAGGTAGATTAATGATGTATTATGCAACATGTCATCCCAGTACCGTTTCAAGATACACATAGTAAATATTGTGAACTCGCCCACAAAATTAGAAATGTCTACTACAGTCATTTAGAACAGCCTATATGAAAACTCGGAGCTTGACTGTGCAACGACCTGCTTCTCTCCACCGACTCGGGCAACATCTCCCTTCTTACGCTACTCGACCTCTCTGCCGCCTTCGACACTATAGACAACTCTATCCTCCTCCACCGCCTTCACCACTCCTTTGGCATCACTGACGCTGCTCACTCCTGGTTTCTCTCCTACCTCTCCGACAGACAGCAGTCCGTCACCATCGACGGCGTCTCCTCCAACCCAGTCACGCTCTCCTGCGGAGTTCCACAGGGGTCCGTCCTGGGCCCGGTCCTTTTCACACACTACACCTCTCCCCTGTCCAAAATCATCCAGTCTCACAACATACACCACCACCTCTACGCTGACGACTCACAACTCGACAACACTCAGTCACTACTGACTCGCACGGCTGACTGCTACGAAGACGTGAAAAACTGGATGACAGCAAACAAGCTTAAACTGAATGACGACAAAACGGAAGCCATGCTGGCAGGCACTCGCCAGAAACTTTCCCAGCTCCCTCCCTCCCCCCACCTTCAACTCGACAGCACCCCTATCTCCCTCTCTGACTCTGCCAAAAACCTCGGCGTTATCCTCGATTCCTCTCTTTCTATGACCAGCTTCGTCTCCGCCACGGCCCAGGCATGCTACTTCCACCTCCGCCGCATCAGACAGATCAGAAAATACCTCACTACCGAAGCTGCCACCAAACTTGCTGTCTCTCTCATCCTATCCCGCATCGACTACTGCAACTCTATCCTTTCCGGCCTCCCTCACTCCACCACTTTCACTCTCCAGCGCGTCCAGAACAATGCTGCCCCCCTCGTCCTCAGAAAGAAAAAATCCGACCACATCACTCCTCTGCTCAAACTCCTTCACTGGCTTCCCATCCCCCAACGCATTCAAAACAAGATTCTGTCTCTTTGCTACAAATCCCTGAACAACTGCGCTCCCGCCTATCTCTCAAACTTACTTCACCTCTACACTCCTCGCCGCTCCCTCCGCTCCGCCTCCGACCCTCTCCGCCTCCACATCCTCCGCACCAAACTCAGCACTTTCGGCCCCCGCTCCTTCTCAGTGTACGGTCCAGCCACCTGGAACACTCTTCCACTCTCTCTCCGTCAGAAACACTCTCTCTCCTCCTTCCAGTCCGCCCTCAAAACTCACCTCTTTCAACAATTCTAGCACTATGCCACCACATTCCCCACCCTAAGCTGACTGTCGTAATGTATTTCACTATTTGTGGTAGTGAGTCGTTGTCTAAAGCGTGCGCATGCATGCGCGACTTGTGAGTGCGCGCTTAGAGTTATAATTATTATGAGATAAGCGCATTATAAATACCGTAATTATTAATTATTATTATTATTAATTATGATTGCGGAAACCAACTTCCTGAATTATTAAAATACTAAAGAAATTGTCCTTTGATCCCATGTATGGATTTTGAGTTCTCAACGCTAATGACCGGAAACGAATTTGAAGAACAAAATCTTATGGCATGAGGCTGAATATTTTTGTGAAGACGTATAAGGCCCCGCCACACATGCCGATTGTGCCCCGATTTTGTAGCAGATTACAATCCGATTGCGAGCGGGTGACGTCAGAATGCCTCTTTGCATCCGATCCCATCCCAATCGGCTGGGAATCTTGTGTTTAGAGCCTGCTCTATTTTTGCAACACGAATGGGCCCCGATTGTAAGCTTCAACCAATCAGAGCGCGTCTCGCGAAGCACATCGTTTCAGTGTGAATAGCGGAAGATACCACCTTCGTTGCCAATGTTTTGCCCGTCTCTTCCCGAATATAATGCAAAACTGCTGCTAATGCAAGCACATCATCATCACTGTCAAAGCTAGCAGCCATTTTGCAGAACAGGAAGCTGTTTACGACCTTGTTCTTCGATTCAAACCGGTCGACTAAGTCGGGAACGTGTGGTAGAGCACACGTTTTTGTAGTCCGGACCGATCACACTCCGATTAAAACGGTTCTGTAAACTGCTCGAGAATGGGCCTCAAAATCGACATGTGTGGCGGAGCCTATAACCAAAACCCTCGAGCACAAATCAATCTCAGTTTGACAGTTCAGTACAAAAATGATTGGCCTTTCAAAATCCGTGGCTTTTTGTAATCCTTCAAACGCGCACTTAGTTGTAAGGATGCAGACAAGAGAGACTATTTTGTCAAAACACAAAAATACGAATCTATACTTACGTTCTTTAAACGGTAATAACGAGTGTTAGGATAGCTTGGGCGGGCATTGTGTATAGTGAAGGGCTGGGACCACAGGAAACATAAAGAAATCATCCCTAAAGCTTGTTTTTATGGATTTGAAATAAAAGTGCTATCACCTAAATCATGCACACATGCTGAGTAGGTCTTCGTAAAGATTACTTTTAAACTGAGCAAATGTACTTGTCTTCGTGAAATCTATATTTTCACACGTTTAAATGGTCACTTGCAATATAGACCATGTGAATGGACTGCGGCTATAATATGTGAAAGAGGGTGTTAGTGGTCGTGGGGCCTTTTTAATGGATTTATTCGTTTTTCGCTCTTCCACTGTGTACAGCAGACGTATCTATGCAGTGATATATTCAGAACGTGAAAGATGTCAGCGAAGCTGCGATTGTCTTTGGGGCATATTTTCACATGCTACATTCGGCGCCACAATGCCTATAAGACCAATTACGTCTGATTTGCGTGATTGTTGTGAGTGTTTTACCTTGTCCACTTTATTATAACATGATTCTGCGGGTTTAGGTACAGTCTATTTGATTTTTCTAAGTCAATGCTGAGCCTATGGCGTGACCAATTTTCTGCTGTTCTAGAGTCATATCCCATCAGGTATAACTCTGCGAGGCAGAATGATCAGACACCAGCAAACTTCAGACCGGAAGTTCAATGTGCCAAACATGTATGGGATGATCGTTTATTTGCTCTTCGACAGTGTGTGTGCAGTCTACTGTGCAACAGACGCCTAACCTGGCGACTGGCTAAGAGTTGTAGCTCTTGACGAGAAAACATTGATTCTGCCAAATCTGTGCAAATGTCAAGGTCACAAAACGTAAGACAGATAATGCAGATCATTTATACATGTCATCCATGAGGGATTCGCTATTCTAGAGAGAGATAATAAGAGAACACAAAAGAATCAAATTCAATAATGCCGCACCGTTATATAAATCTCGCTATTATCAATCATAAACTCGTTGACCCGCCATGACCTCTCCATTATCGCCGAATCAACCCTGTTAATTTGAAAAGTGGCGAGCATGATCGGTGCGGCATTATTGAATTTGATACATTTGAATTCTCTTATTATCTCTCTCTATAACTATTGTCTCTGACAACACCTAAACATTTACCTGTCTAAGTGATTCCAATTGGAACTTTATACGTTACTAACAAGTAACAACTTATTTTTAGGAACCTGTAGAGGTAACCTTTAAGTTAGTTGCCATAAGAACTTAATAATTACTTACCATAAGAACTTATTAATTACTTACTGTAAGTTCTTATAAAGTTCTTACAACAACTTGACTCCAGTCCCAAGATACTGAGACAGATTTGTCAAGATACATACAAGGACAAAAAAATAACTTTTTTTTTCAGTAGTACTCTGGTGATGGAGCGGATGGGGCTGAATAATCAGGCACAAGTGGTGTAAATGATGTGTCATCTCTCTGCGAAGCATATGACAAAACAATTGATTGATTACAAAATCTGATTCTTATTTGTTTAAAATATTGTTTTTCTGTGGTTTCTTTTACACGGATCTGTTTTCCCATCTCTAAAAAACTGGCCTTTAGTTCCTCAACATTCACGGGAGATTGACTACGCATTTTATTCTGGATTTCTGACTTTTGTTTCTTATAATTGTTCAAATCATCCTGCACTCTCTTAAATTCTTTGTCGTTATTAAAATTGTCCTCCAAAGATTTACTTATAATAAGTTTCATACTGCTGAGCTTTGCTCCAGCCAGAGTACTCAATGCTTCATGTTTCTGTAATTTTGTATGAAATCTCTTTTTAAGGCCTTCCAAACCAAAGCATGCTAGTCCTGTAGCAACGCTAACACCCTCAAGTCCAATTCCAATTAAACTTCCAATTCCTGTGGCAATCAGTGCAATACCTCCTACAGATAATCTAGCTGAAACCATACCCGTAACCATTGAACTGTTTTGTACAGAATTGAAAACGGTCTTATACCGTCTTTTACACCGTGAGTATTTTGCTTCCTCACTTTCCAAATATTTAATTGCTTCTGTAATATTTATTAATTGGACTGCATCTGTCTGTAATGTTTTATCTGATACAATTGGCACATGCAGATCAGTTGTCACAAGTGACACAGTTTCAGGCGTCGGTAGTTGCAGATACAAGTTCACCATTTTTTTATTCACAAATATATATTTTTTTTAATCAGTGATTACATTTTGCAACTCGTCAGAAGTATACAATTTGCTGGCGTAATAAAACGAAACAAGATCAATGTGTTCTAGTTTTATGTAATTTAGAAAAACAAAAGTTATTTTGTGGACCAATATCTTGACAGCTGGAATACTGCTCGAAACCTCAAAAACATCTACATTTTTTCTAATAGCAATAAAAACATTTGTTGACTCTGATACTGTGTCATCCCATGTAAGTTTAATTCCCTGCGCAAAATATGTCTCTTTGGCAGAAGAAGAAACAGATCTCATGATAATTTCAAATACTATTGTCGCTTCTCTTGCGATGGTAAAGTTTGATGGTACAAACACGACCTTTGCATCTGATCGGCCCTTCCTATGTGTAAGAAGATACCTCCGTTTCTCATACACAAGCACTTGAAGTTTATCTCTGCTAATGTTGTCTGGGGCAAAGCTTGGAACAAGACTTACAATCAACGGCTCAGAGTTAACAACTTTCCTAATAGTCTAGCAGCTTTTCAAAATTTCTGCAGACTAAGTAGTTCGTCAAAAGAGTAACAATGGTTTGCAGGTACGAAACGAAAGTACTAATGCCATATAGTTTATGCATGGCAACAATATTTGTCCTTAGGATGGAGACATTTTTGTAGAAGTGTTTTTCGAAAGCTATTTTTCGATGTGAGGGAACCAGTCCTCGTACACCGCCCAGATAAGGTGCAAGACATTTTTTGTGCATAACATTGAAAATTTCAAGCATACAAGTTACAAGTTTATTCCAGTGAGTAAATTAAAATCATCAGCAAGTAAACATGCATACATATATACGATAAAATAAGTTTAAAAGTATTATTTTTAATGTGATAAGCATGGTCGCGTCACTAGTTTCAAAATGGCGGTCAGCGAGAAGCCTTCTAAAGAAGTCAATCAGACGTGCACGGTTGATGAAACTTTACTTTGCTCCTGAATTGAAAAAGAGATTGTTTTCGATTTGAACATCTTATCAACGTCAAATACGTTATTTTTCCTGGTCTTGAAAACAGCCTTTTCCACAGAACTCGGTCTTTTGTGGGAGGAAAGCATATCGAAAGTAAACTCCCTTTGTGCATGTTGTGCAATGTGTCTGCTGACCATCTTCAACTTTCTTTGGCCGGATACAACATGCATGTTGTTCGTCTGTTTTTCAGCCTAACAGCTCTAAGTGGAGGTCTGCTCTTTTTTAAAAAAAATTTATTAGTGGAGATGGGATTTTTAACTGGTCAAGCACACTCGTATCCGACTGGTCTTAAGCACAAGCCAGGCAGAGTGAAATCCATCTCCGAACCGTTTCCATCAAAATCACCATGTTCAGCTAAACACCTAAATATAAAATTTTAGTTTTTGCAACCAATTCAACCAATCCACACTCAAGTACTCACAAGGACTCTTACGATTAAGCTTTATCAGGACTGCATGAGACACAATACAGATAGTAGCCCTCTCTATTATATTACATGTTTTATTTATTTATTTATTATTGATTCATGTATGTATTCACTTACATATTTATTTATTATTTATCCTTTTAATTATGGATGGAAGGAATTCCTTGATGCCCATGATCACTATAGTGGTATGGTAGTAGTCACCAAGGAGAGGAAAGTTGTTTTCAATATGCATACATCTGTGCATGTTCATAATCTATCCTTTACTTAACATGCATATTTATAGGTCCCAGGTATCCCCAACTTATTTTATTAATTTATTATTTTTTTGTTTGTTTGTTTGTTTGTGATGTATGTTTGCACATACACATCAGCATAAAATGATTGATTGTACATTGTTTAATGTCCCGACAGCAACAAGACTTTCTCAGGACATGCTTGCACTGCTTGTGAAAAAACCCAAACTAAACAGAATATTGAATGTATGTCGCCAGCTGGTCTAATACACTAAATAAACCTAACTAGACCCTTTAGCAACACACATCCAATATCAAGAGCTACAAGCAGTGCAGACAGTAGGAAGAGTTTAAAAAAGGTAAATACAGGTGAATGTACCAAGGGTAGACAGAAACACACGCCCCTGAATAGAGGGGAAAACCCACCCTGTGGGGCTGACCAGGGTCACCCTGGGAACTAAAAAGTAGTTAACCCCACCTAAGTCCCCCAGGGTAGACCTGGGTGGGGGACATCAGCATACAAGATGAGAACATACATATACACATATATGATGTGAACATAACATGTACACATATATGGTAATAGGTGCATACCACCCGCTCCCCACCCCACATACAAAACCACAGAACACCCATTAAAGGACATGCACATCTGTGCATGTTCATAATATATCTTGGTATTCATATGTCCTAGTTATTTAAATTTATTATTTATTTTTATTTGTTTGAAAAGTAGGTTTAGTACATATGCTGATGTTCACATACACATATATGGTAATACTGCCACTCCCAACCCCACTCCACAACCAGAGAACACCCACCAAACGACACTTATATCTGTGCATGTTCATAATCTATCCTTTACTGAGCATTCATATGTCCCAGGTATCTTGACTTACTTTATCTTTTTTATTTAACCGCCATGAGATGGCATTGGTCGCCTGCTCGACATTAAACCCAAATAACTATATATTTAAATTATTTATTTATTTTGTTTGCTTGTAATGAAGGTTTTGTACATACACATCAGCAAACAAGAAAATATACACATGTATAGATGGTAATAGGTGCCATACTGCCTGCTCCCAACCCTTACCTAAATACACACATAAAACCGCAGAACACCTACAAAAGGAAGGACATGCACATCTGTGTATGTTCATAATTTTTAATCTATCTTTTACCTAGCATGCATATGTCCCAGGTACCTTAGACTTACTTTATCTTATTTATTTAAATTATTTATTTATTTTGTTTGTTTGTAATGTAGGTTTTGTACATACACATCAGCATACAGCTCAAGAACATACACCATGGTGCACCTGTGCATGTGGCCACCAGTACTATTCTGTCAGATCTGTCACACCCAGCCAATCATCTCTTCGAGCTTCTGCCCTCTGGCCGGCGGTTTCGTGCTTTTAAAGCCAGAACCTCTTGATTCAGATGCATTTTTTTCCCCAGAAGCTGTCCTCAATACATCACCATGCACGGAACAACGTGATTCCATGATTTGTGACATATGACTGATTTGTGTTTAATATTGTGTTTATCTATCTTTTAGTGCTGTTTAAGGATGATCGCCAACTAAGTGTATGACATGATGAATGCCCTACAAGTGAGGACATATTTTACTGTCGCCATGCCACACAAAAATCCTTGTAACGTTTTACTTGGTGAATAAATGTCTTATACACGTACATGGTAATAGGTGCGGTATCGCTCGCTCCCAACCCCAATCCAGTTACACACACAAAACCGCAGAACATCCACCAATGTACATCTGTGCATGATCATAATCTATACTTTACTTAGCATTCTTATGTCCCAGGTATCTTTGACTTACTTTATCTTATTTATTTAACTGCCGTGAGATGGCCGTAGTCTACCGCGTGGCGTTAAACCCAAATAACTATTTATTAAAATTATTAATTTATGTTTGTTTGTAATGTAGGTTTTGTGCATACACGGTAATAGGTGCCATACCGCCCCACTTTCAACCCCAGCCCACATACAAAACCACAGAACACCCACAAAAGACATGCACAATTGTATACTGATGGGCGTTAGTGGACTGTAAAATCTATATATAGAGACTTCAGGTTAAGCAAGTGGCTTGTATTGACTGCCTGTATTTTAGCTGCCCACCTACAAATTTCATGTGTACAGTTAACCACAATGCACATGCAGCCATCAGTTCTGAGAAAAGTACTGTTGGCCTCATGCACAGGGGCACCAAAACTTAGAGATAAGGCCACACCTGATAACAATAACAGTACTAATAATAATATGCATACTCAGCCACTAGTTCTGTAAACAGCACCTTTGTAAACAGTACTTACTTATGCCTGTCACCCCTACCCGGGTATAGGCCGTCGACGAGAGACCTCCAGCGACTCCTGTCCTGTACTTCTCCTTCGATTCTACTCCAGGTGGTTCCCAGTCTCTTGATGTCTGCTTGGAGGTCTCGATGCCAGGAGTTTCTCGGCCTACCTCTTTTCCTCTTTCCCTGGGGGTTCCATGACAATACCTGCCTAGTGATACTGGAAGCTGGCTTTCTCAGACTGTGACCGATCCATCCCCATCTTCTTCGCCCAATTTCATTCTCTGCTGTTATCTGCTCTGTTCTCTCCCAGAGTCTGACGTTGCTGATCTTCTCTGGCCTGTGGGTTTTCAAAATTCTTCTAAGGCAACTGTTCATGAAGGTCTGTACTCTGTTGACTGTGGTTTTTGTCAATCTCCAAGTCTCTGCTCCATATAGGAGAACTGCTTTTACATTGGAGTTGAAAATCCGGACTTTGGTGTGTTGTGACAGCTCTCTGTAACTCCACACTTTTTTCAACTGGAGAAAGGCTGCTCTGGCTTTACCGATTCGTGCTCTGACATCTGCATCAGTGCCGCCTTTTTTGTCTATGATGCTCCCGAGATAGGTGAAGGACTCCACCTCCTCCAACGGGGTGCCAGCAAGCAAGACTGGTTCTTCCCTGGTTGCATTCAGCCTCATTGTCTTTGTTTTCTGTTTGTGAATGGTGAGGCCCACTTGGGACGAGATGTCAGCAAGCCTCGTGGTCTTGTCCTGCATTTGTTGATGAGTGTGGGACAGTAATGCCAAGTCGTCTGCAAAATCGAGGTCGTCAAGCTGTGTCCACAGTGTCCACTGTATTCCACTTCGTCTGTGCTCTGTGGTCATCTTCATGACCCAGTCTATGGCCAGTAGGAAGAGGAACGGAGACAGCAGACACCCCTGCCTGACACCAGTTCTGACCTGGAGCTCCCTGGTGAACTGCCCTTCGTGGATCACGCGACATGTCATGCCATCGTAGCTGCTCTTGATCAGGCGGACGAGCTTTGTGGGTACACCGTAGTGTCGTAGGAGTTTCCACAGAGACTCTCTTTGTAAACAGTACCAGTGGCCAAATGCACACATACATCATGGATGTTGCTACCACTGATCACTTCAAACAATAGGCTGCCCAGTTCACATTTTGATACCGTGAACTAGCCTGCACATGCAGTCATCAGTTCTGTAAATAGTACTGGTGGCCACATGCACAGTGGCACCAAACTTAAAGGTGAGGCCAAAACTGCCACCTCAAACAAAACCAAATGCTACCTACACACACATATCAATGATACAGTCAACCTCTGTGTGCGTTAGGGGGAACACGCTTAAAGTATGGGACTGTAAATCTTACAGCGAAATGTCAAAACCAGTAAGAAGATAATGTAACAGCAACAAGTACATGTATTTTGTAAACCACTCAAAACATGACAACTCATCGAGACTAATGGTGTTATGAGTGGGTGATGGAAACACTGAAAGAAATAGTACGTGTACATTATAAAGTATGTGCCTCCCCCCCCCCCCCTCTCCCATAACTAGCTGTTTATCATAAAACATAGATATCTCATTCATTTGATCACTTGACTGATTTATTAAATCATCTCTGTGTCACCTTTCTCCGTTTTCTTTCTCGTTTTAATCCCAATATATATGTCAGTGCTAATGTCAGCTGCAGCGAACTGCAAATGTCTATATGCAGACAAACTGCAAATAACACAGCAGCAAACTAAGTTCCTCTTTTGTGCAGTAGGCTACTGCTAGCAAGATAGGGTTCAATTTTAAACAAAGCATTGCATGAACTTCCAAGCGTGTTCACATTGTGCTGTGTATTTTTTTTTTTCAGTGTGAAGTGTACTGTACCATCAGTGATCACTGAGACTGCATAATTGGCACTGGCAGTGATCGCACATCACAACATAGCTTGTCAGTGCAACTGATTAAAATAAATGTTACTGCTGCATAAAATAATTAATCAAGTTCCGAAACTTTGCTCAGCCATGACAGTTAAAACCAAGTGGTGTGGCACTCTTTTTCTTTTACAGAATGCAGCATAGGTTTTGAAGATAGCATTTGTGTTGTGGGTTGCGTTTTGTTTTGGTGCTGTGTTGTCAAAATAAAATGGGCAAAGCAATGGTAAAGTGAATGGAAATAAACGTGACAAACCTATATCAAGCCGTAAAAATGCACACAGCAACTTTACACGTTTGCTTTTTTTTTTTTTAAACAAACAAGCTTATGTAGAACAAATCAAAAAGAACCCGTCGGCATACCAAAATTCACGTCCGCGGAGGTCGGGGCATCACGTGATGTTTTGATCACGTGATTTTGGGATACCTTATTGTTGAGAAACGATATTAATTTTGAGTTCAAGGCAAGCGTTTTCGTAATTGTTTTTTCTCTTAATATATCTAAGTGTGAAAATATAACTTTAAAAAATGAAATCCTTTTAAGTGACATATAGTGCATACTACCACTGAATACAGGAACAATGAGACCCATGTAAACTACTGATCTCATGTAAACATGGCCGCAACGGTCCTGGTTTCGTCTGCAGCCATACTGGAAACAAAATGTGCTACAGAAAAATGTCTCCATCCTCCGGCGGTTTAAAAAGAGTGCGCACTGCTTTTATTCATACTAGACTTCATTTTGATATACCCAAACCTTTGTTACTCTCTAGAAAATCACTATCTCGTAAACGGCTGATCGTCTATAAAGGGCAGCTGCTAGACTAAAACACTAAAACATAAGGACTAATAAATTCAAACTTTATGTCCCAGTCAATTGTTGGCGCAAGCGGTGGTGGTGCAGGCACAGGTGGCACAAGTGAAAGTACCCACTTATTACCCGCATGTATTAAGTTGTAGGGCGCATTATTTACAGGTGGAACAGGTACAGTAACATCACGCAGCTGACCAAGTTTCGGAATCGGTCTCTCTGTTCCGTCCTTCATGTCATCTATTACTTTTCTCTTGTACATGGCAAAAGAATCAAGTTCAAAACCATACACTTCCCCCACCTCCCCCTCTTTCTCAAAATCCTGTACATCAGCCAAATCTTTCAACTCTGTTACAGGACACGCAACTGGAATAATTCTCGACTTTGGCCAAGCACTCATTTTTATAAACAAAAATAAAATAATTTAACTTCCAACACACACTAAAATCATGCATCACAACTGGTTTGTCATCTTGATTAGTTACAGATATACACAGTGATTCAAAGAAACTAGAACCTAATTTCTTAAGCTGCAAATTAGGAAATCTAACAGCAACACTTTCACAATAGGGAGCAGTTCCAGTCGGCAAGCATCTCAACAAAGTTGAAGGCTTTCCATTGTGAACATTCTCAGATGTGTTCAGTTCTTTCAAATGAACATTTAGTACTGTGTGTACAGACAAATGAACAGGATATCTTCCAGTTACTTTAAGTTTTTTGGGCTTTATATATCTTTTATGTTCTGATGTCCAATCTTCATCATTAACTGTATCTAAAAGTAATATGTCGGCTTCATTTAAAAAAACAAGTAACAATATAAGTTTGCCTGTTATTACATACTTAATATCTTTCGGAAATTCCAATGTAACAAGCAAATTAGCTGGATTTAAAGTTGCTTTAATTTTATAATCATTTTGTAACCATTCAGCTAAAGTACAAAAGTCGTAATACCCAGGCCGTAAATGAGAAAAGCCAATACCTGGACTATCTATTTTTTCCATGTACAGCATATTCACCATCATCTGTTACATTAAAGCATTTTACAGTGTAGAACATTTCATGAATAGCTACAGCCTTGCTACCATCACGATTGTCAA
The DNA here is from genome assembly GCA_036245525.1 of Semisulcospira habei. NCBI lineage: Eukaryota > Metazoa > Mollusca > Gastropoda > Semisulcospiridae > Semisulcospira > Semisulcospira habei. The sequence goes on along the minus strand of BTPG01000001.1, from coordinate 224,554,133 downwards.
TTCCATTAGTTAACCACACTAGTTTGCTTGTGTCAAGATTTGTTAAGGTAATAAACATTTTTATTATCTCATAAAAAAGAACATGATGGAATTTAAATCACTAACAAGCGTCACAACAAACGCATTTCAATTTAATGTGGATGCAAAGTATAATGTCGCACCAACTTATGAACAGAAAATAATTCAACTAAATCAGCTCGACATAGCTGTAAATGAACAAGATTTATTCCAAGTAAAAATACCAAATCCCTTTGACCATTACCTATACCCTCCTTAACAGACGATGCTACTGCAAGAAAGTGGTCCTCAATCCCACTACAGATGTTTCAAAACCAACTCAACTTTACCATACTGTGTTCAACTACAGGCTGTGGTGTTTCTTTTACAGACCACTTGAATCACTCAAACAAACTGATTAGGTCTGTGTATCGTTTCCACACGTATTACCAGCTTAGAAGAATACTGTCAGAACTTCATACCCCACTACCCACTGAATCCAGTTTTAACAGGTTTAACAACCCCATGGATATGAAAGCGTTTGAACGCATATGTAATGAATTTAACATTAGTCCCTGTGCCGTGTATGACTTTGCACAAAAACTAGATGATCACAACGGTATAGGTACATTGTGTTACGCTATGAGTCACAGACAATACCCTCAAGATTACTACCCTGGTTACACTTCATTTTCACAAAAATCACAAGTCTGGTTAGAATCAATAGAACAGAAACAGTCTAATGCATGGACCACATTTGTTTTAGACAGGAGTGACGGGTTTACTCAAGCGAGAGTCGAGCGTGTAAATGAGTCTATCAGAACATATGTCTGGTGTATACTAGGAGCACAATCACTAACAAAATCAAACATTTTGAATGGGAGTGGAAAATTTGAGGCGCAAAAACAGTTTCTTGCAAATCTAGAAGATTCAATTCATTCAGTGGTTGATCTCCCATCAAGCATACAATGCTATCAAGACGTTCTTAGATATGCCAGATCAAAAGTTGACTTTGTAGTTGGCATCGGGTTATACATGTTACCATCTGATCTTCAACTCCAAATGGGGACAATAACAAATTATAATAATGAAATAATTGTTGCTGGTGTTGGTCAGAAATTAGGACTCAATCAATCTGTAAACTTGGGGGCAACAACCACGCATGTACAGTCTTTAAAACCATTACACACAGTTACTTCCCCTGCCCCGGCCCCGGCACCCATGCAAGTGGTAACACCATTGTCAACCCCTGACACACATGATTCAGAGAGATCTGCATTGGTAATAGGCCTTACTGGATTAGGGATACTACTTCTTTACCTGTTTCATTAAATCACCCGTTATTAGCCCCCCTACTGTAACCAAAAAGACCCACACATTTTCCGCCATAAACCCAACTACCTTTGCCGCTTTACTGATCATCCAACTGACAACTGTGCCTATTATACACCAGGCAACGCATCCATTGCTTTCACAGCCAATTTCTTAAGCAAGTCTGATATATGAGACAACTGTTTCTTTACCCATGACTGTAAATCTTTTGGGTCAGTTGGAGCTGGTGGGCCTGGTGGAGCTGGACTACTACTACCACCACCACCACCACCACCAGAGACAGCCAACACAACAGTACTGATAATAAACCCAAGAGCAGTAATTAAACTTGCAATTGTGATACCCTGCTCTTTGAAAAGTGTTTTCAATCTTTCAGCCAATGTTGTGTCTTCATGAAGTATTTTCTGAATAGTTTCTCTAATCCTGTTGACCCGTGTTTTCAGTTTTTTTCTTCCAATACTAATCACTTCTAATCTTCCTGATCTTTCTATCTACAAATCATTTAATCTGTGTTGCATTATTTCTTTCATTTCTGTGTCAAGATTCCCATTGTCTGCTGTAGCCAGTTTTTCTTTTTCACGTTCTATGTGTTTATCAAGCTCACCTAGTTTGGCTACATTGTTTACCATCTCACCTCTTATTGCCTACAATGATTTATCCAAGCCTATAATCTCCCGCATTGACAAAGGCGGATCGTCTATTGTTTTCATAGCATCATTTATTTGACCTTCAGTGAATGTGGTTTCTTGTATCACTGTGTTTGCTATTTCTGGCAGGCTTGTTACTGCTGCCATTTCAATATCTTGCCCCATTGGTAACCTTGTTTGCGTGTTGTGAAGAGCAGTAGCAAGTTGAGGTGTGACAGGAGACCCTCCAATTCCAAGTTGCCACAAGGCACCAACACCACCTTCATTTTTGATTGTACTTAAAGCCCTAAACTTACCAGGGTCTTTTTTGTTAGTCAATAGTACTTTTCTTTGTCAACAGTATTTAAATATAAATGACCCTTGCCATCAAGTTCAAACTGATTAGGATCTGTGTTGTCTGGGCGATCACCAACATGATTATAAAATGAGTTCACTTTGGTTTCTAAAAGTTCATGATGTAAACTCAAAGTATTTCTTGTACCAGTCATATCTGTCATATCTATTGTATTACCAAAATCATTCATGTCATCCATTTCAATTTAATCATGATTAAATCCTCCCGCTGCCATTGTTTTTATTAATTTAATATTTGTTATCGTGCATAATAAAATGACATCATCTTACGGATCAAAGTTAGACCCATACAGAAAACTATGTGAGTCTCTTGGTGTTAAGGGCATCACGCAATCAATCATCATAACAAACAATCCAAGTACCATAGACCAGAACCAAGTACTCACAGTCAAGTTTCCAAACCTAGGCCCCAGTGACGTTATTGTTCCTGGCACTGCACACCTTGCATTTAATATTGAACTATCATCAGATGCAGATGTAAACAGAACACTAGTTAACAATCTAGGCATAACAATTATTAGAACTATTAAAGTAAAACTTGAAGGACAGGAAGTGTTTAGTCTTGATGATGCTGATGTGTTCTACTGTTACAAAGATCTTTGGCTTACAAGAGAAGAAAGAGAAGATCGTATTTAAAAAGGCATACAGTCAGATAACATTACTAAACTTAGAATTGATGCCGGTGACAAAACAACTAATACAGCCAAGGACGTTATATTAGCAGAAATATATGGAACCAGGTTTTACATACCACTTGAGTTTGAAATCCTCACAGCTCATTTACCTTATTACCAAGGAGCACTGAATGACCGTCTGAGTTTTGAACAAACCTTTAATGACTACTCCAAAATTATTAAATCATCTGCCACAGATGCAACATATAAGATTTCTAACATTTCCTTGGAATATGAAATTGTTACACATACTGATCTTGCCAGACTCATTCAAAATCAGTACCAGTCAAGACTGCTGATTTATTATGACCGGGTGATTAGGCATAGTTTAATGCATAAAGACAAGAGCGACCCGATGTGGAACATAAACTTGAACACACCTGCCAGGTTGTTTGTTGAACCAGCGGCTCCATACAAAAGGGATTCAGAAAAATTTTACAATCCAAAGATTACACACTTATCTTGTACAATTGAAGGCCGTCCAAATCAAGTGTACGCTTCTGGAATGCATCCTTACCAGCACTACAACGAGATCACAAAGTATTTTGCGGGTGGGAGACTTAGAGATAAACCAGCAAACATGGCATGTAAAGATTTACATTTATATGACGTTATGATTGGACAATACCTTACAAATAAATATGCTCTGTGGTTAGACCTTTGTAGTACGGACGATGATTATCTTCATGGGTTCGGTCATACTGTTGAAAACGGCAGTGATGGAATTACAATTCAGATACAAAAAAGTTTGAAAAAGCCGAAGCCATAAACATATAATTGTATCTGCTTTATGACGCACAACTCAATATTGCAGAAAGCAGACTAAGTGGTCACTTGTATTAAATTATAATTAGTATTAAAATGAACTTGCTGACACTTGACCCACACTGTGGTTTATTTTGTGGTGCCACTGGGTGTGGTAAAACTGAATTTGTACTTAACCTCTTGCAAACAAGATACATACATCATTTTGAAAACATTGTAATATTTTGTCCTACGATCAAACACAACAAAGCTTATCACAACCGTTTATTTGGACTGAGAGCAACATTTACTTAGTCGACCCTGAGAAAAAACTGAATGACTACGTACAGTATTTTTACAAGCAATTTGAAGGACAGCCAACTTTGTTCATTGTTGATGACTGTTCTGCAGAGAAAGACATTGTCAAGAAGAGAAACACTGTAGCAGAACTTGCCTTTAGTGGCAGACATGCAAACATCAGTGTATGGATTCTCACTCAAAAATATAATGCTGTACTGAAAGATTTTCGAGAACAGTTAAAGTTTATTTGTTTGTTTTACTATAAGGATCATGACAGCTTTGAAGACTGTCTCAGAGAGAACAACGTCATACGAAATAAACATGAACAGGACTATGTAAAAAATAACTGAAATCAACTAAGCATCTAAAGCTTATTTTAAAGACAGATCAGCCCACAGGGTATGGGTTAGTGAATTAATTTATACTTTTGTTTGTCCAATAAAAATGACAGACGGACAAATCATGCAATATTGGCCTATTGGTGAAATCATAGATATTACATACTACTTTAAAGACGTTAAATATGTGAACGTATTTTATAATAAAGGGCCACCTGGAAATTTATTTATGACACCAGTAACACTGTACATGTCAGGTATTATAACTTTGGGTGTCGATAATCCATTTAGACCAACAATAATACAAAAAAATAACTGTTGATATAAAGACACAAACTTTTACTGTCAATGAATATTACTGTGGCTGGTTTAATGCAGTGTGTAGTTATATAGTGAAAGAACTAAACCAAACAAATTTTATTTGTCCAGTGTTACAGTTAATAAAATGATATTACACATACAGAGTCAGCGTTAATATTTATTATTTTGTCCATCAAATAAAAATGACGGATAATGCCCAAAGCCCATCAGGCTCATCTGGCTTAAAAAACGTGTTTCACACAACAGACTTGCTTATATCTAATAGTAACAATGTCTATGAATCGATATAAAACTCTTTTTCTGTAGTACAAGATAATCTTCTTTCAGGCAGTGTAAAGATCCAGATTGTTGCTAAAATAGAATTTACTAGAGTAGACGGTGAAGTGATTGTATCGTATATATCGACAAGACAACACACAGTTAACACAAGAAGAGAATTGGAGAACATGTTTAGAGACAGACTGTTGCCTGACTTTCTAGAAGCAATTGACAAAGCAAAAATGAAGGGGTCTGTTTGGCATGAAGGTCATGTACATGAACTACAATTAAAACAGTCAAGGTATCATCCTACATGTATATTAGGTAAATCATGGTTGCCACTGCCAACAGAGGTTGCAAACAAAAAAGCTGTTGTTAATATACAGAACAATGACCACTATTGTTTCATGTGGTGTGTGCTTGCTAAACTACACTTTGTAAAATCAAGACCTGATTGCGTATCTAACTACACCAAATTTGTAAATGAACTCAACTTCAGTGGTATAGATTTTCCTGTTAAGGTAGAAGACATAGACTTGTTTGAAAAACTAAATCATGGTATATCTGTAAATGTGTATGTATGGGATAATGAGTCTGTTGACAAGTTACAACCCATTAGAGTATCACCACTTGCCCCAACCTACGGTCAGTCAGAAAATAAGCATGTTGACATGTTGCTAATAGGTGATAATGATAACTTTCACTACACAATTATCAGAAATATGTCACGACTAATTCATAATCATGTATCAAAAAACAATGGCAAACAGGAAGTGTGTAAAAGATGTTTACAAAGATTCTCCTCTATAAACGTAGCGCACAAACATGTTTTGCACTGTAGGTCAGCTGATGACATCCAAACAGTACTTAAGTATCCAGATCCTGGTAGTCAAGTGTGTTTTAAGAACTATAGGAATCAGCAAAAGCTGCCGTTTGTAGTGTATGCTGATTTTGAATAACTGGTTGTTCCATATGAAGGTCCTGTTCCAGAATCATTACCAAAGACTATAAAACTAAATGACCAAGTGGTGTGTTCTTTTGGATACATTATTGTTAGGTCACACCGACAGCATTCAGAACCTGTTATCTACAGAGGAGAAAATGCAGCATGCCTGTTTTTAACAGAAATGAGAGAACTGTATAGCCAGGTAGTACATTATATCACAGCATGTCAGATGCCTTTGGTGATGACAGAAGAAGATAAACTAAATTTTGATACAGCTGTGATGTGTTGGATTTGTGAACAACCTTTAGGAAATGACAAAGTTTGTGACCATGATCACATAACTGGGTGGTACAGAGGTGATGCACATAACAATTGTAACTTGTTATTAAAAACAGATCCTAAGACATATAAACTACCAATCTTTCTCCACAATCTAAAGGGGTATGATTCACACATCATCATGCATGATGTGGATGAGTCGTACAAAAACATAAGTTGTATTGCACAGACAACTGAGAAATATTTAACTTTTAGACTAGACAACAAATTAGCATTTTATGACTTTGCGCAACATTTGTCTTTAGGGTTGGCTAGTCTGGCAGAAGGACTGACTGAGTTTCCAATAATAATTAAATATTTTGAGCCAGACTTGATTAAGAAAGGTGTGTATCCCTATGAGTACATTGATCACTGGGTTGTGTTTGAGGAAAGGAGACTGCCACGAAAAGAGAAATTTTATTGTACACTAAATGGTAAAGGTATTTCTGACTGATTACCAGCATGCTCTCGTTGCATGGGGTAAATTAGGGTGTCAGACGATTGGTGACTACAATGACCAGTAGTTAAAAGCTGACGTTTGCTTGCTAGCAGACGTATTTGAAAGTTACCATGAAAAGGGTTTGTTGCACTACAGTCTTGACCCGGCCTGTTACATAACTAGTCCTGGCATGACATGGGATGCATTTTTGAAATCCAGTAAGATATTTATAGACCTGTTGTCTGATCATACGATGGGTGAAATTGTGGAACGTGGTTTGAGGGGAGGCATTAGTATTGCTGCAAACAATTATGCCAAAGCAAATAATAAATATCTTGATGATCTTGGGTTCGACCCCTCAAGGTCAAGGTCATTCATTACGTACGTAGACGCTAACAATTTGTATGGCTGGGCGATGTGTGAGTTATTGCACTTGAAAAACTTTGTCTGCATGATTTGTCACAGTATGACATAACAGAGTTAACAAACTATATTATGAATCATGACCAAAATGATGTGAAGGGTTGGATCTTTGAAGTTGACCTAGAGTACCCACACCATCTACATGATTACTATAATGATTATCCATTGGCTGTTGAAAAAATGAGTATGACTGGGAAAAAAGAAGACACTAAACTTGTGCCGAATCTGAATGACAAATTTAATTACGAATGTCACTATCACTTGTTGCAGTTTTACATCAGACATGGGTTAGTACTAAAGAAAGTTCACAGAGGCATTCAATTTGATCAGAGTGCTTTTATGAAAGATTATATAATGAAGAACACAACATTGCGTGCCAGAGATGGTAACACTGCATTTGACAAAGACTTCTTTAAGCTTATGAACAATGCCTGTTTTGGTAAGACGATGGAAAATCCTCATCACCGCAAAGATGTGAGACTTGTCACAACTGAATTGGGTGCAATTAAATTTACAGGCAAACCACAATACACAGGGTACAAAGAGTTTCATTCATCGTTGTATGCAGTGTCACTCAAAAAAAAAGATTGTCAAACTGGACAAGCCAGTATTAATTGGTATGGCAATTCTTGAATTGTCAAAACTGTTGATGCTTGAATTTTATTATGATTACTTCAAATCAAAATATCATGAGTGTCATCTGCTATACACTGACACTGACTCTATGATCATAGATGTACCTACTGAAGACTTTTATGAAGACATAAAAACAGAGTTACACATGTATGACACGTCTGACTATCCTAAAAATCATCCACTGTACAGCACACAAAACAAGAAAGTGCCTGGGAAGTTTAAAGATGAACTGAATGGTGTGCCAATAGTTGAGTACATTGGATTGAGATAAAAAAATGTATTCTATACTGCATCAGAAAGGTAGTCAGTCGAAAGCAAAAGGAATAAAAACAGCAAATAAAAATAAAGACATTCATCATGAACATTACAAGCAAGCAAGTTTTAGATGTGGCACTAATGCCTGATTATCCAAACAAGTCACTGAGATCAAACAAACATAATCTAGAAATGATCCAAACACATAAAAAGTCACTGGCAGTTGGGGACACAAAACGTGTGTTTCATAATAAGCAAAAAGCTTATGCACCTGGGCATTACAGACTGTCGGGTGCTGGGGTTGGTCCTGTTTTTGGCTCTGTAATTGTTTTCAATTTAATAGCATCAGCGGGTTTTACATGGCCTTCGTTATGCAATGCTTTTATCACATGTGGTATACTGGTAACTGAAAAGTCTTTCTGACAACTGTTTGTTGAAGTTCTCTACAATTGCCTGTGATCTATGCACGCCTGTAATGCCACGTCTAACCAGTACGCCATGCTTCGCAAATAATTGATTAACTGCGCCCTTAAATTCAGATTCGTCAACAACCTGTATGAGCCTGGGGTATTTCAGAGGACCTCGACTATATATTTTTGCTAATGCAGTGACTACCGTGGTAGCATTCTTGTCAGATATGGGTTCAGCGTCTTTGTACCTTGAAGCTATGTCTTCGACAGTCAGTGCGTATTTGTATCGTTTCTTTCTTATTGTGTCATGGGGCAGAAACAGAAGATCCATTTGATGCATGTCGTTTGGTGTATTGTTTTCAAAATGAGGTCTTGTTATTTTTCTTGGAGCAGGGAGATATATCTGCCAAATTGCTTGTTTTTGTAACCATTGTTTTATTTGATTGAGTGATACATCTCTGCCTACGGCCGCATGTAATTTCTGAATCGCGTTGTTACTTTTCCAGTACCCAATTGGGGAGTAATATATTTTTTTAAGTTTATTTTCGATGTTCATTTTTTCTAGCAATATAAAGACCAGTAAAAAATACAAATGTCATTCTCACTAGAACAAAGATTATTTCTCCGTTTCTTTGTTCTGTACTTGGTTTGTAATAGTCACTTAGTTTAGGTTTTGGGATAGACATGTCATTACCAGTGACGAGAAAATATTCACGGATTGCATCATCGGTATTAGAAAATGTATGTTGCGCGTGACCTCCTAGTCTAACTTTTTCATTGATGAAATCAAGTTTCTCTATTCTATTCTTTTCGTAATCCTGCTGGGCTTGTGCCAGTTTTTCTGATGCCTCATTGTGTTGTTTCTTCTGCACTCTCTTCTCTACCCATTTTTGAAAAGAGATGATTTGACCCACTAAATGGGCGTTAATCATTGCGCCTCCAATCATAATAGCTATAGTCGCCATACTTATTTTATTTACATAGAAACATTTTCTGGAATAATTCATTGCTTAACGAGAAAGTCTTTTGTGGCAATTGACGCTGTTACAACTACAATTAGCTTAGCTGTATCTTCAAAATCTAATCTACTCAGGTCTGCTGATTTAATTTTGAGTAGACTTTTTCCCAGCATAGAGTAAGCTACTGCTAGCCCACTAATTACGGCAGAGTGATAGACAAGGCTCATTAAGTTCTTTGTGTCACTCATTTTCTAATACAATAAAAATTAAAATAACAAATTTATTACTGCATGAAAAATGGGTCAATGGCTTTGGATGCTACTGGTAATGTGGCGACTTCTGGTTTTGTTTTTGGAGTGTCTAAATTTTTGGACACTGTACGAGTCTGTGGTTTATATTTTTTTATAATTGGTAACCTACGTAACCAAATCTGACAACAAATCCAACAACTATATATTTTGTTGTTTCGGGTTTAGACTCAGTTGTTAGTCTTACACTTTGATGTGGGGGTGATGGTCCTGACAGTCCTGACGCTAATGATGGTGTTGGCAGTGTTGATATTGACACTGATCCTGACGGTCCTGACGGTGGGTCAGATATATGTGCCTTTTCTGTTTGCGCTTGAAGCTGTAATTTTTTTGTCTGTTATATTCGGCTGATCTTTTTCCAGCCTCAACTCTTCCTGGACTTTTAGTCTTAGTCACCGTTTGAACCTGTGTCAAAACTGGACTCCGTTGCGGAGTCATCTGGGTCTCGTCCATTCGGTCCATCCTTTTCTTTTTCTAGAACATTTATTTTCGAAAAATCTATATGACTCCCAGTGACAAGTAAGGTTACCACAGGTGCAAGGTAATTCCCAAACTTGTAAAACATGACACATGCTAATTTACCAATTGAACTTGAAACAATAGGGTTGCTTTCAAGGTCATGTGATAGACTGTCATTGTCTACTGGTAGAAAGTGACTCACTGCTTTTGTGTATAGACATACAAGAGATCAACTTAAATCATGCGTCATTAGTGAAGCGATATGATTTTCATATTTAGAATGTAGTTTAATTAATTCCTCAGCCATGAGGGATTCTATATCTTCTGTCATGTATTGTTTTCCGAGATACGCTTTTGATTTGCCTGAAACAACTACAGAGAGAAGACGCTGTTTTTTCGAGTCTAAGTCTTTGTTTTCAACAGAACTGATATCACTTAGAAGAAGTAATTCGTCTTGATCATTTTTTATAATCTAATTTAAAAAAAGACAAACAAAAAACAAAATTGCAGGTAATTTTGAAATTTGTTATCAGGCAAAATCATGTTTTTCTAGAAAGTACATTAACAGTAACTTCATACATTTACACCACTCAGCTATATGGTCAGTAAATTTTTAAGTTTACCCTTGTCCCAGCAGGTAACAGCAGGTGCTAAAATCCTGCTGCATTTCTGCTGGGTTATTAAATGATCTGCTTGTATCGTCTCACAGGTGGGCATGGCATGCTTCACAGATTTCAATTGTGGTGTCATGGACAGTGACCCTGTCCCTTAAAGCGAACATACCTGACACAGTACTGCCGAACATTGACTTTGCACTGATTCACCCTGGTCACGTGAGAGCCAAGTGGAACATCATATGTTACATACACGTTGCCGCACCATACGCGGCATGTGCCGCATCATACGCAGCATGTGCCGCACCATACGCGGCATGTGCCGCACCTTACACGGCATGTGCGGCGGCATGTGCGGCGACATGTGCGGCAATGTCATACACCATAGAGCACAAAAAAGATGTAGTCAAACCTCCACACAACAGAATCTGTTTGATCAAACTTGAGTGAGAGCTAAAATAAAATAGACATGCCAGATTGTTTCCTCATTAAGTTATGCATAACATTTTGGAAATCCCGCGATCGCTTTTTAGACTCAGGCATGACCGCATCGGGCTAATCCTTGCCAGTTAGTACAAATTTTACCGGATGGTTTTGTTATAATGTATGCACAGGACTATTTACCAGTTGAGATGTTATGACGTCAGCTCTGTAAACCGGTAAGTTGTGTAGGCTGTGCGTGTGTTGTTTGTTTGTTTGTTTGTGTGTGTGTGTGTGTGTGTGTGTGTGTGTGTGTGTGTGTGTGTGTGTGTGTGTGTTTAAAAGTTCCACTTGGTCCCCACCTGATCAGGGTGCTGGTTGTGTTAAGAGCTGTTCTTAATTGGGCGAACTTCTGATCAGCAAACCTAGATCGGAGAAGATCGGCGATCTTTTGGTTTGTTTCTTAATTGAGGTTGAACGAACCTAGGCGAACTTCAGCAAACCAGGTTTGCCATGGTTCTCTTTCTTAACTGAAGTGCTCGATTCGGCGTACTTACTGGTTCAAAATGGCTGCCGTAATGCCGCTTCACGATCTGAACGATGTTTGTTTTTGCACTCCTTGCAGTAGCGACCCCACAAACAGCGTTGCGCCTCCCACAAATCAATAAAAATAGGTCTTGTTCTTCGCACGAGTGAAATATCGCCGTCCGCCATATTTGTTTGTATCGGTGACTGTCTTCTTATCTCCAAAGCAGAAGAGGGTAAAAGTTTTGAACAATCAGAGAAAAGGTTCGCCTTGGTTTGCTCAACACATTCAGCGAACCTTTTCTGACAGCGAACTATGGTTTGCCGAGGTTCGTGAACTACTTCGAACTAGGTTCAGCGTATCTTTAGATCGTCCAATTAAGAACCAACCTGGTTCGTCCGAGATCGTGAACTGTAGTTCGTCATAGTTCGCGAACTAAAGTTCGTTTAATTAAGAACATGCTTAAATCAATCTATGTAAGCAGATAATTGCTTTTCTCAGTGCATACTGATCATGTTTTTTCATGCACAGATAAAGCCAGTAGCAACAGGTTGTGTGCAGGTACATAGAAACGCTGCAGCCACAGACATATGAACTAATTTAGAGAGATTAACAAGTGAGAGAGTTGGTATGTGTGTGTGTGTGTGTATGTGTGTGTATATGTGTGTATGTGTGTGTGTCTGTTTGTGTGTCTGTTCGTGTGTCTGAGTGTCTGTTCGTATGTCTGTTCATGTGTATGTGTGTGTGTGTGTATATATGTGTGTGGGGGGGGTGGGGGGGGGGTTGTGAGGTGTGTGTGTCAGGTCAGCTGCTTATAATAAAACGGTGGAGTGTCCGCCTTGTACTGTCTGTGTTGTGTAATCACATTCCGGGTATACATTAAGACGGCAGTCACTTTTTCAGAAAGGCTTTGCCTGGCCTTGTACTGTCTGTGTTGTGTAAACACATTCCGGGTATACATTAACACGGCAGTCACTTTTTCAGAAAGGCTTTGCCTGACCTTGTACTGTCTGTGTTGTGTAAACACATTCCGGGTATACATTAAGACAGCAGTCACTTTTTCAGAAATTGTATTTGGTTGAGAGAAGTGTGTTATGGTACCTTTGTGTGTATGTGTGTGTGTTTGCGTGTGTGTGTTTGCATGTGTGTGTATGTGTGTGTGTATGTCTGTTCGTGTGTAGAGATCAAACAAGCAGACGCCCCCAGGTGTCAAATCGATAAATCTCCTCGTCACAGTACACAGCTAGGACCTTAGAGTGTTAGCAGTAAAATAATATTAAACAAGTCTTGTCAGCCTACTTGTTACGAGAGAGCTAACAGTACAGTTGACTAATACTTGTAAACGGGGGTTAAGCCTGGGGTCCGAGACTCTTGAGGATCTGACCTGTGTCCACTTATAAAAATCTAGGCTCCTGAGAATCATAGTCTCTGTAAAACCCCATATACTCGGTACAAGGCAGCCAGATACTGGTTTTTTTTTACAAATGCGATAATCCTCAGTACGAGGTAGTCCAGATATCAGGGGTTTAACTAGAAATGTCTGCAGTTGAATAACATTCTTTGACAGTGTGTGTGGTAACTATGGGTGCAGAGCTGCAATGATCATGTTCATAAACATGGTCATGGTCGCGATTTTTTTAATTAACAGTGCATGTTTAGGTGTTGTCAGAGACAATAGTTATAGAGAGAGAGATAATAAGAGAATACAAAAGAATCAAATTCAATAATGCCGCACCGTTATATAAATCTCGCTATTATCGATCATAAACTCGTTGACCCGCCATGACCTCTCCAAATATTATCGCCGAATCAACCCTGTTAATTTGAAAAAGTGGCGAGCATGATCAGTGCGGCATTATTGAATTTGATTCTTTTGTATTCTCTTATTATCTCTCTCTATTCTTGTATTTCAGGTTTTGAAATTCCAGTACAAAGTGAAAACCTAACAAAGGGGCCCATATGTGACCACAACGTGAGTGACACCAACCCTTTGAGCGACGGCTCTATCTTTGTGTGTGAAGGTGACATCACACTTCCTCAGCTAAATCTGACGGGGGGTGAAAGGTAATAAAATTAGTGTCTACGTGCATGTAAAAACCTCAGTGTACAAGCCTATTGAAAGCAGTAATGCTATTTACTCATTCAGCAATGACATGCCAGAACAAGAATTTAGAAAACCATGATAGTTCAAGGATGATGTCAAATTTGCTTGGCGCCCCTAGTGCCAAGCTATATTGGCACCACGCATGACCATCGATCTTTCTCCTATCGGTAATATAGTCTTTAGATCTTTTATTTTCAATGTGTTATCCTTAAGGTAATAGCACTCTAATTTCAAATCCATGAAAAAGCTTTAGGATTGATTTTTTTAAGTTCCTTAGGGTCCCAGCCCTTCACTAGACACGATGCCTACTAAAACGAAGCTCTCCGAAAACTCGTTATTACCGTTTAAAGTACATAAGTAGGGATTCGTATTTTTGTGTTTTGACAAAAAAGTCTCTCTTGTTTGCATCCTTAAACCAAGAGTGTGTTTGAATGGTAACAAACAGCCACGGATTTGGAATGGCCAGCCATTTTTGCACTGAACAGTCAAACTGAGATTGGCCTGTGCTCATGGGTTTTAATTATACGCCGTCATACAAATGCAGCCTCATGCCATAACATAATTATGTTCTGTAATATCTTTTACGGTTATTAACACTGGAACATAGAACCCCATGCCAGGGACCAAACGACAATTTCTTTAGTATTGTCATTATTTCAGGAAGTCGGTTTCCGCACCTTTATTTGAACAGTCAAGCTCTGCCTTTTCAGAAGCCTGTTCGAAATGACTGTAGTAGGAATTCCTAATTTTGAGGCAGGCTCACAATATTTACAATATGTATCTTTGAAATTGTACTGGGATGACACTTTGCATCATAGATCATTAATCTACATCACCGTTTCATGAAATAATTGTAAAATCATTATATACCCCCAGCTAGCGTTTTAATACAGAATGTAATGGCGTGCTAATTTAGCCAGCCTAAGCCACCAGGTACGGGAAAATAATAGAATGAAACTCAACACTCCCTTTGCAAAAATACACGACGTTACATGTTGACGCAATAACAAAAATTAATTGGAAACGTCATTAACATTATCATATTGCAACATATAAAAATAATCGTGAAGGGAAAATCTGTCCCTTTGCTTGACAAAAGATGTCACTTCGTTTGGAGTACCACTTCTGCATCCTGATGTTTCCAGTCTATAAGTATCTCTGCAGATTTGTACCGATATTGTGAGGGAAGTATAAAACTAACTTTCTTCCCATCTTCTTGAATATATTCATTTCGAGTTTTGACTTTCTATCGGCAACATTTAAAAGAAACTGGACATCTAAGAGGCTGCTTTCGTTTGTTTTTAGTAATCTTAGCTGGATTAAAGTTAGGCCTTTGTGGTTAGGGCTGATTGACAATAAGCAAGCCAGTACATGTTTTCGCTAACGGAGAACATAATGTGATTCTGAAGGTTTCCATGCAGTAACATACATGCCCAGTCAGAGACTTGCACTGTGTTTTATACAGACAGTGTAACAAAATCCCAGCAGCAGCAAGCGCCCAACTTTTTTTTCAACATCAGAGGTAAAAGAACAAATGCGAGGGGCGACTGCGGAAGTGGCGTTATGGGAGGTGCTAGATAGTTTTCCTCAACACGAGGACTTTAAGACGCGGTCTTAAGCTGGCGTACTGCGACATAAAGTAATTTCTGCCTATTTTAAGAAGCATTAGGCCACGTATCACAGTGACTTAAAATATTAATTGCGTCACTGTGTACACGGCGTCATGGGACTAATGATGCCATGACTTGAACTTAAAGCTTATACAGACGTTATTTCGCTGCTGGAGCTATTATTTCAGAGTAGCTGTCTATACGTGTGTCCTTCTGTGTTTGTGTGTTTGGATCAAAGGGAATCGTGGTTAAGGGTGGAGAGAATGGATCAGAAGAATAAGCTTAAAAATAGAAACAACTTTGGGCTGGGTCATCCCATCTTGTTAGCTTTTAGCATCTGTCAAACAGTTTGTGATTGTTTTGTATATCATCGAACGTCACAATGTGTTTCAGTCTATGCATGGTTATAGAGGGACATGCTGGAGGCTACTACCGACTTCAGGATGAGTCATTGGGATTTAGAGGGGAACATCTCTACACTCAAACGGTTTCATCAACCAAACGTGTCTGTTTCTTCCGTGGTGAGCATTCATCGAGTCTCTAATTCCTGCACTGTCTTAACACCATCAAACTGCAAGTGATATAGACTTCATGACCCCAGCAGTTGCATGGGCTCTCCATGGTCCATGCCTTTTGTTTCTGGCTGTATTTGTGGTATGTATGCGTTCTTTGTGCAAAATGTTTTCCGGTTTTCAGTCTGCGATGGTTCTTTTGAGACAACTCATGACCATTGGCGTTGAAGGAGTTAGAGAGAAAAAGTTGTGGAAAAAGACCAACGAGTTATTCATTTTTTTTATAGCAGGAAGGTTTCATTGCTATTATGGAGGGATACATTTCCCCCAAAAATTAAGGTATCTTTATATTAGTGCAATGACATGTTTTTTCGAATGTAACTTTACATTTCTTATCTAATAATTTGTCAGAACACAATACAATATTATGAACCTTTATTGCTTTGAGTTTAGTTGAGTTTTAAAATTCTACTTGCAGACTGTTTTGATGGATGGTATACACGTTCCTGTGACGTGGAATGTTTAAACTGTGACGTCACTGGATCTTGCGTTCGGGATACCGGTATATGCGACTTTGGATGTAGTCCTGGATGGCTGGTGGGAAATGGCACCAGTTTCTGTAACACAAGTAGGTTAATTGACATACACTTCACTTTCAAATATTGTTCACTGAATGTGTAAAACAACAACATCCACAGAGCTAGAACTTTAAAAAATATGACCTTGTAGATTGGTGAGTACTTTTGTCTTATTTATTATACGAGGTATGATGTAAGCTTTTGGCATATAGAGTGTTTTATTTACAAACTGTCCCATGAATAACAACACGAAAGATGTTTACTTCAAAATGCATAAAGACCGCGTTTCGTTATACAAGAATATTATGACTAACACTGCCGTAAAGGCTTAAATAACAGCGGGCAGCGCCATGGACCGACGATAGTCGAGGTCAGAGTCAGACCCGCGATTAAAAAAATGCTGTGCCAATCAGATATTACCCTCAAACCAACATCAGCCTACAAGGCACCACCATTGAATAAGACGTTTGTGCAAATGAACAACCACAAAATGTCCCATTTAAGGATTATAGATTGCTCATTACGTAAGTTAACATTTTAATGAATTCATTCAATTTAAGTTAATGCGCATAAATAGCAATTGATAATTCGAAGTCGGGAACTGGAAACAAGATTTTTTTGGTCAGTTTATTTGGATGGAGAAAGACGTTTCAAATGTTTTGGGGTTGTGTTTCATATACAGAAGCTGCAGAAAAGGACTGAATTCAAATATGTCAACCCTAGAGAGAGGAAAGTGGAACAGGCTATTCCCAGTATTATGCCTTTGAATATCAACCAGGGACTGCAAGTAGGAAGGAGCTTCTTTGCCATTGAATATTTATGCAACAGCAAACTTGTTGAATGCTAGATATTTATGCAGGTGAAGAAAATTTAGTTCATTTTTCATAGAACCTGAAACCATGATCATAACAGTATGACGATATAGAAACTGTACTTTTCGATATGTGAATCACTGCATCCATCGCTTGGCATGTAGAAAAAGAGCACTCAGTGTAATAATTAAACACAGGCCCGGATCAGGAGGGGGGGGGGGGAGGGGGTCTAAATGCTATATATATATATATATATATATATATGCTAAATGCTATATAACAAAGTCCCTTTTTAGGAGTGTTTGGACCCCCCCCCCCCCCGCCCCCCTTTTTCCCCACCCGTCGTTAGACATTTGGGGAACGGCTATACCATCGCCGCTGGAAGCAAAGACCAGTAATCTACCCCCCCCCCCTCTCCCCCCACACACACACACCCGTTTGATTTTTCGGCGCCTGGAAGTAAGGAGAAGTAAGGATCGCCGCCTACCCCCCCCCCCACCCCTCCCATCACTGTTTGATTTTTCGGCGCATGGAAGTTCCCCCCCCCCCTCCCTCACTACCACCCTCCCTCCCCCCCCCCCCCCCCCTCTTTTTGATTTTTCGGCCCTCGCGGAAAGAAGATGTAGCGTGGTGGATGCCTTCTGTATGAGGTTCAAGGTCCGAAACAACGACTGGAAGTAAGGATCGCCACCTACCCTCCCCCCCCCCCGCCCCGCCCCCCCTCGCCCCTCGCCCCCCGCCCCCTCGCCCCCCCCCGCCCCGCCCCCCGCCCTGCCCCCCGCCCGCCCCCCCCCGCCCCCCCCCGCCCTCCCCGCCCCCCCCCAAGCCCCCCCCCCGACCCCCCGTTTCCCGCCCCCCACTGTTTGATTTTTCGACGCCTGGGAGTAATGATCGCCGCCTTCCCCCCCCCTCCCCCTCCCCCCTCCCCCCCCCCCCCCCCAACTGTTTGATTTTTCGGCCCTCGCGGAAAGAAGATCTAGCGTACTGGATGCCTTCTGTATGACGTTCAAGATCCGAAAAAAGAAGTTGCCAAGCCGGAGTTAAGTGATCCGGCCCTGAAACATATGTTGGTTAATAATACTAATAATAATACTGTTATTATGTAGGCGCTTTTTCTCAATTTTGGGGGAAATCGACTCAAAGCGCCGCGAACTGAAACCCAACACACACACACTCACGTAACAGACACGGATTTACGCCATTTAAGACAAACACAGTACAAGACAGACGAAGGGCCAGTTCAGCTACTGAAGTTACAGAGATTTTTGATCGCTTGTATTTGAAATTTGTAAAGTGGCCTGAGACCGGTACCAAAGTGTGGGGGTGGGGGTGGGGGGGGTGTGGGGGGGGGGGGTGTGGGGGGGGGATGAGAACCGGAGTACCCGGAGAAAGAACTCCCGACGGTCCGCCCGAATTAACGGTGACACTTACCAGAGGAGAAAAAGTCCGACGCCGGAACCCGGTATCGAACCTCGCACCTTTGGCATTGGTGGCAGGCGCCTTTGGTTAGGGTTTTTTGTGCAGTATTATCAGCGTGCGAAGATCAAATGTCAACCGTTCATTGCCTGGAGGGTTGCTTTACAATATTATCCGATCATTATTGGTGTTATACACAAGTAGGCTCTAAAGAAAAATGTTTTCCCTCAGCGAGAGATAGATAATAGGAGACCCGTAAGACAATGAATTCAATAGAGCCACATCCGTCATTAATTTACGCCATTTTTAATATCAAAATTTTGACCCCCCCATTACATCCCCGTTATTTCCAAATCAACCCTTTGATTTTAAAAAGTGACGAGCATGACTGATGCGGCCTTATTGATCTGATTATCTTACGGGTCTCCTATTATCTATCTCTCACCAAGGCCAAGGTCATCAAGGTCATCAATGTCAAGGTCACGGGTCAAGGTCATGGGTCAAGGTCACCAAGATAAAGGTCACCAAGGTCAAGGTCACCAAGGACATTGATGACAAGGTCATCAAGGTCAAGATCATGAGTTAAGGTCATAAAGGTCACGGGTCAAGGTCACGGGTCAAGGTCACGTGTCAAGGTCAAATGTCATGGGTCAAGGTCATGGGTCAAGGTCATCAGGGTCAAGGTCACCAAGGTCAAGGTCACCAAGGTCATGGGTCAAGGTCATGGGCCAAGTCATTGATGGCAAGGTCATGGGTCAAGGTCGTCGAGGTCTGGAACCAAAAAATGGTAAAAGTCCAACACCTCATGTCTAAGCTTGACTGGTTCTGAAAGACCTCCACCTCAATTCAGGTATGTTATGAATAGACTTGTTCTGAAAAAGAAAAAAAAATCAAAGGGCCTACAATTATTCACATTTTTCATTTCTGACTAGCTTGCCTTTTGAAACCGGAATCGAATTCTTTTCAATCAGATCGGTATGCACCACACCTGACACGATATTCATAAAAAAAAATTTAATCTGACATGATATTCAAGAAGGAATTTTTAATTTTTTCAATTATGTGTACACCCTACAAACAAATTCAAATTTTAATAAGAAAGGGAAGTAACTTTTTTGTCTTGCTGAAATTTTTATAAAATTACTTCCCTTGTATTAACTTTTTAATCGGACATGATATTCAAGAAGGAATTTTTTATTTTTTCAATTATGTGTACACCCTACAAACAAATTCAAATTTTAATAACTTTCTGGTCTTGCAGAAATTTTTACAAAATTACTTCCCTTGTATTAACTTGTACTCAAACAAAGGAAAAAGTAATCTGAAATAAGGGGCGATTCCTTCCTTTTTCTGGTGCTCAAGTCATGGTAAAATTATCTAGTTACTGTCTATGTTACGTCTGATGTTTCATTTGGCTCTCACTTGGCCAGGGTGTGATTTATAATTTACTGCAAAGCCAATAATCGCCAATACTGTGTCAGGTCTGTTCGCTTTAAAGGACAGGGTTATTGTACATGACACCACAATTGAAATCTGTGAAGCATGATATTAATAAGCCCACTGCGACCGACATCGGCACGAGAACCTTTGCTTACTGATGGGTAGGTCCAAATTTAAATCACATACTTCAGTGCACGCATTTGCGTTTTGTGTTTGTTTGCTTTTTTTTTGGAGGGGGGTGGGGGTGTATAACTATTGTCTCTGTCAACACCTAATCATTAACCTGATCAAGTGATGCCAAGTGAAACTTAATACTTATTAACAAGTTGCAACTAACTTTTAGGAACCTGCAGAGGTAACCTTTAAGTGTGTTGTCATAAGAACTTATTAATTACTTACCCTAAGTTCTTACAAGTACTTACCCTAAGTTCTTACAAGTACTTACCCTAAGTTCTTACAACAACTTGACTCAAGTCCCAAGACACTGAGACAGTTTTATCAAGATACAAGGACAATAAAAAAACTTTTTTTTCTCAGTAATACTCGGGTGGTGGTGCTGATGGGGTTAAATAATCAGGCACAAGTGGTGTAAATGACGTGTCATCTCTCTGCGAAGCATATGACAAAATATTGATTGATTACCAAATCTGATTTTTATTTGTTTAAAAGATTGTGTAGTTTTTCTGTGGTTTCCTGAACACCGATCTTTTTTCCCATCTCTAAAAAACTGGCCTTCAGTTCTTCAACATTCACAGGAGATTGACTATGCATTTTGTTTTGTATTTCAGATTTCTGTTTTTTGTAATTATTTAAATCATCCTGGACCCGCTTAAATTCTTCATCATCAATACAATTATCATTTAATGCCTTACTGATAATAAGTTTCATACTGCTCAGCTTTGCACCAGCCAGCGTACTCAATGCTTCATGTTTCTGTAATTTTGTGTGAAACCTCTTGTTTAAGGCCTCCAAACCAAAGCATGCTAGGCATGTAGCAACGCTAACACCCTCAATTGCTATTCCAGCCAAACTTCCAATTCCCGTGGCAAACAGAACAATACCCCCTACAGAACATCCAGCTGAAACTGCACCAATAGCCATAGAAGTGTTTTGAACAGAATTAAAAACGGTCTGATACCGTCTCTTACATCTGGAGTACCTCGCCTCTTCACTTTCCAAATATTTAATTGCTTCTGTAATATTCATTAAACGAAATGCATCTGTCTGTAATGTTTTATCTGATGCAATTGGCACAGCTGTCGCATGCGGATCAGGCGCAAGCGTTGATTTAGTCATCGCAATCGATTCAGTCGGCTCAAGCGTCGGTAGTATTGGATAAAATTTTACCATATTTTTTTATTGACAAATATTTTTTTATTTTTTTATTTAATCATCAATTACATTTTGCAACTCTTCAAAAGTATACAATTTGCTAGCATAATAAAATGCAAAAAGATCAATGTGTTCAAGGTTTATGTAACTTAAACGAACAAAAGTTAGTTTATCAACAATTATCTTGACAGCCGGAACACTGCTCGAAACATTAATAACATCAACATTTTTTTGTAATAGCAATAAAAACCTTTGTTGATTCTGATACTGTTTCATCCCATGTAAGTTCTATTCCCTGTGCAATATTTGCCTCTTTTGCAGAAGTTACAGATTTCATGATAATTTCAAATACTATTGTCGCTTCTCTAGCCACGACTAAGCTTGCTGGCATAAACACAACAGAAGTATCTGATCTACCCTTTCTAGTTGTAAGAAGATACCGCCGTCTCTCATAATTTTCAACTTTCAGTTTATCTCTGCTATTGTTGTCTGGGGCAAAGCTTGGAACAAGGCTTACAATAAGCGGCCCAGAATTAACAACTTTCCTAAACACTAAGGCGCCTTCGTCATCAGTGTATACATAAGGACTAATAAATTCAATCTTTATGTCCCAGTCAATTGTAGGTGCTGGCGTAGGTGCAGGTGGTACAGGTGAAACCACCCACTTACTACCCACATGTATTAAGTTGTAAGGTGCATTATTTACAGGTGGAGTAGGTACAGTAACATCACGAAGCTGACCAAGTTTAGGAATCTGTCTTTCACCGTCTTTCATGTCAACAATTACTTTCCTCTTGTACATGCCATTTAAATCAAGTTCAAAACCATATATTTCTCCAACATCCCCTTCCTTCTCAAAATCCTGTACGTCTGCCAAATCTTTCAACTCTGTTACTGGACATGCAACTGGTATGATTCTCGGCTTTGGACCACCACTCATTTTTATAAACAAAAATAAAATTATTTAATTTCCAACACAACACTAAAATCATGCATAACAATTGGTTTGTCATCCTGATTAGTTACAGATATACTCAGTGACTCAAATAAACTAGAACCTAATTTCTTAAACTGCGCAGGAAATCTAACAACCACACTTTCACAATAAGGAGCAGTTCCAGCTGGCACACATCTGAACAAAGTTGAAGGCTTTCCATTGTGTACATTTTCAGTCGTGTTTAGTTCTTTCAAATAAACATTAAATACTGTGTGTACTGCCAAATAAACAGGGCGTTTCCCAGTTATTTTAAGTTTTTTTGTCTTCATTGTTATAATGCCAAACTTTAATTCATCTAAAAGATCTGTTCTCCACCAATCTTCGTCAATATAAAATCCAAGTAAATATGCAAATCTGTCTGAGATCCTTAACCAATTTTGTGTCGGAAATTCTAATGTAACAAGTAGGTTAGCTGGATTTAAAGTTGCTTTAATTTTAAAATTACTTTGAAACCATTCAGCTATAGTACAAAAGTCATAATACCCAGCTGGTAAAGTTTCAGTCATATCATAAAAAACTACTTTATAATCTGTATCATTTGTAACATTAAACCATTTTACTGTATAGAACATTTCATGGATAGCTACAGCCTTGCTACCATCTTGATTATCAATCCCATTAGTTAACCACACTGGTTTGCTTGTGTCAAGATTTGTTAAGGTAATAAACATTTTTATTATCTCATATAAAAAGAAGGATGGAATTTAAATCACCAACCATTACCACTACAAACGCATTTCAATTTAATGTGGATGCCAAATATAATGTTTCACCTACTTATGAACAGAAAATAATTCAACTAAATCAGCTTGACATAGCTGTGTCTGAACAAGATCTATTCCAAGTCAAAGTACCAAATCCATTTGATCATTACCTAAACACTCCAATAACAGACGACTCTACTGCAAGAAAGTGGTCTTCAAGTCCACTACAGATGTTTCAAAACCAACTCAACTTTGCTATACTATGCTCAACTACAGGCTGTGGTGTTTCATTCACAGACCACTTGAATCACTCAAACAAACTGATTAGATCTGTCTATCGTTTCCATGTTTATTACCAGCTTAGACGTATACTGTCAGAACTGCATACACCATTACCCACTGAATCCAGTTTCAACAGGTATAACAACCCCATGGATATGAAAGCGTTTGAACGCATTTGTAATGAATTTAACATAAGCACTAAGTATGACTTCACACAAAAACTTGATGATCACAATGGTATGGGTACACTGTATTATGCTTTGAGTCACAGACAATACCCTCAAGACTATTACCCTGGTTACACTTCATTCTCATCAAAATCAGAAGTGTGGTTAGGCTCAATAGAGCAGAAACAGTCTAATGCGTGGACCACATTTATTTTAGATAAAACTGACGGGTTTACTCAAGCAGGAGTCGAGCGCGTAAATGAGTCAATCAGAACATATGTCTGGTGTATACTAGGTGCACAATCACTAACAAAATCGAACATTATAAATGGAAGTGGTAAATTTGAAGCACAAAAACAATTTCTTGCAAATCTTGAAGATTCAATCAACTCAACAGTTGATCTCCCATCTAGCATACAACGCTACCAAGACGTACTCAGATATGCTAGATCAAAAGTTGACTTTGTAGTTGGCGTCGGGTTATACATGTTACCATCTGACCTTCAACTCCAAATGGGTACAATAACAAATTATAATAATGAAATCATTGTTGCAGGTGTTGGTCAAAAACTCAGTCTCAATCAATCTGTAAACTTAGGAGGAACCACTGCGCCTGTACTGTCATTAAAATCATTACAGGTGGTTACTTCCCCTGCCCCACCACGGGCACCCATACAGTCAGTAATGCCCCAAACATCACTACCAACCCCTAACACACATGAATCAGAAAGAACCGCATTGACAATAGGATTAACAGGATTAGGGGTTTTACTTCTTTACCTGTTTCATTAAATAACCCACCATTAACCCTCCTACTGTCACCAAAAATACCCACACATGTTCTGCCATAAATCCTACTACCTTTGCTGCTGTACTAATCAACCAACTGACAACAGTGCCAATTATATTGGGTAACGCGTCTATTGCTTTCACAGCTAATTTCTTAAGCAAGTCTGATATGTGGGACAGTTGTTTCTTTACCCATGACTGTAAATCTTTTGGGTCTGTTGGAGTCGGTGGGCCTGGGGTTGGTGGTGCTGGGGCCGGGGCTGGACCACCACCACCACCACTGCCGGAGACAGCCAACACAGCAGTACTGATAATAAACCCAAGAGCTGTAATTAAACTAGCAATTGTGATACCCTGTTCTCTGAAAAGTGTTTTTAGTCTCTCAGCCAGAGTAGTGTCTTCATGAAGTATTTTCTGAATAGTTTCTCTAATCCTGTTAACTTGGGTTTTAAGTTTTTGTCTTCCAATACTAATCGTTTCTAACCGTCCTGATCTTTCTATCTGCAAATCATTTAATCTGTGTTGGATTCTTTCTTTCATTTCTGTGTCAAGATTCCCATTGTCTGCTGTAGCCAGTTTTTCTTTTTCACATTCTATGTGTTTATCAAGCTCTCCCAGTTTGGCAAGATTATTAACCATCTCACCTCTTATTGTCTGCAGTGATTTATCTAACCCTATAATCTCCCGCATTGACAAAGGTGGATCTTCTATTGTTTTCATAGCATCATTTATTTGTCCTTCAGTAAATGATGTTTCTTGTATCACTGTGTTTGCTATTTCTGGTAGGCTTGTTACTGGTGCCATTTCAATTTCTTGCCCTGTTGGTAACTTTGTTTGCGTGTCTTGAAGCACACTAACCAGTCTTGGCATGACAGGAGACCCACCAATACCAAGTTGACGCAAGGCACTAACACCACCTTCATTTTTTATTGTACTTAAAGCCCTAAACCTACTAGGGTCTTTTTTGTTAGTCAATAGTACTTTTTCTTTGTCAACAGTATTTAAATATAAATGACCCTTGCCATCAAGTTCAAACTGGTTAGGGTCTATGTTGTCTGGGCGGCCACCAACATGATCATAAAATGAGTTCACTTTAGTTTCTAAAAGTTCGTGACGTAAACTGTAAATATTTCTTGTACCAGTCATATCTGCCATATCTGTCATATCTGTTGTATTACCAAAATCATACGTGTCATCCATTTCAAAATCTTCATGATTAAATCCTCCCACGGCCATTGTTTTATTAATTTATTATTTTTTATTGTGCATAATAAAAATGACACAGTCTTACGAATCAAAGTTAGACCCATACAGAAAACTACGTGAGCCTCTGGGTGTTAAGGCCATTCGACAATCGATAGTCATCACGAACAATCCAAGTACCATAGACCAGAACCAAACACTTACAGTTAAGTTTCCAAACCTAGGTCCCAGTGATGTTATTGTTCCTGGCACTGCACGCCTAGCATTTAATATTGAACTATCATCAGACGCAGATGTAAACAGAACACTGGTTGACAATCTTGGCAGAGCAATTGTTAGAACTATTAAAGTAAAACTTGAAGGACAGGAAGTGTTTAGTCTTGACGACTCCGATGTATTCTACTGTTACAAAGACCTTTGGCTCACAAGAGAAGAACGAGAAGACCGTGTTTACCAAGGCATACAGTCTGATAATGTTGGTAAACTTTGAATCAATGCTGGAGATAAATCAACGTCAGCAGCCCAGGACGTTATTATAGCAGAAACATATGGAACCATATTTTACATTCCACTTGAGTTTGAAATTCTAACAGCACATTTGCCTTATTATCAAGGGGCACTGAATGACCGTTTGAGTTTTGAACTAACTTTCAATGACTACTCCAAAGTTATAAAATCATCTGCCACAGATGCAACATATAAGATCTCTAACATTTCTTTGGAATATGAAATTGTCACACATACTGAACTAGCCAGACTCATACAAAATCAATACCAGTCAAGACTTCCAATTTATTAGACATAGTTTAATACCCAAAGACAAAAGCGACCCAATGTGGAACATAAACTTGAACACACCTGCTAGGTCACTTAAAGGTATTCTTATGTTGTTTGTTGAACCTGTGAGTCCATACAAAAGGGATTCAGAAAAATTCTACAATCCAAAGATTACACATTTGTCCTGTACAATTGAAGGCCGCCCTAATCAAGTGTACACGTCTGGAATGTTACCTTATCAACACTATGATGAGATCACAAAGTATTTTGTGGGTGGAAGGATTAGAGATAAACCTGCAAACATTGCGTGCAAAGATCTACATCTGTATGATGTAAGGATTGGTCAATACCTTACAAACAAGTATGCACTGTGGCTAGACCTTAGTAGTACAGATGATGATTACCTTCATGGGTCAGGTCGAACTGTTGAGAATGGCAGTGATGGAATTACAATCCAGATACAAGAAAAGGTTGAAAAAGCCGAAGCCATAAATATATATTTGTACCTGATATATGACGCACAACTCAATATACAAGACAGTAGACTGAGTGGACACATATATTAAAATTATATTGTGTATTAAAATGAACCGGAGCTTGATGACCCTTGACCCACACTGTGGGTTGTTTTGTGGTGCCACAGGGTGTGGGAAAACTGAATTTGTTCTTAACCTATTACAAACAAGATACATACACCACTTTGAAAACATTGTAATATTTTGTCCTACAATAAAACACAACAAAGCTTATCACAACCGTTTATTCATTTGGACTGACAGCAACATATACTTAGTCGACCCTGAGAAAAAACTGAATGACTACCTACAATATTTTTACAAGCAATTTGAAGGACAGTCAACATTGTTTATTGTTGATGACTGTTCTGCAGAGAAAGACATTGTCAAGAAGAGAAACACTCTATCAGAACTTGCCTTCAGTGGCAGACACGCAAAAATCATTGTATGGATTCTCACTCAAAAATATAATGCTGTAGTGAAAGATTTTCGAGAACAGTTAAAGTTTATCTGTTTGTTTTACTGTAAGGACCGTGACAGCTTTGAAGACTGTCTCAGAGAAAATGATGTCATCCCAAATAAGCATGAACGTGATGATGTGAAAAATAAACTGAAATCAACTAAGCATCTAAAGCTCATTTTAAAGACAGATCAGCCCACAGGGTATGGGTTAGTAAATTAAATTATACATTTGTTTGTCCAATAAAAATGACAGACGGACAAATCATACAGGTGCTTGATCTCACACACCTTTTCAAAGATGTTATGCACTTTACTGACTTAATATCACCCAAACAGACTTACATAAGCCTTTCAGCACCATCAGAAATATATGCTACATATAGTGTGACTTTGGATTATGTCGATGAGCATCCAGATGTGGAGCGCATGACAGTTGATTTAAAGACACCTACTTTTAAAGTTGATGATACCAACTATGGTTGGTTAGGAGAAGTTTGTTATAGTATATTTAAACAACTGCGCAAACTAAATGTTTATATTGACAGTGTTACAGTTAATAAAGTGGTATTACACAAGGTGAGCAAGCAGAGTCAGCGGTAATATTTTTTATTTTATTATTTTGTCGGTCAAATAAAAATGATGGACAATTCACAAAGCCCTGGCCCATCAAACCCTGGCTCATCTGGTTTAAGAAATGTGTTTCACACAACAAACTTGCCTATATCTAATAGTAACAATGTCTATGAATCAATAGAAAACTCTTTTTCTGTCATACAAAATAATCTTCTGACAGGTAGTGTAAAGATTCAGGTTGTTGCTAAAATAGAATTTACTAGAATGGACGGTGAGGTGATTGTATCGTATATATCAACAAGACAACACACAGTTAACACAAGAAGGGAATTAGAGAACGTGTTTAGAGACAGACTATTACCAGACTTCCTCCAGGCGATTGACAGTGCAAAAATGAAGGGGTCTGGCTAGCATGAAGGGCATGTGCATGAATTACAACTAAAGCAGTCTAGGTATCATCCTATATTAGGTAAATCATGGTTGCCACTGCCAACAGAAGTAGCAAACAAAAAGGCTGTTGTTAACATACAGAACAAAGACAATTTCTGTTTCATGTGGTGTGTGCTTGCTAAACTACACTTTGTGAGGTCAAGACCTGATCGCGTATCTAACTACATCAAATTTGTAAATGAACTCAACTTTAGTGGCATTGAGTTCCCTGTTAAAATAGAGGACATAGACTTGTTTGAAAAATTAAATCCTGGTATATCTGTGAATGTGTTCGTGTGGGATAATGAATCTGAGAACAAGTTACAACCAATTAGAGTGTCCCCAATTGCACCAACATATGGTCAGTCAGAAGATAAGCATGTTGACATGTTGCTTATCGGCCCTGCCGGTGATGACAATAACTTTCACTACACAATTATCAGAAATATGTCACGTCTAATTCATGGACATACAACAAAACACAATGGCAAACAGGAAGTTTGTAAAAGATGTTTACAAAGATTCTCCTCCATAAACGTAGCGCACAAACACATCCTACATTGTAGGTCACCTGATGACATACAGACTGTACTTAAGTATCCACATCCTGGTAGTCAAGTGTATTTTAAGAACTATGGGAATCAACAAAAGCTGCCGTTTGTAGTGTATGCAGATTTTGAATCATTAGTTGTTCAATATGAAGGTCCTGTTCCAGAATCATTACCAAAGACTATAAAACTAAGTGACCAAGTGGTGTGTTCTTTTGGATACATTCTTGTTAGGTCAGACAGTCTTCATTCAGAGCCTGTTATCTACAGAGGTGAAAATGCAGCTTGTCTGTTTTTAACAGAAATGAGACATCTGTATAGTCAGGTAGTACAATATCTCACATGTCAGATGCCTCTGGTGATGACAGAAGAAGACAAACTAAAATTTGATACAGCTGAGACGTGTTGGATTTGTGAACAACCTTTAGGTGGTGATAAAGTTCGTGACCATGATCACATAACTGGGCGTTGCAGAGGTGCTGCACATAGCAATTGTAACTTATTATTAAAAATAGATCCTAAGACATACAAGTTACCAATCTTTTTCCACAATCTCAAAGGGTATGATTCACACATCATCAGGCAGGCTGTAGATGAGTCGTACAAAAACATAAGTTGTATTGCCCAGACAACTGAGAAGTACTTGACTTTTAGGTTAGATAAATTAGCATTTTATGACTCCATGCAACATTTGTCTTTAGGGTTGGCTAGTCTGGCAGAAGGACTGACTGAGTATCCAATAACGAGTAAATATTTTGAGCCAGACTTGGTTAAGAAAGGTGTCTATCCGTATGAGTACATTGATCACTGGGTTGTGTTTGAGGAAACAAGACTGCCACCAAAAGAGAAATTTTATTCCACACTAACTGGAAAAGGTATTTCTGACTCTGAATACCAACACGCTCTTGATGCGTGGGGTAAATTAGGATGTCAGACAATTGGTGATTACCACGATCAGTACTTAAAGGCTGACGTTTGCTTGCTAGCAGATGTATTTGAAAGTTACCGTAAAAAGGGTTTGTTACACTACAGTCTTGACCCTGCTTGCTACATAACTAGTCCTGGCATGACATGGGATGCATTTTTGAAATCCAGTAAGATATCTATAGACCTGTTGTCTGATCGTACGATGGGTGAAATGGTGGAACGTGGATTGAGGGGTGGGATAAGTATTGCAGCAAATAATTATGCCAGAGCCAACAACAAATATCTGGACGACCCGGGGTTTGACCCCTTGAGGTCAAGGTCATTCATTACCTATGTAGACGCTGTCACGTAACGGATGTGACATGTTGTTTTATTTTTTCGCCAAGTCGTTTTCTTGTTAAATAATGTAGGTCGCCGACTTCTGTAAATAGCCTTAGTTTAGGGAAGTTAATAAATGTAGTGTGAGCGTAATCGTAAAGCCCGTGCAGCAAGCTTAGCAGTGAGCGAGTACAGCGGTTGCACGCTTTCGTCGAGTAGCTTTAACCGAACAGTGTTCAGAGTAAAGTTAACCTGCGAGGTAGCAGAGGGATATTACAGTCAGTCAGTCGAGTTAGCTAGCGCAGCGAGAGTCTGGGTCAGGGTGCGGCCTCGTTTGGAGCCCTTGACAAGCTGTGTGAGGGTTGTATTACCCTCCCTGCAAGACCACGGCCAGTGTTCCTGGGTGTGGGTGTCCGAGAGACTAGTGACCACGGCTGCTACTCAACAGGAGACCCCTCCGGTTCGTCTTCGTCTTTGTTTGTCTCGTCCTGCCGGAGGACTCACCAGTGACAGGTAAATGTTCATGCCATTTTCTCAGTTAGCTGCTGTGCTCTCAGGTGTTTGAATGTGTACATAGGTTCGGAAGGGTATGTTCGTCTAGTTTTTTAGTGATGTTTTAATCGAGTCTTTAACCATGGTTTTTAGGTTGGGTTGTAATGTGGTGGGTGTCGGATTTAGTTTATGTTCGGCTGTCGCCGAGTATCAGTATATTTAAAGGGCCATGTTGTTAAATTGAATTAAAGTGGGTATCCTTTCAAATATATTTGTATTAAGTCCTAGATGTAATGTAATAAGATTGTCACGTGGGGTGGTTGTTGGTGATTATTTGATATCTTTGTATGTACATGTGGATATTTTGATAATGTTGGTTTTAGCAGTGGCAATGTTATTATACAAAAGTGGTTGTGCTAGCTTAATGTTAGTGTGATGGAATAGTGCAGACCTGGTGAATGTTGAATGTACATAGGAAGCTTTCATATCCATGATTGTATATTTAATATGGCCAAGGCGGGTATTAGGGTGAGACGAGACACAACTCACGTGGTTTGTGAGTAGGTGCGTGTCAAATAGGCCAGAATTAACTGTGTTGGCACTTTGACTGACAATGCGCCCTTTTACAGTGCACTGGCTTCGAAGATTGGCTTCGAAGATTTCGTCGTTCTTCGATCTCTTCATCATCCACGACCAACGGTGACGCATCATCGGGAGTCGGAACGCCTTCGCTAGCCGGTCCTGTTGGACAAGTACGTTGGGCTACAGCAGGCTGATTCTACGTTCTGAGCGTCGGTCACAGGCGTGCGTGGGCAAGCGCGGCTACGGTGCTCTGTGGTGTAGGGGTAGTACTCTTACTTTACGAGCCACCCTGTCTAGTGTGGGACAGAGGACACTGTACAGAGACAAAGTTACCCGCCTTGTATAGCCGTTGGCCATATTAGTCATTTTCACCTGTTAGTCATTTTCGCATATTAGTCATTTTCACCTGTTAGTCATTTTCGTCTGTTAGTCATTTTCACCTGTTAGTCATTTTCACTTGTTAGTCATTTGTTATCTGTTAATCTTTTTTCAGTGTTAATACGTTATGAGTGTATGCGTGGGTATGTGTGAGTGTGTGGGGCGTTAGTGGTTTGGGTTGGGGGTTAGAGTAAGAGTAGGTAATAAAGGATTTGTTTGTTGTTTATCCCTGGCGTTGCGTTATTTATTTAGAGTGGGTGGGTTTTCTCGAGTGTCAGCACTCATATTGTCCACGGCGCCCTGACTCCGTCAGGCGTGTCGTGACATATTTGGTGGCAGCGGTGGGATAAGGATTAGGGGGAGGTAACAGATTAGGTAGATTAGGGTATTTTTGTGCGCCAGTGACCGTTTGTTCGTGTTGTGGTACGAGTAAGATTTAGCGGGCGGTTGGCGGGAGTGGGGGCGTATTGCGCCAGGGGCCACGGCCAGAGAGTGCAGTGCGCATAAACGGGGGGTGGCATGAGTGGTTGCCTCTCATTACTCAGGTACCGAGTGGTGAGGACCCTTCGGCTCTTGTCACTGTCTAGTCCTGATTCGTTGTTTGTATTCTGTGTATTTATTTGTTTTGTTTTATCTTTGTCAGGGGTCCTGCTGGGGAGCAGTTGTCGTCGCTGCCTCCGGGACACCCACATCAGGATGCCCCCTAAACGGGAGACCAGGGCCACCCGTGCCACGTCGGGGCACGACCCTGAGTCCGAGGGAGGTGGTGCAGGGGATGATGGTCCAGGAGAGAGAGGAGCCACTTTGGCCACTCCCTCTCGGAAGGAAACGGTGGTGAGTGCCCTTACCCGTACTCTCACTGCAGCAGGACTGACACCCAGTAGGGATCAGGAAAGTAAAGAGGGGTTAGGGGTGATAGTAAACCCATATGAGCAGTATAAAGTAATAGGAGAGGGCCTAGGACTTAGTGGGGGAGCTCTAACCCAGTTCATCCTGTCCGAAGTTAGGAGAGAGGAAGAAAAACGGGAACGTGACCTAGAGCGTAGGGCGTTGGAGAGGCGGTTCCAGATGGACCGTGAGGCGGCTGAGCAAGCTAGGAGGGATGACTTAGCATTGACCGAACGTAAGCTAGCTGCCGCGGAACAAGCACGGAAAGAAGAGCTAGCTGCCGCGGAACAAGCACGGAAAGAAGAGCTAGCTGCCGCGGAACAAGCACGGAAAGAAGAGCTCATCGCGGCCGAAACGCGGCTTAGATTACAGTTAGCAGCATCGGAAAAGAAGTCAGTTACGGAGTCTAGTCAGCATTACTCGCTCAAGATGCGTCCGTTAGAGGATAAGGAAGATGTGGAATCTTACCTTCAGCTCTTTAAGAGAGTAGCCGAAACCCAGGGGTGGCCGAAAGAGGTATGGGGGATCAGGTTAGCACCTCTATTGCAGGGGGAGGCCCGTGATGCATACCTTAGGCTGACCGTAGAGCAAGGGATGATGATGATGAATCTTTATTTATTCAGGATAAAGCTATTAGGCAACTCAATGCCTGTCTTACAAGCTGTCCTGTAAACAAACAACATAACAGGAAAATAAACAGAGCATGCAAATACTAACAATAATAATAATAATAATAAGAAGAAGAAGAAGAGGAAGAAAAACTACGGGAAAAAAACGCAATGGAGAATTTGTAACTGCCTCCGATGCAAAAAGCAAGAGAACGAAACGCGTGCACAGCATTAATATTATACTCATCTAAGACAGTGTCATAGAATCAGCAGCATCAATAGCGTATAGTGACACCGACAACACAATAGATGAGCAGGTAGCAAATTTAAGGAGAAAGAGAAAAAAATTTGACGTTTACGTGTTATCAGCAGAATTATTTTTATATGGCAAACTGTGAAGTCACGCTGATTGGAAGTGAGTGTGCAAGGCACGTTTAAAATGGATTTTATCGCAAAATGATTTAATGTTTAATGGCAATGAGTTCCAGACAGAACTACCAGAAA
Organism: Semisulcospira habei; assembly: GCA_036245525.1. Taxonomy (NCBI): domain Eukaryota; kingdom Metazoa; phylum Mollusca; class Gastropoda; family Semisulcospiridae; genus Semisulcospira; species Semisulcospira habei. Next base: position 224,520,508 of record BTPG01000001.1, on the reverse strand, counting down.
ATAGAAGGCTTGACTTGTAGAGATCTATCCGTGGGCGGGGTAAGTGAAGCAAGTCATTCCTCGTATGTAGGTGATTCCGAGGGCTGAAGTTAAATATCATGCGCAGATATTCCGGGGCTTGATAATGAAATATTTTGTGCATGAGGACGCATTTGTTAAATTTGAGTTGTTCCTTCAGTGTAAGCAGGCCAAGGGATTTTATTTTCTCAGCCGTGGAAATAGGGTTAGGAATAATTAACTTAACTGAACGACGATACAGCGAGTTTAGTTTTTTAAAATGAAGTTCACTGCATTCGTCCCACAAAGAAGACGCATAGTCACAGTGGCTTTTAATGTGTGCGTGAAAGAACAATGTACAGCACTTTGTACTAAGAATATGTCTAAGTTTAGATAGCAGAAATACATTCCTGGACAAGGTTTTGCACAAACTGTCGATATGTGGCGACCAGTTCAGCTGGTCGTCAATTACAACTCCCAGTAGGCGGTGCCTGGATACTTGTTGGATAGGTTTATTGCCAAGTGACAGTTTCAGAGGGGCAGGATGTAGCTGACGCTTTTGGCGGGTTGTTATCAACATGCTTTTGGTTTTAGAAGTACTGGTTAGCATGCGATTTTGCGCACACCAATCTGACACTTCATCGAGACTCTGCTGGAGGATACAATTTAGCGTCGTTTCACGTTTGTCTGATGTATGCAGAGTTGAATCGTCAGCAAAGAGTTCGCATTTAACCTCAGGATTTGAGATGGAAAGAGGTAGATCATTGATGAATAAAGAAAATAAAAGAGGCCCTAGGATAGATCCTTGGGGAACTCCGTGCATCACTATACCTTCTTTCGAATACCGCCCATTTGAGTACACCTTCTGTCGGCGGTTACTGAGGTAGGAGGAGAAAAAAGCTATAGAGTTCGAATCAAGCTTATATACTGAAAGTTTCTTTAAAAGAATGTTGTGATCGACTAAATCAAATGCTTTGGTTAGGTCCAGAAAAACTGCACCATTTAATTTGGAATTGTTTATTGATGAGAGCCAAGAGTCAACAATGTGAACGAGGGCAGTATGACATGAGTGTTTAGGTCTAAAACCAGACTGAAGAGATACGAGGAGGCGGTGATTCTCCAAGAATTGGAGTAGGTGCTTATGAACGTGTCTTTCTAGTGGCTTCGATAATAGTGATAACACTGAAATAGGACGGAAATCGTTTGGACTTTTGGGATCTGTACATTTGGGAATGGGGACAACTTTAGCATCTTTCATGGCATCTGGAAAAATACCTTGCTTGATAGAAAGGTTGAATATAAATGTCAAGGTGTCAGCTGTGTATGGAAGGGACAATTTCAGTACCATGTTGTTTATTCCATCCAGGCCACACGATTTACTTGTTAGAGTAGAAATATATTTACCTACTTCAAACACTGTCATAAGAGGTATGGAGAAGGACGCACCTGTTGCAGACTCACAGTGTGTGCGCAGTTTATCAGAACAACTGTAACTATCAGTGCCACTGGAAAAAGACTGTACAAGGGACTCAGCAATATTTAAAAAGTGGGAATTGAAGTCGTCTGGAGTTATGCCTGGAGAGGTAGCAGCATTGATGGAACTCCTCTTCTTTGTAAACAAATTGATTGCATTCCAGACACTTCGGGTATCTTTACCCTCTGCGATAACTTTTTCCGCAAGCGTTTTATGTGCTTTTCTAAGTAAGGATTTTACAAGATTACGTTGTTTCTTAAAATCCGCAAACTTTTTCTGTCGTTTTAAGTCATCTCTTAGTTTCATTGCGTGAATGATGTCCTTTGACAACCAAGGCGGAAGGGTAGGGTGTTTAACGCGTTTAGTCCTTAGTGGGGCATGTTTATCGAGGACCCAAAGAAATAGCTTGTACCAAAGCGAGAGGGCTTCATTGGGATCATTAGTGTTATAAATAAGGTGAAAGGGCGTGATTGAGAGGTCATGAAGAAAGTCATCTTTGTTGAACTTTGTGTAAGACCTGTATGTGATGGTAGTGTGGTGTTTGTGCTGGGGTTTATCACGTTTAACTGAAAGATTAAAACAAGTAGGAAAGTGATCGCTAATGGCTACATTCGGCACGTGGACGTTTGTGACAGCGGGTGCATTAGTAGTATAGATGTGGTCAATCAATGTGGCGGATGACAAAGAAACTCTAGTGGGAGACCGAACCATCTGCTGCAGGCCAAATAATGAGGTGGTGCAATTCCACGCCGCATTACCAGTCTTTAGCAGGTCAATATTAAAATCGCCTAGAAGGTGTATATCTTTGTTGTGACGTTGTTGCACCTTATCCATCATGGTGACAAAATCATCATACCATGAAAATGTGGCTGAAGGGGTGCGATAAATAAATCCAATTAGTGTGGGGGAAGATTTGTCACATTTCAGTTCAAGAAATAAACTTTCAACGTGACAAGACTCTAAATCCATGCGGCGGGTAACGTACTGGTGGATAGAGTTATGAATGTACACAGCTATACCAGTATGACCGGGGGATGATGCATCTCTACGGAATACAGCATAGTTATGAATGGAGATCGAGGCGTTACTAATATGTTCCCTGAGTCTAGACTCAGTAAATCCAAATATATGAAAGGGTTGGGGTTGTGAAAGTAAAACAGTGGCGTCGGGCACTTTGTTGTATAAATGATAAACGTTAAGGTGCCCTATCCGTAAATCATGCTTAGTCAGCGAACACTGATGTACATGTGGGCTACAGGCAGGCATGATGAAGCAACACGTGGGGGGAAAATGTGTACAAAAGTCAATTAAGAACAAATGAAAACTTTTGAACTCTAACAAAGTTAAACAAAACCCAGGAGAAACTACAGTGCTGAAAACTCAGCTCAGTCTATCGCTTTCGCTGCAGACAACGTCACACCCCACGCAGGGGAAATAATAGGTCGTTACGTTCTGTAGGCGAATGAGTCACTGAACGTATACCGTATCTGTGATATATACAAATATCTAAACCGGCTCCTTAGCGTCACATCCCACATAGGGGAAATAATGTGTTGGTTACGTTCTGGAAAGCGAAATAAATGAGTCACTGATCGGAGACCGTATAATATACGATACACACACTGGCTCCTTTTGGAAAAGATTTTGAGGTGGTGAGGGAGACCTTACTGAGAAGATTCAGGCGTGACGCTGAATATTACAGACGCCAGTTTCGCGAAGCTAAAAAGGAGAGTCTCGAAACGTTTCCCCAGTTGTACGTTAGGTTAAAGACCTCAGTCAAGTGTTGGTTCACTTTAGCCCATAAGAACATAGAGGACGTAGAACAAGTGCTAGACGTGTTTCTGTCTGAGCAACTTTATGCTATTATGAATGCAGACCTTGAAATGTTCGTTAGGGAAAAACGTCCTAGGAATGGTGAAGAGGCCGCGGAGCTAGCGCAGCTCCATATCGACACCAAACGCGCAGTCTCGCGTCCATTGGGTGGGGGGCCGATTCGTCCGCCGTTCAAGAAGGACAAAGGGTCGAATAAACCCCCTGAGGCCAAAGTAGAACATAGGGCAGAACCAGCTAGTTCAGGCAGGGGGACTGGTGAACGGCTGTGTTTTAAGTGTAACAAACCAGGGCACTTAGCAAGGAACTGTCAGAGTAAGGCGTCAGTTAACCAAGTCACCATTGCCCCTGAGACAGTAGCCGTAATGACAGAGCCCGTGACCGTAGGGATGCGGACGATCCGGCCCTACGACCCGTGGAGTAAGGGATTAGCCAAGGGAAAGGAAGTTCATATCATGCGTGATACCGGCGCGGATATGAGTGCGATCGCCGCCAAGTGGATAGAACCCAGGGATCTTACAGGTCGGTTCATCGACGTCAATCCCGTCGACCATACTAAGTCCGATAAGTATCCGACTGCATGGGTTGAAATCGATTCCCCATTCGTGTGAGGGACGATCGAACTTATCGTAATGGAGCGCATGGGACCGGACGTAATCCTAGGAAACTGGGTGACTTTTTCAGATGGGAAACGTAGTCCCGTATCCATCGATGCCGGTGAGTGTGCTATGGCAGCAGCGGTCCAAACTCGAGCTCAGGTTCAGAGGGAAAAGGAGGGAGAGAGCGCGCTTAAAGTCGTTAAGCAGGCCGATCTCGATGTGACTCCTGCCCAACTGATAGAGTGGCAAAACCAGGACGAAACTCTAGCTCGCGCTAGGAATTTGGCCGAAGAGGGCCGAGCAATTCCGTCAGGGAAAAGTCTGATAGAATTTCGCAGGAGGAAGGGAATTCTGTATCGGGTCTATAGCAAAGGAGGCAGCCAAATGTCCCAGTTAGTTGTCCCGAAGCCTTTGAGGGAGACTGTAATGCGTTTAGCGCATGACCCACCGATGGGGGGGCATTTGGGAGGCAAGAGAACCCGGGAACGCATTTGGGGTACTTTCTATTGGCCGGGACAGTGTGCTCAAGTTCGCAGGTACTGTGAGTCATGCGAACAATGTCAGAAAGTAGTACCAAGAGGGAGAGTACCACGGGTTCCTATGCAACAGCTTCCGCTAGTAGAAGAACCATTTCAGAGAGTAGCGGTAGACATTGTGGGGCCTATTGCTCCAGCTTCCGACAGAGGAAACCGATTCATTCTCGTGACCGTCGATTACGCCACTCGATACCCCGAGGCAGTACCTTTAAAGGGGATCGAAGCAGAAAGGGTCGCTGAGGCATTGTTAGAAATCTGGTCTAGGGTGGGGATTCCGAGGGAGGTACTCACCGACCAAGGGTCCCAGTTCACTTCACAAGTGATGTCTGAAGTCAACCGTTTGCTGTGCATCCAAGGCAAGTGTACTACTCCTTACCATCCGCAGGCAAATGGCCTAGTCGAACGTTTCAACGGTACCTTGGTGTCCATGTTGAAGAAGTTAGCTAGCGAGCAACCTCGATGTTGGGACAGATACATCCCCTCATTGCTGTTTGCGTACAGGGAGGTTCCTCAGGAATCGACGGGGTTCGCGCCGTTCGAGTTATTGTACGGCAAGACTGTAAGGGGGCCCATGTCAGTTCTACGGGATCTGTGGACGAAAGAGCAGATGGGAGAAGAGGTGAGAGATGCAAGCCAGTACGTAGTAGATTTACGGAATCGCATTGAAGAGACGTGCAGGTTAGCGCAACAGAATTTGAAGCTAGCTTCGAAAAAGCAGAAACGGCACTTTGACCGCAGAGCCAAACCACGCAGTTTTAATGCAGGAGACAAGGTTTTGTTGTTACTTCCAGTTAAACACAACAAGCTGGAGATGGCTTGGCAGGGACCATTCGAAGTTCTAGAGAGAGTCGGAGAGTGTGACTACAGGGTACGGGTGGGCAGTAAGAATAAACTGTACCATGCAAATCTGTTGAAAAAGTTCCAAGAACGAGTGTCAGTAGCTACAGTAGTGATAGATGAGGAGGACGAAGATGAGGGGGGAGAGGCGTTCGTGGTGGTAAAGGAAGTACCGACCATTCCTTTGGTAGCGTCTGAAGGACCCTCCGACGTCCATCTTGATCCTAACTGTCCAGAGGTCCATTCTAGTATAGAAGCTCTGACTGTCCAGTTTAAGGATATTTTGACAGATTATCCGTTGAGGACGACACTAGACTCATGTGAAATCCATTTGACTGATGAAGTGCCGGTGAGAACGAAGCAATATCCTCTACCTCATTTTCAACTAGAGGTAGTCAACGCCGAAGTGGATGCTATGCTAGAGATGGGAGTAATCGAGAGAGCCAATTCCCCATACAGCTCACCGATCGTCTTGGTGAAGAAGAAAGATGGCACTGTTAGGTTTTGTGTGGATTTTAGGGAACTGAATCAAAAGGTCGTGTTCAATGCTGAACCAATGCCTGACGTGGAGTACCTATTTTCCTTACTGTCTAAAGGCTACTGGCAGGTACCCATGTTAGAGAGCGACAAACCGAAAACTGCCTTCACCACACCGGCAGGGCAATTTCAGTGGAAGGTAATGCCTTTCGGGTTAAAGACGGCAGGGGCAATCTTTTCTCGAATGATGAGGAGGTTACTAGAACCTTTGCGATTGACGGAAGTTAGCAATTTCATGGACGACGTCATGATTGCTTCCTCCACTAAAGAACGTCACTTACAGTGTATTGCCCAGCTCTTTGGTAGGTTAAGAGAGGTCCAGTTGGCGGCCAGACCTACAAAGTGTTACTTGGGGTTCAAGCAGTTGGAATATCTGGGGCATACAGTGGGTAACGGTCAGATAAAACCAGAGGGAGACAAGATGCAGCAGATAAAAGACGCGCCGCGACCACAAACAAAGAAATAAGTCAGATCGTTTCTCGGGTTGGCAAATTATTACCGCCGGTTCGTTCCTAGCTTTGCGGCCATAGCAGCCCCACTAACCGACCTAACCAAGGGAGGAAAGACTGGACAGATCGGTTGGAACGATGCATGTGAGACAGCATTTGAGGCGCTGAAGGCGCGACTGTGTTCGGGTCCTGTGTGCTCATTGCCAGACTTCGATCGTCTCTTCGTGTTGCAGACAGATGCGTCCGAAGGGGGTGTAGGAGCCTTATTATGTCAGGACCATGGTAACGGTTTACAGCCTGTTGCATGCGCGAGCAAGAAACTATCCAAAGCAGAGCGTAACTACTCCACCATCGAAAAGGAGTGTCTTGCAATCGTGTGGGGAATTCAAAAATTCCGTCAGTATCTGTATGGTAGGACATTCGTCGTACAGACAGACCATAGACCATTGCAGTACTTGCAACAAGCTAAATCCACAAACAGTCGACTGATGAGGTGGGCTTTGCAGTTGCAGCCATTTTCCATTAGAGTAGAAAGCATAGCCGGTAAAGTAAATGTTCCTGCTGACTTTTTGAGTAGAACAGGGTGGTAGAAACCGTAAATGTGGAAGCAGTAATGGGACAGTCATATAGTAATCAAACCCGGGTGTTTGATCTGGGAGGGGGGTATGTCACGTAACGGATGTGACATGTTGTTTTATTTTTTCGCCAAGTCGTTTTCTTGTTAAATAATGTAGGCCGCCGACTTCTGTAAATAGCCTTAGTTTAGGGAAGTTAATAAATGTAGTGTGAGCGTAATCGTAAAGCCCGTGCAGCAAGCTTAGCAGTGAGCGAGTACAGCGGTTGCACGCTTTCGTCGAGTAGCTTTAACCGAACAGTGTTCAGAGTAAAGTTAACCTGCGAGGTAGCAGAGGGATATTACAGTCAGTCAGTCGAGTTAGCTAGCGCAGCGAGAGTCTGGGTCAGGGTGCGGCCTCGTTTGGAGCCCTTGACAAGCTGTGTGAGGGTTGTATTACCCTCCCTGCAAGACTACGGCCAGTGTTCCTGGGTGTGGGTGTCCGAGAGACTAGTGACCACGGCTGCTACTCAACAGGAGACCCCTCCGGTTCGTCTTCGTCTTTGTTTGTCTCGTCCTGCCGGAGGACTCACCAGTGACAGGTAAATGTTCATGCCATTTTCTCAGTTAGCTGCTGTGCTCTCGGGTGTTTGAATGTGTACATAGGTTCGGAAGGGTATGTTCGTCTAGTTTTTTAGTGATGTTTTAATCGAGTCTTTAACCATGGTTTTTAGGTTGGGTTGTAATGTGGTGGGTGTCGGATTTAGTTTATGTTCGGCTGTCGCCGAGTATCAGTATATTTAAAGGGCCATGTTGTTAAATTGAATTAAAGTGGGTATCCTTTCAAATATATTTGTATTAAGTCCTAGATGTAATGTAATAAGATTGTCACGTGGGGTGGTTGTTGGTGATTATTTGATATCTTTGTATGTACATGTGGATATTTTGATAATGTTGGTTTTAGCAGTGGCAATGTTATTATACAAAAGTGGTTGTGCTAGCTTAATGTTAGTGTGATGGAATAATGCAGACCTGGTGAATGTTGAATGTACATAGGAAGCTTTCATATCCATGATTGTATATTTAATATGGCCAAGGCGGGTATTAGGGTGAGACGAGACACAACTCACGTGGTTTGTGAGTAGGTGCGTGTCAAATAGGCCAGAATTAACTGTGTTGGCACTTTGACTGACAATGCGCCCTTTTACAGTGCACTGGCTTCGAAGATTGGCTTCGAAGATTTCGTCGTTCTTCGATCTCTTCATCATCCACGACCAACGGTGACGCATCATCGGGAGTCGGAACGCCTTCGCTAGCCGGTCCTGTTGGACAAGTACGTTGGGCTACAGCAGGCTGATTCTACGTTCTGAGCGTCGGTCACAGGCGTGCGTGGGCAAGCGCGGCTACGGTGCTCTGTGGTGTAGGGGTAGTACTCTTACTTTACGAGCCACCCTGTCTAGTGTGGGACAGAGGACACTGTACAGAGACAAAGTTACCCGCCTTGTATAGCCGTTGGCCATATTAGTCATTTTCACCTGTTAGTCATTTTCGCATATTAGTCATTTTCACCTGTTAGTCATTTTCACCTGTCAGTCATTTTCACTTGTTAGTCATTTGTTATCTGTTAATCTTTTTTCAGTGTTAATACGTTATGAGTGTATGCGTGGGTATGTGTGAGTGTGTGGGGCGTTAGTGGGTTGGGTTGGGGGTTAGAGTAAGAGTGGGTAATAAAGGATTTGTTTGTTGTTTATCGCTGGCGTTGCGTTATTTATTTAGAGTGGGTGGGTTTTCTCGAGTGTCAGCACTCATATTGTCCACGGCGCCCTGACTCCGTCAGGCGTGTCGTGACAGACGCTAACAATTTGTATGGCTGGGCAATGTGTGAGTTATTGCCCTTGAAAAACTTTTGTCTGTATGATTTGTCACAGTATGATGTAACAGAGTCAGGGTTAACTAACAATATTATGAATCTTGACCAAAACGATCCGAAGGGTTGGATCTTTGAAGTAGACCTGGAGTATCCACACCACCTACACGATTACCATAATGATTATCCATTAGCTGTTGAGAAAATGAGTATGTCATGGAAAAAAGAAGACACTAAACTTGTACCAAATTTGAATGACACATTCAATTACGTTTGTCACTACCGCTTGCTGCAGTTTTACATCAGAAAGTTCACAGAGGTATTCAATTTGATCAGAGTGCTTTCATGAAAGATTACATAAAGAAGAACACAACCCTTCGTGCCAGAGACGGCAACACTGCATTTGACAAAGACTTCTTTAAGCTTATGAACAATGCCTGTTTTGGCAAGACAATGGAAAATCCTCATCACAGAAAAGATGTGAGACTGGTCACAACTGAATTGGGCGCAATTAAACTTACAGGCAAGCCTCAGTACACGGGGTACAAAGAGTTTCATTCATCATTGTATGCTGTGTCACTCAAAAAAAAAGATTGTTAAACTGGACAAGCCAGTATTCATTGGTATGGCAATTCTTGAATTGTCAAAACTGTTGATGCTTGAATTTTATTATGATTACTTTAAACCAAAATATCCTGACTGTCGTCTGCTATACACTGACACTGACTCTATGATCTTTGATGTGTGTACTGAAGACTTTTATGAAGACATGAAAACAGAGTTACACATGTATGACACGTCTGACTACCCTAAGGATCATCCACTGTTTAGCACACAAAACAAGAAAGTACCTGGTAAGTTTAAGGATGAACTAAATGGTGTGCCAATAGTTGAGTATGTTGGACTGAGATCAAAAATGTATTCTATACTGCACCAAAAGGGAAGTCAGTCGAAAGCCAAAGGAATTAAAAAAAACAGCAATAAAAAATAAAGACATTCGTCATGAACATTACAAGCAAGTGTTAGACGGTGCATTGATGCCTGATTATCCAAACAAGTCACTGAGATCAAACAAACATAATCTTGAAATGATCCAAACACATAAGAAATCACTTGCAGTTGGAGACACGAAAAGAGTGTTTCACACTAAGGAAAAAGCTTATGCACCTGGACATTACAGGCTCAAGTTATCTGAAGACATTTGTGATGAACTGGTTGATGAACTAATCGATGAGTTAGTTACTGAAATGAGTAACGGTGTCTGGGGGAATAATCTGTAATTCTTCTCTGACAAATGCCCTCTGGGGTGCAGGGTCATACAGATAATATATTGTTGCACCAGGACCGTCAGGACCGGGAATTATTTTTTTTTTTTTATATTGTGTACAGACGTTGAAACATGGAGGAGAAGTAACAACGAAGGTACTCACTACACTCTGTCAAAAGATCTGGGAGCAAAAGAAATGGCCAGTAGAATGGACACAGTCTCTAGTGATCCCGCTCCCCAAGAAAGGAAACCTGAAACAGTGCCAGAACTACAGAACTATCAGTCTGATAAGTCACCCTAGCAAAGTAATGCTTAGGATCATTCTCAACCGCCTCAAAACTTTCGCCGAGGAACTGCTGGCAGAAGAACAGGCTGGCTTCAGAGTTGGAAGAAGCACTGTAGAGCAGATTTTCAACTGCCGCGTCCTGATTGAGAAACATCTGCAGCATCAGCGCGAACTCTACCACAACTTCATTGATTTCAGGAAAGCATTTGATCGCGTCTGGCACGACGGACTCTGGCAAGTCATGAGATCGTTCAACATAGAGGAGGGACTGATCCAAATGATAGAAGCGCTTTACAAGAACGCCTGCAGCGCGGTTCTACTTAACAATCAGTCAGGCGTGTTCTTCAGGACGACGATCGGTGTCCGTCAAGGATGCCTGCTCTCTCCTGTCCTTTTCAACATATTCCTGGAGAAGATCATGCAGGAAACCCTCCACGACCACCATACTTCAATCTCTATTGGTGGCAGATCCCTGTGCAATCTTCGATTCGCAGACGACATTGACCTCATGGCAGGCAGCAATAGTGAGCTTCAAAACCTGACAGACAAACTTTCAAGTAGCGCAGGGTCTTATGGCATGGAGATCAGTACGGATAAAAGCAAAGTGATGATCAACACCACAAGCGACAGCAGCAGCAACATTCACATGAACGGCCAGAAGCTAGAAGAGGTCAATAGCTTCAAGTACTTGGGAGCCACCCTGTCCAAAGACGGTAGTTGCATAGCAGAGATCCGTATCAGGATAGGTACAGCAACATCCGCAATGGCCAGGCTGGACAGGATATGGCGAAGTAACTCCATCAGCTTCACCATCAAGTACAGGCTTTACAAGTCCCTCGTAGTGTCTATTCTACTCTACGGCTGTGAGACTTGGACACTGCTTGCAGACTCAGAAAAGAAAATCCAGGCCTTTGAGAACAAGTGCCTGAGGAAGTTGCTCCGCATCTCGTACCGCGAGCACAAGACCAACGAATATGTACGGAGCATCGTCACTTCCCTGGTGGGCCCACATGAACCCCTTCTGGCAACCGTGAAACGGCGCAAGCTTGCTTGGTTTGGCCACGTGACCCGACACAACACCTTGTCCAAGACTATCCTCCAAGGCACTCTCGAAGGAAGTCGTCGGCGAGGTCGTCAGAGAAAGAGTTGGGTCGCAAACATAAAAGAATGGACCGAACTCGAGATGCCAGACTTGCTTGCCACCGCCCAAAATAGAACTCAGTGGAGAGCACTGTCTGTTGCTGCTGCCTTTTAGTCCCCCCAACGCCCAGTTCGGGCAAGGGACTGATGATGATGATGACAGACGTTGACCAGATGGGGTCTGTTGCCCTGCGCTTCACGTCGTTCTCGGCCTCCCCTGGTTGATATAAATATCTCACCTGTTTGGTAAATAAACTTGTGTCTGGTGCCGGGGTTGGGGTTGGTCCTGTTTTTGGTTCTGTAATTGTTTTCAATTTAATAGCATCAGCAGGCTTAGGATGGCCTTCATTGTTCATTGCTTTTATTACATGTGGTAATCTCTTAACCCACTCAGTGTTCCGGGTGTCATGCATGAGTTCCTTAGAATACTGATAACTGAAAAGTCTTTCTGATAACTGTTTGTTAAAGTTCTCTACAATTGCCTGTGATCTGTGTATGCCTGGAATACCACGTCTGACCAGTACGCCATGCTTTGCAAATAACTGATTAACTGCACCTTTGAATTCTGATCCGTCATCAACTTGTACAAGTCTGGGGTATCTTAAGGGGCCTCGACTATATATTTTTGATAAAGCAGTAGCAACTGTACTGGCTGTTTTGTCAGATATGGGTTCAGCGTCTTTGTACCTTGAAGCTATGTCAACAACAGTCAGTGCATACTTGTATCGTTTCTTTCTTATTGTATCATGTGGTAAGAACAGGAGGTCCATTTGATGTGTGTCATTTGGTGTAGTGTTTTCAAAATGAGGTCTAGATATCTTTCTTGGAGCAGGGAGATATATCTGCCAAATTGCCTGTCTCTGTAACCATTGCTTGACTTGATTGAGTGTTATATCTCCGCCCACAGCGGCATGTAATTTTTCAATAGCTGTTTGCCCTTTCCAATAGACTGATGGTGAGTAATATATTTTTGATAGTTTATTTTCGGCTGCCATTTTTTCTAGCAATGAAAACTCCAGTAAAATAAACAAATGTCATTCCCACTAGAACAAAGATTATCTCCCCGTTTCTTTGTTGTGTGCTTGGTTTGTAATAGTCACTTAGTTTTGGTTTTGGAATGGTCATGTCTTCACCCGTGACTAAAAAATACTCACGGATTGCTTCGTCTGTATTTGAAAACGTATGTTGTGCGTGACCCTCTAGTCTAAGTCTGTCATTGATAAAATCAAGTTTTTCAATTCTTTGTTTTTCATACGCCTGTTCTGCCTGTGCAAGTTTCTCAGATGCTTCATTGTGACGTTTCATTTCTTCTGCAGATTCTTCTCTACCCATTTTCGAAAAGAGATAATTAGAGCCACTGAATGCGAGGGCGTTAACCATCGCACCTCCTATCATAATAGCTATCGTTGCCATATTATTTTTATTTACATAGAAACATTTTCTGGAATAATTTCTTGCTTAATGAGAAAATCTTTTGTCGCAATTGACACTGTAACAACTGCAATTAGCTTAGCGCTGTCTTCAAAGTCAAGTCTACTCAAGTCTGCTGATTTCATTTTGCGTAGACTTTTTCCTAGCATAGAGTAAGCTACTGCTAGTCCACTGATTATGGCAGAGTGATACACAAGGTTCATTATGTTCTTTGAGTCATTCATTTTTAAGGCAAGAAAAATTAAAATAATATTTTTATTAGTGCATGATAAATGGGTCAATGGCTTTGGGTGTTACTGGTAATGTGGCGACTTCTGGTTTTGTTTTTGGAGTGTCTGATTTTTTGGATACTGTACGAGTCTGTGGTTTGTATTTTTTATATAATTGGTAACCTACGTAACCAAATCCGACAACAAATCCGGCAACTATATATTTTGTTGTTTGAGGTTCAGGGTCAGGGTTAGACTGGGTTGTTTGTCTCTCACTTTGATGAGGGAGTGACGGCCCTGACGGTATTGACACAGGTCCTGACGGTCCTGACGGTGGATCAGTTACATGAGTCTTTTCTGTTTGTGCTTGAAGCTGTAATTTTTTCTGCCTGTTCCATTCGGCTAATCTTTTTCCTGCATCAACACGGCCTGGACTTTTAGCCTTAGTCACAGTTTGAACCTGTGTCAAAACAGGGTCGGGGTTCAGTTGTGTAGTCGTCTGGGTTTCGTCCATTTGATCCTTCTTTTTCTTTCTCTAGAAAATTTATTTTTGAAAAATCAATGTGACTCCCAGTAACTAGTAAGGTTACGACAGGTGCAAGGTAATTTCCAAACTTGTAAAACATGACGCATGCTAATTTGCCAATTGAACTTGAAACAATAGGATTGCTTTCAAGGTCGTGTGATAGACTGTCACTATCCACAGGTAGAAAGTGACTCACTGCTTTTGTGTATAGACATACTAGAGATCGACTCAAATCACGAGTCATTAGTGAAGCGATGTGGTTTTCATATTTTGAATGAAGCTTGATTAGTTCGTCAGCCATAAGAGATTCAATATCGTCTGTCATGTATTGTTTCCCGAGATAAGCCTTTGATTTGCCTGAGACAATTACAGAAAGAAGACGCTGTTTTTTCGAGTCTAAGTCTTTGTTTTCTACAGCATTGATATCATTCAATAGAAGTAATTCGTCTTGGTTCATTTATAATGTAATTAATGTTTTTATATAAAATCAAAATTGCAGGCAACTTTAAAATTGTTATCAAGCAATATCATGTTTCTCTAGGAAGTTACACTGAACAGTAACTTTATACGTTTGCACCACTCCAGCAATATTGCCAATAGTTTTTGAGTTTACCCCAGACAAGATTTGCCCTGTACTATAATCTCTCTCAGTGGGCTTATTAATATCATGCTTCACAGATTTCAATTGTGGTGTCATGTACAATAACCCTGTCCTTTAAAGCAAACATACCTGACACAGTATTGGCGATTATTGGCTTTGCAGTAAATTATAAATCACACCCTGGCCAAGTGAGAGCCAAATGAAACATCAGACGTAACATAGACAGTAACTAGATAATTTTACCATGACTTGAGCACCAGAAAAAGGAAGGAATCACCCCTTATTTCAGATTACTTTTTCCTTTGTTTGAGTACAAGTTAATACAAGGGAAGTAATTTTGTAAAATTTCTGCAAGACCAGAAAGTTATTAAAATTTGAATTTGTTTGTAGGGTGTACACATAATTGAAAAAATAAAAAATTCCTTCTTGAATATCATGTCCGATTAAATTTTTTTTATGAATATCGTGTCAGGTGTGGTGCATACCGATCTGATTGAAAAGAATTTGATTCCGGTTTCAAAAGGCAAGCTAGTCAGAAATGAAAAATGTGAATAATTGTAGGCCCTTTGATTTTTTTTCTTTTAAAGAACAAGTCTATTCATAACATACCTGAATTGAGGTGGAGGTCTTTCAGAACCAGTCAAGCTTAGACATGAGGTGTCGGACTTTTACCATTTTTTGGTTCCAGACCTCGACGACCTTGACCCATGACCTTGACCCATGACCTTGGTGACCTTGCCCTTGGTGACCTTGACCTTGATGACCTTGACCCATGACCTTGACCCATGACCTTTGATCCATGACCTCGACCCATGACCTTGATGACCTTGACACATGTCCTTGACCCATGACCTTGACCCGTGACCTTGGTGACCTTTATGACCTTGACCCATGACCTTGATGACCTTGTGATCAATGACCTTGGTGACCTTGACCTTGGTGACCTTGACCCATGACCTCGGTGGCCTTGACCTTGATGACCTTGACCCATGACCTTGACCTTGGTGACCTTGACCTTGGTGAGAGATAGATAATAGGAGACCCGTAAGATAATCAGATCAATAAGGCCGCATCAGTCATGCTCGTCACTTTTTAAAATCAAAGGGTTGATTCGGAAATAACGGGGGTGTAATGGGGGGTCAAAATTTTGATATTAAAAATGGCGTAAATTAATGAAGGATGCGGCTCTATTGAATTTATTGTCTTACGGGTCTCCTATTATCTATCTCTCAGCGTGCCCTGACTACAGCTTTGGAAAAGACTGCCAGTTCCAGTGTGGTAACTGTTTGGGATCTCTCCCATGTCGCCATGACAACGGGAGCTGCGAGCATGGGTGCGCTACAGACTATGGCGGGAGTCTCTGTGAACGTAAGTGTTTGAATCTTACTTTATTATTTAATAATAACTCGTTCACAATTTACCTCACTACAGGAAGAAAATGTGATAGAGCATACGGTTGAAGGATAGAGCCAGATTAGATTTACGCCCGAAGAGGTGCTAGGCAATTCCGGCTGTCATGATTGTTCCAACTTCATGAAAGATCATCATCAGCAATGGGTATGCAACCATGATACGATTATTATACAAGCCAAAAATAATATACGAGGTATGATCGTAAAGTAATGATAGTTCGGGTGCAATTTCTAAGCTGTTTGAGCCATATAAATGAAATAAGTATCAATACAAATATGAGTCTTTGCCCTAAGCTTATGCACAATATGGGACTGATACTTTTAGCCATGCTGCTTTATGACGTCATGGAAAAAGTGATGTCAGCAACTGTGCTTGAAAGCAGCGGACTCCAGGAGTCAGTTAATTTATTTCCACCTTTTTAAAACAGTGAAAATTTAAGATGGTGCCGTTAAAATCCAAACAACGTGGTAAGTTGTTTGATACGGTACTTTTGTATTGTCCAACACTACCTGCAAGTGAATTGTGCAAAGCTAGTCCGATAGATAAATTTCAGCCGTTAACCAGCAAACGCTGTTTTTTGGTGGTTTTTTTTTTTCATACTCATATGAAAATACTGGTGTCTTTTCTGTCCAATGTATGTGTTGCGACGAATTTACCTAGGACCCTGGGCGGATATACCCCGACACGGGCAAATTCTGGCCGCTTGAATGGGTCATATTAGATCCAAATTGTGCCTTCCGATACAATAATGATGCAATTTTCGTGAACACAACTGTAGGCACGATACATTTGTTCAATTCAACTATGTACTGATTTCTGGCTTTATTAGACGTTCTGCACAAAGCATCGAGTGCAAAAAGGGGCAGAATATCCCCGGTCTCCCCTATTTCAATTTTGAGAATAGACAGGTCTACTTATGTGCTGCTGTGCTGAGGTTGGTCAACGTAAAAGTCCATTTGATATCACTCTGCAATGCTTGAGACACATAGACTCCAGTGCCAGTTTAACAGGATTTGATGAACTAAAACCCACAAAGCACTTCCCCAAATTTCAAGCTTATCTACACAAACATCGGAGAGTCTTGTGTTTACATACATGCGCGCACGCGCACGCGCGCGCGCGCACACGCACACACACACACACACACACACACACACACTCACACACACACACACACACACACACACACACACACACACACACACACACACACACACACACACACACACACACACACACACACGCGCGCGCGCGCGCACACGGTGTTTCCCGCCGAAAGTACGTTGTGCAGCGAAGTTAGCGTAACTAGGCATGACCTCATTTTATCTGGTTACTTTGTCAGATTTTCAGACAAGCCGGCCTTTGTCGTCAATTGCATTCTTTTGAAATTGGTCCGCCGCGAGCCACCCTACAAAGTTTCTTTTATAAATAGAAGAGACTTAAAAACGCAGTCTCAAAACCTATCTTTTCCTATCTTGATTTTCAGTGTTCATATGTATTCGGTTCGGTCGATGCTTCTCAGTTGCGTAATGCAGGCCTATATGTGGTGTTTGTCACTGTATTATGTAATAGTTGTCTTAAATATACGGCTCCTAAAGCATTTCACCATGTTTTGGCGTTCTATGAATCCTCTTTTTATTTTATTTTTATTTAATTTATTTTATTTTATTTATTTTTTTTTTTTTGGGTCTGCAGTTCTCACTAGATCTAACTGAAATCCAAAGTCCCTACTATTTAACAATAATGTCTGTCATTCTCTGCCTTCTCCAACCCCCCCCCCCCCTCCCCCCTCCCCTCCCCCCCCCCCCCCCTCCCCCCCCCCCCCCCCCCCCCCGCGCACTCACTTTCTAGATCTGGCGAGCCTAGCTTGCAAACCCAAAAAGGGCACCTGATTCAGAATATATCTGGATTCCATCTGTATCCCCCCCGCCCCCCCCCCCCCCCCCCCCCCCCCGTCTCTTTTAGATCTAGAAAACCTTGCAGTCACAGAAAGGGCAGCTGATTCGTGCTTACTTGTATCAAGCTCGGCATTCTTGAATTCAGTGACATAAGAGCATTCCGTTGAAATTTTAAATTACCTCCCTTTGGAGCGATTCTTTTCGAGTGCATTTTAAAGTCTCTTCTATTTATAGTAGAGTCTTTTAGGGATGGGACGCTTTCAATAGCACGCACATGGCGTCATAGGCGGGCAGGCCTTAAACTCTGACATTGAAGTAAAAGATAACAATTACGTCATGCCTCGTGCAGAACGTACTTTTGGCGCGGAGCGCCGAGTGTGTGTGTGTGTGTGTGTGTGTGTGTGTGTGTGTGTGTGTGTGTGTGTGTGTGTGTGTGTGTGTGTGTGTGTGTGTATGTGTGTGTGTGTGTGTGTGTGTGTGAGTGTGTGTGTGTGTGTGTGTGTGTGTGTGTGTGTGTGTGTGTGTGTGTGTGTTGTTTATTTGTTGCATTCTTCAAATGTTCAACCTACTGTGTGAGCTACCTTTACATAAAAATTGGAATAGTTATCGCCCATGGCTACCTTGGAGGACACAGGGTTTCATTAATTGTAAAAATAAACAAAACTGGACACACTCTGTGAAGCAAGTTTCATGTGATATGTTTCAACACACATGTTGTGTGGATTGCTTATGATGTTATTAACTGCCTCAAATACAATTTGACTCGAAAAATTCATTAGAGAACCAGAACTTCCGGTGCACATCATTTTCTTAATAAATCTTATTTGATTTAATGTGAATTACTTTCAAACCTTTTTATGCTCCAGTGACTGCCACAGAGATAAAGAACACACCCATATCTATTTATCAGGTAAATATGGCCGCTAAGCTAAAAAAAACAAAAAACTTTTTGATTTTCATGTTTGTAGGTCATGTTGATTATTTTGGTGCCTTTGACAAACGAAAAATAGGTCAAGACGAAACCGGCCGGATTTTCATGCACACGGACCCTAGTGATATTGCACATTGGTTGGCTTTCAGCTGTGTCCTCTGCAGATGCTCTCAATTTCACTTTCAATATCCTGTGATGGTAGCGTCACTAATGACGTGATAAGTCATCGATGTGCGATTTTTAAGACTAAACATTCTATTTACACACGACATAACACATTCTTCATAACAATTTCTAATACATGACGTCAAAATAACCAGGATTAAAGCATATTTACGAAGAAAAGCTTTATGGTGAAATATTCGGGTTTCTTTTGTTGATCAGTATATATCAAAAGTAAGAATGCCCGACTTGTGGAGAAAAAATCAGACACTGACAGTGACGTAAAAGCACACAACTCGTCAGTGTTATTCAATGTTCCTAAACTGACGCAAATTAAGCACCATCACGTCAGTATGACATTGACGCAATGCTCTCCTTTCCTTTGACAATTTGATTTAGTGATGAATACAGTCTCTATCTTTCTTATGATATCTATTATATACGAGCGTATTGTGCAAAAAGTGGGAAAATGCATGCAAGCTCGCAGGCCCATAGAAGAGAGACTGTGTGGCCTGGTCGATCCCAACTTGTTGGCTTTTGTTCTGAAGTTCATATATATATATATATATATATATATATATATATATATATATATATATATATATATATATATATATATATATATATATATATATATATATATATATATATATATATATATATATATATATATGTATATATATATATATATATATATATATATATATATATATATATATATATATATATATATATATATTATATATATATATATATATATATATATATATATAACCGTTACGTTTGTATATAACAGTGCAATAGCATAGCAATGGCCCTTTCTTTCGAATAAGAAATATATATTAAGCGCCCCCAACATTGTCCCATATCTGACTCAAAATATGTCGACTTCGGTTGATATACTTTGACGAGGACTATCAGATTTTCAAATCATATCTTCCCAGTCAGTCGGGATCCGCTCCACGTAGAATGCGCAAGCAACATTCCCACGCACATTGAATTACGTTCCGCTGCATTTTCAAGTAATATTGCCTTTATTGTATCTTTTCAGATTGGGTTGGATCAGATATGACGCTTGAGGCAGTGATTTCTTCCTTGCTGGGCCTTTCTCTCATTGGGGCGTGTCTTCTGATGTTATTAGTCGTGTGAGTGACATTACAAAGCATTCTGTTAAACAGGGCGATTACTCCTTGGTCGCCAAGACAGCGGAGTGATTGTTTTAACAGGATGATGTGAGCACAACGCGATCAGTTTTCATAAATCTTTTTACTTGTAACAAAGACCACCTTACGGCCAGCGTAAGTTCCGCTCCCATGTCCTCCTCAGACAAACAAAACAGGCGGCCATACTAATGCGCTATATAAGAGTTGACTACAGACCTCACCCAACCATGTTTTTGTAACGGTTACATTTTAAAAGGTCAAAAAAAAAAAATACTTGACTCTTGCAATGAAAGAAAAATCCAAAAATTAGTTTTTCATCTCCAAAATATACCAAAACGAAATGGATGTGTTCGAGTGTTGTCCAACAGGACTGAAGGATTGTTTATTTTCTCTCTTCGGAATTGCGTTACTATTTTACGAGGTAAGAGCAGTGATGTTTTCTCCAATTTAATTCCTGTTAAGTTTCGAAAAAATATAAAGCGCTTACCGTAATGGCTTATTTGTACTAGCGGGTTCTATACAACTGTGTACGCTCAGGCGTAGATATAATTATTAGCTGGTCTAAAAACTACACAAACAAAATGCTTTTCACTTTCTTTCTTAATCCTATCCCTTGCACTCATATCATGCATAGTGTTTTATGGATTAGACAGAAATGTTTCTGCAATACCGAGAAAAAATACTTTCCTCGACAGTATCTTAAACGAAAGATTTTGTCCGCACAAGGTGAAGGTTATAGCTTTGGCCAGTCGTTAGATTTCCGCTATGCCATGCCAGCGATATTTCAAGTTTTATTATTTTTTCCCGCTTAATCAGACAAAACAGACAAAAACGGAAGACAGTAGTTTGACTAAAGTGCCAGCCTTTAAATAGTTGAATTATTTCACAATGCCTAAAAATCGGTTAATTTGTTTGCGTGTGTGTGTCGAATAAGGACCCCAGCAATCTATATAGCCGTAATATTACACAGCTTCATTCAGTGTGCATTCACACAGCCACCGTGACTCAAGCAGTACGTTAATTTGATCAAAACTAATCACAAATGATTTGTCTAGAAGGTGTTTCGATACCATTCATGGTCTAGTGTTTAGTGCTAGTCGGTGTGATTCGAACCAGTATTATCGCTGTGCGATCGACAATGCAGGCGACCAAATGAGTTCATAGTCATGTGGCTTCCCCCACCCCCACCCCCCACCCGGGTCTTCCCTGGGGGACTTGGGTGGGGTTAACTACGTTTTAGTTCCCAGGGTCACCCTGGTCAGCCCCACAGGGTGGGTTTTCCTCTCTATTCTGGGGCATGTGTTTCTGTCTACCCTTGATCCATTCACCTGTATTTTCCTATTTTAAACTCTCCCTACTGTCTGCGCTGCCTGTAGCTCTTGATATTGGATGTGTGTTGCTAAATGGTCTTAGGTTTATTTAGGCCCCATATCGTAGGTTTATTTAACGTATTGGACCGGCTGGCGACATACATTCAATATTCTGTTGTTTTTTTTTTTTCACAAGCAGTGCAGGCACGTCCTGAGAAAGCCTTGTTGCTGTTGGGACGTTAAGCAATGTACAATCAATCAATCAATCATGTGGCTTCCAATGATGTGTCGGGCTTTGAATGGTATGATCTTATATCTATGCACCAGAAAGGACACAGATTACCTACATAGAACATTGTGTATTAGCAGCACCTTGATTTTCAGTTCTGATCTGTCAGGATTGAGGAGAACACTTCCAATACAATACATGGCACAATAGAACCATTTCGTGCGAGCTGTTCACACGCCTAACATGAAGAGTGAACCTCTCGCCAATTTGTTGTGCCTAATTGTGGCAGTGTTGGTTTATCTGTTGGATGCATGCTTGTGGGATCAAAACCAGAAATACTGTCCAGGATTGCGCAGACAACAACAGCACTGACAAGATTGAAGACCATATGGAAGGACAGAAACATCACACTCTGCTCCAAGATCAGACTGATACGCTCCTTAGTCATCTCAGTGTTCTTGTATGCCTGCGAGTCATGGACCCTCACAGCAGACCTTGAAAGGAGGATACAAGCAACTGAAATGAGATGTTTTCGAAGGCTGCTTGGCATCTCATACAGAGATCACATCACAAACGAGGAAGTGGGAAGCAAAATCAGGCAAGCCATCGGGCCCTATGAAGACTTATTAGCCATTGTGAGAAAACGCAAACTGAAGTGGTATGGGCATGCCACGCGTTCAGCAGGGCTCGCCAAAACAATCCTGCAAGGCACTGTGCAAGGAGGACGAAGGAGAGGAAGACAGAGGAAAAGATGGGAGGACAATATCTCAGAGTGGACAGGACTGAGGCTGGGTGATACGCTAAGAATGGCAGAGAACAGAGAGGAATAGAGGGAACTGGTTGCCAAGTCATCAGTGGTGCCCCAACGGTCGACAAGACTACGGGAGATAGATAGATAGATAGATAGATAGATAGATAGATAGATAGATAGATAGATAGATAGATAGATAGATAGATAGATAGATAGATAGATATAGATAGATAGATAGATAGATAGATAGATAGATAGATAGATAGATAGATAGATAGAGAGATAGATAGATAGATAGATAGATAGATAGATAGATAGATAGATAGATAGATAGATAGATAGATAGATAGATAGATAGATAGATAGATAGATAGATAGATGCTTGCGATGACTGGGCGTCCTGGTTGTACCTTTTTAGTGAATCATTTCAACCGGAGTGAAAGGTGATTTAATTTCTACAGTTGTATGTTCTAAAGGCTCAGTGGCAGTGACGCCGGGCTGCACCACTTGTAAATGTGAACCTAGCCAGTCCTTATGTGAACTAAAACAGGCTCCCTTCAGTATGACAGTACAACTATGTCACGTGTCACTATGAATACACCAAGTCTACATGTAAACCCCTCCAGTCTGCTTGCTGTGACTGTTATTTGTTCAACATCTTGCTGTAATGAGTATCCGTCCAGTCTGCCGGTGAACTCCTCTAGTGTGGCCAGTGTCACTTCAAATACATGTGTACCCTCCACGAATTCACAACACAGCAACTCCAGGGATGATCTGTTTTATGCGCCAGACTTGTGGCCTCACTCCTTGATCCCTCTCTCATACATCATCGGATTTTAGGAACTGGGTGTAATTTGGTAAGTGGACCCGGACAGCTGGTAGGAAAAAAAACCAGAGACATATCAATCTGCTTATTACAGACAAGTCAAACATATCGCCATGTGCATTCCCTAATGAATTGTATACCTCTTCCCATGTAATAGTGATCAGTCAGGCGTGTCATTTGGTATCTAAACGCCATTCTCCGCACGTCCCACGAAGAAGCAATGGAGTCCCTTCCCTGTGCTCTCCACCCCCTTCTGCCCGCTTTTCGAGGCTCATAAAGGTGGGTGCAATTTTCACAATCTGATTCATGTTCCCATCACCAGTATCTACTTATCAGATACGTTGAAGTGTGTTTGCTTCACTATCCTGTCGTAACAAAACCGATGAAATTAGAGAACGTATTGTAGACATTGTATTTATCACGGACACCTGGTTGTCGGAGCACGGCGATGGGGCGCTGCTGGTTGACGTGACGCCACCCACCCACAAGATCATGTCTTTTCTTTTCCGCTCATGGGGTGCCGCGGCGGGGGGGGGGGGGGAGGTCGGGGGGGGAGGGGGGGGAGAGGGGGGGAGAGGGGGGAGGGGCTTAGCCAAGCGTCTTGGTGAATGCATTCTCTTCCAGAAGCTCCGTTACAATTCGTTTAAAGCTTGTAAAGTCAGGTGTGCTCACAAAAACACATTTGTTTGTATCTGTCTTTATAGTCCTTAGCCCGGGAAGGAAAAAAACAACTCTATTGTTGGTTCTTCTCTGGATGACTAATTAGACCTGTTGTTCTCATACAATAAACAGTCATACAACCGGGTAATAACTAGTGACTTTAAGACACACTTTGAAAAGCCGTCTAACATCACTGTCAGGTGTCTTCAAACGAGCTTGACTGATTTCTACTTCAAACAACTTATACATCAACCGACCCTTAAATGCGAACATGTACTTGACCTACTTATTGTCTGAGATGATGACAATTAAACTGCTTCAATCATTCATTATCAATGATCTCACAGAGCCATCTTCTTCAATCTTTCTTGCTTCTAGCCCAAGTCCCGCAAGTGCGTGGTTATGTCCCGCAATCTTAACAAAGTTGATCTCAATCAATTTCACGCGTCCGTGTGTGTTATATACACAGACAGAAACGGAAGCGAGGTAAACGTGACGGGAAACAAAAGACCAAGATACCAAAATTTGTTCCCACTGAAGACGACTTGAAATGTTTTGATCCAATCAATCTGACTAACAACGTGACATTAACCAAGACTAGATATCTTTATGTCGACTTTCCGATTGTTTCGCTCCAACGCCTACGGAAAGCATTGATGTTTGTGACCAGGTTGTCGGTACTTATGCTTGGGCGGAACGTTTGCGTTGGCATCGATATCACTACCTAAAAAACGGAGAGTCAGATGACGCCGAATGAGCCAACTCTGAAGCATTCGTTGACAGCTGCTCTAGGGAATGTTTAGACTTAAAGAAAAGAAGGCGTATTAAGGACAACCTAGCCCTTAATCAGCGTGCAGCCCTAAAAGAACTGAAACAACTACCACTAACTCATAACGCTGCTTGTCGTTTTGCTGACAAATCCGGTGTAACTGTTATTACTTCTTTAGTTGATGACGATATTAACGTCTTTGAAGAACGTAATGACCCAGAACATTATGACATTCTACCTCATGATCCTACTTCTAATGTTATTTCCGCTGTGAAAGCATATAGTGACTTTTGGAAAGGAAAGGGAACGTTTACTCAGGATATAGCTGAGTATGTAGGAGGCATCAACGACACCCGTCCTGGTAAACTTAAACCTCTGGTTAAAACACACAAACCTAAACCTTACCCAACCAGACTTCTTTTGTCTGGTAGTGGCACTCCTGTGCAGCCACTTTCTAAGTTTGTTCAGATTGCCATTAGACACTTCACTGAGTATCTCCCTTACCAGAATATCGACACGAAAGCATTTCTGCAGAAAATTCATCAAATAAACCAAGCATTTGCGCCTTTACCATCGTCCTCTTGTTTCGCTATATGTGACGTCGTTGCTCTTTATCCTAATGTCAACAATGGCATGGGCTTACCCGCCGTGGAAAAACAACTACAGCTACACCCTTCCCCCCTTGACGTGTCCAAGGAATGCATTATTCAGGCACTTAACATTGCTCTGCATGAAAACAGTGCTGCGTACACGGATGGTGAAGGTAACACTACCTTTGTCAAGCCAAACAAAGGCACAGCAATGGGACCGTGCCATGCATGTGACTATGTAGATGTGTTTATGGGTGAGCTTGATAAAGCATTAGTATCTTCTTCGCCAGTACCTCTCCTTTCTTCTCTCGCTGATGAGCAGGATCGATCTCGGCTACGTCATCTTCATTGGAGCAGGTTCAGAGATGATGGATTCGCAATTCTTCTCAGTAAAGACCACGCAAAAGAGTTTCAAGCACACCTTCAGACTCTTCATCCTCCACATATCAGATGGACAGTTTCGCGTGGGATTACTGCAGAGTATCTAGATGTCAAGCTAGAACTGCAGGATGGACGGATCATTACAGACGTGTTTTCTAAGCACTGCCACTCCTACTTACCACCAACGAGCTGCCACTCTCCGGCAGTTTTTAAAGGGTTGATTTCAGGAGTTGGTACACGTCTTCCGATGATTTGCAGTGATGATGACACTCTTTTGATTAGACTCGACGAGTATGCCAGATATTTTTCTATGGCTGGTTGGAATTTCGAATATGCCCTCAAAGAAATCAATTATGGAGCTAACAAAAGCAGGGTTGATATTCTTAACAAACCACGGCAGAAGAAAGGTAAAAAAACTAGCCTGGGTGACGACTTATGATCCTCGCCTCCCGTCTAAATCAGCAATTCTTCGGAATAATATCTCCATTCTCTATTCTAATGCGGAGAATGAAGATATTTTCTCCAGGAATATGATCATTTAAGCAGACAGGCGCCAAGAGTTTAACTCTCCATGGGATGGACGACGATGGCATATACGGCAAAACTTGACGTGGACAACACCAAATGTTGTGTATGTTATCCAGTGCTCGTGTCATACAACCGCCACGAACATTGGGTCTACTTGTAATCTTAAGCTGCGTTGGGCAAATCACAAAAGTGACATCAACAACAAGAAGTGCTCTAAGTGTTCACTTGTTCAACATGTTGTTAGCACCACCCATCCAGTAGATCGAACAGTACCGTTTCTGAAAATCTTTCCTATGGAACAAGTGAAAGACGAGAATGAACTGATCTCTCGTGAAACATGGTGGCAGGCCAATGTTGGAACTATCTTTGTTGGCCTGAATTCACGCAAAGACCTAGCTATCATGCTGAGTCTAGGAAGGCGGCAAACATATAATTGTAATTAATCACTGACCATGAGAGACAGAGAGAGAGAGAGAGAGAGAGAGAGAGAGAGAGAGAGAGAGAGAGAGAGAGAGAGAGAGAGAGAGAGAGAGAGAGAGAGAGAGAGAGAGAGAGAGAAAGAGAGAGAGTGTAGAGATAGAGGATGAGAGAGAGAATCTGGGAGAGAGAGAGAGAGAGAGAGAGAGAGAGAGAGAGAGAGAGAGAGAGAGAGAGAGAGAGAGAGAGAGAGAGAGAGAGAGATTTCCCTTTTTCTGCCTCACTGACCTTGGCAAAACTTTGTTTTCTTATTACCATCGCATGTTTGTATATGATTTTCTAAGCCATCAGTTTTCTTGGAAATGCATGTGTGCAGGTTCTATGTGTGACGTTGATGTTGTTGATGACGTAACAGTATATTTATATAATACAGATGCCTTGCTAACATTGCATGACCATGTTAATAATACATGATTTTCTTATGTCATCAGCAATGGCATATTATGAACTTGCGCACGTGCTGTTTACTGCAACCTAGAAGTTGGTGTTTTATAAATGTGTGTGTGGGTGTTAGAGCGAGAGAGAGAGAGAGAGAGAGAGAGAGAGAGAGAGAGAGAGAGAGAGAGAGAGAGAGAGAGAGAGAGAGAGAGAGAGAGATTCGTGACTAGTTAAACTTAGAAACTCTATGCCCCCCTCCCTTTCCCTCCCCCCACCTCCCCCCCCCCCCCCCCGCCCCCCCGCATGATTTGCATGAGAGTTTTTACGACATTTGATGTTTTTGTCAGTTTTGTTTGTGTGTGAGTTCTGAGTATGTTACCGATATTGATGACGATGATGATGTTTGTAACAGTACAAATAGTAGTTCATTTTCTACTTAGTACGTCATGCTCATGAGTCATTAACTATTGCTGTCATCCGGACTGACAGGAATGACGTACTTGAATTTATGCACGTGTATTTTAATTCGGACTATACCGTAAGCATAATACGAACATTGTAATTGTGTGTGTGATTTTTAGATTTTTCTTGACTGCACGTTTGAAAATTCTACTAATGATGATGGTGTCAATGTTGATGATGACGTTATTATTATGAATATTTCATTGCGACATTTCTGCGTGTCAATACTCGTGTTTCATAAAAGTTTCATGTCATCAGTAATGACGCACTAATATCACGAACTTGTGTACGTGCTTTTGTACCTTAGTCTATATATGTAAAAGTATACGATAATTTAGAATTTGAAAGTGCATGCGTGTACATTATGTATCTATTTTGACGAACTACATTCTCACACGTAAATTATGTTTTGTTACCTAGTTACCTGTTACCTGGGCATTCCCCTGAAGAAGCCCTCGCTGAGAGGGCGAAATTTTGTGCATAGAATAAAAGTGTAACTCCTTCTAAACTACGTGGTGTATGTGGATCCTTTCTTCACATTATATATATATATATATATATATATATATATATATATATATATATATATATATTATATATATATATATATATATATATATATATATTATATATATATATATATATATATATATATATACTTCTATGAACCTGACATGTTAATGCAGACAGTCGACGATTACATAACCTGCAGCAATGTGCTGGAGCAACATACTAAACAGAAAGTTACAACATTCACAACGACATCAGATATTTATGGACGCGAGCTCTGAAGATAGATAACTTTGAAATAGACTAATGAGAGGGCAAATTATTCCATGACTTAGCACCGGAAAATGATATGCTAGATTTGAAGATGTCGATTCTCGGTTTTGGGAGATGGAGTAAGCTGTTCCTCGTGTTCTCTCTATTCATGTGGGAAAACAGCTCACGGAGATAGGGAGGGGCGGCATCGTTTAGAATTTATTTGCACAAGTAAGCATCAATTTAGTTCCAATTGTTTACTAAGTGGTAGGATATTAAAAGCCTTCAGAGAGAGAGAGAGAGAGAGAGAGAGGGACGGACGAACGGATGGACGGACGGACGGACGGGCGGGCGGGCGGACGGACGGACGGGCGGACAGACAGACGGACGGACAGACAGACAGACAGACAGACAGAGACTGAGAGATTATTTAAACAGTAAAATGTGTGGGTGACTTCAAGCGACCTGTTTATAGATTATCAATAGTTGGCAAACGGTATCAGTGTTATTATACATGTTCTCAGTATATCTTACAATAATGCTTAACAAAGAGACTAACTCAACTTATTAAGTCTGAATGTAGAAAAATTAAGGACTTCTCTGCTCTTCTTCTTTTTTGTACGTCGGAGGGTTGAAACGACGCGTACCATGGGCACTAGAACACTTATGTTATGTGCGTTTTGTATTGACGGCTCGGTCGATATACATTTATCAGATGTGGGGTGATGTTGTTCGGGGTTTAATAATAATAATATTAATAATAATAATAATAATAATTACGGTATTTATAATGCGCTTATCTTATAATAATTATACATCTAAGCGCGCACTCACAACTCGCGCACACATGCGCACGCTTTTGACAATGACTCACATACCACAAATACCTTACTACAGACAGCTTTGGGTGGGGAGTGTGGTGATGTTATAGTGCTAGAACTGTTGAAAGAGATGAGTTTTGAGGGCGAACTGGAAGGAGGAGAGAGAGTGCTTCTGACGGAGAGAGAGTGGGAGAGTGTTCCAGGTGGATGGACCGTAGACGGAGAAGGAGCGGGGGCCGAAAGGGCTGAGTTTGGTGCGGGGGATGTGGAGGCGGAGAGGGTCGGAGGCGGAGAGGAGGGAGCGGGAAGGAGTGTAGGAGTGAAGTAGGTTGGAGAGATAGGCAGGAGCGTAGTTGATGAGGGATTTGTAGCAGAGAGACAAAATCTTGTATTGGATGCGTTGGGGGATGGGGAGCCAGTGAAGGAGTTTGAGCAGTTGATTGATGTGGTCGGATTTTTTTCTTCAGCATTGTTCTGGACGCGTTGGAGAGTAAAAGTGGTGGAGTGAGGGAGGCCCGACAGGAGAGAGTTGCAATAGTCGATGCGAGATAGGATGAGAGAGACAGCAAGTTTGGTGACAGCTTCGGTGGTGAGGTATTTTCTGATCTGACTGATGCGACGGAAGTGAAAATAGCATGCCTGTGCCGTGGCGGAGACAAAGCTGGTCATGGAAAGAGAGGAATCGAGGATAGCGCCGAGGTTCTTGGCCGAGTCAGAGATGGGGATGGGGGTGCTGTCGAGTTGAAGATGGCGAGAGGGAGGGAGCTGGGAGAGTTTCTGGCGCGTGCCTACCAGCATGGCTTCCGTTTTGTCGTCATTCAGTTTAAGTTTGTTTGCTGTCATCCAGTTTTTCACATCTTCCTAGTAGTCAGCCGTGCGAGTCAGTAGTGACTGAGTATTGTCGAGTTTGTCTTTGTCTAGTAGTTGTGAGTCGTCAGCGTAGAGGTGGTGGTGTATGTGTTGAGACTGGAGTGTGAAAAGGCTCGGGCCCAGGACGGACCCCTGTGGAACTCGGCAGGAGAGCGTGACTGGGTTAGAGGAGACGCCATCGATTGTGACGGACTGCTGTCTGTCGGAGAGGTAGGAGAGAAACCAGGAGTGAGCAGTCAGTGATGCCAAAGGAGTAGTGAAGACGTTGGAGGAGGATAGAGTGATCTATAGTGTCGAAGGCGGCAGAGAGATCGAGTAGCGTAAGAAGGGAGATGTTGCCCGAGTCGGTGGAGAGGAGCCGATCGTTCAGGATATGTAGAAGGGCTGTTTCAGTGCTGTGATGTTTGCGATAGGCGGACTGGAATGGACTGAGGAGATTGTTGTCGGCGGGTGGAGGTTGAGCTGGTTGAGAACAACCTTCTCCAGAGGCTTGGACAGGAAAGAGAGATTGGAGACTGGGCGATAGTTCTTGAGTTTGTTTGGGTCGAGGTTGTGCTTTTTTGAGGAGAAGACGGTCGATGGCGGACTTGAAAATATCGGGTAACAGAGCCATTCTCTAGAGATGTGTTGATGATGTCGGTAATGAAAGGCAAAAGTTTTGGAAGACCGTTCCGGTAGATAGAAGCCGGGAGAGGGTCTAGGTCGCAGGTTTTGAAAGCCATAGTCTTTATGGTCTTCAGAACTTTGTCCTGAGAGACAGGGCGGAAGAACGAAAGGGGAGTGCCGGAAAAAGGTTTACACATTTCCTATAAGCCAGAAAGGGCCATGCTATGCCATAATATTCGTTGTTTTATTGCTTTAAAGTGGAGCAGAAAGGCAGCTTGCAATAAACAATATATTACAATTTTTTATAGTAGAGGTTTGCTGCATGGACTCTTGTATATCTATGGGAAGTCAAAATAACCGCTGGATATACCCTAAAGTGAATGGAATGAAAATAAATCTTGCCTTGCCTTGTCTTGTGTTGTCTTGTCTTACTGTGTCTTAACTTCTCTTCTCTTATCTTAAATGTACTTTCAGGCACAGGTGCAGAAGTAAGAAGAACCGGAAACGGCTTCCACATCAGCCGTAAGTATACCTATTTGATACATCGGCCCCTGCGTTCCATCTGAGCAACAGGTTTTTGTACTGTTGTATCTCGGAGCGCCAACCTAAGATGTCAACGGCCCGAGGACCTTTTCTCTCATTGAGTTTGCTCTTTTGTTTAGTTTGAGTTCCCTATTTTCTTTGGTTAAATAATGATAATATAATATACAGTAATAATAATGATAATATAATAATAATAATAATAATAATAATAATAATAATAATAATAATAATAATAATAATAATAATAATAATAATAATAATAATAATAATACGTGTGTGTATACCAGGTACTGACTTGCAACTGAAACGTTTACCAGTTGAGCATAACGACAATGTCGTAAATGATGACGACGACGATAAGTATGAAGACAACAATAATGATATTGATGACGACGAAGAAGGTAAAACAATAACTCATGATTTATCATCACTTTCCATTGTCAGTCTGAGCAAATGCATGGTTCTCTTATAGAAGCGATTATCAGGATTGTTCATCCAGTCTTTTTCTCAGTGATTTTTCACGTTCTGTCACTCCTGGCACCATTTTCTAATCTTAGTTCCGAAGTCACCACGGCTGCCAGTCCAGGACTCACATTTTTGGAACACCCGCTGTTTCTTTACATTCCAACGCAAAATCCGACTGCTACAATACCGTCAGCCGCCAAAATCATGAAAGTGGCGCCTGCAACTGACAGCGCCGTGAGAGGTGGGTGAATGTGTTGTGTTAACATTTATAGTGTGTTGTTCTGTAATTTTGGACCTAACTGTCTACAACCGTAAGGTCCAAAAATTGCTCTACAGCACAGAACCCGTAAGGTCCAAAATTAAATTCCAACACACCACAGAATGGCGAGTTTCAATACTGAATTTCTTTCTTTCTGATATATCCATTCTGAACGAATAAAATAGAAAACTATGAACACTTTGTTTGCACTGACAAACACAAACTATCTTTATACCTGACAGCATTTCCACGAGAGAGGCCAGTATGATTTTAAAATGATCTGTATGAACAATTTGAACGAAGGCCTGTCAATGCTAACTGCGTCAAAAGTTATTTTCTAGTCGCTAATATGTACAGGTCTGTAGTTTTTTTTTTTTTTTTTTTGCCATCGACGTACAATACAATACAATACAATACAATACAATAACACTTTATTAATCCCTCATGGGGAAATTTACTGTCTGACATCATTCACTCATTCAAATAATTAAATAACCCAAAACTCTCAGTTAAAGAGATGAACTGTAACAGACGTACTGTTACCTTTTTAACACTCTTGGCTTCAGAAACACTTATGGGTTATGTCCCCTGTGTTTCTGGTGTCAGCAATGTTGCAGTGAACAACTGAAAGGGCTAGTACTAAAGAACTAAAGAATTTTGACAGACACTATCTGCTGATATTACTGTTGTAAAGGGTAACAGCCTGAGAGACAAAAGTGTTTGTATAACGTGAAATATATATTCACATATACATATCATGTGACGTGCATATATCCACAATTTTTGTGTGTGCTTGTCTGGGAATTTGGACAGTATCTACAGCCGTGAGGTTTACAATCACAGACATTCGCAAAATGAAATTATGTTGACTGATTAACCCTGTAAATGCAAATGACAGTAGTCTACGTTTGTGAACAGAGAGATTGTAATAACAATGAAAATCTTGCTTTTCACAACAATGCACTTACTATTTCCCTCACAGTAACTCCCTTTACTTCTTTTTATATTATAAACAGCAACTTCGCTTCCTTCAAAGAACCACGCAAAACTCTCCACCAGGAAGCAACAGAAGCCAGTTCATCGCAACGTGAAACCCAAGAAAGAACGCCGCTTTGAACCAGAGGTTGAGGATGTTCCGAGATGCGCCTTCATGTTCAAGCGACACGCTTCCTGTTACCGACCTTGCTGTGCGACCGGGCCTGTTAACTGCGACTGTCCTATCCACATCACTCGTTAGCTGATTTCAAGTCCGCAGTCAAAGATCTGTAAATTGAAGGCAAGAGAGATTAAGTCCATTTTTTTGTGAAAAGCGAGATTTTCATTGTAGTACAATGAAAATCTCGCTTTTCACAAAAATGGAATTGCTGCCTTTTGTCTTCACAGAGCAGATATACTCTTTCGTGACAGTGGAGTAGGAGCCAGGGGCAAGGTATAGCCTGGCCGAGCCTCCTCTGGACGTGATATATCCTGATTATCATTTGACCATACTTCCTTTTTACTTGTGCTGACTTTGGAGTCTGCATTAACCCATTCGGTGCCATCTGACGGAGGTTGTGTTCTGCAATCTTTCTTAATTAAAGACCAAAAATCTAGATATCCCAGGAATACGGATTCAAAATGATGTCAGCAAGAGGCATAGATCCTCATTATTCACTTGTATTCACTTTGGAGTCCACAGTAACCCGTTAAGTGCCAGAAGATGCAGTCTGTGCTTCTGCAGTCTTCCTTAATTGAAGACCAAAAAGAAATTGTCCCAGGAACATGGATTCAAAGGGATGTCAGCAAGAGGCATAGATCCTCATGAGCCCCCGCAGCTGCGGGGGCTCATGAGGATCTATACCTCCTGCACCTGGATAATAACGTTCAAATTTGCTCGGCACTGATCGGATTAAGGGTGTGTGAACCGAGAGCGCCAGCTGCGGCCGTCGACGGCCCGAGAAGATTTGCGCACCGGGTTATGATGATTGGTGATGCAGTCGGCAAAGGCCTTTGTGTTAGTCTCTGTAGAACAAAGTGAGACTGCGGAACATTTTCAACTAGACCTTGGCAATTTTGTTACACTTTATTGTCCCATGGGCTGCTTTCCCCGCGGAAGATGCGTCACCGAAGTGCAGCGCCACCCGACAGACATTCAAATTTTGCAGCGAAAAATATGACGCGTGATTTGTCCATCACAAGATATAAAATTATTGTCCATTAAATCACAAGATATAATAAAACGATTGTCCATTATTGCGTGCCTGGTAATTTACTCATGAAGATGATAATGATTATCACGACATCGATGATAATGATGATGATGATAAACATAATAATAATATCAATAGCTTGTTAATCATTTTAATACTACAAAGACTTCATTTTTCAAGTTGGGCAAGGTACTTTTTTAATAATAATAATAATAATAATAATAATAATAATAATAATAATAATAATAATAATAATATGCATTTATATAGCGCTTCACCTCCTAATTAACGACGCTCTAAGAGCTTTACAAGTCCAACAATCACAGAACAAAAAGAACAAAACAGTAAAAGTTACTATAAACGTTAGGCCTACGCCTAAAATGACACGTATCAAAGCTTACATAATAGTACACACACACACACACACACACACACACACAAACACACACACACACACACACACACACACACACACATACACACACACACACACACACACACGTGAGCATAGTTTAATGCAGAAATTTGCTTGACTGCAAGCAGAAATACATAACTTTCATAACAGTGCGCTACGACTTCTGGTCTTTCCCTGACCGACAGTCATCCTGCAGCTTTCATATGCTTTCTGAAGGAAACTTCGTTCAGACGCACGCAGGGATCCTTTGTAAATCCTATGTAAATATATAATGTAATCTCAGGTACTGCTTCATAATAAAAATTAAAAAAAAAAACACTTTGAAAGAACAAGCACAAAACAGTTTTACGAGACAGTTGTCCTAACAACTTACAAAGAGATTAAATTAAGCGTGATCTCCCGTCACGCCAAATAAATAATTCTTGCTCAGTTTGACCGATAAAATGCGAGTACTCAAACCAAGGGGAATCACAGCGCTGGACAGACAACAGTTAGATCCCCTGCCCCCGCCTATCAGGCACCCAATCGCCAGCCCACAGAGAAATACGCAGGTATAGAATAAGACAATCATTTCCATTCCTAAATATATATAATAAATAAATAAATAAATAAATATATATTTATATAATGCTCGTATTTTATCGGTTGAACTGAACAGGAGTGATTTATTTTATTTATTGTATTTATTCTATTCCATTAACTGGATGTAAAAAAAAATATTTTATTTAATTTTAGTGTATTTAATACTACGACGTTTTTAAAGGGTTTCAAACTTTAGATTCAACATTGTTTTCTCTTCGAAGGGGTGCGCTTCTACAGTTGAGGCGCTCTAACTTTCTACTGCCTCCCCAATGCGCAAAAGACATCGGGCCGACGTCAGTCGCCGTTGGTTTGCGCACGGCTGTGCTCGGGCATACGTCGGCCTGGTATCTTTTGCGAAGAGTCAGTAGCTGATCGTTATATGGCAAGACATCGAAACAGCCAAGAGAACGGCGGAGATCGCCCAACCCGTATCATCAGATGTGAACTGAGACCGCATTGTTACACATCGTCCGGCATAGCGCGCGGGTTGTATTATAAAAGAACGAAGCAACACAGGACGCGTTTGAATGACAAACAGAATAGTTTACTTTGTGTGTGTCCTTTCAGAGCGCGTTTCTCAGTTTCGGACGATATAGAAAACGATAGAAACCGGACCCGCTAAGCAGAGTAACCCATAGTAAACAGACCACGACATTTATGGTGGTTCGTAGAATATCGCTCGGACCCAAGATACTGTGTGCACCAAGACACTGAGAATGCGTAGTTAGCCCCTTTTGTGACAATCGCTCACACACTTCATTACATTTTGACGGATGGCGTTTTCATACAGTAAAACATCTAGAGTGCTTCCTAATAGAGTACTTAAAGATTGAAAGCGTTTCGCTTGATAAAGTCCTCAGCTAAAACCAGGCGTGTAAAGTTCACTTCCTAGTTTGGCTACTTCTGTTAGAGAATCTGTTGAATTAACTAATGAATAAGACAAGAGGTCGTAAAACTTATACTGATGGATATAGTCACTATTTTGTGAACGATTCGTGTGTAAATCTTTTAATTTACTTCCCGGCGTGGGTGCGCTATAATTTTTCAGCCTCGCGCTTAGTGGACCTACAGGAACAGTTCGAAAGCCACCATTAATTCATTCGAGACGAACTGCATCCGCAACTGCAACTGCTTAAACCGCGTATCCGAGTGCATTTTGCCTTGAGTGAGTTAAACAAGCATGTTTTGTTGTTTTTTGTGTTGTTTTTTTCGCGCAAATTTAAATGTAGTGTATGCCGACGCCAAACGGGATAAAAGCCAGACTGGCTTTTTGACAGCCACTCCGTGCAGAGACCATCTCAAGGTGCAAACTGCGTAGAGAATTGCCGCAGCCTCTAATGTTGGGATCTTCCGCAGTCTTCAAAGACAATAAATGCACTGGCGTGAGCTAGACGATTACTTCGCAGGTGTACACAGGCCCATGTCAGACACCCGCCTTGACACCTGGCATGCACCTTGTTACTCACAGCAAAAGAAATTGGAAATCACAGACTTTCAAATTGGGAGGAAAGACTGGGGAGGGGGGACACCTAGGACCCCCTGTAATCTAAAATAGCGGATCACCCAAATGTCTCAAAACTGCATTCTGAAGACGCAGAACACGTGGAATAAGTGGGAAAGGGGTTTGGGGAGAGGTGACTGGAGGGGGTATATAAGGTATGTGTGTGTGTGTGTGTGCGTGCGTGCGCGCTTGCATGTGTGTGTGTGCGCGCGTGCGTGTGTGTGTGTTTGTGTGTGTGTGTTGGGGTTGCGACTTGGCAGTAAGGAAAGGTTCAATTAATAGGTATCTAACTCTTTTTTGTGTGTGTTTGTTTGTTTGTTTTCTTTTTCTCTCTGTGTGTGTGTGGGGGGGGGGGAGGGGTCTGTGTCGGCCCCGCGTTGAGTGATATATCACTTGGTTTGTGTATCTTCCTCATCCGCTGTTACAGTAATTTTCAGAAACATCACAATTCTTCGGGCAAAAGACGAAAGGCAAGATTTTCATTGTATTTGTAAAAAAAAAAACAAGTTAGTATGTGTTGCGAATAGTAAAATTTCCAGTGCATTTCAATGACAATTTTGCTGTCTGCATGTGAAGACACCAAGATAAGCTGCTGTACGTAAAGGGAGATAACAGCATCTCTTTTTGGCCTCAAGGCTGTACACTATCATGAGTTTATCCCCTTCTGGTCAGGCAACGATGCAAGGAAGGACAGGGCTTCGGGCCAAAGTCTAACCGCAGTTATCCTGCGCACAATTATGCGTGCCTGCTGCGGCAGGCGTCGGCCCCATGACCATGGCATACATTTTTTTCTATTGGCTGATGTGACGGGGTGTAAACAGCAACATTTTTTTTTTTAAATTATTTGGCGGTGTAAGTTTTTACATAAACATCGCAACGAAAGCCATTCCTTTGAGTAAAAATTGATTTGAAATATTTCTTTTACACAGGAAGCAAAACCGCCTAAGGGCGAGTGTTGAAAGAAATTCTAGGCACGACATTTCTTGTCTTTAGTTAACCCTCACACTTTCGATCTCAGCACAGTAAAAACTGCAAGAGACATAGATTCTCATGAGCCCCCGCAGTCGCGGGGGCTCATGAGAATCTATGCCGCTTGGGGGCTTGACTTTCACCAGTCATTCTCAAGCAGAGGTGTTTACCGCTCATTCAGTATGCGATGACTGCAGAAACAAAATGCGTGGCCACTGGCATTTAAGCTATTAACCAGATCCAGCCAGCTGATCTTGGTGACGTTTTCGAACATTTTGGGTCTGTAATTTAAAACTTAGTCACAAATCAAGACTCGTAATTTCTTTCGGCAGTTGCGGAACTTATCTCATATTTCTGCCGCTACAGTCAGCGTGTGCACCCTGACACACACACCGGCCCTCTCCACACGGGTACATGGGCTTCTTTCCTGTCACCCTTTTCAACACGGCGAGCCCTTCTTCGTCACGACTTGGGAGTGATCGCCCCGTTTTAACAGGAAGTGTTTCTGCAGCACGGCGTGTCCTAGTGACGACATGTCTATCATGCTTTGGTGCAGCGTGGTTGTGCCGGGCATTTGTAATGGGGAGATTTGTGACAGTCCAAATCGTGAAGGTCACATACAAGCACAAAAAGGTCCACATCAGCGCAATTGTTCCCGTTTTAACCCCTTCACTGACGAGAGAATAGTGAACACGATCCAGCTGCAAGAGACATAGATCATCATGGGCCCCGACGACTGCGGGGTCTCATGAGGATCTATGTCTCTTGCTGAGATCAATTTGTATCCATGTTTCTCTAGACGGTGTTGGCTTTTGGTCGTTGAGGGAACCAAGATTTCCGGAACAAAAATGTACGTACACTAGTGGCAGGCAAGTGGTAGGATAGTGAGCACTGACTGGTAGTGAGTTACTGCTTTTGTTGCAATCTGTATTGTATTTGTATAATAACTGTATTGTCTAAAGTTACGGCTCTGAAAATTTGAGGTAGAAAAACACTAATAATAACAAAGAAGACAATAAAAAAACAACAACGCCAGAACAGCAACAAAACAACAAAAACAATGCCACAAAAGAACCTCACTTACATATTGCAAGTAACAAACAAACAATAAACAAACTCTCAGACAAATGCAGGAACAACAGTTATTATTGTTAGGTCAACTATAAAAGCAGCTTCACATTGGGCTTTATAACTTAAAGGAACAATACAGAGATTAGATTCACTCGACCAGATCCGAAAGTGCAGCGGCATATAGGTGCGATTCAAATTGACATTCCATTCAAGCCGTCCTAGTTATCACCTTTCGGACTGTGCCATCTTTCCACACTGACAGAAGAGCACAATGCATTTAATAAATTTCATTTTGTGAGTTCATTGTGATGAAGCTCTATGCCCATGCATATAGTTCACACAAGGTTTTTGTATGGTACGGTCTTGTCAGCGGTTTCTCTTGTGAAAAATATCCCGTGTATGCACGAGGTCACGTGCAATCACGCTTTTCTGTGTCGATTTGAGGCTCATGAACTGGCCGGTTTTGCTTTCGTCTGTTCTGGAAGGTCAGGCCTTGAGTCTTTTCCATAGCTTAAACGTTTCGGGTAACGTGGAGTATGATACGTTGAAGGAGTGTCTATTACAGAAGTTCCAGTGTACCTCAAGAGTACCGAGGAGATAGTTCGGAACCCGGAGGCATTTTGGCTCGCGCATCCGACGAAGAAACTAGCACGTTGGACTGAGTAGCCGCCAGTCGGGTTAGTCGCCGCTAACACGACTGGGGGACAACGGGGTGTCAATACCTTGCGTGGGGCCCAACTGTTCAATGGTAGAGATACTTTCCGTTTTCGACGTGGGATAGGGGTGACAACATTAGCGGTCGGGATAATTACGCACGGGAAGAGAAATCTGGGCGAGGGTACGGACGTGGTCGCCCGTATTGCTAATTCAAGCACTCAGTGTTTTACTTGTAAAGGATACGGTCATTTCGCTCGTCAATGTCCTAGCGATACTGGTCCGGTGGAACGGGCGGAGCAGCCCACTCACATGGCCAGCATTGCAGTGCCAGTCAGAGAAGAACCTCAGCTAGGCGTTTAGTGCTCGGCTGACGGAGGTGATTACCTACCATTAGTGGACGGAGTAGTAAATGGATTTCCCGTGTCTGTTCAGCGCGATACAGGGGCCACGACCGCGGGGGTCAGACGTAGCCTAGTTAGGAATGATCAGTTCACGGGGGAGATGCTTAAAGTGATTTCGTTCGGGGGAAAGGTAGAGTCTTTTACTTTGGATAAGATAGAGTTCTTTTCAGGAACTTTAATTTTATAGTGTCATCGATGAGCCGGTCGTTGACTTGATTATTGGGAACATGAAAGGTGTCCAACCAGGGCCGAACGTCATCGGTATGTTCGGGTCGATTAAGCGAGCTCCTGTGCCTCGCGGCGCGGTCGCATCAGTCGCGACCAGAGCTCACGTCAGGCGCGGTGGTGAGGAAAAGACTGCGCGGTTAGCGGCAATAGCAGTGATAGCACCGGAGGCGGACGATGCGTTGCCGTTGCCTACGCTCCCGCCCCCACAGGTTGTCGAATCATTCGAAGACGTGCATTACGACGCCATTTTATCGAAAGCACAGCAGGATGAGTTGCAGGCTACCTTTCCGATGTTTCCGGGGGTACTGACAGCTGTGCCTGCCATCTGCAGGGGTCCGATAATGCACGAGATTTGTCTGATAACGGATGGACCGATCCGGCGGAAACAATACCCTTTGCCTTTCCCCTCTAAGAACGTTATTATTGACGAGGTGCATTCGATGTTGCAGCAAGGAGTGATTAAGGCGTCGGCATCGCCCTATACGTCCCCCGTTGTTCTAGTCAAAAAGAATGACGGACAATATCGGTTTTGCATTGATTTCCGGGCTTTGAATGCGGTCACTGTCTTTGACGCAGAGCCGATCCCGGATGTGAAGGATTTGTTTGCTCGTTTGGCGGGTATCCAATATTTCACTTATTAATATCTATCCAAAGGTTATTGGCAAATCTTAGTTGAACCAGAGGACCGACCGAAAACCGCGCTCCAAACGACCGTCGGGTTGTACCAGTGGGTCAGGATTCCCTTTGGACTCTTTTCGACACCAGCCACTTTCGCTCGAATGATGCGGTGGTTGCTGAACGAGTCCGCCAACAATGTTATATGACATTCTGGTTTCAAGTGGGTCATGGGATCAGCAAGTACGAGACGTTGCATCCGTACTGTCTCGATTGCAGATAGCGGGATTAACGGCCAGGCCGTCTAAAATTTATGCTGGTTTCCGCGTCGTGGTGTTTCTGGGCTACCAAGTGGGTCGTGGGATACCCAAGCCGGTGGATAAAAAGGTCAAGAAAATCCTCGCGATCCCGGTACCAACTACGAAGCGGCAAGTGCGGTCTCTTTTGGGATTGACCGGACATTACCGTCAGTATGTGCCGAATTTCGCAACGTTAACCGCGGCAATGAGCGGCCTCATCGCAGGCAACGAGAAGAGTAAACTAGTTTGGACGCAGGCATGCGCGAACTTTTTACGCCGTATTCAGGTAATCCTTTCTTGCGGGCCGGTGCTCATTCTACCAGACCTACACCGGACCGTTTGTGGTTCAGACTGACGCTAGCTCTACGGGGATAGGGGGTGTCTTGTTGCAGAACAGAGAGGACACTCGCCAGCCCGTTTGCTATGTCAGTCGGAAACTCTTAGATAGAGAAACGCGCTACAGCACAATCGAACGGGAATGCCTGCTGGCTATTGTGTGGGTCATTTCAAAACTCCAGAGATTTTTTTTTTTTTTTTTTTTTGGGGGGGGGGGAGGTGGGGAGGGGGAGGGGGTGTATCGCCTGCAGACGGATCATCGGCCACTGGCATACCTCATGTCCGGCCGTTTCAGGAATGCAAGGCTGATGCGGTGGTAGTTGACGCTGCAGGTGTTTCAGTTCGAAATTGATGGGTTCCCGGTCGCAGAACACTTTTGCTGATCTCTTGTCGCGTTCGCAGTGCGACCAGAAAGTGTGCGTTGAGATTTAAGGCTGTTTTTTTTTTTTTTTTTTTTTTTTTTGTTTTTTTTTTCCCTTTGGTTCTGTGAGGGTAGTGTATTGCGTTCTGTTAGTCTTAAAAAGAAACTCGGTCGTTTCTTTTTTTTCCTCGGGAAGGGGGAATTGTGATGAAGCTCTATGCCCATGCATAGAGTTCACACAGGGTTTTTGTATGATACCGTCTTGTCAGCGGTTTGTCTTGTGAGAAATATCCCGTGTATGCAAGAGGTCACGTGCAATCATAAGGTAAGCGTTTTGCACGGAGTTTAGGCCGCAGCTCAATCTAACCAGAGCTCAAGGGTAGTTAGTACGGGTTATTCTGTCAGTGAGGACGGACGTATGTTGGATATGCTAGCCATATTCCAAGACTCTGAGACTTTAGCATTTCTTTTGCTCGTAAGTGTATTTTTCTTTTTTTCTGTCTTGGTCTGTTATGGCGCGTTCTCTGTGGCCCCCTTGAGCAGGTACTTTTTGTTGTTGTTGTTGTTGCTCGAAATGAACACAACTAATGCTATATAGATTGTCCCCAATAGTGATTCTCAT
This sequence comes from Semisulcospira habei, assembly GCA_036245525.1. Lineage (NCBI taxonomy): Eukaryota > Metazoa > Mollusca > Gastropoda > Semisulcospiridae > Semisulcospira > Semisulcospira habei. The sequence goes on along the minus strand of BTPG01000001.1, from coordinate 224,478,869 downwards.
TTTGCAGCACACAATCCTCGTGTAAAACATGCTATCATACGAATATAGTCTCAGAACGTAATGTTTTCTGACTTTCCATTGCCAACCGTCAATACAATCGTAGGCTTATCAGATGATTTGCTCAAACTTATGACTTACATTCAATGAGCTAAATCTCTGCCTTCCAAAGAGACACTGATTTAGGGGCAGGGTCTCATGAAAATCTGTATCTGTTTAAGGTGCTTTCGTTTGGATTTGAAAGCATTGTCCTAAGAGGACGAATTGAAACGCGTGCTTATCTATGCCGGAAGTGTGATACTTAGGACACGTGCTGATTACATCATTTAGAAAGGAAACTGTGTCAGACGACGCCCAAAATGACCTGTCGCAGCAGATGAAAGCTTCCAATGGGAGCTGTTTGTCCTGTTAACTCATTCGAGACTTGCCGCATCCAGATACGCGGCATAAAGCCGCGTATCCGAATGCGGCACGTCTCGAATGTTTTAATCGCGTGTTCACCTTTTATAACAGCGTGTATGTGTAGGCAACGTTTACACGTTAGCTTAAGTTTATTAGCCTATATTTAGACCTTTGCGTGTCGGCAGCGGTTTTAGTCGCGATGTTTCCGAGAGGAATCATTGTGACTAAAACCGCTACCGACACGCGAAGGGTTAAGATATGATTGAAAAGAGCGGCAACAGGGGAAATGTGCACGATAAAATTCTGCTCTGTGAAGCAAAAGGCTATTCTTGTGAAAAGCGAGAGCTTCGTTGTAATAAAATGAAAACACTGCTTTCCACAGAAATGGTCTTGCTGTCTTTTCCATTCTCAAGGCAGAAGTGTTCGCGCGGAATTGGTGTGGGTGTCAGGGGTAGGGGAGGAGGGGCCAGCGCAACAATAATATTGTCTTTGAATCTCCCGAGTCCCATTTAAAGTCCTTACTAACTGATTAACGTATAAATACAGGAGAAGGACACGCACACAAGATAGCGGTTCACAGCCTCTCATGATTAGCATTAAAGAACGGACAAGGGATCTACCTCAGGCAGGCGTCCTGGCCCCGTGCATTACTTTTATCAGTTGTAGTTGTAGTGGTCGTAGTAGTATCACAACTGGAAAACCCGTTTATGGCGAAAGTTGTGCACCTGACACGAAGCGTCAATAGAATACTAAAGTATTCTAATGACGCTCAGAGTCAGGTGCAGAACTCTTGCCATAACATCAGCCCCCCCCCCCCCCCCCCCCACCTGTTGTAGTATCTGTGGCACAATTTAGTCCGCTGGAATGTTACTCCCCTTTTTCCCGTGCTGTCAGCGGTAACGTGTGCAGTGCTGGTGGCTGCATGCGCAAAGAAGGTTAACGTGTAATAACGCCTTGTGTCTCGATCCTTTCGAGTCCCCTCCCAGTAAGCAAAGGACCTCGGGCCCACGACGGCCGCAGTTGGCCGCGCACGGCTGTGCGCGGGCCCACAACGGCCGTGGTGGGCTCCGCCCCTTTCCTTCTTTACCTGCCTGGGACCTTCTGGTTCAGTCAGTGCCAATAATGTTAGTAATGTATAAACGTGTTGGCCTTTCGACGTGAAACTTGACGCACTTCAATGGCCCTTTCTGAATCTGAATGTTTGCCATTTCCCAACACCTTCAAGGAAAAGGATGACAGCAAAGTAGAAGGATATTCACACACACACACACGCACGCACACACACACAAAGAGAGAGGGAGAGAGAGACAGCCTTTAACTTTATTTCTAGTAATCGTAGTCTCCTGGCAAATGATTTTTCATATGAAACAGGCTTGTGTTGTGTGCAGTACAGCAATGGCATAGGAAGATATTATTTATCGTTTGGGCATGGGGGGAGGGGGGGGGGGGGCGGAGAGGGGCGGCAGGGGTGCTGGCAGCATAACTAATTGTTATTTTCCAACTTACTAAAAAAAAAAATCAGAGGTGGAGGTGTATGGGGAGCGCTGTGACAGGTGTGGGGGGGGGGGGGGTTGGGGTGGCTAACCCCGAAGGTAAGCGACCTCTGCCAAATCAAAGGAGAAGAATAAAATCTTTTTATTTTGGGTTCAAGTACGAACGCAAAAGTGAGTCCCTGTACTGGGCCTATGTCGTTTTATCGGCACTTTTGCAAACAGTTCAGTGAAACATAATGGAAGGCTTTTTGATAAGAAGTCATTCCTATGCATTATAATTTGGATGAACCCTCCTTAACTTCAAAGATCAGGGGTGGTCGACAAATGCGTAAAAAATGCACTTATGATGATGACAAGACGCAATTTTGAAAATACGGTTGCCATTTGACATATAAACACCTGCCCATAAGAGTGACCTGTGAGAAAGGTCAAGGTCATAATTATAGGTCAAGGCCACTGAAGGCCAGGCAAATGATGCGGCTCAGTCATAAGCGTGTGCCACGAGGGCTTTGTCGTTCTTGTTTATTCATTTATTTTCTCCTCCAAAAGAACACTCTAATGCTTTTTCTCCTCCAAAACAATGCTTTCCTTACAAAATGTTAAGGGATGGGTTGAGGGGGGTGGGGGCGGTGGGGGGGGGGGGGGGGGTTACTTTGCTTCTGCAACACAAAAGAATATTTCTAATTAGTGAAATCACGAAATATTAGCCTCCATTATTTGTTTGCTTTTGTATGCGAGTACAAGGAAAAGCTGTTTAAAACTGGTTTAAAGTAAATTTTAAAAAATCTGCAGTAAAAAGCAACAAATTACTTGTGTTACGCTTCATTTCCGCCAGAAATTCTTTGTCATAAAAAGCCAAAGCAAAACACAGGAGAGAAAGCAAAACGCACATGCCGCCACGGTGTTCAATCAAATCCACGGAAACGAGTAAGCCCTTAACTCATTCAGCCCGACGCACGTATTTCACAAAGTTTGGAGGCGCCATCTAATGACTATACACCAGTTGCATGAGATGGATCGATCATGATAATTCAAGGGCCAGATTAGCTTGGCGCCGACATGCGCCAAGCTAATCTGGCACTACCCTTGAATTATCATGGTCGACCCATCTCCTGCTGTAGTGCGTCAGGATTGAAGGGGTTAATTGTGAATAAACCATTTTTTGAATCCCCATTGCTCGAAAGACCATCGGGCCGATGTCGGCCGCCGTTGGCCCGCGCACGGACCAACGACGGCCGATGTCGACCCGAAGGCCTTTGCGCACTGGGCAGGTGTTTGATATTGTCAATAAAACCATCCATGTTTCTGACAGTGTTAGCGGCAAATTAGGAGAGAAATGTACGGTATGGATTACAACACATTGCCACTTAGAAGCTAAAATTTTGACATTTCAATTTCTGATTGGGGACGGGGGCTAGTGTTCAAATTGTTGTAGCTCCAAGAGTTAACAAAGGGAATTAACGCGGTTTCCTGTGCTGGAAAGAGAATTTTTAAAAAAGAGGTTTAAATCAATTTAAAATATCGAAGCTTGAATTTGTGTCTTTTCTGTTTGTCGTTTAGTGTAAGATGCACTAGCGTTTAAACAAAAGGTCCTCGGGCCGACGTGAGTCGCAGTCGGCCGGTGCAAAGCCACATTGTCAATGCAGGTTCCCACAATCTCCAAAGGAGGGTGAAGGGTTTTTTTTTCTGTCGAAACTCCCCAAACGTGAAAAATACTTAAAATGTTCAAGAACTGTTGGGCTGAGGGGGGGGGGGGGGGGTTAAGGGGGATCCAAAAAGCTTGGAACAACCCTTTAGATCCGCCCCTGGTGGGCCAGGTTGCATTGCCCGAGGACCGTTTGCTTACTGGGAAAGACTTGCTCATGCCATGCCTGCGCTTTAAGTGAAAAAAAAGTACAAAATTCCTTTACAAGCTAAATGTCAAGGCATCCTGGAGACTCTACACCTTCGCGCTATTATATCAGTACATCCCTTTCCCCGCCTCCGGGCCCAACAGCAGCCTACCAAACCATACGGCGGTTCGATCTGTGCGCGAGACGCTTTTACTACTTACTCTAGCAACAATCTTTTACACTGACTTGTTCTTTTCAGGCTGGGTTGGCTCTGACCTGACGCTCGAAGCAGTGATTTCTTCCTTGTTGGGTCTGGCTCTCCTTGGCGCGTTGTTCATGGTGATGTTAGTCATGTGAGTGACGTGTACAGTTCCTGATTACCCTTTGGGTGTCGGTAGCCATATTTGTCGCGATGATTCCTGCAGGAATCCAAGCAATGATTTCTTCCTTGCTGGGTCTATATCTCCTTGGCGCGTTGTTCATGGTGATGTTAATCATGTGAGTGACGTGTACACTTCCTGTCAACCCTTTGGGTGTCGGTGGCATTTTTTTGTCGCGTTAATTTCTGCAGGAATCATCTCAACGAAGAACCCTACCGACAACCAAAGGATAAAACAGTATGGCTGGTTGTTTGCACATCACATAACCAATGTACCGACAACACCAGTTCATTCAAGACGTGTCTTCGTTGCACGTGGGGAAAATAACAGAACATCATTGAATCTGTGTCGCCATCCGCTGTAAACAGCGAAATGAAACATAAGACACCTTAGAAACGTGGCACAGTTATGCTACCGTATCGTACTCCGTTTACAAGAAAGCTTCCAAGTCATTACAACTACCAGATAATTATGTACAACATATATTTTCAGATACTGGCACAGACGTAACAAAATATGGAAACGGCTGACACCATCGCCGTAAGTATTCATACAAGTCTATGGCACACCAGCGTGTATCTTTGGGCGGTTAAGTTGCAGCTCGGCGCGACTACTATTACTACTACTATTACTACTACTACTACTGTTCTGCAGGATAGTGTGGCGGTGGTGTCATCACTCTCCTGTCTGAATGTTTATCAGTTTGATGCTATTTTTGGCCTTCTTGAGACCATGGTTTTCATCGCCGTTTTCATCGTCTTCAACCTTATTTCGTCGTCGTCATCAGCGTTTACGTCTCTGTCTTTGTCATCATGCGTGATACTTGATAGCAATGTCAGCAACGTAAATGATGATGATGATGACGATGAGGATGAATACGACGACGATGATGATTATGAACTCGGAGCTATGAGTTTGTTTACTTCGCCAGCGGAACGGGATGGTAAATTACACGTTTGTGCGATAAAACGCACAGACGTGTAATTCATCATCGCGTTCTGTTGACAAACTAAACAAACTCCTAGCTGTCTTACAGAAGCGCAATTTCGTGATGTTTCATCCATGCAGTTTTTGTTCTACCAGGGATTCATCGCGTCCTGTGACTCCTGACACTATTTCTGTCACCGCTTCTGAAGTCACCACCCCTGCCAGTCCAGAACCAAAATGTTTGGAACATCCACTCTTTTTCTACGTTCCTACCCAAAACCCGACTGCTGCAAAACCTTTTGCTTCCAACATCACAAGAGTGGCGCCTGCGACTACCAGTGTAATGAATGGTGTGTGATTGTGGTTGTGTTCAGCCTTGCGATCAATATCTGTGTTGATTACAGGCAAGTTTTCCTCATTTTCCATGCGGCTGTCATTTCCAAGGTCTAGAACACAGAATGATATCAGCAGGTTAGCATTTTTCATCCAATGCTGATTCTGAATCTGATTCAGTGGGACTCGGTGCACTCTGCATGACATATAATAAATGGTACAACTACAAGTTCACCCTTTCCTCCCATAAATGCATGATACATAAAAGTACGACACATAATCATAAATGCGCGCGTCATGCAATTCTGGACAAAAAAATTGCAGGACGCATGCATTCATGGGTAGTAGTCATACGTTTATGTGTCATGAAAAGGGTGAACTTGAACCATTCAGCATCACTAAGCCTTTCAGACTTTCAGTCAACAGAATCTGTGATGTAGCATTGATGAATAAACAAACACACACATGTATAACCAACTCTTGTTCACATACAAAAATATCAACAACAGTGCAGAAATCAAGTTAGATTAAGATATGAAGATAAAAAAAAGTATACAAGTTACAACTAAGCAAAATACACAGCACTGAATAGTGGCATTCCACATATGTAATTGTAAATTTTGTGCAATCAGTTCTGCTCTCTAAACAATGGAAATAACGCAAAAACAACATAGAATTTGCATTTGGTTATGTATTAAATACTTACAATGACTTGACGTACAAAGCAAAGAGAGATACAGTTTTAATTCCGTCAGTGTAAAATGGGCGATTGAGTGTTGGTGTGCCGAGTACAGAAATCGACTTACCTTCCTCCAACTCTACTGTCTCCAAGCGCTCTCTCCTGTCAGTTTTGCCTTTTTCTTCTTCGTCAGTTTCTTCTTCATAAGTGTGAGAGTCTGCAAAATACTCCGCGAGGACTTCAGCGAATTCTGGAGAACACAAATACGTCTCTTTGCTTAGTCTTTTGGCAATTGCAGCAGACGAAACACTCGACGCCGCCATCTTGCTTTTCACTTCCGGTGTTAATGTCCGAGGCAGCGTGTCCTTTCTTTGAATTATTGTGGCTTATTAACGATGCAAAGAGATAAATAGTCACTTGCAACAAGCTCAAAAATGATAACACTTCTGATAGAAACTTCACTAGGCTTACGCAAGCCCGTTGATTGAGCACAATCAACAAAGCGTCCTCACCGCAGGCTAAAGACGGAAAAGTCGGTCAGGAAGGCAGGGTTGCCCACTGTAAACCAAGAATGTCCCGCATATTCTGAGCCAGCAAATCACTAAAAGGGCAAATTTCATTGGCTAACAAGCCAAATCACACCCCTAGACGTGTGTAACTGCGCTGAGCTAGGGGTTTTCCCGCAGTCAAGCGGTTTGCTCCATAGCCGAGTCGTGGCAAAATAGTGCAGTTTTTTAAGTGCGGGTTTTGTGGATATGCATTAGAAATTGTTGAATAAACTATATTTTTCGGGCATAATTTTGAAAACTATTGACAGACAGTGAAGTAAAGAGATTAAACTTTTGAAATATAAAAAAATCGGGATTCTCTTGATTTCGTCATCATTCATCTATTTTTGTGCACAGCTAAGAATAGTGGCCTGCGTCTTTAGCCGGCTTTTCGCGTGCTGCGTCATAGTCTTATTCAACACTGATCTCGATCCCCTTTGATAAGGTGTTCATAGACACACATAGCTCACTTAGTTGACTTCGTCAGAGTAAGTTAGGTCTGTTGCCCAGTAGTGAAGGCGATTTACCTGTAGTTGTAACGTAGGGCCTGCGGTCAAAACTGTACAATAAAGAGTCTGTATGTAAAGCATAGAAAATCTGAGTATTAAGTGCCATATTAAGATTAATCAGTTAACCTAGGAACACTTACGTTCGCACAAACTCCCGCCATAATCTGTAGTGCACCCATGCTCACAGGTCCCATTGTCATGGCGACAAGGGAGTGAACCCAAACAGTTACCACACGGAAACTGGCAGTCCTTGCCAAAGCTGTATTCTGGGCACGCTGACGCAAAAAGGAAATTAATACGTTTAAGAGGATTAAATATTAAAAAGAAAAAAGTGGATCATTGAAGGTTATTTTAGGATGACCAATAATTATGTGTTTCGGGACCAAGGGAGCTTGATCGGCAGTGGAACATAATTTTGGTAATAATAATAATAATAATAATAATAACAACAATAACAATAACAATAATATGATAATAATAACAGCAATAATAATAATGCTACTTTAAAGCGAGCTAAATCTCTCCTGGCAACAGAGGGTTAGCAGCTCACAGGTGTTCTCATTAATCCCATTTAACCCCAAGAGTGCATTTCGAGATTTTATAGATATCACTTAATAATAGATAATAATAATACCGTTATTATATATATTATATACCGTTACTTAATAAGTAAGTACCAGTTTCAGGAGGTTGTTTGACCGTGATAATTCTAGAGTGTTGCCAGATTATGACTTGGCGCCATCAGGCGCCAAAATCTTGGACTACCCTTGAATTACACAGTCGATCCATCACCTGCTCTAACGCGTCGGGGCTAAATGGGTTGCACATGCTCTTTGTATTACATTTTGCACAAAAAGACCAACCTAACATTTGTATAAGTCCTAAACTCCCAGAACTAAATGACTTCCATTCTGTAGAATGGAAGCCATTTTATTCTGGGAGTTTTAAGAGTTGATTATAAAATATCGCAGAATGAAAGACTTGTGTGCTCTAGTTTCCTTTGCGACATATAAGAATCCCCGGTTGAGCGAAGGGGTAATAACGACACAATAAATATCTTGAATCTTAAATCCTGAACCCCTTCTACGTTTGCCTATTCACATGGCTTGCGAAAAAAAGGAAAGAACAACATGACAAGTGTATTTTAACGTTCACAGCATTCAAGACAACTTTAATGTACCGCTTCAAGTAAACTGCTTTGCATGGCCGGTAACAACCATTCATCGTTCAAACACAATTCGACATAAGAATGTCAACAACAAAAAAAGGGTTTAAAGGGGCACACCCGAACTTTTTTAAGGCTTTAGTTCGCAAAAGCTTTTACTGGGCTTCAGTATACATACCCACTTAGACAGTGACCATCTTATTGTCCCACCAAATGCTTTCTTTCGTCCGTTCAAAGCGAAAGAGGCACTCCGAAGTCTTTTGACGAAACACGTAACAAAATTGCTTCTGATAGGCAATGGTAGCTGACGTCATATCTATTCTATACGATCTTGGGTCATCTGCATAATTATAACCAATCAGAGACAAGATGGCGGACGAACCAGCGAATAAAAAAGAAAGTCACAGTATCGTCGAGTCGCGCCGACATTGACAGACTCGGTAGATGCGGAGGAGAAGAAAGAGGAAGAGAGACAAGATACTCCTTAGTAGAATTGACATCGCACGAGGGAATATGGGCATGTGACAACGCGTAAAGCAAGAGCTTGGCTTGACCACCCACACGGGATTTGTTATTTTCCTGCTGAATCAGTAAAGTAATCTACGGTCTTTGTCGATCTTCCTATAGTTCCGCCAACGCAAGTGATTTTCAGATCTCATGATCTTCAGTAAAATTGATATATTAGGGGCTGGGCCCACGCTACCAGAATTACCCCCACCGGGTCTGCCCTAGGGGACCTTGGTGGGGTTGTCTACTTTTTAGTTCTTAGGGTCACCTTGTCAAACCCCTGCAAGGTGGGTTCTACTCTTTTGGGGGTTTGTATTTCTGTCTTTCTGGTCCATTCATCTGTATTTTTCTTTTGAAATTCTCCCTCCTGTCTGCGCTTCTTGCAGTTCTTTCTTCATTTAGCGCAGGCACCTCCTGAGAAGGCCTTTGTCGCTTGCGGGACGTAAAGCAGTCTATACTTACTCACTCGCTACCAGAATTTGCCACTAGCAATGTGTGGTAAGCAACAATTTGCCACCTGCCACATCGGCTTCGTGGCACACGTTTCAATGTGCGCGCAATGTGTTTGTACTGACTGACCTGCCATTACCATATATGGAACAGCTCTCACGTGCCCGGTTGAAATATTCGGAGCTGCGGGAGTCCCATATGCATGGGAACTCTCGGACAAGGTTGATCAATTAACTCACTGGAGACGTGCCGCATACTGATACGCAGCTATTCGCAGCGTTTCCGCATGCGGCGCGTCTCCAATGAGTTAACAGTCTCAAATCCGTCACTCAGCTTCTCCGCCATTTTTTCCGGCTCGGAAGATGAAGAAACGGGAAGTGGCGCAAGGACACCGCTGATTGGCTGAGAGGCGGCAACATTGCTCGAGCCTTGCCGGCTACCACAAATAAATAGACTCGGTTTGTATCGGGTCGCAATAGAGTCCGAAATAGCTCAGGCGGTTAAACGTCGGAGCAGGAGAGCGAAGGGAATCGCCGGGTCGTGGGTTCGAATCCCGTCCCGGTCCCGGTAGCTGGACTTACAATCCAGGGGGAAAAACGGATTTGTCCGTTGAAAGGTCCTGGTAAATCAAAGTGGCACAGTTGGAGTGCGCCTGAGTTGATAAGTGTTCAGGTCGTACTCTATAGCCTGTCCCCCATAACTCGCCCGTCAGGGTCGTCCATGATCACCTCAGTGCTGTGGACGTTAAACCCGAACTAACCAACCAACCGGGTCGCAATTTGTGACGGCAATATTGTAGGCGCCCCTAATTGCAACATTGCCGCCACAAAATTGCGCCCGGCAATAGGTGTTTGTGGTAGCGTGTGCCCAGCTTCTTACTGATTTGGCAAGATTTTAAACCTGTTTTATCATATATTTACAAGCTGGTGATCACATTTATGCTGCAGAGATCTGCAGAAAACTACGGTGTGTGTCAAAGTTGCACATCGCTGGTCGTAACATGTTTTGAGTGTCTGTGCCGGCTCTCATTCATTCGATTCAGATAGCTAGTGTTTCTGCTGCGAGGGTAAATTTGTCGTTTCTAATGATGCTTTTCGTAGACCTCGACGTGTGAGACGTGAAATTGACTGCAGTGCAGAAAGTCGGTATAATTACCAATGTTCTGTTTCAATGATGGAAGACTGACAGTGCGTGTTTCCGAGGGGTAACGGATCAAGGTCAAAAGGAACCGTGGACGCTCGCAGTTTGCGAGCGACTGAGCGGCGCTAACACGCAAGCCCTTGGTGCACTGCTGTACGCACGATCGTTCCTCAATACTATTAGCAGGTCGAGCAGAACCCGGATTATGATTTTGACAGCATAGCGAGTACGGAAGGTTTATTCTACTTTCTGGAGTGAAAAATTACGTCAAAGGGATGGCGGGGAACATCAGTACACGTGTGTACATTACGCCGATGACCTCATGACCTGCAGTATTGTACACTGATAGCCGGGTTCTGCCTTGTGACGTAGGCTCATCATAAATATGCATATTAATTCAAAACTGACAAGGCCGATGCAGACGATAAATTCGCAACTCGGGTACAAAAACAATCCACCCTCCAAACGATGAATTTCAACATTTGGCATTGTACTTACATCATAAAGCTCTAAGATAGTACACAAAGGACTTATACACATACTGTCAGCAGTATCTGTTGCAGACAGTTTTCTGACTGTGTTGAGATGCTTGATCCTGGGTAATAAAACTTTAATGAAATTCATTATCAGCCTTTCCCGACAAAATCAAAGTTAACTGTACTAATTCTGCAAGTGTCTCTGCTATGATACTAAGTTCCATAATCATAAGTGTTATTGCGCATTCATGATCACAATAGAAAGAAATACGTTATAATTTTTGTCAAACAGCATTACTAAACAATCTATGCTTTATTTGGACGCTGTACGCCTTAAACACTCGGTGAGTACTAATGGGTAAAAAAATGTATAATAATTAACTTACTTGTATTACAGAAACTGGTGCCATTTCCGACTAACCATCCAGGACTACATCCAAAGTCACATACGCCAGTATCCCGAACGCAAGAACTCGTGACGTCACAGTTCAGACACTCAACGTCACAGGAACGTGTGTACCACCCATCAGAGCAATCTGCAATAAAAACGCAGGGGCAGATTTTAAAACAAATGTGCTACATCCGTATGAATTTAACCCTTGGGATGTCGGTAGCGGTTGCAGGAATCATCGCGACTAAAACCGCTCCGTACTCAAAGGGTTAAAAGTAAGAGCAAGGGAACACCGCAGAGTAAAGCAGATCGCACACGTTATCTTTACATTAATCGCTTGATCGCATCCCTCTCGTTCTCTTGTCTCTTCTAAGTCTGATTGTCAAGATTGTCATGATAGCCCTTATAGCTGTCATCACCACTAAACTTTATTAATCCTTTGGCTGTCGGTAGAGGTTTTAGTCCAGATGATTCATGCAGGAATCATCACGACAAAAGCCGCTACCGACACCCAAAGGGGTAAATTAGTAAAACGGCCGAGGTTTACTGTTTGATAATTGCTCATATCTTGCTTGGAAAAGACAGCGGGATGTGTACTTACCTCGAAAAAAGCAGATTCGTTTGGTCGCTGAAACCCTCTGTAAGTAAAGATGCTCCCCTCTGAATCCCAGTGAGTCGTCTTGAAGTAGGTAATAGCCGCCAGAAAATCCGTCTATGTCCATGCATAGACTGACAACAAACAAGGTATAAAAATACAAAGGACTGAAAATGACAAACGGATTTTACGTTCAACGAAAGCTGCATAACTAAATGATATTTTCTTTACAGTCCTTGTCAGTCCTCATCTCGCACGCCAAAAAGCAAATCAAATCAAAATAAAACCACCAACTGACTGTAATTGTTTTACTGTGTCTTTTATTATGCCCTTTAAGCCCACGGCCACTTCTTTCGCTTTTGTTTAACCTAACGACCGTATGTACGAGTTGCAGGAGATGATTGGCCATAATAATTCAAGAGTAGTGTCAGATTTGCTTGGCGCCTGATGGCGCCAAGCTAATCTGGCACTACCCTTGAATTATCACGGTCGATCCTTCCCCTGCTGTGGAGCGTCGGGATTAAACCGGTTATTATATATTTTAGCATCAATTGAAACAACTTATTTACTGTAATAAGCAGTGAACTATCACTTCGAACGTTGTCGGTCATTTTAACACCACATTTTTGAACATCTGTTCACTTCAGTTTGGCGAAGATGGGATTTCTGGGTTCAGACAGTCCATATGCACTCCACCCACAAATCAGACGTCTTTTTCAGATTCCCCTTCGGTATCGTGCTAATGTGAAACACTTTGTTACTTTTATTTTTACATTTTACTCTTACCTTTCACCCCCGGTCAGATTTAGTTGCGGAAGCGTAATAGTTCCTTCACAGATGAACACAGATCCATCACTGAGAGGGTTGGTGTCGCTTACGTTGTGTTCACAAACTGGAGCTTCAGTCAAATTTTCACGTTGTATTGGGAATTCAGCGCCTGTGAGACAAGAAGCAAAGGTTTTCGTCTTTAACCAGAAAGGTGCGCCAGCCTCAGCTCTCTTCATGAGGCGGACACGAATAACTATTGCGCAGCAACCCGTGCCTCCTTGTGGGGACCCAAAGAACGGACGGAAATAAATGCTCGTTTCATAACATAGATCCAAGTGCGCAAAGTCACTCGGCCCGAAGAGCTTTTGCTGTTGAGAATGATCAGACAAGCTGCAAATGTAACACTACGTGTTTCGTTTGTGGTTGTGTTCTTTGAGAGCATGTATGTGTTAATCATAGGAAAGATCCGATATTAATTTGAGTTATTTTGGATAAGAATTACGTACCTTTATAGTAGGATTCATTTTCTTTTGCACGGAAAATTTCGATCGATTTTTGTTGCGACGCGTAGTTTTTGCCTACTTTAGACTGGAAGGTTCGAGCAGGGTCGCGATCTTTTTAGTTACCTCAGATATGACGTCAAAGTGTCGGCTACATTTCGTAAGATTGTATCAAAGACGCCTAAATAGTAGCGGAATTTTGTAGTTCATCCTAGTGTATTTTTTCATGAATATTAATGAGTTTTAGTTACGTTTTCTTTTCTGATTGATTGTGTTGTGCGAATTTGCCGGATTATTCTGGAAATCTGTAATAGTATAAAAGACCGTGTTAGGAAGTACCTGTGTACATTGTATGAGAAGCGCAGTGTGTCAAAATAGTTTGTGGAATTTTAGAGGAGACAGTTTATCAGAGTGGATTCATTTGTGGATGCATTGTGTGGAGATCGCATCGCTGCAATAAAATATTGTTGGAACTGTTACTCCATTGTGGTCTACAATCTTACGCCACGTGTGACGAGTTGCAGCTGAGTGAAGTTTCTTTACAAGAACCCTACGTGCCTGCGTCTGGTGTGATTGTATCATACTACGACTACGACTACGACTATCACGTTGAGGGTTTAATGTCTTTTGTCCACCGCGAATGTGATTTCAAAGACGGGGCTCCGATCAGGGTCTGAACACATTCTTACCCCAGCTGGATTTGAACCCGCGTTCTTTCGGACGAGTGTCGAACGCTCTACCACCTGAGCCAACCAGCTCCCCAAATTCCGAAGAAGGAAACAAGTTTAGAAATTAAGGAAAAGTAGCACACAATCGTGTCGTACATGTCTGTTCTAAGCGGGTGTTTTGTTGTCGTTGTTGTTGTTTTGGGTGTAGGGGGAACTTCTTTGTATTTTGCGCCCTTGGTAGTCACCTTTTTGGTCTGGATAACAGACAAGGTGGCTTGCGTGCTTGCAGACGTTGTAACCGCACAAATGAGTGTTGTAAGTTACGAAATCACATACCAGTACACATCCAGAGTGAGGTCTAATGAGGTCGAATGGAATGACAAGGAAAGGTTACCACAATTAGCTAACATACCTGACACGTCCACCCTAACTAGCTTCATAAGAGCGCCGACGATGCCGACTGCTGACTGCGAGGTGTAGCTGGCCAGGGGTCCCACGGTCAGGTTCATGGCCACGTGGATCGTGAAGTAGACCCGTTCTGGATCGGCCTGAATCCATGTCTCGCTGTAATTACCACACTGTGTGGTGTTGTCAGGGTAGGAGGAATTGTAGGTGACACCCTGGGTGGATCTCAACGCCACAGGGCAAAATCGTACTTCTGGTGTGGTGTCAACTGGAAAAAAAAAAACCCAGCTAGAATGAAAGTGAAATGACAAGAATACGACGACGACGTCGACGAAGATGACGATAAGGTCGATTATCATTAACCCATTCAGCCCTGATGCACTACAGTAGGAGATGGATTGACCATGACAATTCAAGGGTAGTGCCAGATTACCTTGGCGCCTGTCGACGCCAAGCTAATCTGGCACTGCCCTTGAATTATCATGTTCGATCCATCTCCTGCAACGTGTGCATAGTCTTTCGATGACGCCTCCAAAATCTGAGAAATACGGCCGTCGAACTGAATGAGTTAACCTTTTCGAGGAGAGGTAAAAAGTGATATTGACACGTCTGCCCTGTGAACGTGAAAGACAGTATGTCTATTTTGGCACTGTGTTACAACAAAAATCTCGCTTTTCACGAAAATGGACTTGCATTCTTTTTCCGTTGCCTTCACTGAGCAGTCGCGAGCAAGTTGATTAGATTGATTTAAAAGAGCAATGTGTAATGAGAAATCATTGTCAGCATTCTTTTGTGACAACAAACACTGATTATCACAATATGAAATGATCAACATAAAGTCATGAAAGCTCACCCCTTGACTGGCGAAGCACAATGCGCATCGGACAAAATACAATCGCAAAGAGACACAGGTTTGTATGACTCTCGCTTACACGAAGGGCTCATGAGAAACATGCGCAAAGGCCATCGCGCCGACATCAGCCACCGTCGGCCCGCGCACGCCTGAGCACGGGCCAACGGTGGCCGACTTCGGCCCGATCGCCTTTTGCGCATTGGAATGTCTCTTGCTCTCATCATTTGTACTTGCGTACCTCGGGCAGCCAGGCTTAACCAGCAGTAAAACTGCGATTGTTCCTGAGACACCACCTATTGCAACTGACAGAGAAAAGTTTAACCCTTTCAACTGCCGAGAAATTTTGAACACCATCCAACTTCTAGAGATATAGATCCTCATGAGCCCCGCAGTTGCAGGGGCTTATGAGGATCTATACTTTTTCCAGACACCTCTTTGTATCCATGTTTTCTGGACGGTGTTGAATTAACATTGTTTCACATATTTATTATGTGCATTGGCAGTGAACGTGTTAATGGTGCCATCTGACAAGAAAAGCTCACGATCACAAAGTGCGGTACTGCCAGGTCTGCGGGTAAATCCGGGACGACAGACACAGTTGGAGGCGTAGTTTCCACTACAGTCTCCCGGCCAGCAGTGGTGACGCACCCACAAACACGCGTCTAGAACATAGATTTGAAATTTTAGTCCCATTAAATAATGTGACAAGTAGCTTTTAACTCATTCGAAACGTGCCGCCTCCGGACACGCGGCTTATGCCGCGTATTCGGAGGCGGCACGTCTCGAATGAGTTAAGTGAGAATTACTTTCCTACGTCCCGATTAATATTAACCTATTCAGTCCTGACGCACTACAGCAAGAGATAGGTCGACCATGGTAATTCAAGGGTAGTGCCAGAATAGCTTGGCGCCTGTCGGCGCCAAGCTAATCTGGCATACCTTTCAATTATCATGGTCGATCCATCTCCTGCAACAGGTGCACTGTCGTTAGATGACGCCTCCAAAATTTGGGAAATACGTGCGTTGGGCTGAATGAGTTAAAGATGTCTTTTATTGTCAACAAAATGTTCGTTAAGCACGAGTCAACCACAGATTACATCACAATTCTAGTTATAAACTTACAGACCTGCTTAAAACTAAGTTTGATTGCGTTCAAATGAAAATGACTAAGTGAAGTCAGTTGCTACATTACCCGGGCATGACGGCTGGCTGGTCCATGTCTTATCAGCCCTGCACGTTACTGTAGCATTCCCTAAAATCTGGTACCCAACGTCACACGTGTAGGTGCAGACTGACGAATACCAGTTGGCATTGGTGCAAGAACTGGCTATTTTGAACGGAAGGGTCAGGGCAATGGATCACTGAAAGTGCATTATTGTATACCAAAAATAACATATACATACACATGTGCATGAATATATATATATATATATATATATATATATATATATATATATATATATATATATAATATATATATATATATATATATATATATATATATATATATATATATATATATATATATATATATATATATATATATATATATATATATATATATATATATAATATATATATATATATATATATATATATATATATATATATATATATATAATATATATATATATATATATATATATATATATAAATATATATATATATAATATATATATATATATATATATATATATATATATATATATATATATATATATATATATATATATATATATATATATATATATATATATATATATATATATATGTATATGTATATATATATGTATATATATATATATGTATATATATATGTATATATATATGTATGTATGTATATATATATGTATGTATGTATATATGTATGTATATACAATAAACTGTGTTTTACCCATTGTGGCTATTGTGTAAGTAGTGATGGGGTAAAACACTGGAAATACAGAGTTATAGAGAAGTATAATGCCATAATTTATGAGTGAATCACAGATTTGATCCACACGCATACAAATACATTTACGTTCATGGGAGTATTTTTTTTCAAATAGCCTTTGTTAAGGCCTAATTATGCGCGCATGGTTATTTCTTTTAAGTGGAAAACTGTAGAGGTGCAAAGGCATATAATCGACTTTTTTTCAAAAGAGTGTCACTGGAAGTATTGTGTATAAGAAAACCAACAAAAACAATGCAATAAATGTGCCCCGGCGGACATTACGAAATGAGTTGCAAAATAAAACGTCAGTATACTGTACAGCAACATCCACAAACAAAAATATATTTGTTTAGAAATCGTATTATGTCTATCAATGCTGAATGGTATTTGTTATTACAGTGGTACATAAAAATGCACTCAATAGGAAGTGGAAGTTCGCTCCAAAGCGTGGCCAAATAGGCCTACCTACTTAGACAAGCTGGCTGATCGCTCCATGTTTTGTCTGCTCTGCACTGTACGATAGAGTTGCCCTGTAGTTGATAGCCTGTGTTGCACGTGTAGGTACACACGGACGAGTACCAGTTGGCGTTGGTACAAAAACGTTGGCTGTTCTGAATGAACGGGTACGGGCACTGAATCACTGAAAATAGAAGTTGTCATTGTAAAAAAACAAACAAAAGCACTTAAAAATAATTACATTTTTATTTAAATCATGTTTTGTGACAGAAAATATTTTCATGCCCTCACTCAAAGAAATACATTGCGTCATAATTAGGTCCAGTTAACCATAATTGTATTACAAAAACCATATGGAATCAGATAAAAATGAACCCAACGGCTGAGAAAATAGTAAACATCAGTATTGGCCTAGTCTTATGATATATATTAACCAGTTTTACACCCAACTGTGATCACTAAATTAGTGACATTTACTCGAAGATATTCTGCTTTCATTTTAAACGATATACCTTTAATTGATTTCGATTTCCTAGACTAGTAGGCGTGTGTGTTTGTGTGTGTGTGGAAGATGAGCGTGGGTGTGTATGGTACGCATTGGTTTGCGATATTAGTTTAGTTTTAAAGTTTTTACAGTGTGTGTAGGGCATTGGATTTGTGTGATAGAGTATTAATTATTTTTTATTTGTTGACTGTGATGTTTGTAATTGTAACGACACCAACACACATTCCTATGTTTTATATTCTTAAGGCAAATGGCAATAAAGAGTATCTATCTAATCTATCTAATCTATCTAATCTATCTAATCTATCTAATCTATCTAATAATCTATCTAATAATCTATCTAATAATCTATCTAATAATCTATCTAATAATCTATCTAATAATCTATCTAATCTATCTAATAATCTATCTAATCTATCTAATAATCTATCTAATCTATCTAATAATCTATCTAATCTATCTAATCTATCTAATAATCTATCTAATCTATCTAATAATCTATCTAATCTATCTAATAATCTATCTAATCTATCTAATCTATCTAATAATCTATCTAATCTATCTAATCTATCTAATAATCTATCTAATCTATCTAATCTATCTAATAATCTATCTA
Organism: Semisulcospira habei; assembly: GCA_036245525.1. Lineage (NCBI taxonomy): Eukaryota > Metazoa > Mollusca > Gastropoda > Semisulcospiridae > Semisulcospira > Semisulcospira habei. The sequence continues at coordinate 224,460,342 of BTPG01000001.1, read as the reverse complement.
ATCTATCTAATCTATCTAATAATCTATCTAATCTATCTAATCTATCTAATAATCTATCTAATCTATCTAATCTATCTAATAATCTATCTAATCTATCTAATAATCTATCTAATCTATCTAATAATCTATCTAATCTATCTAATCTATCTAATAATCTATCTAATCTATCTAATCTATCTAATAATCTATCTAATCTATCTAATCTATCTAATAATCTATCTAATCTATCTAATCTATCTAATAATCTATCTAATTTATCTAATAATCTATCTAATCTATGTAATAATCTATCTAATAATCTATCTAATCTATCTAATAATCTATCTAATAATCTATCTAATCTATCTAATAATCTATCTAATAATCTATCTAATCTATCTAATAATCTATCTAATAATCTATCTAATCTATCTAATAATCTATCTAATAATCTATCTAATCTATCTAATAATCTATCTAATAATCTATCTAATCTATCTAATCTATCTAATAATCTATCTAATCTATCTAATAATCTATCTAATCTATCTAATCTATCTAATAATCTATCTAATCTATCTAATCTATCTAATAATCTATCTAATCTATCTAATCTATCTAATAATCTATCTAATCTATCTAATAATCTATCTAATCTATCTAATCTATCTAATAATCTATCTAATCTATCTAATCTATCTAATAATCTATCTAATCTATCTAATCTATCTAATAATCTATCTAATCTATCTAATAATCTATCTAATCTATCTAATCTATCTAATAATCTATCTAATCTATCTAGTCTATCTAATAATCTATCTAATCTATCTAATAATCTATCTAATCTATCTAATAATCTATCTAATCTATCTAATCTATCTAATAATCTATCTAATCTATCTAATAATCTATCTAATCTATCTAATCTATCTAATCTATCTATCTATCTATATCGTGGTAAGACAGAAATGTTTATGCTTTATAGTGAACGATCATTGATGTCTTTCCTTGTGCAACGTTAGGTATCCATTTTAGCCAGATGAAAAAAACAAAAGCAATGCCAGTTTCCCTGTTTCAGCTTTGAATTAAAGAATGTAGTTTTTTACTACAATGTGCTCGTGTTACCATAAAAAAAACTCACTTTGGCAAGATGGCAGACTGCTCCATTGTGAATTGGCCTGACAGTTGACATTAGGATTCCCTTGTATCTCATATGCCGGCGCGTTGCACGTGTAAGTACATACTGATTGATAGAAATTGGTGTCTGTGCAACCCCTGTGACTGTTAGCTACATCAGGCTCCGTAGGACAACGAATTGCTGAAAGGAATATATATATATATATATATATATATATATATATATATATATATATATATATATATATATATATATATATATATAATATATATATATATATATATATATATATATATATATAATATATATATATATATATATATATATATATATTATATATATATATATATATATATATATATATATATATATATATATATATATATATATATATATATATATATATATATATATATATATATATACCATACATGCCTAAAATATAGAACCCAACAACATTGAACTATTATTAATTTTAAAAAATCCATTTCAACCACATAGTATTGGAGTTGCGCTTTTATTTTCTCTTTCGCAAATTTTCGCCCTCTCAGTGAGGGCATCATCAAGCAAATGCCCAGGTAACAGATAACTAGGTAACAAAACAGGTATACTACATCATTTACGTGTTAGAATGTAGTACGTCAAACAGATATATAGAATTTGCAAACGTGCACTTTTGATGGAAACTAAAATCTAAGAATCTGAATTATCGTAACACTTTTACATGTATATAGACTGAGGTACATGTACACGTGCATAAGTTCGTAATATTTAGTGCGTCAGTAGTGACGCCATGAAAAGTTTATGAAACACAAACATGGACATGCAGTATACGTAAAACGTCTCTCAATGAAATATTTATAATAATAACGACATCACCATCATTAACATCATCATCATAATCAAAATTTTCACATGTGTAGTTAAGAAATATTCAAGTTCAGTCTCCGAATCCATCTCTCTATAAATTTTTCTCTCTCTCCCTCAAGACAACTCCCCCTCCCTCCCTTTGCCCTCCACCCCCCACCACTCTCCCCCTTTACTATGCATACACAAAAGCGCACACACACACCCGAGCGCGCACAACACACACAATCACAATTTTCATAATGTACTTACGTCATAGTCACGTGCATACATTCTAGTACGTCATTCTTGGTGCTACATAAAAATAAAAGTTTTTATATCATAAGGAATGACTTACTAGAATGTATACACTTGTATTTTACTTCAGACTATGACGTAAGCATAATTATTACGAAATTTGTGATTGTGTGTGTCCGCGCTCGCGTGCGTGTGTGCGCATGTGTGCTCTTCTTCCAATTTTCCTCCTCCCTCAGGGCTCCCTCTGCCTTCAGATAGCGGCCATGATGCGCGTACGAAAATTCCGTGAAGACTTGAACAGGTAAGACTAAAGTTTAGACAAACAGAGCAATATATACGATATTGTGAATTGGGAGTCCGATACCACGATTTATAAAACATCTCGATGACTGATAAAACACTCGAAGCTTCGCATCTCGTCTTTGTCAGGCCATCTCGACATTTTTATAGATCGTGATATCGGACTCCTAAATCACAATAACTTATCGTTTGTATATATATATATCGTTTGTATATATATATATATGCATGCCCGTCTCAGAAGGTGAAAACAAGAATGCAGCTGAAAACTGAACACTGAAATAATTAATCAATTCACTCTTACCTGTGATCATCTAGCACATTGCAGAATAATTGAAAAGCGAATTATTGATTTTCGGATGATTGTGAGTTTTAAACGGGTCAGCTGGCTTGTAGATGTGACTATGGACAAAATGATCAGGATCAAATTAAAAGAAAACGTTATTCTTTGCGATGCTATTGACAGTTTCTTCTAGCAATACAAGATAAGTTTCCAGAAACAACAAAAATTCATGTAAATGTTTATGCCAAAAATTCAGTCAGTTTCATCGGTTATTTTAGTCCAGCGTCACATCCGTGACATGCACACACATAAACACTCCTGACTCAAGAATCAAAAACAAATTATATGAAACCATCAGTCACTTAATGAAGTAACACCAGTATATATGACACAGCAGAACTATGGAACATCGTTGTTTTCATTTTATTTTGAATGAACTTAACTTTTTGGATGTGACATAACCATTGTCTCCCCTGACAGTGCTATTATCTACTTTACTTTGTAACCATTGTTGATAAGGTTAGAAATATAAAAAATTGTTTAAACACAGGTTGTTTTACTTCAAATGATAAAAGACTCAATAAAAAGCATCAACTTTGAAACCAAGACCGAAAAGGTGACTGCCAAGCATGAAAACGGCAGAGAAGAACCCAACGGAGAAAGAACCACGCTTTGAAAAGACAGTTGCAACAATTTATAACGATCAAATCAGTTGCTACTTATCTTGTGAGTAAGGGGAAGCAAGGTGTTACCTTTCTTCTTCTCGATCGCAAGATAAGTAGCGACTGATTTGTATACTTGTTTGATGTTACTGGTTAAGTCGTGGTCGTAGTATGATATCACACCAGACGGCACGCACGTAAGTTTTTTTTTAAAGAAACTTTCATTCAGCTGCAACCCGTCACACGTGGCTTACTCTAGTAACAGTTCCAACAATATTTTATTGCAGCGATGCGATCTCCACACAATGCGTTAACAAATGCACCAACACCGATACAATGTCTCCTCTACCAAATGTCAACACTTTGACACAATGCGTCCCTCATACAATGTACATCATCATACACTGCATAACTCCATCACTGACAATGAAGCACGATACCTTGCGTAGCTCTCTCAATGTCAATACACTGCAATTTTAGAACTGAACAATGTACCGACGCTGTTACATCGCAATTCTACAACTGAAAAATGTACACACGTGCTTCCTAACACCCACTTTTATAGTGGTATGTGTTCAAGAATAATCGAGCGAATTCATACAACACAACCAATCAGAAAAGAATACCTAACCAACCCTCATAAATATTAATAAGAAAGAATACTCAAGAATGGTCTACAAAAATCTGGCTGCTATTTCCAGCCCTTATTTGGGGAAATCCCGGCGCGTTATGATGTCTCACAAAAGTATGGCAGACAGTTCACGACCTTGCCACCACTTTCTGAAAGTTTCACGATCTTTCATAATACATACTGAACGGCTGTTAACTTCACGCGTACAGAAAACAACTATGAGTATGACTATTAGAGCGGCTTTAATACTGTATTGCAAAATGTTGCCGACACTTTGATGTCACACATGCGAGGTCACTAGACAGAGCGCGATTTTGCTCGAACGTTCTGCAGGCAGCGCGATGTTTGAGACTGGTAAGAATGTAGTCCCCTCGCCGACTGGGATGCGTCCATTCTTTGTGAAAGATTTACTATCAGCTCTGGTGTCACTCGCCTTTCTCCAGACTCAAAGTCACTGGACGACGTCACATCCTTGCCTAGTACAGCGGCGGCTCTGTGTTGAGACGTGGTACTACTTCTGTCTGCTATCCCGCAATCTTGGTTAGGTCTTCTGGTGTTATTGCCTCGGGGAACATCCTTGGAAGGACACCGTATCGCCTTGTGTCCTTTCTTTCCACAAAGAAAACATGTCAGACTCTCCATCGGCATGTGTTTCGGGGTGTCTCTAACGTCGTTGATTTCCCCTGCTGGCGCAGACACACGCTGTGGCTTACCGGTCCCGAACTTTATGTTGTGGGCGTCCAAGTATCTTTGAGCGAAGTCTGCCAGAGCCTTCAGGGACTGGTCCTTTTGCTCCCTGAGTCGGGCGGCCAGGTCCTTTGAACACGCGTTGAGGATTTGCTCTTTGGTGATGAGGTCACACAGGTCCTGGTATTCCTTGTTTAAACCAGCCAGCTCTATCCATTTCTCCAGATAGCTTCTGATTCTTTCAATGAATAGCCGGGTGTTTCTCCTTCTTCAGGCTTGCAGTTCCGAATCGTCGCCAGTAACCCTCTTCAGTGAAGTCGTACTGTCTCAGCAGGGCGGCTCTCAACTGCGTATAATCTTCGGCTTTTTCTCTTGGCAAGCAGGTGTAAAATTCAAGCGCTTTGCCGGTTAGAAGTGCACTCAGCTTAATAGCCCAAGTCTCTTGTGTCCAGTTGTTGCTGCATGCGATGCGCTCGAATCTCTCTAGGTAAGCGTCCATCTTATCTGAATTTTCTACGAAAGGTGGTAGCTTTGGCGCACGGGCTGTTTCCTCTCTGCTGGCTAATGTTGTTGCTTCAGTAGCTCTCTGGCTCTGTGCCTCTATCTCCATCTGCTATAAATGAATTTTATGTTGACGCTGCCTCTCTGCCTCTTCTCGCTGTTTCTCTGCTTCTTCTCGCTGTTTCTCTGCCTCTGCTGCTTGAATTTCGAGTTTCCGGATTTTACGCTCTTTAGCTTTTTCTTTTTTCTCCAATCTCTCTTTTTCTTCTCTCTCTCGTCTCTTTTCTTCTCTCTCTTCTCTCTCCAGTCTCTCCTTTCCTTCTCTCTCTCTTTCTTTTCTTCTCTCTCCAGTCTCTCCTTTTCTTCTATTCTCTTCTCTTTTTCCCTTTCCTTTTCTCTCTCCAGTCTCTCTTTCTCTCTCTCCTTTACAAACTCGAGGAGTTGAGCTCCTTCGAGTCCACATTTCTTTCCAATTTTAAGGAATGTCTCCATCTCCGATGTCGCCATCTCTGCGTTTTCACTGCTGGCTGTTTTCTCCTGCTACCCTTTCCACTGAGCCAACTGAAGAAGTCCCGTCGGAGGTGCCAAAATGTTACGTGTTGAGTCGTGGTCGTAGTATGATATCACACCAGACGGCACGCACGTAAGTTTCTTTAAAGAAACTTCATTCAGCTGCAACCCGTCACTCGTGGCTTAAGGATGAAGACCACACTGGATTAACAGTTCCAACAATATTTTATTGCAGCGATGCGATCTCCACACAATGCGTTAACAAATGCACAAGCACCGATACAATGTCTCCTCTACCAAATGTCAACACTTTGACACAATGCGTCTCTCATACAATGTACATCACCATACACTGCATGACTCCGTCACTGACAATGAAGCACGATACCTTGCGTAGCTCTCTCAATGTCAATGTGCTTACAATACACTGCAATTTTACAACTGAACAATGTACCGACGCTGTTACGTGGTGTTTAGGCGAGGGAGGAGTGATAAACATAATTTAAACGGAGGGAAAGAGGACTGAATGCGTGGGTGGGGGGCGGTGTCCGGTAGTAGCCAAAGTACTGAGTAGGCGGGGGAATTTCCCGTCTGTGGAATGCTATGATAGATGGAGATTGAGAGAGAGATAAAGGGTGGGAAAGTCTGGAGGTGTGAGTGCGTAGGCGAGGATGAGAGGAGTGAGAGTGAGTGGGAGGTGGATGCGTGGGCGGTTACAGTAGTGACTAGGGGACGGTACCGAGTAGTGCTCCAGTCAGCAGCGCAGCAGTCAGGCGACAGCTAGAATTTGAAAACCCACCATCCAACCCCAATCAACCACCTTTGTAATCTGCTGCATATAAAGTGTCCATAATTCTTTTTTCTGTGTTTTTCTGTGTTTTTGACAAGTCTGGCAACTGACTTACATTTTCTTTGTTTGTTGTTGTTTTATTATGAGATAGTACTATACATGAACCAATTCTACAACTGAACAATGTACACACGTGCTTCCTAACACCCTCTTTTATAGTGGTATGTTTTCAAGAATAATCGAGCAAATTCATACAACACACCCAATCAGAAAAGAATACCTAACCAACCCTCATAAATATTAATAAGAAAGAATACTCAATAAAAAATGTACTACAAAAATCTGGCTTCTATTTCCAGCCCTTATTTTGGGAAATCGCGGCGCATTATGACGTCTCACAAAAGTATGGCAGACAGTTCACGACTTGCCCACACTTTCTGGAAGTTTCACGATCTTTCATAATACATACTGAACGGCTGCTAACTTCACGCGTACAGAAAACAACTATGAGTATGAGTATTAGAGCGGCTTTAATACTGTATTGCAAAATGTTGCCGACACTTTGATGTCACACATGCGAGGTCACTAGACAGAGCGCGATTTTGCTTGAACGTTCTGGTTTATTCTCAGCGAATATACGCATCACCACTCTTCTCCGTGAGATTTTGCTAGAAACTTCCGGACTAAGCGTATCATAACAAAGCCAATTCCGCTCACTACGCGAACGATATCGAAACTTACTAAAAAGGTACTCGATTTGTAATCATGATAGCTCAAATAAATATCGGATCGTTTTCTACGATTAATACATGCATGCTCTCACAGAACAACACAACCACAATCGTAACATTTGACTATTTTGAAATATTAATAAATTTTGTTGCATTTCGAAGCGTGTTTTTTTTTCTCAGTTGAGTTCTTCTCTATAAACTTTGAAATCAGAGTTGTATGAACATTTTCTGAATAGCTTTACGGTGTCTTCGAGGGATATGTGATTGGTATGACACACTTGAAGCGTACACAAATGTTTGGTTAAAGGTTATGCTGTTTGTAAACAAACGGATTGAAAATAAATGTGATATATTCAGTAATCAGTTGTCAGGATCAAACAGAGGTAAAAGGGGAAGAAAATGGTTGGAAGGCCAGTTGTCCTCCTCCAGGTCCTCTCTGTTTGAGCTACACATGGTGTGACAGGTAACTGAGCTGCTGCAATCTGCTGCAGTCCACAGAATACCGTCATCAGTTTACTTGCATGATCTCTGCAGCTAGAGTGGCACGTATGTGCTTCGGGCTAACAGTCTCAAGCGCGAGGTCAGAATTTATGTAATGTATATGTTATTTTAATTAATATTACAAGTGGTTATGATGTCACTTATTGGCTGACTTTAAATGTAGAATTCCACTCGTTTGTTCGTATCCTCTTCATGTCATTGTTACGTGGTGGAATTGTAGTCGTAGTATGATAAACACACCAAACGCACGCACGTAAGGTTCTTTAAAATAAACCTCGTTCAGCTGCAATCCGTCACACGTGGCTTAAGGATGTAGACAATACTGGAGTAACAGTTCCAAAAATATATTAATTCAGCGATGCGATCACCATACAATGCATTTCCAAATGCACAAACACTGATACAAAGTCTCTTCTGCAATGTCCACACTGCAACTCAAATCTTCTCATACACAGCGTCTCTCACAATAAACTGCGTGTCTCTACAACTGACAAAGCAAGACAATGTACGAACGTGCTTTCCTAGAGCCCTCTTTATATATACTACCAATTTCCAGAATCATATATGAAAATCATACAACGCAACCAATCAGAACGAAACACGCAATTGAAACTCATAAATAAGAATTTTCTGGAATCACTAAAATAGGTCACAAAAACTCGGCTGCTTACTTCAGCTCTAAAACCTAATGTATAATGAAGACACATAAAAGTATGGTAGCCCTATCACCACGTTGTATTTCAGGTCTAGAAGGTTCTCGACCTTTCACAAAACAAAAAAAAAAAAAAAAGGCTGCTCAATTCACGCGCACAGAAAAACAAAATGTTGCGAAGTGTCGCTAACTACCCAACGTCACACATACGAGGTCACTAGACAGTGCGATCTTTCTAGAACGTTCTGGACTAAATTTAGCGTATCATAACGAAGTGAATTCCGCTCTGCGCGACCGAAAGAAAAAGTTACTTAAAAAGATACATGAATTATAACCATGATAGCTCCAAAAATAAAATATCGGATCGTTTCCTACGATAAACACATGTATGCTCTCACAGGATAACACAACCACAATCGTAACAGTCACAATCGTATACATTTTTTCTACCTGGCCAAAGCGTTGCGACCTAGTAAAGTGTTTTCCTTGCAGGTGGTGGATTTTGATCATAAATGAGCATCTTATAAAAGATGCACCATTTATGGTACACGACATGTGCTGAACAACTTGTTTTATGGTCGACTCTGACATAGACCAAAATGTTCAGTTCTACTCATAATTTCGACTAAACTAGGATCCAAGCCAACAGACAGCTCTTTAATTGATTTATTGTCAATGTATGCAGTAAATTGTTTCGACTGTAACAATGTCACGATCGTGACAGGAGACAAAAATATAGGAGGAATCTGAGTTAACTTACCTTCCCTTGGAAGCGCCATTTTTGAGAAAAACTGATGATGTAACATTCTCACGAGTTTTCAACTGACATTTTCATAATCATTTCGGCTCCCATTTCGGACATGTATACAGATGCATATTTAAATTCTAAGTATCCAAGGGGACACAGTCAAACCTACACCATCTTTGAAACAGTCTCATCCACGAATGGTTTTGCGGTTCTGTGATGTTTCTCACGCATATGAATCACTATTCCCCCAACATTGATCCGCCGAGTCACAGGGTGCACACAAACCGCACAGAATTGATGCACACTCGATTGCACTTAAGTGCCTGCAAGGGACAAAGTTTGTTATGATCGTATACACTTTTATCGAAGTTGTGTTTTTACGGATTGAAGCATCCAAAACTGCTTTCAAACGTTCAGATAAGCAAAGCAATAAGTAAGGGAACAAATAAAACAGGTACAGTTGCATCTGCCTTTATTATTGTAATGTAAACTGACCAACAGTTTGCCTGTCCAATGTCATGTCCCATTCTCCTCTTGTAAAAATTTCCTTATTTCCAAAGTGTCAGCATGGCTGTCTTTATAACTACTTGTGCATGCGTTTACTGCTATACATGGCTCTTTAGATATATACCAAATAAAATAATCCAAGATAGCCAGTCTATTCGCTTCCAGTAAAGAAATATAGGAGTTGTGCATGACCACCCTTAGCAAACGTCACCTTTTGAGACAGGCTCATTTATATATCGAGAGCGGCCACACCCAGGACAACGGCTTCGACAGGCCGGCTAAACCAGGTGAGGGTAGCCGACCGGTCTTGAACCCTCGGTGAGGCAAGGCTATGCCTATCCTAGCATGCGCAGTCAGCTCCGGTGGACAGGGTGGACGAGATCAACAGTAGGATTCTAAGGCGGATCTGTAATGCTTCGTGAAAAGCATAGGGCATGGCAAGGCACTACAGGCGCCATGGCCGTCCACTGCAGCCAAAGAAGTCACCAGTCGTGACGACTCTTCGTACCATAGACCCCAACTTTGGAGGCCGAGAGAGTGAGCTTGTCCCTGTGCAACGGCTCTACCACTTTAACGCTGAGGTGCAATGAGAAAAACCTGCCCAGCGCGTGTTTTAAAAAGACTACAGGACCCAGCTTGGGCCCTGCCCCTAAGTGGGTCAAATCGGTTCGTAACTCAGTTGACGGAGTTGGCAACTGCGTATCCCGAGCTTGCAAAACTCTCGGAAAACGACAGACCACTTCCTGTTGCACGGAAATCATCGCGATTAGCAGATCGGACAACAGCAGACGATTCTGTGACACTTTGAAACTGACCGACAGCCACGGATTTTACGCGCTGGGGACTATGATGGCAGAATGTACGGCTGTACATGCTGTAAGTATGACTCTTGACACTGACTTTGTAGTTGTGAAGGAATTTTTTCAACACGTACCTCCAGTCCAATATAGGCTAATATAAATAAATAAAGAAGCATTGTGATGTACAACCAACACAGTAAATTGGATGAGAGGAGAGAGAGAGAGAGAGAGAGAGAGAGAGAGAGAGAGAGAGAGAGAGAGAGAGAGAGAGAGAGAGAGAGAGAGAGAGAGAGAGAGAGAGAGAGAGAATCGACTGTTTACATAGATGCCAAAAGATACAAGGTCGCCATGGGTCAAGCTGATTTTTAGTAGCTGCCCTTCGTATGGAGAAAAAAATGTGCTGTAGGCCACTCCAGATGAAAAGATATAACAACAAACACAAAACGACAAATAACCCCTCCTTTCTCACCCTTCCGATATCAAATAAAGCTTCAGGCTTACGGATAGCTCGGCCTGGTCCATATCCAGTGTGCGTCCAGGCAAGACACAAATGGCCTGCTATGTCCGTCGGGTGGTCGAGTGTCGTCTGCTACTGTTGATATCAGTATAAATATCGCTGGTTTAGATCAGTGATCGCGGTGCCCACTCGCTGCGATACAGGAAGTGGCCTGTCTTTTTCACGGGAGTTTTGCCAGCACGACAAACGCAGTTGAAAACTCAGTCAACTGAGTTGCAAACCGGTTTGCCGAAGTTAGCCGAACGTTCACGAAGACAGGGCCCTCGCTGGGTCCTGCAAAGATTTTTTAAAACACGTGCGGGGCGGTTTTTTTTGACTGTTTCTCAGCTTTAAACCCTCTCGCGCACAGGTTTCTGTGCAGCCTATCTTCTCCTATCTTCTTCTTTCTTCTTTCCACAAGTTCTGCGGCGATGGGGGAGTGGCGAAGCGACGGGGGAAGATGATCACTGTCCGTCGTAGTCGCAAACCTGCACGTAGGCGGCCCTTGGACAAGTGGTCGCTCGTCTTCGAACCTAGGGCAGCAGAGGCGTTCGGCAGCATCCGAAGTGACTAGGCAGCCTTTTTCAGGACAGAATTGCCACCCTCATATGAGGGAGGGGGTTAGAAAAGGTACCCCAAACATTGCCTGCCCTACCACGTCTGGCCAGTTCACCGTTGCTGGGAGATCATCCTTCTAGCGGTCGAATGACAAAGAAAGAAACAAGACAAAAGAGGCTCATTGTCGGAGCCTGGGATGTGCGCACCTTGTTGGACAAGGACAACACTACTAAGCCAGAGAGAAGAACAGCACACCCAAAGAGCTAGCTCGATATCACATGGACATCTCTGTGCTGAGTGAAACAAGACCCCCGTTGACGAGGAGATGTTGAAGGAGGTCGGAGGTGGCTACACCTTCTACACCTGGCGATGAAGGCCAGAGAACGAAGACAGGCTACATGGCATGGGGCTTGCTGTCAGAACTAGCCTGATGAAAAACATCCCCACCTTACCTGTTGGAGTGAACGAGCTCCTCATGAGGCTACGGTTTCCACTGAACAGACCCCGCCACGTAACCGTCATCAGTGTGTATGCTCCAAACTCACCAGCACTGATGAAGCCAATGAGGACCTCGACCAGCTCATAAGGTCTACTCCTTGTCACTTTTACTGCTAAGAATATCCTGGAGCCGAAGAAGCGTGTGCACCAGGACTGATTCGATGAGAATGATGAGCCGATCACACACTTCCTGCAAGAGAAGAACAAAGCGTACATGGTATGGCAGAACGAGCTCAGTTTTACTCCAAGGTAGACAGGTACAAACACCTCAAAGGGCAGGCCCATAAACAACTGCGCGAGATGAAGGACAGGTGGTGGGACAAAAAGGCGGAAGAAGTGCAGAAGTATGACGACTCTCACAACTTCAAGCAGTTCTTTGGTACTCTTAAGACTGTTTATGAACCTTCAAGGTCGGGACCCACCCCTTTGCTATCAGCTGATGGATCAACACTGATCAAGGACGAAGAGGACCTGAAAGCCGATGGGTGGAACACTTCAACACCCTGCTGAACAGTCCTTTCACTGTCAGCTCCTCAGCACTGGAGCAACTTCCTCAGCAGCCTGTTATGGAAGAGCTGGACCAACCACCATCAGTCGCCGAGCTCACCAAGGCAATAATCCATATGAACACTGACAGAGCTTTTCAGAAAGATGGCATCCCAGAAGGAACCTACAAAGCTGCAGGACCAAGGGCACTTGAAGTTTTCCACAACATCATTAAAAGCATCTGGGATCACTAGAAGATGCCAGACGACTTCCGAGACGCCCTGATTGTAACACTGTATAAGAACAAGGAAAGCAAAGCAGGCTGTGGGAACTATAGGGGCATATCCCTCCTCTCCCTCGGAGGCAAGATCTTCGCCCGCATCATCCTATACAGGCTCCTCCAGGTGGCAGAAAGCAATCTCACAGAAGCTCAGTGCGGATTCCGCGCAGGATGCAGCACAGTAGACATGATTTTCAAAGTGAGACAGTTACAAGAAACGTGCCTAGAGCAGAACATTGAATTCTATTCCGTCTTTATCGACCTGACGAAGGCTTTCGACACAGTCAACATAGAGGCTCTTTAGTCTGTGCTGGCCATGGATGGCTGCCCTCGCAAGTTCATCCAGATCATCAGGCTCGTTCATGACGGAACGACAGGCCAGGTGCTCTCCGGTGGCGACCAGTCTAATCCTTTCGAGATCTCCATTGGGGTGACGCAGGGCTGCGTCATTGC